>OY730198.1:33495357-34703935 GCA_963422505.1 Pseudognaphalium luteoalbum
TATTAGGTATTCGTACCCAGTAATATTAGGTAGTTCGGAATGGTTTAGGCCCCTGACAAAATATAAATTTAAAACCACCCACCAATCACCGGCCTCGAGCGTGAGGTCCGCAACGACAGGGAAGCAATTTCCTGACCGACCGTTCGGGGCACGATCAATCACACACTTAGAGGAACATTTTCCCTAATGTTCTCAAACTAAGTCTAAAAATTCTTCTTTTGGGAGAAGAATCCCAGACTCAAAGTTTGATGATATTTTAGAACCCTATTTCTAAGTTGATTTTATTTGTGTGGGATTTGGAATCCCACACTTAGAATTTAAGCATGATGGGATAACAGAGATATATAGTTGATGAAAGGAAATCACTAAGAAACAAAACGAAAAAATTCCCTATAAAGAAAGGACTGAGATGTGTGTTTGAAGATTCTGATTCAGCTGGGTAGTTCAATAGGCTCAGGTCAGGATCTTTGCATGGTTTACGCATCATTTCAGATTCTCTTTGGGGAATTTTCATCACAATTCACTACTCTCTTTTATTCGCAAGTAACCTAAAAGGTAAACTAAGAAGAACATAACATAAGTAAATGATAGATAAACGATACTGATAAGATAGATAGGTCCAACCAGATCACAGGTTGGAATCATAATAAGTCTGCAGCAGTTATAATACAGTCATCCCAAATATCTAGTAATAATAATAATAATGTTATACAGTCATCCATAACAAATAGTAATAATAAGAGATGATAAAATCAAGGGTGAGAAGGATCCTGGTCGGATGGTGGTCCGTGGGCTGGAGGACGCATGGAGCTGTAGGGTGCAGGTCGCGAAGCAGAGTGCTGTCCACTTGATGCTCTGCGGGGAACTGATGCTGAAGAACTGTGTTGTCTGCCTGATGCTGATGGTTGGATCATGTACAAATGAAAGTTGGGATCTAATTACATCTCAGCTATCTCATATGATCCAAGAGATGCCCCATGCATCGAATACGGTGGAAGCTCAGAAGATGGCACTGGGTTGGTGCTAAGCATTCCAATGAGTCCTTAAAAAATAGGCAAAGCAGCAGTAGTCATATCTGGCATGTAGTCTGTCTGTACCTGTACCTGGTCATCAACATGCATGTCCTGTCTATACCCTGACTGAGGTGAGTCTGTCTCTGAAGATGTATCTGATGTGGTTGACTTGGTAGATCTGGGACGGGTCATGAAACTGGAAGATGGCTGCCCAATGGTACATGGGATATGCGGCTCATGTGGTGTGGTGGTGTGAACAGAGAATACCGGCTCAACTGCAGGTGTAGTCCTGGTACAGCAAGCACGAGGGATATCTCTGGGTATGGTGTGAGTGGAAGATGTGGGTGGTATGGTAGTGCTGGGTATGGTGGTGGTGAATGGTGACATGGCAAATGGGTGGAATGGCATGGTGTTATATGATGGTGGGAGTGGGCCGCATACCCAAGTAGGTGGTGCAGGCTGTGGGAATCCAAACTCATGAGCTAAGTATGTGTCCAAAGTATGATGTGAATTAAGCATGCCAAGCATGCCATACATCAGCTCTAATGATACCGGATCTCCCCAGTTGAAGACTCTGGCAGGTGGGATAAGTGGACTATGTGCCTCTGCAGCCTCGGTCTCTCCCTCCTCTCCCTCGTGTCTGACAGCAGTCCTAGCCTGGTGGTGGACCGTTCTGTCATCAAACTCAAACCTAGCTCTCCTGCTCCTCGAGGGTCTCATGAAGACTCCCGGTATATTATCACCATCCTTTTACTTGATCTGTCCCGCAGCATCCTTCTTCAATAACCAAACTTTGACCATATAATTGATGTTATATGGTTTCGACTCCTTGTTCCTCACTGATGTCAAACAACCTAGCACCTCTTCAGTCAATAGCCCCATACTCTTAACTAACTTGGTGATCATATAATTGATTACAATACCAATAACATCAATAACCGCAATGACTAATTATCTACATCAATTGATTACAATGCCTAATTATCTACATTTCAATAACCGCAACAGCACAGTACTCAATAAGCATGGCTGCATGGCAATAACAATAACATACATCATACAATTAGGCAGAAATAATTCGGACATAGTATAAGTATGAAAAGATAGATATCACCAGTAAATTAAGCAGAGTAACAGCTGAAAAGAAATGCGTAGTCTTGCACCAAGAATGCTCCTTACAACGTGATTGCAATACCAGCTTCCTTCTCTCTCTAACTGCTAACCAACTAACTATCTATCTCTCTCTAGAGAGAGAAAGCTCTAGAGAGAGATCAAAACTAATTATCTAACTAAACTAACCTAGAGAGTGAGCAAAAGTGTATGAAAATGTAAGAAAACGAATTGTGAAGAAGTGAAATGTAAATCCCTTAACAATCGATTATGTAAAGCTTTGACAATGTATTAAACAACTGCGGAATAATTATTTAATATTAAGTAAAAGAACACAAACATGCAATAACTTGAACAACACGTAAATAACTTCAAAGCTTTAATCTTATTAATCAATAAGACGAATACACAGATGTATTAGGGTTTACACCTTGAAGCTACGATTACTTTTATACCTTCTAAGGATGCATAGAGTCTTGTACAAGTCATCCTACATATATGGAAACTAAATCACGTCCATATATAACTCAAACTCTTAAAACTGCCATAATAATATAAACAGTCATAACAACCTATTTACACTAACAGTAAAAACCATAAACCTCTAGACAGTTATAACTTTGATATTTACAAAGACAGTCATAACAATACAATCAGTAATAACTACTTGACTCAAATATAACTTACAATAACAAAACCTTCAAGCAGTCATAATGACTTGTCTTCAATCTTCAACCAGTAACAACCTTATTACTAACCGTCATAACTCTATTTGTTCTGGCAGTCATAATAACTTGTACAACCAGTCATAAATAGAGATCCATAATAACTATAGATTGTATAGGACTCTATGTATTATAAATAGAGATCCTTAGACCTAGATTAGGTTAACATTAGTTTAACGTAGCTTCAAGGTTTTGTAACCCTAATACAATTCAGTGTATTCGTCTTATATTATTAATAAGATTGAAGCTTTTGATATTAATTTTATTGTTCATTGTTTTGTTATTGATCTTCATTATATTATTGAGTGTTATTCCGCAACTTCTCAGTAATAATTCAAAGCTTGAGTTAATCTAATAAGTTTATTAGATCGATCTTGGTTTAACAAGTGGTATCAGAGCTTTTGGTTAAGTTTTGAATATAGGAAGATCTAGAATCACTGTTTGATTGATTATTTTCAATATCTTTTTATTAAATCAATGGCAGAAAACAATGAAGGAATTCAGGTCACAAAGATACCCATGCTTAGACCTGATGAGTTTGATCTGTGGAAGAAAAGAATCAGACAATACATGCTTCTCACAGATTATCAGATGTGGGAAGTGGTTGTTAATGGTCCTCCAGTGACTCTTAATAGTGATGGTGTTGCACAGGCTAGATTACCACCAACATCTGAGGCAGAAAGAAAGGTTAGATCAATAGAGTACAAAGCTCTAAGTACTTTATTGTTATCTATTCCAAATGAATATCAGAGACGATTTGAAGCATGTCAAGATGCTAAAGTTCTCATGGAAGCTATAGAGAAGAGATTTGGTGGGAATGATAACACCAAAAAGAATAAGAGGTCTTTGTTGAAACAACAATATGAGAACTTTAATTCTGCAAAGTCAGAAACTTTGACTCAAACCTTTGATAGGTTTTCAAAGTTAGTAGGAGATCTGGAAAATCATCAAGTGAAGATTGATAGAGATGATTTAAACAGGAAGTTTTTGAGGTCTTTGGGAGATGAATGGACAATTTATACAGTTGGGTTAAGACAAAGTGCAGATCTAGAATCAAAAGAGCTGGAAGACATTTATAATGATCTGAGAAACTTTGAAGCTGAAGTGGAGAGCAAGAAGATTGGATCAGGAAGTAACAACAACAATTCTGCATTTATGTCAATGGCTGGAACAAAGGCAGAATCAAGTCAGAAAGGTTCTTCTTATGGGTCTATTGGAGGTGGATCATCATCAAATCATTCTAATGATCAAATCTTAGAATCTTTCTTTGCTAGTAATGTGAACTCTTCACTTACTAATGAAGACTTAGATCAATTTGAATCAGATGATCTAGAAGAAATGGATATTAAGTTACAAATTGCCTTAATCACTCAAAGGGCAAAAAGGTTTATGCAAAGAACTGGCAGGAACAACTTTGCACAAAAGAGGAATGATGCAAGTTGGTTTGATAAGAGCAAAGTTGAATGTTTCAACTGTCACAAAATGGGACATTTTGCTAGGGAATGCAGAAGTCCAAAGAATGAGCAGAATGATAGAGGGAATGGTCAAAGGACTGGAGGAAATGTGAGTCAAACTAGGTCTGTACCAATCCAGGGTACTTCATCGAATGCCCTTGTATCTGTGGATGGATGTGGTTGGGACTGGAGTGACCAAGAAGAGTTTGAAGTTAAGAATCAGTGTCTCATGGCTACTGCTGAATCTGACAAACAGTCAGAGATTCCTTATGAGGTACAAATTAAATTATGTTCTTCTGTGTGTAAACAAACTGTTAAACATTATAGGGATCATAATCAGAAAGTGTGTGATGAATTAAAACAATGTGAAATCAAGAGCAAACACACAATATCAGTAATAGAAAATCTAGAAAAACATATTCATGCATATGAAGAAAATGCAACACAGTTTAAGTATGATATTGAATTTGCTAGGTGGGAGAGAGATACTCTTAAAGATAAAGTAGAATTATTAACTAAGAAACTTGCTGAGGTCACATGTGAAAGAGATAGCATAAGACTTAATGTAAGTAACTTAGAAAATGCATCTAAGAGTGTTCATAAACTTATCAACTCACAGATTCATGATAAACTTAAGACTGGGTTAGGGTACAGTAATGTACCTCCTCCTTATAACAGCAACTACTTTCCTTCTAAAACTGATATTGATATCAATTCACTTAAAGAAGGAATAAATGATGATGTTAAAAAGGCTGATCCAGTTAAAAGTTTAGAAGAAGATTTGAATTTTGATAAAGTTGAAATAAGAGAGTGGTGTGAGGAAGATGATCAGAGTGATAATACATCTGAAAGTTATGAATCATCTAATTCATCAAGTGAAGGTAGCAGAAAGGTTACTGGTCTAGTTTCTGAACTAAAAGGTGATAAACTAGAAGAGGGTAAAAGATTGTTTCAAGAACAGGCTAAACAACGGATAAAACAAGTGTTCAACACAAATAAGTCTAGAAAGGGTCTAGGATTTATTAGTAAAACAGTTAAGAGGAGTCAAAATCTGTGACAAATGATACATGTATTAACTGTGAGTGCAAAACAAGACTTTCTTCGCCAAAACCTTTTACTAAAACTGCACCAAGAGGCAATTAACGAAACTGGAATCAAATGGTTTCACAGAAATTGGGGCAGAATTTTCAAGTGGTCAAAGAAAAGTCTTGTTATATCTGTGGAAAAACTAATCATCTTCAACATGATTGTTATCACAATCCTAAGAATTTCACTAGGGTTGTGAAACCATTATGGACAGCAGCAAACATGATTAATAAACAAAATTTCAAATCTAAAGTTAAGCATGTTGCCACTGTCAAGAGAATAAAGAATACGGCTAACAGAGGTACAACTGCAGCCACTGCTTCTAATGTTGCAGTGATACCACCAAACAGAGCCAACAGAGGTACAGAGACTAATACAGTGGGAAGTGTTACCACTGTTAAACATGCAGCCACTGCTAGTGTTAAAATTTTCAAAAGAATGTTTACACCAAGCATGGCTGCCATTGCCAGAATAATTAATACAAGCCTAAGGGTTACCACTGTTAGGCCTATTCCCACTGTTAAGTCTGAAATTAGTTGGGTGTGGAAACCAAAGAACACTGTTGTATCCAAAGTTTCCAAATCTAACAGTGCATCAAAATCAATTGTCTTCTAGAGAGTTGATGTTAATGATGCACAAGGGAAACCCAAGACCAAATTGGTTTGGGTTCCCAAGAGAAATTAACTTTTCTCTTTGTTTGTATGTGTGCAGGGAAAGCCAAGAAGCTTATGGCATATTGATAGTGGATGCTCAAGACACATGACTGGAGATAAGGAAAAGCTACAGAACTTCAAATCATTTGATGGTGGATATGTAGCATTTGGAAGCAATCCCAAAGGGGGAAAAATTACAGGCAAAGGAACTGTTCAGAGTGCCAAGCTATGTTTTGAAAATGTTTATTTTGTGGAACAATTGAGGTATAATTTGCTAAGTGTGAGTCAAATCATAGATAAAAAGAATCCAGTTCATTTTACTGACACTGAATGCCTTATTTTGTAAAAGGAATTCAAAATTCCAGAAAACATGATTTTAATGAGAATTCCTAGGCAAGATAATGTATATAAGTGTGACTTAGCAAATATGGCACCTCAACCTGATTTAAACTGTCTGATTTCAAAAGCAAATCTGAATGAATCTAATTTGTGGCATAGAAGGATGTGTCATATGAATTATAAAACCATTAATAAACTTGTCAAAAACAAGCTTGTTAGAGGTTTACCTGAAAAGGTATATTCATGTGATGATCACTGTGTTTCTTGTCTTAAGGGAAAGCAACACAAAACTTCTTTTAAGTCCAAATCTGTGAATACAAACTGTACTCCTTTACACTTGTTACATATGGACTTGTTTGGACCAACAAGTATAAGGAGTATGGGAAAGAGATCTTACTGCCTTGTAGTCATTGATGATTATACTAGATTTACATGGGTTTTCTTTCTTAGAACAAAAGATGAGACATGTGAAATACTTAGATCATTTATAACTAAGATGGAAAATCAATTAGATAAAAAGGTTAAAATCATCAGGAGTGATAATGGAACAGAGTTTAAAAATCATGAGATGGATAAATTCTGTGATGAAAAAGGCATTAAGAGAGAGTTTAGTGCTCCTAGAACTCCTCAACAGAATGAAGTAGCTGAAAGAAGGAATAGGACACTAATTGAGGCTGCTAGAACTATGCTAGCTGATGCAAAATTACCTATGTCTTTCTGGGCAGAGGCAGTTAGCACAGCTTGCTATGTTCAGAATAGGGTAACAGTTGTTAAGCCTCATTTTAAAACACCATATGAGTTGCTGTTTAAGAACAAACCATTGGTCAGTTTCTTAAAATCCTATGGATGTCCCTGTACCATTCTGAATACCAAGGATCACTTAGGAAAGTTTGAAAGCAAGGTAGATGAAGGTATTTTTGTAGGGTATTCCATCCAAAGCAAGGCATATAGGGTTTTCAATCAAAGGACCAGGGTAATAGAAGAATCAATGAACATCACTTTTAATGAGAATATCATTAATCCTGATGGGATAGGTCCAAAGTCATTGTTTGATATTGATGTGCTTAATTCTGCTTTTAGATATGCAACTGTAAATTCTAGTGCAGGTACAAGTACAGGTACCAACACAGGGACAGGAGATGAAGCAAGTAAGGAAGTATCAGGAATGTCCACAGAAAAGAATAAAGAGTCATTGGAATACATTGTATTTCCAATCTGGACTCCTGATCCACCAGAGGTGTTTTCCTCTGATCAACCACAGTCCACTCACAGAACTGAGACAGACGATTCTACTGATATATCATCTAGTGAGAGTTCTGAACAAGAAGGCAATCTTACCAATTTAGAAGCCAACATTCCAGAGACATCAACATCTACTTATCGTGTTCACAAAGATCATCCTCTAGAACAGGTCATTGGGAATGTTGATTCTGCTGTTCAAACTAGACAGCAGTCTACTGTCAATGAAGAAGAGATACATACCTCTTTATATGTATGTTTCTTATCTCAAACTGAGCCAAAGAAGGCAGTGGAAGCCCTTAAAGATCCAAGTTGGATTGAAGCAATGCAGGAGGAATTGCTTCAGTTTAAAATACAGAATGTGTGGACCTTAGTTGATCTACCAAAGGGAAAAAGAGCTATAGGCACAAAATGGATCTTTAAGAACAAAAAGGATGAAAGGGGTATTGTAATCAAGAACAAGGCAAGGTTGGTGGCACAGGGGTATACACAGGAAGAAGGTATTGATTATGATGATGTGTTTGCTCCTGTAGCAAGAATAGAAGCAATCAGATTATTCTTGGCATATGCTTCATATCATGGATTTAAAGTTTATCAAATGGATGTCAAGAGTGCCTTTCTCTATGGGAAAATTGATGATGAAGTATATGTTTGTCAACCACTTGGATTTGAAGACCCCAAGTATCTAGATAGAGTATGCAGATTGGATAAGGCTCTATATGGCTTGCATCAAGCACCTAGAGCCTGATATGAAACTCTATCTGTTTACCTATTGGAGAATGGTTTTAAAAGAGGTACCATTGACAAAACACTATTCACCAAGAAGATTCACAATGATATCTTATTGGTACAAGTGTATGTTGATGACATCATTTTTGGATCTACAAATGATGGGTTATGCAAGGAGTTTGAGAAGTTAATGCATCAAAAGTTCAAGATGAGTTCTATGGGAGAATTTACTTTCTTTTTGGGACTTCAAGTCAAATAGAGGACTGATGGCATTTTCATTAACCAAAGCAAATATGTCAAAGACATTTTGGACAGATTTGGTTACTCAGAAGCTAAAATAGCTAGCACCCCAATGGAGACACACAAAGCATTACATGCAGATCTTGAGGGGGAGGATGTAGATGTGCATCTATACAGATCTATGATTGGCTCCCTCATGTATCTCACCTCATCTAGATCAGACATAATGTTTGCTGTGTGTGTGTGTGCTAGATTTCAAGCCAATCCCAAGCAATCACATTTGTATGCAGTAAAGAGGATTTTCCGATATTTAAAGGGTCAACCACAATTGGGCCTTTGGTATCCCAAGAGTTCTTCTTTTGAACTTATGGCTTTCACAGATAGTGATTATGGTGGTGAGAATCTAGATAGGAAATCTACATCTGGGGGTTGTCAATTTCTAGAAGAAAGATTGGTGTCTTGGCAATGCAAGAAGCAGACTACTGTATCCACTTCAACTGCAGAAGCAGAATATGTTGCTGCATCCAGTTGCTGTGCACAAGTGCTTTGGATTCAGAATCAAATGCTGGATTATGGTCTGACTTTTCTAAATACTCCTATTTATATTGATAATAACTCTGCAATTAGTATCATTAACAATCCTGTTAAGCATTCTAAGACCAAACATATTGAAATTCGTTATCATTTCATACGAGACTGCAATGAAAAGAGATTGATTCAAATCTTTAAATCCATACTGATAATCAATATGCAGATCTTTTCACAAAGGCTTTTGATGTGGGAAGGTTTACATTTTTGGTCACCAGTATTGGAATGATCAATCTAACTTAACTTATGTTTGGTATTAGAATAGATACTAACAGTGGAACTGTATAAAGAACAAGTGCTTTCTGGTCCAAGTATCTACCACTGTTAGAACTTTCTAGCCACTGCTTCTTATACAGTTGCCACTGCTTGTAAACTTGTGTATATTATTGCTACTATTTATTGTTTTCTAGCTAACCACTGTGCAGGTTCTTAGCTACTGTCAGAAGACATTGTTACTGCTGGAACTAATGTTTATTTTACTTTCTTTTGTTAAAAAAAAAATCCGTGTTCTGCTTATAAAGCTAAATATTTGGCACTGCTAGTACTAAGTGTTGGTTACTTTGGTCGGTTGCCACTGCTAGTGCTACTAACTGCTGTTAGCTTTCTAAGTATGTGTTTTGAAAAATTGAATGTCTGCCACTGTTAAGGTATTTTATACCTTTCCACTGTTAGTTATATCGAGCGATGCCACTGCTAGTTAATTTTTCTAGGTCTTGGTTCTGTTCTTATGACTAACAGTATATAAACTTAGAACACTTCAATTTTTCATTACGCTTTCTTATTTTCACACATAACCACTGCAATTACACTTCAAATCAAACCCTCACTTCTATTACGATCAATTCAACAGTCATGGCTTCTTCATCAACAGATCTTACTTTGAGTGTTTACGAAGAACACAATATGATCGCCTTCTTGATGAAACCCTCATCGGCGCAAAACTTCACACAAATTGTGGATTTTCTGCGGTCGAGTTATATATTTCACGCACTTACTGTATCTCCAAGGGTTTCCAGGGGTCATTTGAACGAATTTTGGAAGAATGCTCGATTGGAAGTTATTGAGGGCAACAGTCAAGTGGTTTCTATGGTTCAAGGAACCAAAGTGGTGATATCTGAGGATTCTCTTCGAGAAGCACTTCTTCTTGATGACGCTTCAGGTATAACTTCTATTGATGACAGAGATTTGTATGATAATCTTAGATTAATGGGGTATGAGGGTGATTACACACGTTTTACATTTTTTAAATCACTCTTTAGCCCTCAATGGAAATTTTTCATACATACACTTCTCCACTGTTTGTCATCCAAACGAACTGCTTTTAATGAATTTGGTACCCAAATAGCCTATGCACTTGTGTGTTTGGCTAAGGGTCAAAAGTCTAATTTTTCTAAATACATTCTTGAAGGCATGATAAGAAATATAACAAAAGGGAAAAAGGATATGTTTATAATGTATCCTAGATTTGTGCAACTTGTTTTAAATAAACAAATTCCTGATTTAGTTGCACAAGAACTTATTATTGGTGTTAGTACTCTCTCTGCTAGAACTTTTACAGAGATGGGTAAGAATACCAATAAGAAGTTTTCTGGGAAGGAAACAACATTATTTTCTACAATGCTTCCTGCTCCTTCCACCACAGATGTAGTACCACCAACTACATCTGAACCAATTGGTGGCAGGCCAGTAGTACCAACTGGGTCTGAACACACACTTATTGGGGGTACAAAAAGAAAACAAGTGACCAAGCAACCTACCCACTTACAACCAAAGCAAAAGAAAAGAAAACAGGCAAGTGAGGTTCCTGCTGCTCACTTGTCTTAGCCATCTATTATTCCACAGCAAGTGACCCCACAGGAGATGGGTGGTCATTCTGGAAGGGCTGCCACTACTCCTTCTAGTCCACTGACAGAGGAGGGCAGTGGTAACATCAATAAGACCCAACCAGAGGCAACTTCTATTGCTGAACCTACGGGTAATGAAGCAGGTGAAGGTCCCAGTACCAAGACAAAGGGAACTTCTGTTGACCATGCTAGGCATGAGGCAGAAGATGTTTTTGTCAATGATTCATCTAGGAGGTCACACTCTAATGATGATGAGACTAGATCTCACATTGAATTGACGAATGTACAATTGACAGAGGCAGTTGATGTACTTTGGGATAAATTGGTGAGGGAGAAAAGGGTTAATAAAGCTCAAGATGTTACAATTGCAGAGCAAGCAGCTAAGATTGATGAGCAAGGGAAAGTTATTGATAAACTTAAGGAAAGGCTTGCTGTGTTAGAAGCTTTATTGGTGAGCAACACTTTCAAAAAGGGGGAGAAGAATGCAGAAGAAATGGTTGATGATGATGTGTTTATGTATGATCATGTGGATGAGGTAGTGGGTGAAACAGATGCTATGTCTAATGCTAACACTGAAGTTTTGGAAGATGATGTACAGACTGAAATTGTTGAAAGTGTTATGCAAAAGACTGAGGTAGTTGATGGTGAGACAGAGGTGATTGTTGAGGTAGATGATGGAGAAGAGGTGGTACAACCTGTGATGAAAGGTGATGATGCAGAGGCAGAGGGAGAGTCGATGCCAAGATCAGATCCTAAGCTTACTTATGGCAGGAAGAAATCTGTGCCAGTGTTCAGTGTAAAAGCTAAAAAGCTAGAAGAGATCAGAAAGTCAAAGTCAAGTAGTCCCACTGCTAGAGTGGCTACCACTGCTGCAACTACTACCACTGCTACCACTACCACTGTTAAAGCAAAACCAAACACTGCCAGAACATCTGAAGTACCATTTAAGATCAAAGAGTCTACCAATGTGTCTAAGCATGATTCCAAACTTCCAAAGATTGATCCAAAAGACAAAGGTAAGGGCAAATTGGTGGAAAAGTCAAAGGTGAAGAAGGTGACACAGAATGTTGAGCATGACTTGGAGTATGCTATGAGGGTGCAGGCTGAATTGGATGAACAGGACAGAATTGAAACTGAAAAGAGAGCTGCTAAATCTCAAAAGTCTGTGCCAGTCAAGATGAAAGAATCTGAGGTTAATGAAGTGGATGTGATGCTAGAGAATGGGCAGATTGTAAAAATGACTAAAGAAGCCAGCAGAGTATATGCAGAGATGAAAGCAAAGGGGTTAAATGATGATACTGTATATCATGCTTATGAAGCAAAGAAAAAGGGTAATCCTCTGCAGATGGCATTAAAGCAGAAAATTGAAAGAGAGAAGAAGGAGAAAAAGGAAAAAGAAGCTGCTAAGAGGAGAGCAAAGAAACCAACAAGGACTGATTTGAAAAATGATCTGGTTTGTAAGTTAAGGGGAGATAGAATTTCTACAGGACAATTGAGGAGGATGTCACTGGAACAATTGCAAAACATGTATGATAATAATCCTCATGTCAATCCTGAAGCAAGGGAAAGGTTAGAAAAGAAGAGGAAAGATGATGCAGAAATTCAAAGGAGATTGCAAGAAAGATATGATCAAATTGATGAAGAGCTTAAGAAAGAAAAGGAACTGAAATTGAAAATTGAAGGTGTTAGAAGGTCATTTGCTAAATTTCAAGAGATGGATGATAATGTTTGTGATTTGGATAGGGATGAGGAGATATTAGAACAGATGTTTGTAGTTAAACCTGACATATCAGAAAACATCAATATGGATGGTGAAGAATTCTCAGAAATTATCAAATGGGAAGCTGTATTGATAGCAACTGAAGAAATGACTTATGAAATAAGGATTGAAAGAAATAATGGAGTTGTAAGCTTTCACAAGTCAATGCAGGATATTCTGAAAAGAGTTCAAAAATTTGATATATATGATATGTATAAGATTGGGTTAGAAAAGGACTTGAAAAATGTTAAATCTAGTCTTGAAAGGCATGTGTGGGAATGGATACAGATGATGTTTGAGCCTGAAATGTATGGAGATATATTTTTGTGTGCTGAGTTAGTTGCTTACTGGAGACATTTTGCTAGAGCGGGAGTGCAGTGTATTTCTCTCAAGAATGGAAAATATGTGTATATGTTGGAAGAGAGAGAGTACATTCTGAGCATAGTACTATTGAGGCAACTAATGGAAAAGAAATTGCAAGTTGTTGTGAAGACTGAAAAAGGCAAAGACATTATTTACTGGATGATGAATCAATTATACAAGAGAGATCAAGCAAGCAAGAAAAGATAAAACTCTCCTACAAAAGAATGAAGCTGAATGCAGAAACTTAATGCAATACAAGATTGATCAAGTTTAGGGGGAGATTGTTGGGATCTGAGCATATTTGATAAGTGTTGAAGTCTAGCCACTGTCTGTTTTACTGCTAGCCACTGCTAATGTAGAAGCAGTGCCACTGCTAGAAGAATTGAAGTCCTAGCCACTGCTAGTGTATTTAAGCACTGCCACGGTTAGTATGAGTATACTTGTGTTTGTAAAGGAAACTTACTACCACTGTTGGTATAAAGTAAGTTGTTCCCACTGTTATTGTGTATAAGTCGGTTAGAGTTATTTATGGGATAGTTTGAATTCCATAATAACTAGAGATTGTATAGGACTCTATGTATTATAAATAGAGATCCTTAGACCTAGATTAGGTTAACATTAGTTAACGCAGCTTCAAGGTTTTGTAACCCTAATACAATTCAGTGTATTCGTCTTATATTATTAATAAGATTGAAGCTTTTGATATTAATTTTATTGTTCATTGTTTTGTTATTGATCTTCATTATATTATTGAGTGTTATTCCGCAACTTCTCAGTAATAATTCAAAGCTTGAGTTAATCTAATAAGTTTATTAGATCGATCTTGGTTTAACACATCCTTCTTATTTATAAACACCCATCTAGTACCAATAGCCCATTTTCCCTTGGGTAAATCGACCAATGTCCACACTTCCTGAATCTGAAATTGAAGCAATTCTTCCTGCATTGCTTCAATCTAACTTGGATCTTTCAAAGCTTCATTAATTTTCTTGGGCTCCATTTGAGACAGAAAACAAGTAAACAAAGAAGGGTAATCATCTTCTTTATTTTCTTGTGTCTGTTTTCTGGTTTGAACAGGAGAACCAATATCTCCAATTACATTCGCAAGTGGATGATCTCTATGAGAGATGTACTGAGATGTGGAAGATTCAGGTATTTTAGATTCTAAATTGGTGAAATTCTCATTCATAAGGATACCTTCAACATCCCTAGTAATTCTGTCAACAACAGGCCTTGTATTACTAGAAAACTCATTCAAATTCATGGAAAGTTGTTTCTCTGAGCTTAAATCACTCTCATCTTCACTTTCCTCCAAATCTGGCATATCTGTATTTGTCTCATTATCCACAGGAGTTTTATCACCATCACCTTTATCCTTACATGAGTCTGAGTCTTTTGTAGACTTTGATGAATCTGGACCAGAATCAAAAACTTCTGGAGGATCAGGAGACCATATTGGAAATAAAATGTATTCCAAAGAATCATTCTTCTTTCCTCCTGGGATTCCTTTTTCCTCTTCAACTGTACCTGCACTTGTACCTGCACTAGATTGCACATTTGTATATCTGAAAGCATGGGTTAGTGCATCAATATCAAACAAGTAATTTGGACCTTTCCCTATCGGATTAGTTGTTCTCTCATTGAAAGTCACATTCACAGATTCTTCTATGATCCTAGTCCTTTGGTTAAAAACTCTGTAAGCCTTGCTTTGTACAGAGTAACCAACAAATAAACCCTCATTATTCTTACTTTGAAACTTACCTAAGTGGTCTTTGGTATTCAAGATTGTACAAGGACACCCAAAAGATCTTAAGAAACTAACCAATGGTTTCTTCTTAAAGAGCAGTTCATATGGTGTCTTGTTGTGAGGCTTAACTATCAATACCCTATTCTGAACATAACAAGCAGTGCTAACTGCTTCTTCCCAGAAAGTCATTGGTAACTTAGCATCCGCCATCATGGTTCTAGCAGCCTCAATTAGTGTCCTATTCCTTCTCTCAGCTACTCCATTTTGTTGTGGAGTCCTAGGAGCACTAAACTCTCTCTTAATACCCTTAATTTCATAGAATTTATCCATCTCATGATTTTTAAACTCTGTTCCATTATCACTTTTAATGATTTTAACCTTGAGATCCATTTGATTTTCTATCTTAGTTATGAATGATCTTAGAATTTCTCCTGTTTAATCATTTGTTCTAAGAAAGAACACCCAACTAAAACTGGTATAATCATCAATGACTACTAAACAGTAAGATTTCTTCCCCATACTACTCACATTGGTTGGTCCAAACAAGTCCATGTGTAGCAAATGTAAGGGTGAGCAATTAGTGTTCACAATTTTGGACTTAAAAAAAGACTTGTGTTGCTTGCCTTTTTGACAGGCAACACAATGATCATCACATGAATATACCTTTTCAGGTAAACCTCTAACAAGCTTATTTTTGACAAGTTTGTTAATTGTTTTGTAATTCATGTGACACATCCGTCTATGCCACATTTCAGATTCATTTACACCAGCTTTAGAAATAAGAAAGTTTAATTCAGGTTGAGGTATCATATTTGCTAAGTCACACTTATATACATTATCTTGCCTTAGAATTCTCATTAAAATCATATTTTCTGGAATTTTAAATTCTTTAGACAAAATAAGGCATTCAGTATCAGTAAAATAAACTGGGTTCTTTTTATCTGTGATTTGACTCACACTTAGCAATTTGTACCTCAATTGTTCCACAAAGTAAACATTATCAAAACTTATTTTATCACTCTGCACTGTTCCTTTGCCTGTTATCTTCCCTCCTTTGGGATTGCTACCAAATGCTACATGTCCTCCATCAATTTCCTTGAAATTCTGTAGCTTCTCCTTGTCACCAGTCATGTGCCTTGAACAACCACTATCAATATGCCATAAGCACCTTGGTTTGTTCTGCACATATAAAGAGAAAAGTTAATATCTATTGGGAACCCAAACCAATTTGGCTTTGGGTTTCCCATGTTCATACACATAATCAACTTTCTTGAAGATTATTGATTGTGATGCACGGTTGGTATTTGGACTCATAAATTTATCACAAAAAGGTGTCCAAATCCAACTGGTATTAGACTTAGCAGTTTTAACAGGTAGATTATGCTTGACAGTCTTAAACCTGTTATAACTATTAAAACGCCTAGCAGTAAAAACACTTGGTTTAGCAGTTTTAACATTATTATCAGTGTTAAGATGTCTAGCAGTCATAACAGTTTTAGCTGCTTGTGTCTTTTGACTGTTGGCTCTAGTTTTATTTATAACTGCTTCAGTAGTTTTAGCTGCTACAGTTCTAACTTTATTAGCCTTTGAGTATATCTTATGGCTTCTGGCAATATGATTAACTTTTGATTGAAACTTTTGTTTATTAATCATATTTGCTTTTGTCCATGACTACTTTCCAATCCTTTGAAAATTCTTACGATTATGATAATAGTTCTTTTTAAGATGACCCCGTTTACCACATATAAAGCAAGCCTTTTCTTTTATCACAGTGATATTGTTACCCAGTTTCTGAGAGATCATTTGATTCCAATTTCTTTGATTGCCTCTGGGTATTTATTTTTGAAAGCTTTGTGAAGAAGAAGTACTTGCTTTGCAGTTGCAATTTGCACAGTTATTAACAACAGATTTTAAATTTATAACGATATATGAACTGATTTAGCACTAACATAACCTAATCCTTCCCTAGACTTGTTAGTGTTTAAGCTCACATTTTCTAATGCCTGTTTGGCCTTTTCCCTAAACATTTTCTTACCTTCTTCTAGTTTATCAGATGAAAGTTCAGAAACTAGACCAGTAATAACTTTCTTTTCAATCTCACATGATGATTCAGACTTGAGTGATTTAGATTTTACACTCTTTTCACTCTCAGATGTACTATCTCTCTGATCATCTTCTTCACTCCAATCACTAATCTCAACTTTATCAAAGTTCACATCTTTTTCTAAACTCTTAACATGATCAACCTTTTTAACATCATCATTCATTCCTTCCTTAAGAGAATTGATATCAATTTCAGGTTTAGAAGGAAAGTAGTTATTGTTATAAGGAGGTGGTACATTATTGTAACCTAATCCTGTTTTAAGCTTATCATGAATCTGTGAATTGATAAGATTGTTAACACTCTTAGATGCATGTTCTAAGTTACTTACATTTAGTCTAATGCTATCTCTTTCACATGTGACCTCAGCAAGTTTCTTAGTTAACAATTCTACTTTATCTTTAAGAGTGTCTCTCTCCCACCTAGCATAATCAATGTCATATTTATACTATATTTCATTGACTTCATATGCTTTTATTTGTTTCTCAAGATTTTCAATGGCTGCTATGGTGTGTTTGCTTTTAATCTCCCATTGTTTTAGTTCATCACACACTTTTAAATTATGATCCCTGTAATGTTTAACAATTTGTTTACACACAGTAGAACATAGTTTAACTTGTACCTCATTATGAACTTCTGTCTTTTGTTCAGGTTCAGCAATGGCCATTAGAGCTTGTTTCTTCACTTCATGATCTTCTTGATCACTCCAATCAAAACCTAATCCATCTTGAGACACTAAAGCATTACTTGTACCCCCTTGAATTGGTACATTCCTTCTTAGATTCCCATTGAAATTTCCAGCTCTCTGTCCATTCGGATCTTGTTTTGGTGCTCTATACTCTCTTGTAAAGTGTCCCATCTTATGGCAGTTAAAACATTCCACCTTGCTCTTGTCAAACAGACTTGCATCATTCCTTTGAGATGTGAAATTGTTCCTTCCTGTCCGCTGCATAAACCTCTTTTCTCTTTGTATGATCAAAGCAATTTGCCACTTGATATCCATCTCCTCAAGATCATCAGAAGCTATCTGCTCCAGATCTTCATTAGTAAGTGAAGAGTTCACATTACTAGCAAAGAAAGATTCCAATACTTGATTATTGGATCTGTTTTGAGATGATCCACAACCTCCAGAAACATAGGTAGACCCCTGTTGACTTGTATCTACTTGTGTTCCACCCATTGACATAAAAGAAGCATTATGATTGTACCCTGTAGTCTGCTTCTTGCTCTCTATCTCTGGTTCAAAGTTTCTCAGATCATTATATATGTCTTCAAGTTCTATGGAGTCCAAATCTGTACTTTGTCTTAAACCAACGGTATAGACTGTCCATTCTTCACCTAATGATCCATAAAACATTCTGTTGAGATCATCCTGATCAATTTTAACTTTATGATTCTCCAACTCACCAACTAACTTAGTAAATCTATCAAAGGTCTGAGTTAAAGTTTCAGACTTGACATAACCAAAGTTCTCAAATTGCTGTTTGAGAAGTGATCTTTTGTTCTTTTCGGTGTTAACATTACCTCCAAACCTTTTCTCAATTGCCTCCATGAGTACCTTTGCATCTTCACAATTTTCAAATCTCCTCTGGTACTCATTAGGAATTGACAGCAATAGAATACTTAATGCTTTGTACTCTGTATATCGAATTTTTCTTTCAGCTTTAGAGGTTGGTGGTGGTTTTTCTTGTCGAACACCATCACCATCAACAAGATAAGCAGGACCATTAACAACAACTTCCCACATCTAGTAGTCTGTGAGAAGCATATATTGCTTGATCCTGACCTTCCATAGATCAAACTCATCAGGTTTGAGCATTGGGATCTTTGTAGCTTGAACACCTTCATTGTTTTCTGTAGCCATTGAATTAAAACTTAAGAGATAACTAAAAACCTTAATAAACGATTTGTTTCATGATGTTTTACTAATTCAAAGCTTTCCAAAGCTCTGATACCACTTAGTAAATCCCTTAACAATCGATTATGTAAAGCTTTGACAATGTATTAAACAACTGCGGAATAATTGCTTATTATTAAGTAAAACACCACAAACATGCAATAACTTGAACAACACATAAATAACTTCAAAGCTCCAATCTTATTAATCAATAAGACGAATACACAGATGTATTAGGGTTTACACCTTGAAGTTACGATTACTTTTCTACTTTCTAAGGATCTCTATTTATAATGCATAGAGTCATGTACAAGTCATCCTACATATATGGAAACTAAATCAAGTCCATATATAAATCATACTCTTACAACCGCCATAATAATATAAACAATCATAACAATCTGTTTACACTAACAGTCATAACCATAAACCTCTAGAGAGTTATAACTTTGATATTTACAAAGACAGTCATAACAATACAATCAGTAATAACTACTTGACTCAAATATAACTTACAGTAACAAAACCTTCAAGCAGTCATAATGACTTGTCTTCAATCTTCAAACAGTAACAACCTCATTACTAACCGTCATAACTCTATTTGTTCTGGCAGTCATAATAACTTGTATAACCAGTCATAATCGTACTTGGTAATTTCAACCCAAATAGATCAGACTCTACATGAAGTGTATGAGGTGTGTTGAAATGAGAATTAAGCTTGGTATTTATAAGCAACTCACAGCCGTACCGTATCCTGAACCTCAAATGCATAACCGTATCGCACAACCATATCAAAATCTGATTTTTATACGGCTGTCCTGGAGCAAATACGGGTGTCCTGGAGCAAATACGGGTGGACACCAACCGTATACGGCTGGTCCAATCTGTATACGGATGGACACAGGCCGTATACGGTCTGTGTGGCCCATATACGCCTTGTTTCCAACCGTATACTGTCTGGACCAGCCGTATACGGCTGGGGACAGCCGTATGCTGGCTCTTCGATTCTTCGTTTCTTCGGATGGGCGTATCTTCTTTGTCCTTTATTCATTTCGAGCGATTCTTGTGTCCACGGTTTCGTAATTTCCTAACGAACAAAATGACACTAATTAGAGGTCGTAATGTGAAACGTAGGTCATGGTTCATTAAAAAGAGTTAACGAAGGTGTGGTGGAGCAATTTTGCTCAGTTTCTCACGTTTTTCATGCCATTTTTAGTGATTTTACAAACATCGACTCCGTTTTGACTTAGTTAACAAAACTTAATGAATAATGTCCTTTAAGTTGTGTTTTTGTTAACTTTGTGCCTAAAATGTGGAAGATAACGTACGTAAAAACATAACTTTTTACGTGTTATCTATACCATTCGAGAAGCTGAGAAGAATGGAGAAGTCAAGTAGAAATATTACCCAAGTTGAAACTCATTTGAAAGTTCAAATTTTGATTTTCAACAACAACCATAAGGAGGAGTGTTAGTGTATTAAGAATCTTGTTAGACACTAGTTTGAATAATTAATCTTTTGTTTACTTTTTACTATGTAAGCTTAGTTATTAAGATAACTTAAATAGTAAGTATGCTTACATGTTAAGGAATCTTAGATATTTACAAACCTTACTTGTTAAGGAATTATAGATATTTTAGAAGCTTATTTTATAAGAAAGATTAGCTAGTAAGAATACTTAGAGGCAAATTAAGTATATTAACTAAGCTTATAAGACTATAAATATAGGTTGTAATCAAAAGTTGGAATATATAACCAATCTTCAAATTATAAGAATTCTACACTTCTATAATCCAATATCCCTTATAGCAACAAAGTCTTGCTACTTTAATCTTTCAAGTGTAGCAACAAAGTCTTGCTACTCTAATTTTTCAAGTGTAGTTTCGATTCTATTCTCAAACATTTAAAGTTGGAATATATAACCAATCTTCAAATTATAAGCATTCTACACTTCTATAATCCAATATCCCTTATAGCAACAAAGTCTTGCTACTTTAATCTTTCAAGTGTAGCAACAAAGTCTTGCTACTCTAATTTTTCAAGTGTAGTTTCGATTCTATTCTCAAACATTTAAACGTAGTACTACTGCTTGATAGACTGTTTATTCTCAAACATTTAAAGCAGTAGTACTACGTTTACCCGTTGTAACCACACTTGTTACAACTAAATTATACTGAGAGTTACAGATCCACTGACCTAATTATCTCAGATGTAAACTCAGAAATCTTATATTACTGAGTCTTCTCCGTGTCTGAGAATAACAACATAACATAAGTTAATAATTCAGTTTAAAACTGATATAACTTAAACAATAACACATGTATTGGAGTTATAAACAAAAAGTCACACACATTACAAATTACAAGTTACCCGCCGGGTAAGCAGAGTACCCGCCGGGTACCATTACTACCCACCGGGTAGTAAGAAGAACCAGTCGGGTAACCAATCAAACAACCGGGTGATTTAAATTTGGTGGTAACAGAACAAAGTCCCATTTTAAGGCCTATAGTATCATCCGGGCACTCGAGTTACCAGTCGGGTTCCCCTGCATTGTCATATTTCCCGCCGGGTAAGGGTTGAACCTGCCGGGTACACCCCTTCTTCCACCGTATTTCAACCAGACCAAAACCAGACCCGAGTTTTAAACCCATAATATCAAACTCAGTTTCTAACCTTTTTAGTACAACAATTACTAACATCATAACATCAACAAGCATCATCAACATCATATTCATACATGAATCATTAACCTAAAGCTTTCTAGTGAAATCAAATTTCAAAATACACTAAATCAAGAATTTAACTTACTATTAGAGGATCACAAGGTGATGATGATGAAACTAAACTTGAATCAAGATTTCAGCTCCAATTTTTTTTTTTTGGTTTCAAATGTGTATTTGGAATTCTTAGTTTTAGGTTTTAGTGTTTAAAGGAAGTGAAGTAACTTTCCATTTTGGAAAAAGTTTATAAATAGGTCGGCCAACTTTTCAAACCGACTCCATATCCATTTAAAATTAGTCCCTTTCTAAACCTATTATCTGGAACCTAAAAACCATTTACGATTTGTAAAAATTTAAAACAAGTAATAATTTACTAGTCACAATAAGGCATGCGACCTTTTAACTAGTTATTTAAATAAACGTAACGAAATAAACAATTAAACTTGTTATCTTTAATATATGTTATTGGAACTGGACCAATAAGGCGGACCAGCCGACCAAACCCAAAGTCCATCTACAATCTTTTTAACTGCAATAACTTAAATATATGCTATTGGAGCTGGAATTTCCGTGGCTGCTGGCACCAGACTTGCCTCTAATTGATCTACAGATATGCAGTATTGCAGCTAGATTTCTCCATTGTTCTTGGCTTCTCGAATAGCATGATATTTGACATTTATGTGCTTCATTCTTCCATGTTGCATTGGATTTTCTGCTATAGCAATATCAGACCTGTTATCGCAAAAGATGACCGTTGGACTTTCTTGAGTAAGATCCAAATCAGATAACAACTTTTTTATCCAAATGACATCATTAACGGCAGCTGCAATTGCTATATATTCTGCCTCAACACTAGATTGTTCGACAATGCTATGCTTCTTTGAGTTCCAGCAAAATGAACCCGAACCAAGATTATAAACATAACTAAAAGTACTCTTCATATCATTAATACTTCCAGCCCAATCACTATCGTCATATCCTTCGAGTTTCACGTCTTTGTTTCTCTCGAACATAATCCCAATATCGAGAAAACCTTTCAAGTACATTAAGACTCGCTTTGCAGCTCCCAAATGAGAATTAGATAAGAAAGCTAAGTTAAATAGTCACAAATGAAAATAATACCTGATGATAAATAGTTGGTAGTAATGATCATGAATATGATTGTATTATTTAGTAAAGTGATGGATGATGTATATAGTAGACGGATAGGTAATGAATATAATATTATTATTACGAAGGCTTGAGGATAGCCTGCTATTCAGAATTCAAAGAATCCAACAGAGAAAACAAAAAAGTCGATATACTCAAATATTATACAAATATTATTCAATAACTGAGGCAATACCTCTATTTATAATATTACATGAGCACACTCAAATATTAAAATAGATAGTCAAATTGATTAAATAACTAAAGTGGCCGATACACTATACTAGCATTATTGCTAGCCAACACACTATACTAGCATTACATTATCTGCTAGCGCATTATTATCACACCACACCACACAAAAGGAAAAGTGCCTAAACGGTTGGCACATATAAACAATAATTACATACTGAAAATGAAAAAGAAAGCATGTTCCTAAACAGTGGCACTTTAAATAATATCATCCTTTATTTTGTCATTGGTGATATTGGTCTCACTCTAGTACAATAGATACAAGTATGCCTTGGTGAGTTCTTCAAACTTGTGCATAGTAATTTCTTCATATTAGCGAGTTGTCCTGACAGTTCTTCAAAAGTAACTAGTGATCGCTGTCCTGTTTAACTAATTTTTTCCGGGTAATGAGAATATATTAATAAATTTTTGCTACAATAGTTAATTTTGATTTTCTCTAGTTGCCCTGGTTCGATTCCAAATCTGGTTGAACTCACATAAACTCCTGCTAAAGAGCCTATATAATTATCCATGGTGGGAGTAATTCTTTGAATTTCATTTCGCGTTGGATAATCTTTGTTACTTACTCCGAGTTGTTCCGTAGTAATAGATGGTATAAAAAAATGAGGTAACTTGATGTCATACGTAAAAATAATTCTCTTTCCTTTGCAAAGCTATCATTATAGCTTTTAATCACACTTTGTACCTTCATAGGAAACTCTTGAATTTCTTTGAGGTTTTCTCCATCGATGTATAAATTATTAATTAACCCATGAACATAATTGTCATGAATTAATAAATGCGATGCTTCTGGTAAAACAACTACTTTTGGACCATATCTCTTTATCATTGGATAGAAAAACATGGTTGTGTGAATATCACCATAATTAACTAAAGAATCTCAAAAAAATTGGAATTTTTCCGTCGTTGGTTTTTTCATTTCTTCTTTTTCTCGTGTGGTTAAAATGTTTTTCACCTTGTTCATGAAATTTATTTTAGCTGTCTGATTCTACATGTGCTGATTAATTTGGTTCTGTGTTTTTTGGATCAATGAAACGAACCTGCCCGAGTTTTCAGTTTCTTCCATAAAAATAGTCTTGTATGATTCTTTTAATGCTCTAGTGAATAAATTCAAAATCAATGATCACATTAACCAAAATTGATTTGATAAGACATCTATAATTAGTAGAGTAAATTAGGGGTGTGCATGGGTCGATTAGGTTTGGTTTTTGGCTAAAACCAAAAATAAAACCGTAATTTTAGTTTTTGGAAAATTAAAAACCATAACCGTTCGGTTGTTTCGGTTTGAACTTTTATTCTGCTTCTTCTTTGGATTTATAACTCTTATGAGTTATATCGCTAGATCCTGTGATATGATGATTTGCTATTGCCCATTCTTTGTATATTCCTCTGAATGGTCCATTAAAGATAACGTACCTTTTTTGTGTACCATGTCCTGGCTTTTTCAAGATTTCTTCAATATCTTCTTCAATATGAATAACTTCATTCTTTATCGGTGTAGATGATGATGCCACTTGTGTTTTGTTTGTGGGTGTTATAGGTGAAGTGAGTTTTGTTTGTGAATTGGAAGCTAGATTATGGGTTTCAAAAGATTGTGATTAAGTGGTTGCTTCGAATATTTCACTTTTTTCTGGTTTTATGCTTCCCCCTTGAGATAAGAATGTTGAGGACCACATTTGTAATTCTTGTTCTTCTTTAGTAGCAGCTGCCAATTGTTTCTTTAGAGATGCTATTTGTTCTCTTTTCTGTTGTAGTTGTAGCTGATGCTGAATTTGTTTCTTTATTGCTTCCATTTTCTTGTGAGAGTATCTGCTATCGTATTATTATCACTTTTTATATAATTAATATATGGGTGATACTGATGTAATTATAGTTGCCAATGAATTAATCGACCTCTGCAATAGTCTTCGTGATGTTTGTACCTCCAAAAACCTGTTACATATTTAGAATCCGTTTGTAGTTCAAATCTTGTTTGTAGTACATCAATTTTCCATTTTTTTAATGTTCGTAAACATGCTAATGTTTGTTTTTCATGACACCTATATTTTTTTCTATTTGTGTAAAAGTACTTGAAATGTATTTACACAGCTTGTGCTTATATTCAACTGTTTTCAAAACAGATGTTTATTCATTGCTCGGAAAAGCTAGTTCTAGAGCTTGTCCTTTGGGATTAGACTGATGAATTAAATTTCCGTCAATATTTAATCCTAATAATTGTTTACCATTTTGAATGGCTTTTAAACAACCTGCCCAAGTATCATCTGATGCATCTATTTCGACTATCAAAAAATACCTTATTTCCGGATCATATAATTCCGGCAAGTATTGAGCAGTAGCTTTTATATTTTGTACTATCCGGGTATTAGAATCTGTCCATTCCCAATGATTTTTTTTAGAAATTTTCTTTTGCAATATTTTCCTTTCTTTTGCTAATTTTTTTTAGAAAACCTTGTTCCGCAAGATAATTCAAACATCCTAAAAATATTTGAATTTGTTTTCAATTTTCTAATTAATCAGGAAAAAGTTTTAATTTTTCTTGAGTATTATTTGTTAAAGAAATAGTTCCTTCCTTCGTTATCTTTAATCCCTAGTATTCCACTTCAGTTTGAAGTACTCTAGATTTCTTTTGTTATAGAAATAACCCTTTTTCTTTTATTCGCTGTAACACTATTGATACTGCGTCTATGTGTTCTTGCTCATTTCCTTTTGTAAAAACAATAATATCATCGACATAAGCAACACAAATTTGTTCCGTTCCTTGTAGATTATTATCCATAAAACATTGATATATTGAAGGGGCTTGTTTTAATTCAAAATGTAAAACATTCCACTCGTAATGTTTTTGGGGATGGCATGAAAATGCTATTAAAGGCTTTGTAGATTCATCTAGTCTCAATTACCAATATCCCGACTTCGCATCAAACGTGCTAAAATGCATATTTCCCTTTAATTTTTCCAAGATATAGTCTTTTCTAGGGAGTTTATATGAATCTCCTATAATTGCCTCATTCATTTTTTTTATAATTTATTACCATTCTTCTTTTCCCTCGTTATATTTTATTTTTATTTTCAACATAGAAAGCTGGTGCCGAATGAGGACTTAAACTTTCCCTAAGTATTCACTTTTCTAATAATTGTTGACATTCTTCTTTAAATTCTTTTACATCTTTAATACTATATGGAATTTTATTTGCAATGTTTATTTCTGCTAATGGATCCTTTAATTTTATTGAAATTAATTGATTATTTGTATTTATAGTATCTAAGGGATTATCACTACATACTTCCTTTAGAACTTCTTCTCTATGTGCCTTTTTCATAATAAGTATTATCTCAACTTGAAATTTTATATTTGTGCTAACATTCGCATATATTCGGTTTGTCTAACTATTGGTATTTTTATTAACTGATTGATTTTTATATGTCTTTTAATAACATCATAGTCTTTTTGATTAAATGGTTGATATAATTTTAAGAAATTATTTTCAATAATTAAGTCTAGACCAGAGTCATGCATGTATATAGTTGGTGCGATAAATTCTGTTTTTTCAATATATATTGGAGTCATTCTACCTACAAACCATATTTAATATATCGATTTATTTTCTACGATTATTCTTAATAGTTTTATTAGTTTTTCCCATTGTTTTATTATTTTCTTATTTCCAAAACACATTGTTTCTCCAGTGTCTATATACGTAATAGTTTGTTTATTGAAACAGTTATCAAAATAAATGTTGCATTTGGATTATCTTTTGATCTTCTTTTCTTATTCTTTTTCTGATAATGTTTTGCTCAAATATCCACTAGAATTAGTATAAGCATATATTTCAAAATCGGAGTCAATTTCGATATTTTCCAAATGTTCATATCCTAAGTTGTATGCCATTTGGAGAACCTCCATTTATTTCTTTTGTCCTTTTTAGGGCATTCATTGGAGTAGTGTCCAATTTCGTGGCATAGCCAACATTTGCAATTTTTCTTTTTCGAATGACAAAATTGTCCCTTAGATTTATTTTGGGTATTGTACTTTTGGCGATGTTGTTTCCTATTTCTTAAGTAAATCTTTCTAGAGTTCTTTATATAAAATTCTTGTATTGTGAATTATATGATTTATTTTCTCATATTTTTATACGTTTTTTATAAGTTTTATTAGAGCGTCCATAATTTTCTACTCTATTATTTTGTTTTATGCAATAAAGTTTTACTTGTGCTTCTCTTTTCGCAGTTTCTTGTAAACACTCTATTTGTATCCAAGCTCTTACAGTAGTAATTCTTGCTCCTAGAGTATCTTCTAGTTTATCTCTATCTTTTATTAATATTGCGTACGTATCCTTTACCTTTGTTTCTACTGATTCTGGTAATTTATTAAAGAATACTTCTAAGGAAAATATTTGTCTTAATATATCTAATTTATAATATTGATATGAAAATTCACATATAAATGATTCTAAAGAGCACATATTACATATTTTGAGATTAATTATTCTCCAATATGCTTGTTCTCTAAATGTTTCGGTAGAAGTTTCTACCCCTGGCAGTAAATTCTTGTACTATACATGCGATGATATTTTTAAAAGTTACCATTGCATCATTATTTGCAATTCTAGCTAATTCTAATTCATTTAATGATTCTATATATCTATATACATTTCCTGAAGTTTTATGTATTATATAGTTGAGTAAATTATGTGGTTGCAATGCTCGTAGTTCTTTAGTTAACTGAATTTGTGCACTTAAACTATTACTCAAATCTTGAATCTTTCCATCTATATTTGTTTCACAATCGATATTTAATATGTCGTTATCAAATCTTGTTATTGGTTAAATATTTGGTATTTATTGAGGTGGTATTTGTTCCCATTTATTGTTTTTTATTTCTAACCATACCTTGTTAATATAAGTATCTCTCTGTTAAAGATGATGGTTTGTAATAAAATTGTTTTTTGAAAATCTTCATCTACATATGATTTCTTTCTCTTTGAGCAAAATTATAATCATCATATGGATTATCGTAAGGATTTTCTTTAGAACTATAATAAAGAACAACATCTATATCTTCATCTTGTACTTTTGTTGGTATATCAAGTGATGCCATTAGTTTTAGTTAATATTTCTACTTGTTCTTCTAGATTTTCCTTTATGTTAAACGTATTTAGTGGGCCTAGACTATGACCGTTAGGCAGTATTCCTCATTAAGTATGATTAGGTTCAGTGACTACATTGTATTAGTTCAATTTAACATAGTCTGATCAACTATGTACAATTAAAAGAATATGATGTAAGATCTGAAAGGAGTCATGACTGAACAGGATACACTAGTTGACTCTGACCTCGAGAGAACTGGGACTCAAACATGTCTGTGTTAGACACTTTAGGCTATTATGTGATATATATATACATAGATAGACCTCGCTCTCGCTCAATATCTTAGGCTATATTATATATGTATTATATGGATATAGGCCTCATTCTGTCTAACGCTTTGTCTCATAATGGCAAATACACCACCCAATTCGTCACGCTCTCATCCGTATAGATCGCGAAACCTAAGGGTAGCTAGGAGGAACACCAGGTTGCCTCGAGCTGACCCATACCCCACTTACTCCACTTTGTCGGACTTAGTGACTAGGCTACACCGTCACGAGCAACGACTTAATACTATGGATATCGAACTCCAAGAAACCAACGAAAACTGGAGACTCACATCACTCGAACGTATCAATCAAGTCTCTGAAGATCACGAAAATACCATCAACAACATGGACACCCTTGACAACCGTCTGGGTGAAACCATCGAAACTATGGAGGTTGTCCATAACCAAGTGATTGGCAACCGAAATGAAATATCCGTCCTACAATCAAGGCTGAATCAGTACGAGACACGTCGAAGGGAAACCGAGGATGCCCTCCGAATGGTTAGCAGACTTGCAGAATCTGTGGACCATCTCACAGCACTACTACCACAACTCAATCTACCTCAGGATTAGCTTAGGCTGAACCCGTACCTTATTATGTTTTCGTAGGACCTATGTAATTTGACCGAATGTAAAAATTCCCTGCACTTTTGTAAAACTTCTAAGTCTGTGACTTTTGAAACTCCTAACTAGAAATTGTCTGTAATCATTCGACTTGGCATTATGAATTGACAATTTCTCTCGTTATTTCTACATTGTGATTTTTACCCTATGATGTTGTATATTACCACCTCTCATGTACCTTTTGTTTCTCTCTTGAAGAATCATGCCGCATAAGAAGAAAAGTTACAGTGATGCCGAACTTGCTGTTGTCGTATCTCGAGCAGTGGCCGATGCTTTGGCTGCTCGAGATTCACCTCGAAACTCTCGAAGTAATGACGAAACCCCAGTTAATACCCATGTTATCAAACCTTGCTCTTACAAGGATTTTCTTAGCTGCAAACCGCTCTACTTCAAAGGCACGGAAGTGCTATTAGTTTAATCAGGTGGATTGAACGTATGGAATCCGTCTTCAACCTCTGCAACTGCACTGAGGATAACAAAGTCAAGTTTGCTGCCTACACTTATCAAGAAGGTGCGCTTACGTGGTGGAATACCCACGCAAACTCTGTGGGCATCGAGATAGCAAACCAGCTTCCTTGGGCTGAACTGAAGAAAAATCTTAGGGAAAAATACTGTCCCGAAGAAGAACTACACCGTCTGGAGGAAGAATTCTGGCACTTAACAGTGCAGGGAACTGACATTGCTGGATATACCACCAAATTCCAGCAATTCGCTTTGTTATGGCCGGGTTTGGTTGACCCGGAGGAGAAATGCATCAAGAGATATATCCACGGCCTCTCGGAGAATATCCAGGGGAACGTCGCCTCATCCAAGCCAACCACCATTGAAAGTGCAATTCAGTTGGCACATGAACTCATGGCCATGGTTGTCAGCCGTGAGACATCCAACACATCCTCCTCCAACAACAACAAACGCAAATCGTCTGAACACCACAACAACCAGAACAAGAAATCCAATGTCATCCAAGTTTACACTACCAATTCTGAGCCCAAACGTAGCTACACTAGAGACAGACCATACTGTTCCAAGTGCAACTACCACCATGATGGTCCATGCAGTACTCCCTGCAACAACTACAGGAGGTACGGGCACTTGACCCGAGATTGCCGAGCCCCCAAATCTAACAACAACACCTCTCACAACAATGCCAGCCAACCCAAATCCTGCTTTGGGTGTGGGGAAGCGGGACACTTCAGAAATGAATGTCCTAAAAACAAGAACAAGGGCAACAACAACAACAACGCAAGGGGAAGATCGTTCGTACTCAACTCTGGGGATGCACGTCAGGACCCAAATGTGGTCACGGGTATGTTCTTCCTCAACAACTTATCTGCTTCTATTATGTTTGACACTGGTGCCGATAGAAGCTTTATTTCTGATGAGTTTGGCCCCCTACTTGATATCACACCTATTGCTTTAGATGTTGTTGATACATGTTAGAGTGTCTGTCAGTTGGTCTAGTTAAAGTTTGTATTTAGATTTAGATTTCCTGATTCCTGCGACGTTATGCTCAATGTCGCAGGTGCGACATCAGGTTTTGGGCCTGCGACGTTGTCTATGTCGCATGGGCTTGGACCTGCGACGTTAAGTGTAACGTCGCAGGATCGAGTGTTTAGTATAAAAACACTTTATGTAATCAGTTTTAGTGTGGACGAAATAGAGAAAAAAAGATTAGAAAAACCCTAAACGCAACTTGTCGAAATTATCTGTAATCCAGTCGATTGTAATCAATAAACAAACGTTTATATTGGTTTACTTGCTTTGTATTTGTTTGATTGATTGTGTGATTGATCAATTGGTGTTTCCGCAACCAATTGATTCGTATAACTTGATTCAAGATCAATTGGAAGGACTATCAACTGGTATCAGAGCCACGGGGGCTCGTTTTTGAAGCATAGGATCAAGTTTTTGATTTAAACTAACGATTAGTATCTTGTTTTTCGTGTGGTTTTTCGTGTTTTCTTGATTACAGGTTAAAAATTGCGTTTTCTGGGATATTTTGAACGGGATAGTTCGTTTGTTATTCGTAAAAATCAATAAGGTTTTGATTTTTTACGAATTAGGGTTTTTGGGACGCAGCTGTTTGCGACTTTGCGACGTCGTGTGATTTTTGCGACATTAACTACGACGTCGCCTGCGACATCACAATTTTGACCTAATTTGGTTTGTGCGACGTACTGTTGCGACCTCGTGCATTTTTGCGACGTTACTCTCTACGTCGTACTTTTGCGACATTGTGTTATTCTGCGAAGGCATTAGCGACGTTATACTCTACGTCGCATTTTTGATTCTTAATTGAACCAATATCCGTTTTTGCGACATTATATACTACGTCGTATAGACTTTGTTTGCGACATTACCCATAATGTCGCAAGTTTCAGTTTACAATTTAGTCAACGATTATAAATGGCCTCTGACAAGGAAGATATTAGAGGTATTAGGGAGATGCTAAAGCAGGGAAATGATATTGGTTCCAATAATAAACCCCCACTGTTCACTGCAGACATGGACTATGCTTATTGGAGGGATAGATTTGAATAGTTTGTTGACTTTCATTGTCCAGAATTATGGGGCCCATTAAAACAAAGATATGAGGCTCCAGTGGCTGAAGGAGATTATCGGACGGTTCCTCCACCAAAATCTTTTATTGTAATGACACCTCAAGAAAAGAAAGACTATCAGATAGAAAGAAAAGCACACTCAGCTATTTGTATGTGCTTAACAAAGGATGTCATGAGACTGTTTAAACATCATGACACAACCTATGATTTATGGAAGGCTATAGAAACGAGGTGTGGGGGAAATGCGAAATACAAGGAGGCTAAGCTGGAATTGATAAAGAAACAGTACGATCTGTTTGACTCCTTACCTAATGAGACAACCTCTGGACTGTTTACCCGGTACTCACAATTGGTGAGTGAGTTAACGGAGGGTGGATATAATCTCACAGCACTTGAGATAAATAAGAAACTGCTAGATGTTCTACCAAGTGCATGGGATGTAAAAGTCCAATTCTTGAAGGAGAGTGAAGGATTGGATGGTATGACATTGGATAAGCTGATAGGAGTTCTTCAAGCACACGCTATGGAGTTAAAGAAGAAAGAGTGCAAGTCAACTGGTTTTGCACAAAATCCTTCACTTTATGGAGGCCAAGTTAACTCTGGTAAGAGTTATGGAGGAATGGCATTCATCTCGGATACCAATTCTCCATCTTATTCCGCTGGAGCATCACATGCTGCCTATGTCTCTGGCACACCCTCCATTACTCAAGGATCACAACAGCAGGTTTCATCTTCACCAGCTATTCAAGAGCAAGCTGCGATTTATACAGCTTTCCTCAGTTCTTACAAAGATTTGGTTACTCAACCAAATACTACGTTGGAAATGACCAAAGAAGACTATGCTCAGCTGGATGACGATGATTTGGACCAGATGGATTTAACCTGGAACATAGCTATGATTTCCAGAAGGGTTCAAAAATTTCTGCAGAGAACGGGACGGAAGAGTTTGGAAGGTAATGGGAAGACTGGGTTTGGGTTCGATAAAAGCAAAGTTCGATGTTACAACTGTCAGAACCTTGGTCACTTCGCAAGGGAATGTGAGAAACCCAGGATGCCATCGTCGGGTCTTACTAAACCGGATCCACCCAAGGCAACTGAGAAGGAAGAAGCTAAATCATTGGCTGTGGATAATGCATTGATTGTTTTTGAGCCAACAGCTTCTGATTGGAGTGCTCAGGCTGCACAGTTTCAATGCCTGATGGCTCATATTACTCCTGAGGTACCAAATGAACCCATTGAGCCATTTAATTGTGTTTCGTGTATTAATTTGACTGAATCCCTTAAGGCCTATCAGAAAGACAATCAAAATATGCGGGACAAGATAGTTAAACTTAATGAATCTAATAACTTTTTGCTAGATAATGAAAAACTTTATGAACAACACCTTGAAGCTCATAAATTAGATACCGAAACCTTTAAGGCAAAGGTTTTTAGGCAGCAAGATGCAATTAAAAGTTATCTTACTGAAATTGAATTGTTGACTAAAGAATTATCTGATTTGAAAAATGAGTTTGAGAATCATAAAAGCAAAATCTTAGGTTCAACATCCGCCACTCAAGTATTTAATGAGATTGTTAGCAAGCAGGGAGCAAGTGGCAAAAAGAAGGAAGGTCTTGGCTATAACCAAGTACCACCACCTTCTAATGCTGAATACTGTCCCCCGATTGCTAAACAAGGCCTTGAGGAGATTTCAGTTGATTATACCAAACTATATGGTATTAAGGCCAAAGAAGCCAAGCTAAACAAACTGACAATGGAGAAAACCAAGAGGCAAGAGTATCCATTGCCTCAGTTTGTAAAAGCTGAAAGTAAGTCTCCAGTTTATACTGATGAGATTGTAGAAATAGAGGATATTACTGATCAGGAATATCCTGAGTTTAAGAAGGTTGAGGTTAGACCTAAAAAGGTTATTTTGAAAGTTGAACCTATGCCAAAAGTTCAAACTAAAAAGGAAAATAAAGTTTTGAATGTGAAATCTCAAACTAATCAGTCATCTACAAAAGTTTTACAACAAAAGGTGACAAAAGAAAGAGTTTTGTTTGATAAAACTTCTGCCTCAACTTCTAAACCAACACAAGCATTCTCTAAAACGTGTAAAAAATGTTCATGTTTCTACAGTTTCAACAGTTTCATTTACTGCGGTAAATCCTCCGTTTCAACAGTTTCAAGAGACTCGTTCTTGTTTCTACTGCAAGAAACAAGGACATTTGATCAGTGATTGTCCCAAACTCTCTTATCAGCGTTATGGGAGAACTATGCCTAGGACAGTTCTCTTTAGAAATTCCTTTTCAAAATCACCTCCTAGGCATCACTCTAACTCTCCCAGACCTGCTATGAAAGTCGTTTGTGTTGTGCAAAATCCTTTGTTAAAACCAAAGCCCAACATTATTTCCAAGCCAAATCCCGAACCATCAAAGGTTTGGAAGATAAAGGAGTCCACTAAAGACTCAAATGTCATCAATAATAACACATCAGATTCAAAATCTGATTTGTTTAAAAATAAAGTTTTATCTGATGTGCTTATTGTTGATGACTATGGTCGACCTAAGTCTGTAAAGGCTTGGGTCACCGTTTCTCACTAATCTCTTCATTTCTATGTGTTGCAGCAGTCTGAACGTATAAAAGATAGCGAATGGTTCATGGATAGTGGCTGCTCGCGACATATGACGGGTGATGTGTCTCTCCTGGTGGATATTAAACCATACGCAGGAGGTCATGTTGCTTTTGCTGGAGATACAGGGGGAACAATTTCGGGTAGAGGGACTCTAACCAATGGAAAGGTTAGCTTTGAGAATGTAAATTATGTGGCTGAACTTCAGCATAACTTGCTAAGTGTTTCACAAGTTTGTGATAAGGACTATACCACATCTTTTACAAAAACTGAGTGTGTCATATTGAAGCCGGGGTATGTCATTCCAGAGGAATGCGTGCACCTAGAAGAAATGACACCTATGTAATGAATATGCGAACTGTGGAGACATCTAGCGAATACACTTGTTTCCTTTCGAAGGCTTCAGAAAAGGAATCACTCATTTGGCACAGACGAATGGGACACATTCATTTCCGAAAAATGAATTTCCTAGTCAACAATGACTTGGTTCGTGAAGTTCCGAAACAGTCCTTCGCCTTGAAGGATGACTGTGTTTCTTGCCACAAGGGCAAACTCCATACGAAGTCTCATAAGTCTAAGGTTGTGAACTCAATTAATGCTCCGTTGGAATTACTGCATATGGATCTTTTTGGTCCTGTTTCCACAAAGAGCATCGGTGGTCGCTCTTACTGTTTAGTAGTGACAGATGACTACTCACGGTTTTCGTGGGTATATTTTCTTGCAACGAAGGATGAAACAGCAGGTATTTTAGTTTACTTGTTGGATAAGTTGGCAAATTTGTTCAACTTAAAGGTGAAGAGACTGCGGAGCGATAACGGAACCGAATTCAAGAACTCAACTCTTGAGCTATTTTGCACTTCTAGGGGTATTGAACATCAATTCAGTGCTCCGAGAACACCTCAACAGAATGGAGTTGCTGAACGGAAGGATAGGACAATTATTGAAACTGCTCGTACTATGTTAGCGGATTCCAAATTACCTATTATCTTCTGGGCCGAGGCAGTTAATACTGCTTGCTACGTTTTGAATTGGGTTCTTTCGGTTAAAAAGAAGAATAAAACGTGTTATGAGCTTTTCAACAATCGCAAGCAGAATCTGCAGTTTCTGGAGCCATTTGGGTGTCCTTGTTTGATAATGATAACCAAAGAACGTGTTCCTAAGTTTGGTGATAAAGCTGTTGAAGGGATCTTTCTCGGATACTCAGTCAATTCTCCAAACAAACGGGTATACAACAAATCAACAAACGAGATCGAGGAACACTTTGAGGTAAAATGCTTACGGTATACAGAACCACCTCAAGGAACGGGTCCGGATTGGTTCTTTAATTATGGGAAACTCTTCAGTTCCTTCAATGTACCGGAGGACGACGACACTGAAGAGTTAATCACAATGCTTCATGGACTTGATGTTTTTCAACAAACATCCGATTCTCTTCCTACAACACCCAATCCAATTCCCGATACGACATCCACTCCATCACCTATTTCAACACAACAAATGCCTGCACCTACATCCACCACTTCTCCTGCATCAGTTCCCACACCCACACCACCAACAACATCCATTCCGTCTTCTTCAAATACTGTAAATGCCGCGGATCTTCCGGACGATCCCAATATGCCTCTCTTAGAGGATGATGAAGACATGGATTATTCTCGTTTCTTCATTAATGACGAGAACGAATATGCTTCTGCCACTGCAGGTGACTTGAACAACTTGGAATTAAATCTTGTGCCAGATGCCATTCCAGTGACCCGGATACATAGGAATCACCCAGTTGAAAACATTATTGGTGATCCCCATTCTTCTGTTCAAACGAGACATCAGGCGAAGCAATCTTCTGAAGATAAGGATACTTCAGCTGATCAGATTTTGGGATTTATGGTGACTGTTAATTCATGCCATCTTTCCCAAACCGAACCGAAGAAAGTTTCGGAGGCCTTACAAGATCCATCTTGGGTCGAGGCCATGCAAGATGAACTGCAACAATTTCACAAGTTGCAGGTGTGGACTCTAGTACCATTACCCAAGGGTACTGATCCAAAAGGCACTCGATGGGTATATCGAGTAAAGAAGGATGATCGAGGGGTTGTTACAAGAAACAAAGCTCGACTAGTTGTTCAAGGGTATACTCAGGTTGAAGGACTAGATTATGATGAGGTTTTTACCCCTGTTGCCAGATTGGAGTCTGTCCGTATCTTCTTAGCTTTTGCTTCCTTTAAAGGGATTCGTGTCAAGCAACTTGATGTCAAGAGTGCATTCCTTTACGGTAAGATTGATACGGAGGTTTATGTTCAACAGCCTCCTGGTTTTGAAGATTCGGTGCATCCAAATTATGTCTACAAACTCAATAAGGCATTGTATGGACTTCATCAATCTCCACGCCTATGGTATGAAAGGCTTGCTACTCATCTGGTGGAAAATGGTTTTACTCGGGGCAACATCGACAGCACTCTTTTCACAAAAGGAAAAGGAGATGATTTGTTACTTGTTCAAGTGTATGTCGATGATATCATCTTTGGGTCGTTGAATGAGGCTCTATGTAAGGAATTTGAAGAGGTCATGAAGTCAGCTTTCGAGATGAGTGCAATGGGAGATCTCACCTTTTTTCCTTGGTGTGCAAGTTGAGCAGTCATCTAAAGGAATGTATATTCATCAGTCAAAATATGTCAATGACATGTTGACACGGTATGATATGCTCACTTGTAAGCCTTATGGAACTCCTATTGAACTCAATCATAATCTTGGACCTGCTGATGATGATGAGGACTGCAAAGAAAAGGATTATCGTTCGATGATCGGTTCTCTTATGTACCTCACTGCCTCAAGACCTGATATCGTCTTTGCTGTTTCACTTTGCTCAAGATATCAGGCACGACCAAAGGTTTCTCATATGAAGGTAGTGAAGCGGATTTTTGGTTATCTCAAATATAGACCTACACTTGGTCTATGGTACTCCAATGAGAAGAACTTCACGCTCTCTGCTTATTCTGATTCAGATTATGGTGGCTGCAACATCAATAAGAAGTCTACAACAGGAGGATGTCAGTTCCTTGGAACCCGCTTGGTGTCATGGCAATGCAAAAAGCAGACTACGGTTTCTACTTAAACAGCGGAGGCCGAGTACATTGCTGCTGCAAGCTGCTGTTCTCAAGTTCTTTGGATTCAGCACCAATTGCGCGACTACGGGTTACTCTTAACTTTAACTCCTATACATATTGATAATACTGCTGCCATATCAATCACACGCAATCCCGTACAACATTCTAAAACCAAACACATAGAAGTTAGGTTTCACTTTATACGGGATTGCTATGAGAAACACCTTATTGACCTTGTCCATATAGATACCCTCAAACAAAATGCTGACTTATTCACTAAGGCTTTTTCTAGAGCCCGATTTGATGAATTAGTCAACATGATCGGTTTAAGATTCTTTACTACGAAAAAGTAATTTGTGACTTGGATTAGTTTTTTAAAGTAATGTTTTATTAAAAAAAAAAAAAATATATGCAACCTACGCAACTGCCACTCATTATACTTTCTAGTATTAATGAAAAGCAAGGTTGCTACATTTTAAAATAGACGTTGAAGTTGTGTCTGTAAACAACTTGGGATATGATAGTACATTGGGTGACATGCATAAAATGGAAATTTAAGGTTTATCTTGGATGTGTCAGTAGATTTATCTGACGTATTGAAAACAGTTTTTGTAAACATTGTCTTCATCATACGATATATTAGTAGGCATGTTATGCAAAACTCTTTGAGAAGTCTTAAGAAGCCTAATAATTAACTGTCTATTTCAAGTGGTATAACACCATTAGATGTATGACAAAAGTCTTAATTTCTTACTTATACTAGACATGCTTTCGTGAAAGATGTTTATTTAATATCATTTGGGGGTATATATTGATAGTTTCCTCTGTTATACGTAAGTATAGACCTGGCTTCTATTAATATATACTTTAAACTTAAGCAAACACAAGTCAAAGCACTTGCAAAGTCTTTCAAAATACGATACCTTACAAGGTCGCCAAAATGGTTTGACCAAGTATGGTTTTGCTTAAACCTGAATCAAGCTATGTCGCTCTGTTGTACGTAAGTACAGACCTGTCACCGCTGACTTGATTCTTAAAAATTGATTTTTTAAATATTTCATCTGTAAATGGACACATGGTCTATGTTTTAAGTTAAGATGTATATCTATGATGGGAACCACAACAAAATAAACATACCAATAATAATAAAATACCTCTTAGTTGTACGTATAACATGTTAAGTGGACAAATATACTAATAATCGTTTTGAAATAATTTTTATAAACAGTGTTTTCAGTATGTCAAGTAAATTTAAAGAGGTCAAACATACTGATGATCGAAATAACACTTATTGTTCCTAATAAATGCATGTTCATTCCGATATGATCCCTAACCAGATTAATTCAACTCCGTCACCAAAAAGAATGTGTTTAATCTATAATTTGTAAATTTGCACTAAATTTATGTTTATGTATTTTTGTTTTTTCAGTTACTTAGTTATTTATTTCTCCAAGTTACAACTCAAATCGCGCGTTGAAAATTTAAATTTCAAATTGAATTCAACATTTCTGCCATGCGACGTCATTGACAACGTCGCATGCGACGTTGCTCGCTACGTCGCACGTTACGTCGCACTTAGTTTTTTCCTATAAATGGTTCAACCTGCGACGTCATCCGTACACATTTCAAATTACTTTGCGACGTAGTCTGCGACCTCCCATTGGCGATTGCGACGTCGAGCGTATATTTTCGATTGTGATCTTCTGCGGTGTTTTTACTTCCTTTTTCTCACGATCTCTTGTTCACCACTCTTTACTCGACCTTTAGGTACCATGTTCATCTCTTGTTACCGTATATATTATGTGTATTGATTGATTACTTCTTGCGGTTTTTGGGGATCTTGGTTTTGGGTGTTCTTTAATGCGAAATTGATAGGATTATTATCTTTCACTGATACACTCGCTATGCCGCATCTACTGGTATAGATAGATTGGGATAAACCTAGATTTTAACTGTTAGGGTTTTCTGGGTTGGGACGTTGTTCATAGTTGCGACGTCGTCTGCGACGTCGTAGTCGACGTCGCATAAATTGGTTGATTTCGCAAATTTATGCGACCTCATAAGCGACGACGTGTACTACGTCGCATTCTGCTACCAAGTGATTAAATTCACAATAAATTGCAAAATGCGACGTCCCCCTTAACGTCGCTCCTTTGTTCTGCGACGTTAAGCTCTACGTCGCAAAGCAATTTGAGCTAATTTCTGCGACTGACATTGTAATTTTGCACTTTTAAGTGCGACGTCATGTGCAACGTCGCAGAAAACAGAAGGTTTCATATAACCTAATTACATTTATTTGTCGCATATTCTAACAACTTTCGAGTCTATATTCTGCACTGTTTACAGATATGGCATTAGCTTATGAACCTCGCCACAACACGGTGGCCTTTTTGGACGATACTCATAAGAACGCGGCTCCTTTTCGGGAAATGATTACTTTTCTCAGACGTTCACGAATCTTTCATGCGATTTCTGATTCGACAGTGGTGTATAAGAACCTGGTGGGTCCGTTCTGGAGGAATGTCACGGTCGCCACTCAGGATGATATTCCGAGACTGATTTCTACGGTTTCTGGAACTCAGATAGTCATTACTGAGCAGGGTATTCGTGATCTGCTTCAACTCAATGACCGATCTGATATGCCAGTTCTCTTTGATAATTCTTTTATCACTGGCGGGATGCACAGGATGGGTTACCCGGGGGTTCCGACTGATCAGTATCGCAAGTCGAACCTTACGCGGGTTTGGAGATACTTGATGCACATATTTATTGTGTGCTTGGGTAACAGGAAAGCAGGAACTGATGGTATCAGCCATCGTTTGGCCTCCGCTATGCTCGCGTTGGTCTACAACAAGCCCTATAACTACTCAGGGCTCATATTCAAGGCGATGGTGGATAATGCCAATGCTGGAGCTCATAAATGGGGTATGTATCCTCGTTTTGTCCAACTTTTTATCAACCTCCATCATCCGGAACTTCAGCAGCAAGGCGATATGGACAATGTCCTCAAGATTGCACCGATGATGAGCAGGATTTTTGCTGTTTGCTCAGCTCAGGAACGGGGGGTTCAGGCACCACCAGATACTCCTTTATTTGGTGCGATCATTGATGAACAATATGTGCCCCCTCCACATCCTCAATACATGGATGTTCAACCGCCTCAGCAACCGCAGCAACCGTTTGTTGATATCCCTGTTCAGGCTGCGGGGGAGATTGAGGATGATTTGGCTCAGATAGAGCAATTTGGGGTTGTTCAGCAACAGGACTCACCGCACAGAGTCACCGACGAATCCTCTTCCTCTGATTCGGATTCGGACTTTGTACGACCGTAGGATGGCGGTGAGACCCCTACGGATTCTGATGGTGAAGTGCCCCACCCATCGCAAATGGAACGAATTAGGGTACACGAATCGGCTCGTTATTTGAGAATCCAACGCCGTATTCGTCAGGGCAAACGTTATACTGGAAAACGTCCTCGTACCGACGATGACACTGAGTTTGTACCATCTTCTCGTCGTGTACGTCGACAGTCTACTGTTCTGCCACCTCCATCTCAGGCACTCGCTATTGAGCCGACTCCGGCATTTCTACAAAAGATGATGGACGACATGCGTCAAATGCAGCAACAGCTACGAGAACAAGCTGACAGGAATGAATCTCAGGCTGCGATCATCGAGGTTCAGTCAAAGCAGATTTCAGAGCTGCAGGCCAGGGTCAACGTTTTGGAGGCTAGGTCTAGTGCCTCGGGGGAGTTAGGGTCTGAGGGTCCCAATGTAGAGTCACTAGGACCAGAGTCTGTAAATCCTCTTGTAATTGAAAACGTTATCAATGAAAATGTTCAGCGTTTGGATTATGTTTGTGTTCATGACATCCCCGGTCAGCCGAGACCACTAGCGGTTGATTATTCTTTTGCTGATTTGACATTTATTCAGAGAATGGTTAATGGGGATGATATGGGTAATGATCAAGGTTATGTATTTGATATGGATGATGAGGTATCGGTTGATGATGAGCATTTAGGATCAGATGAATATTATGATGATGCACCGGTTATTGAAACTGACTCATCTGATGATGAAGGGCCTGCTAGAACTTCTCATGAAGAATCTAGTTCAACTCAGGCAGTGCCTACTCAACAAGATTCTGCATCTGCACAACCAACTCAAGAGGCATCTGAAAGTTTGACTGCTGAAGAAAGAATGGAAAGAAATAAGCAGTGGTGGCCTCAAGGTAGATCTGCAGAACCAGTGCCTGTAACATGCAAAATTTATAAAGTTCGTGGAGATTATACCGGCGTGATTAAGAGTTGGAAGGTTCGCCAAAGAATGATCATGATTAAGAGATTAGATGGTATTCAATATTTCAAATTGAGATTTAATCAATTGAGTACTTTACCAAAAGGGGAGATCAATAGGTTAGCACAATTGAATTTGATTAATCCTGAAAATGATGATTATGCTAACTATGTTCAGAGGACTTTGCGTCAAGAGGTTAGAACCAAAAGATATAACAAGCTGAAACCGACGCTGGGAACGAAATATACATATAAGAAAAAGTTGGATCCCACGACAGGTCGCCCTATGGTTAAAGTTCATTATCCACCGGCTGACTGTCTGACTGAAATTCCTCTGGAGCAGGTTCCTTATGATTTTCTACGAAGATTTGTGTATTGGGAACTTGATCCACACATTGGTGAGGCTGTGATTGTTTTTGTTCCTGAATCAGAGCCGCAACTAGAATTTGGAGGTATTTGGAACTTGAAGAAAGTTTCATTTCGGGTTTTTGATCCTATGAGTTTGATAAATCTTCACGAAAAAGATTTGAGAAAACTCTTTGATAATAGGATTCGAGTGAATGACAGTAATGAATTCAACAAGAAGCTTGCACAACAATATCAGAAAGTTGTTGAAGTTTGTGTTTATAATGGGATTCATGCTGATGGAAAATTTCCTGCAAACTGGGCTTAATTGAAGATTCTTTTGAAGACCAAGCTGAAGACACGGGGGAGTTTGTTGATACATGTTAGAGTGTCTGTCAGTTGGTCTAGTTAAAGTTTGTATTTAGATTTAGATTTCCTGATTCCTGCGACGTTATGCTCAATGTCGCAGGTACGACATCAGGTTTTGGGCCTGTGACGTTGTCTATGTCGCATGGGCTTGGACCTGCGACGTTAAGTGTAACGTCGCAGGATCGAGTGTTTAGTATAAAAACACTTTATGTAATCAGTTTTAGGGTGGACGAAATAGAGAAAAAAAGATTAGAAAAACCCTAAACGCAACTTGTCGAAATTATCTGTAATCCAGTCGATTGTAATCAATAAACAAACGTTTATATTGGTTTACTTGCTTTGTATTTGTTTGATTGATTGTGTGATTGATCAATTGGTGTTTCCGCAACCAATTGATTCGTATAACTTGATTCAAGATCAATTGGAAGGACTATCAGATGTTAAGTACACTGTAGAACTTGCAAATGACATTTCTGGATATACCACCAAATTCCAGCAATTCAAGAGATATATCCGCGACCTCCCGGAGAATATCCAGGGGAACGGCGCCTCATCCAAGCCAACCACCATTGAAAGTGCAATTCGGTTGGCACATGAACTCATGGCCGTGGTTGTCAGTCGTGAGACATCAAACACATCCTCCTCCAACAACAACAAACGCAAATCGTCTGAACGCCCGAAGTAGACAATCGCTTTAATTGCTGAACGCAAATCGTCAGAACTCCTCTTATTTAACTTCACCTAAACCACTTCATAGTAGACAATCGCTTTAATTGCTGAATGCCCAAAGTAACTTCCAACTTTTAGTTTATCTTAAATTTAATTTTAATTTAAAAAAAAAACCCAAAACCAAAATCATCTTTCTGAGCCCCAGTTAAATTCATAAAAGTTCCTAAACCCTCCTAATTTCAATTCGCCGCGCTTTGAAGAACGACTCTAGGTCATACTTATCCTTTGCTAGCCCTTACATTAGCAATAGTAGTAACCCTAGGCCCCAGCCTTACAAATTAAAAACCCACTGTTGTGCTGCATCTCCATTAGAAACTCCAACGACCGGTGTGCAGCGCATCAAGTTTTTGGCGCCACTGCCGGGGAGCGTCGACGACCGATTGTACGAGCTTAGCAACTTTAGTATTTAGAGATCCTTTTGTAAGATTAACATCAATCAAAAGTTACATTTCTTGCCTTTAGGATTAGATTAGATTAGTTTTACCTACTTTTTAACCAACCATGTCAACACCTTATCTTGAGTGGACCCAACTTTTGGATGATTCTTCTCCTACAAGCCACTTATTTTCCTAAAATCACTTTTGCCACTTTTTATGCTTGAACAAGACCTTATAAACAAAAGAGTAACCGGATTTCAAGACAACATTGACGCCATGATAAAAATTTCAGAAAAATTAATCTCTAACATGGAATCCATTTTGAAAAACCTAAGTTTTATTGAGGAAAGTACGTCGGCAAGCACTAATCCACCAAGTGACGATATGTTAATCGTAACAAGAGGAGGAAAAGTAACCAAAGTTGATCCACCACCACCCAATAACACTCCCAAAAACACTTCTTTGCCAAAACCTATACCTAGTGAACATGAGTCAATTGACATTCCTGACCCATCACCAGCCCAAACTCAGGATAATGTACCTCGTACAAGAATACCTTATCCTGGAAGACTTAAAAAGGAAAAGCAAGAAGCCAAATTCGGAAAATATCTGAAAATGTTTAAAAGCCTACACTTAAATGTTAAATTATTAGATGCCTTAGTAGAAATGCCTTCATGTGCCAAATTCTTTAAAGAGCTCCTTTCAACCAAAGAAAAGCTTAGGCACATAGTTAGTTTACCCTTGGATGCTGAATGTTCTTTAATTGTGCAACATGGTCTTCCACCTAAACTAGGCGATACTGGACGATTTACTATACCCTGTTTTCTCCAAGGAATTCAAATAAGTAATGCCTTAGCAGACCTAGGTGTTAGTGTTAATCTTATGCCTTACTCCCTTTATAAGAAATTAGGACTAGATGACCTATTGCCTACTCGTATGACCATCCAATTAGTTGACAGATCAGTTAAGCTCCCTCGAGGAATTGCTGAAGATGTCATGGTCAAAGTCGATAAGTTTGTTTTTCCAGTGGACTTTATTGTCATGGACATAGAGGAAGACACCCATATCACGCTCATCCTTGGCAGACCATTCCTAAATACCGCCAAGGCCATAATCGACGTTAACGAAAAATCTTTAAAACTAAGAGTTGGGAAAGAGGAGGCCACCTTTAATGTCAATCGATTAATGAAGCACCCTCTGGAAGAGGACCTTGGTTTGTGTGATATCATGCAGGACATTTTCGATGAACATCTCCATGAAGTATTGGCAATATCCAGCTGGGATCCGATACCCAACATGTTAGTCACCGTTTGGAGGTTATACAATGAGGACCCTAGGCTGCATTCCGCAATCACTTCGCCAACAACATCTGAAGAGCTACTATCTCCCCTGTTTGAAAAGAAATCCTCTTGCACTAATGGCAAAACAATCGATGTTCCATTAGGATGCGATACACCGATACCTTGGCTAAAAAGAGAGGGGGTCAAACCAAACCCATTTCCTTTAATTAAAGAGATCCTAGATTCATTCAAATGAATGAGTATGGAACCACCACCAATTGAACCACAACAAACCAACCAAACCATACCACTACCACTACCCGAAATCACCATAAACCAATCTTCAACCACTCAATTTCAAGAATTCCAGCTCACCGACGACGGAGGGATTATTCTCACCTGAAATGATGAAATATCCTCATCAACAGTAAACAAATACGAGCTAAAAATGAACGAATTTTCAAACCAAACCGAGTGGGTCGAAATAGCATCAATCTCCACATATGAACCCGATATAGACGAAGCACCATTCCAAGAAGAGTACGAGAAACTAAATAGAGACGAGATAGCTAGAATGAAGCCATCTATTGAAGAACCACCAACCCTAGAATTGAAAGAATTACCACCTCACATTGAGTACGCTTACCTCCAAGGAACTTCACAGCTCCCAGTAATAATCTCAAAGGAGTTAGAACCCGAAGAGAAAGCTCAACTAATTGATGTTCTGAAATCGCACAAGAAAGCAATCGTGTGGAAAATTTTTGATATACAAGGAATCAGTCCAAACTACTGCACCCACAAGATCATCATGGAAAACGATTTCAAACCATCCGTGCAAAGGCAGAGGAGAGTAAATCCTAAGATTCAAGACATGGTCAAGCAAGAAGTTATCAAACTCTTAGATGCTGGATTGATCTATCCAATTTCCGATTCACCTTGGGTTAGCCCTGTTCAAGTGGTTCCAAAGAAATGAGGAATGACAGTCATTACAAACGAAGACAATGAGCTTATACCAACTTGGACTGTCACCGGTTGGAGAGTTTGCATCGATTATAGGAAGTTAAATGACATGATTGAACATTCACATGCCCATATGGAACATTCGCTTACCGCTGAATGCCATTTGGATTATGCAAAGCACCAGCGACATTTCAGAGATGCATGGTTGCAATCTTCCACGACATGATTGAACGATGCATGGAAGTTTTTATGGACGAATTCTTGGTCTTTGGAGAATCTTTCGCATCATGCTTATCAAACCTCGACAGAATGCTCTCCAAATGTGAAGAATCGAATCTTGTCTTGAATTGGGAAAAATGTCATTTTATGGTGAAAGATGGAATAGTTTTAGGACATAGGATATCAAAGTCAGGAATTGATGTAGACAAAGCCAAAGTCGAAACCATCACTAAACTTCCACCACCAACCAACGTCAAAGCCATTCGGAGTTTTTTAGGACACGCTGGATTCTACCGCCGTTTTATCAAAGATCTGTCGACCTATCACCCACCTTTTAGGAAAGGACATCAAGTTTGTGTTTGACAAAAATTGTATGAAGGCCTTCAACTACCTAAAGAAAGAGCTAACCAATGCCCCAATCATGGTTGCTCCAGATTGGAGTCTACCATTTGAAATCATGTGTGACGCTAGCGACTTCGCAGTAGGGGCATTTCTCGGACAAAGGAAGGATAATCACTTCCGACCAATCTACTACGCTAGCAAAACGCTAACAGACGCTCAAGAAAACTACACAACAATTGAAAAGGAGCTGCTAGCCGTAGTGTTTGCCTTTGATAAATTCCGATCCTATCTAATATTGTCCAAAACGATAGTGTACATGGATCACTCCGCTCTAAAATACCTCTTCAAAAAGCAAGACGCAAAACCCAGATTGCTACGATGGATTCTACTCCTACAAGAATCCGACATCGAGATAAAAGATAAGAAGGGTGCATAAAATGTCGCCGCAGATCATTTAAGTCGACTTAAAATCCGTCGATGGAACAACTTGCAGAAAGAGATATTAGAGATCGATTTCCAGAAGAACAATTAATGAGTTTAGGAAAATCAATGCAAGGCTCGCAATTCACTGATGATCCTTGGTTTGTAGATATTGCAAATTTTATAGTTAGAGGGATCATAAGAAAAGGAATGCTAACATCACAAAAACGGAAATTCTTCCGTGACGCCAAGCATTACTATTGGGACGATCCATACTTGTTTAAGGTCTGTCCTGATCAAATTATAAGAAGATGTGTCGATGGGAAAGAAGCCGAACACATACTCCACCAAAGCCACCGCGGACCAACCAGAGGACACCATGCATCTAATTTAACAGCAAAGAAAGTTTACGACCCATGATTCTACTAGCCCACTATCTTAGGAAATGCACAAGACTTGGTGAAACGTTGCGATATTTTTTTTTTGGGTAAAGGGATTTACCCCGGTAAATATATTATATACCAAAAATAAAGAACAAAACGATGTGAATGAGTTCCACATCAACCTCGAAACATCCAACCGTTCTATCTCACTATTCTAAATGTATATGACATGCCATATACATATTACAAATGAAACAAACAAGTAAAACAACCAGTATAGAATGAACGAACATTCAATATGCATCAATGAAACTCTATCCATTTTTCAGACATGATCGAGGTAATCTCCAAGCATCAAGCAACCGCACCACCCCAGCAGAATTCTTGAACTTGAAAGTAAGAAGCTTAAGCCGAATAGTCTCAATTATCACATCACGTAGCTGTTGGGGATTCCTAGCCCCTTTCTTGAATAGCCGATTGTTTCTTTCTTGCCATATGAAGTATGAAGTAGCAGCTATTAGTAATCTGCCAACAATACTTCTTGCTTTCCTAGAACGGGAGAGAGGCTGAATATAGTCTATAATCACATCCCAAGTAGCCGGCACATTACCCATTTCTGCTAGGTCATGAACCGCCATCCAAACCTGTGAAGAAAAAATGCAATCAAAGAAAAGATGGTTATGAGAATCCGGTTGCGACTGGCAAAGATGACATCTAAGCAGGTTTAAGTCAGTGGTAACACCAACATACCATTGCTTAAGCATGTCTTGCGTCTTTAACTTCCTTCTCATCACTAGCCAAAGGTGAAAAGCATGTCTTGGGATACAATGCGGAAACCATACTATACAAAACCAATCAACTTCGGCATTCCTTTCTCGAATGGAATTCCACGCATTTGAAACCGAAAATTCTTTATCCACACCATCATGATCACGCCATACAAGAGAATCGTGCTGATTAGTCATTAAAACCGGGCATGGCACTTGCGTTAATTCGGATAGACTACTCCAACCCCGATTCCAATAGCCGTTAACAACTAGATCAGCCACTTTATCCTTTAACGAAAACCCTGCTTGAGTGATGCGGCGAGAAGAAATGAGATCCATAATTGGGCTGAAGTGACACCAATTATCGAACCAAATATTGGTCAATTGACCATCTCCAAGCCGAAACCAGAAAAAGTGCCTTATAGTGTCACGTATTTGGAGTAGTTTCCTCCAGCCCCAACATACATTCGGACGAAGAGGAACATCCCAAAAACTTCTATCTTTCAACCTATATGCATGTATCCATTGAACCCACAAAGATTCACGTCGTGAAAGAAGACTCCACACATGGGAAACCATTAGGGCAGCATTAAAAGTACATAATTTCCGAATTCCTAAACCCCCTTCCAGTTTAGGCAAACAAACCGAATCCCATGCCACTTTAGCTTTACCTTTCTTCATATCACCTTGGCACCATAAGAATCCACGCAAGAGCTGCTCAATATCAGCTATAATTCTACTTGGTAAGATGAAAACCGAGGCCCAATAAACATGTAAGGAAGATAATACCGATATAATCAGCTGGAGACGCCCCGCAAATGATAAAGATTTATTCTTCCAATCGCCAATACGGTTTCTGACCTTTTCAACCAGCCCCTTACAATCCTTATAAACTAGACGTGAAGATATCAGAGGAACTCCAAGATACTTTACAGGAAGCGTACCTTCCTCAAAAGGCATGGTAGAAAGGATAGCTTGCTTAACATGAGTTGGAGTATTGCAAAAGTACGCAGTGCTCTTAGCAATACTCGGGGTCAGCCCAGACATGTCTTTAAACACATCTAAACCTGTTAATAGAACACGAGCTGAAATATAGTCCCCACGAGCAAATAAAAATAAATCATCCGCAAAGCACAAACTCACTATTTTCTGCTCCTCACACCGATGATGGAATCTAAACCCAGGCTCTTCATGTGCTTTCTGCTGCATTATTAGGGTAAGAACCTCCATGACAAGAGTAAACAAATATGGAGATAAAGGATCACCTTGCCGAAGTCCTCTTTTGCCCTTAAAATAACCACGAATAGCACCGTTAACATTTATCGAAAAAGACACACTTGTAACACAGGTCATTATACGACCAACCATAGTTGAGTGAAAGCCGAAACCCAACAATATGGCATGTAAAAACTTCCAATCAACCGTGTCATAAGCTTTTTGGATGTCCACTTTAAACGCACACCTTGGAGGACCTTGATTACGATGATAATTATGCATAAGCTCTTGGGTTAAAAGAATATTATCGGATATCTTCCTTCCCGGAATAAAAGCTGATTGGTCTATGCTCACAATACTCCCCAAACTATCCTTTATTCGGTTAGCAATCAGCTTGCTTATGCACTTGTAAATGACATTACAACATGATATTGGCCTATAGTCATTAACCTTTGATGGAGTTGCAACTTTAGGGATTAGAGCAATGATTGTATGATTAATTTCACGTAGCAGCTTTCCATTGCAAAAGAACTCCCGAACCGCCTCATAAACATCCTTCCCCATAATATCCCATGCTTTCTTGAAAAATAAAGACGTGTAACCATCCGGGCCTGGAGATTTATCATTATCAATAGAGAACATGGCTTCTTTTACTTCTGCAAAAGTAACATCTCGAACCATGAAATCAGCCATATGAGCATCTAAACGTTTTGTAAACAGCCCCAAGGTAGGGTTTCGGCTAGTACTCTCCTCCAATCCCAAGAATTGCTTATAATGTTCAACAAAAACATTAGGTATCTTGTCTCCTTCAAAAACAGCCCCCGAAAGATCCATAATTCTGGAGATTCGACTTCTATGATTCCTGCTTTTGACAGAATTATGAAAGAAAGCTGAATTCGAATCACCTACTCGAAGCCATTCAATTTTAGCTTTCTGTTTCAGAAACCTTTCTTCGTCCAATGATGCCTCATGAAAAGTGTTTAAAATTTCCGCATGCTCCTCTCTTAGGGACTGATTTAGGGGGTCCGAATCAATAGCAAGTTGAGCCAAATCAAGCTTGGATCGTAAATCAGCCACTTTAGAATGCAAATGACCTTGCTCAAATAATAGTTTACGAAGTGGCTTTTTAAGATTTTTCAAGCTTTTAACAACCTGAAACATCTTATGGCCTTCAACATCTTTTGTAACACCCGCCAATTTAGGACTTCAATTAGTATCGAAATTACTGGAAATTTCGGGTATTTAGTTTTATAATACCCTAAATGAAAGTAACAAAATATGGTGTGAATACGGGCACACTTACGTAGTCTAATCTAAATCGTACACTTATGAATCAGACAATGTCCGACATTTGATAAATGGACGTTGGTGACAAAACTTTATAACAAGGTGGACTTACCCAAAGTAACGCGATTTTTCAGAATATATTGCGAGAATGTATGTTAAAGTATATTTCATCGATAAAAACACCCTGTACCCGACAAACAAGCACGAAGCACGTGAGTCAAGCGAAAAACAATTCAAATTATCATTTTAAAACTCATTAATTAGTGTTTTTGATAAAACATTTCAGTTAAAGTATGTTTAATAAATATGTATATATACCTGAACACGGAACGACAATTGAACAGTCGCGGAATGTAACATAAAAACCGGAGCAACGAATTCCCGAGATCAAAACCCAAATGGGGTAGCCCAAACCTGCGGATCCAAGCCCCAACCCGACCCATGACCCACTTTCTTTTAAACCCCTCTTTTCTTCCACTTCACCTACAAACAAACACACACCCACAATTACATCCTCTAAACTCTCTCTTTTCTCTCCCCCTTCTTCTTCCACCAAAACAGCAGCAGAAGCAACGTCATCATCGCCAAAAATCGTTCATCATCATCAACAAGAGAAAGCACAAGGACCGCCATCATCTTCTACCTCACCTTCATCATCTTCATTTGCGATTCTTGGTATGAACCGCATTAAGACTCGATGTAATTACTTAGGAAACTTTTAATTACATGCTAGAACGTTACTCAACAAAGATTTGCCCAAAAATCGACTTAAAAATGCGTTTTTATGAAAAAGTGTTCGAACAGCTCGTCCTGCGAACCGAGATCCGTTCGTCCTGCGAGGCGAGCCCAAATTGCGAACCGAAGATTGAACTCGCAAACCCAACGACGAACCGAATCGACCTGCGAGTTGACTTGCGAGTCGACCTGCGAGGTGACTTGCGAGTCGACCTGCGAATTGACTTGCGAGTCGACCGGCGAGGTGACTTGCGAGTCGACCTGCGAGGTGACTTGCGAGTCGACCTGCGAGGTGACTTGCGAGTCGACCTGCGAGTTGACTTGTGAGTCGACTTGCGAACCGAATCTTGTATTGCGAACTGAGTTCAGTTCGCAGCCTACTGCCTTGCGAGCCGAACTCGGCTCGCTCCGCGAACTCAATTCGCATCACTATTTCAGTCCATAACCCGACTTGACAAATTATCCGAATTTAAATGCTAGATACGATCTTTAATAAAACAATATACATAATAATACCACTCTCGGACTATTTTTACAAACCGTCACCAACGGGCCATACTTGTTTTCAAAATACAAACGGTTTACTAAACAAACACTTGGACATGTCCTAGTTGAGTGGACAACTAGCATGGGTGATCTTTTAAGACACCAACTCGTTTACTAGTTTACTTACAACCTTGTGCGTTACGAACGCCAGAAGGTTGCAGGGTTCCGAGAAACGATACGCATACTCACGACCGCCTTACCTGGTTGATTACGCATACGCACTTACTGGACTCAGGTGAGTCTTACAGCCCCACTTTTACTGTTTTACTATTTTACTTATGGGGTGAGATACATAGCTTATTTTTACGAACACGAGTACTGATTTACATGTTTACCAAACGGAATTGCATGAGTTTTCTCACCATTTATTTGGGGAAGCCTCCTTATCATATATCGTTAGTTATGGACTTAAGCGCGAACACTAGTTAATGGATCCATTAGGGAAATCACCCTCCCCGCCCGGGGTAGTAGCGATACCACGAACCGATCTGTATAAACGGGCGACTATTATTCGTTACTGATGCTTGCTCAATTTACGAGCATGACACGGGAGCAAAGTTATTATTTACGGGTTAAGCTTCGATTATGAGCCTCCTGGCAATGGTATAACTTACTTACTTTTATTGCAAGTACTGCAAATAACTGATTTACGCCTGCGGGCCATATTAATGAAATCTTGTGTTCAAACTCTTACTTTATTTACAAACCTGTGAGATTCACCAACATTCGTGTTGACCTTTTTAGCTTGTATCTCAGGTACACATACGGAGTAGGACTCCCCCAGGACCTAGCTAGAGTCGCATGATTTCGACCTTGCATTTAACGGAGATTCTTAGCATTATCTTTTGTACTTATTATGATTATGTAATAGAATCTCCCGCCTTTTTACGCGGACTCTAGGGAACTTCATTTTGTAACTTGAAACGTTATGTTTCAAACATTTTATGTATGGAATTGTAACTATTTTACAAATGTTGCATATAGATGTCGTTTGCTTAACTTTTGTGCTGTGATATTGGATTAGTAGCACCCCAAAAGCCTGCTTCCACCAAACTGTGATTTTGGGGGTGTTACATCTTTCATCCATGCTCCTTTAACAAGATCAGAAAAACCCTCTTTATATGCTAAGAAGTTCGAAAACCTGAACGGACCAGCTTTTCCATGCATTACATTTGGCATCTTTAACACACATGGAGAATGATCCGAAATACGATAGGGTTGAAATATTGCATAAGAACCCTGATACAAATCCAAGAACTGCAAATTGGTCATCACCCTGTCAATCTTCTTTAGCGTACCATTTCTACCTCTCGGTTTCTGGTTCCAAGTAAAATGGAGACCCGTACTTGTAACATCCGAGATATCCAGACTGTCAATACAATCTTTAAAGTCGTGCATCGCCGTATCCAGTCTAGCCCCAAATAGATGATCCTCAATATTAAGCGCAACATTGAAATCCCCAAGAAGCACCCACGGATTATTTCTGACAAATAACTTATGCCTCCTAAGATTATGCCAAAGATCCCGCCGTTTCATGTAGCTATTATCCGCATAAACAAAGGAGCAAAAGAATGCCTTTTGATCAGCTTTTACAACAACCTGTGTGTGCAACACCTGATTAGAAGCATCAATAACCATAACATCAACCAAGTCCGGATTCCACCCTAGAATAATCCGAGTACCCTTGCTACACATATGACCATTAGAAGTCCACTCCCATCTTCTAAAAACAGCCTTACAAATGCCTTGTAATTTAGAAAAATCAACATGCGATTCAAGAATGCCACAAATACAAAGCTGATTTTCATTAATTACCTGACGAACCTCCTTTTTCTTCGGGTTGCGATTCAAACCCCTTATATTCCAAGCTGCAAGACTAAACATTATCACCATCATGACCGGGAGTGCTTGCCCCCTCAGAATAATGGCTAGTCTTATCCGCAACAAACATAGCCGTTTCATCATAAATGTTCTCAACCTCATCATCCGAATCATCCATTCTCAAATCAGCCTTCTGTGCATTTTGGTCATGTATTACTTTATTACTAGTACTTTTCGAGCTTTGTCCCTTCTCCTCATGAGTATCATCAAGCGTTCCAAACCTGTTAACCAATGTAACCGAATTGGATGTTTGACCTTGATTTTTTGGTCTATAAACGAACTTTGTTTTCTGTTTTGGCATCATAAATCCTTCCGTTTGTTTCCCTATCTGTTTAGCCGGTTTTGGAGCAGCCCCACCCGACTTATTCTGCTTTTCTTGACTAGGAGCAACGGACTTAGGGCATTCAACATCCTTGTGGCCAAAGGTTTTGCAAACACTACATCTCGGAGGTCGCCACTCATATTCCACTCGTACATTATAAATGTTCTTTCCCTCACCATTTAATTTCGGAACACCCACCAAAATAGCCTCCTTAAGATCCTTTGCTGAATCTATCTCAATCATTGCACGTGCAAAACTAGGACGACCCCAAGCTTCAACACACATGGAACTAGTGTATGAATCCAACATTAATGGTTTGCCAACTTTAGTAGCTATTGCACTCAAACCAGTCTCGTTAAATGCAAGCAAAGGTATATCATGTAGTTTAACCCAAACTGGAACCTTCGTGGGATCCTCCTTAGCCAGATTGTCATCCGAGTTCCATCTTTTCAAGATAATAGGAATTAATCTAATCATCCATGGACCACCCTCCAGAACTCCCTTCATTCCTTGTTCTGATGCAAACTTAAAGAAGAAAAAGCCTTTTGAATTCATCATAACCTTTTCTATGCCAAATTTCTTCCATACATTCAATACATAGTTTTGAACAACAGGAAAGGGTAGGCGTTTCCCTACAAAATATCCATACAAGGTGTTCATATACTTTTGACTAGCCTCAATAACTGTGTCCAATGGAATATCCAGGTCTACATCATCACCCTTGGGGTCTAGATGTAAGGCATTAAACGTAACCTTACATTGGACACTAGCCTTCGTTACTTGAGCATAGGACATGGCTGATTTCGTACCATTATTAACCACTGGGATTGTGGAGGCTTCCAGTCGATCAATACCACGCAAATCAGGGATTTTATAGGTACTCGAAGACCTAACCGGATTATGCATAGCATTCCCACCTTGCTCATTAGAATCCACCGGATTAGGAACACAATTTTCAGGATTTTGCGAACTAGGGATTTTACCAAGGTTGGGCACCTCAACCTGCTCGCCAAATATAGTAGAAGACAAATCATCATAGTTTACAACCAATTCCGTATCATGAGGCTTGCTCAAATCTGACTTTGATGTTGTTTCCATATTCTTTTCCACGTTTAAGGAATCCAAATCGGGCTGGATTCCACTTTCCATGTTAGCCGCATCTTTCCTTGTTCCCCAAGAATCAATCGTTTCTGAATTAGGGTTTGATGGGACATTAGCCGTATCAGGATTTTTCTTAATATGCATGTCCCTAATTCGTGCAAGTCTAACTTCCAAGGGAACATAATCATCATCTTTAGGATTAACAGGAACTTTAGGAGACGTTTGTTCCAAACTATGATCAGAATCAGATGACATGGGCGATTTATTAGGTGAACTAGTCGACTTCTTCTTTTTCTTCTTATTTGAGTTCGTCAGAACACCAGCAATAATCCAAGCACAATTAAAATACAACCAGCAAATCAGATAATGAAATTAAAACAGAAAACTAAACTAGCAAATAAACCCTAAAACTGAATTCAGATTTCTTGACCTATTAATGAAGTTCGAATCACCAAACGAGGGACACAAACGTATATCAATGATGATATCAGATTCAGTAATAGCTAGAACATCCAAACCAGATTCGGATCATTGCAAGAAACCATGAGAATCGACTAGTTAACGTTGCGATATTTGCCAAAGGTTTCGAAATATCACAACGTGTAACGAAATGCCATTGACGAATATCCAAGCATGTGAAATATTTGACATATGGGGACTAGACTTCATGGGACCATTTCCAAAATCTTACGGGAAAGAATACATCCTAGTGGTTGTCGACTACGTGTCCAGATGGGCCGAAGCTCAAGCCTTTCCAACAAATGACTCAAGGGTCGTAACCAAGTACTTAAAACAGCTATTCTGTCAGTTTGGAACCCCTCGCGCAATCATCAGCAATCGTGGCACCCTTTTGCAATACGCAGTTTATGAAACTATTGCAACAATACGGTGTTACCCACAAGATGTCTACGGCCTACCACCCATAGACAAATGGGCAAGCAGAAATTACAAACCGAGCGCTAAAAAGGATCTTGGAATGAACAGTTGGTCAACACGGGGAAAGATGGGCAGATAAGCTAGATGATGCTTTATGGGCATTCCGGACGGCCTACAAGACACCGTTAGGAATGACCCCTTTTAGGCTTGTGTATGGAAAGGTATGTCACCTTCTAATCGAACTAGAGTACAAAGCTTACTGGGCATTCAGAAATTGTAGCTTGGATCCTACGATAATGGGAACACACCGGAAAATGCAACTGAATAAGTTGGCAGAGTTAAGAGATCAAGCTTACGAAAGCTCCTATAAATTCAAGGAGAGAACCAAAGTGCTACATGATTCTAAACTCCGCCTCACACGCTTCAACTCATGAGATAAAGTTCTACTCTTTAACTCACGATTTAAAAAGTTTTCTGGCAAATTTAAAACACCATGGAGCGGCCCATTTACAATATCGAAAGTATTTCCATATGGTGCCATCGAGCTCGAGGCCCCTGAAGGAAACTTCAAGGTAAACGGTCACCGTTTGAAACATTACGTACAAGACTTTCCCCCATCCGAGGAAGTCTATGGTTACGAAAAGCCCTGATAGAATAACAGAGTCAAGCTATGAGACTCGATAAACAAAGCGCTCTTGGGAGGCACCCCAAGCCTATCTTACGTTTTCAGCATTAATTTTATTTTATTATTCTTAATTTAATCCATTTTATGCAGTTCTCACCTCATGAAAGACTAATGATTATTCCTGGGCCATTAACCTTTTATATTTTGCAGGATGAGTTCACAGTCAGACATACCATGACAGAGACGCTCACGTGCCATGTATCACTCCCGGAGTTCATCACCGGGAAGTAGCATGAGGACTGTCAGAGGATCCCATTCACCACCTTCTAGCTTGGATGAGATCTTTGCAGACTTTTCTTCTGCGTTCCACCCACGCTAGGTTACCTTCATCTCAACGACTACAGGGACAGACCGCAGGGAACTCCAGAGTACCCATCTTTGAGCATGGAGTTACTACTGCAGACCCTGCTGTCACATGGTCTATACTGAGGGCCCTTGAGGTCCAGCACAGTGCCATCGCTGAGATCCACAATGCTGTGGGCTTCCCCTCCACAACTGTGTGCCCCTTTTAGATGGGACCTGATCCCGCTCCGCACATTCCACCGTGGGACTTATTTCCACCTTGGAGCATGACTGCGCAGGACCACCACACTTTTATGGACCCACTAGAGGAGGAGGCTGCTGCACTAGATGCTTGGATTCAGGATCCAGAGGATGGTACCGCATCTCCGGTCCACACCATCGAGGAATCACCATCACCCACATCGGTCGTTGAAAACATGATCTTCGTGGATGATGACTTCACCGATTGGGAGACGCTCTCTGCTGACATGGATTAGTTTCTAGTAGTTATTTATGTTTAGTATTAACAAGTATTGTTGGTGTTTAATATTAACGTGTATTGATGTTTGTGAAGGATGTTGATTATGTAGAAATTGATGTAGGAAATATGGAACGAGTTCATTTTAATAAGCCTGGTCCGTCTCCAGCAAATCCACATACACACGCAGCACAAGGGAGTATCTCTTCTAACCTAGCTTTGCTTGATTAAAACACACTAAAATTCTAAGTAAAACTCTAAGTGTGGGATTATGTCTCACAAGAGAGAGTATAGCTTCGAAAGATTGACCAACGTTCTAAAACCTAAGTGTGGGATTAACCCAACTTAGAAATAGAACATTAGGGACAATGTTCTTTTAAGTGTGGGATGACAGTAGTATTCACTACTAAAGTGTGCAAAATTAATTTTGATCAATCTTTTAAGCAAAAGTCCTATTTTTAGCAAAATTTCAAAATTTTAAAAGTCAAAAAGGGTATTTCCGGTCAATAGAAATTCAAAGGCTTGGAATTAGATAATGTCGGGCAAAACCCTTTGAGAATTTTCAAGCTCTGTTTCGAGGCAAGCAATTGCACGACTAGGCACTATTCCACCAAACTAAGTGAGGCAAGCATATAATGTTTTGAGTGTGCCGGTGTATGCTCTCTAGAATCAGAACTTGTTCAAGCAGTAGGGACAATGTTCTTTTAAGTGTGGGATGACAGTAGTATTCACTACTAAAGTGTGCAACATTAATTTTGATCAATCTTTTAAGCAAAAGTCCTATTTTTAGCAAAATTTCAAAATTTTAAAAGTCAAAAAGGGTATTTCCGGTCAATAGAAATTCAAAGGCTTGGAATTAGATAATGTTGGGCAAAACCCTTTGAGAATTTTCAAGCTCTGTTTCGAGGCAAGCAATCGCATGACTAGGCACTATTCCTCCAAACTAAGTGAGGCAAGCATATAATGTTTTGAGTGTGCCGGTGTATGCTCTCTAGAATCAGAACTTGTTCAAGCAGTACATTTTGATATTACAAAAATGGGCGTCATACGTGACGAAGGTGCAATTAGAGGACCTTGACATTTCCTAGGATAAAAACCCTATCGTAAAAACCTTGCTTTCAAACATAACCTAACCGATGCTCACCTTCAGCATTGAAGATCAGCAGAAAACATGTTGAGCGTTAGCCTTTTCATTTCAAAAACTCACTTCAAAAGCCAATCCCTTCTTTCATCTTTTGGCCATAGCCTAAGTTTCTGTTCTGTCAGAAGAATTATTATAAGAAGTACAGAGCGTTCCCCAAAGGATGAGCATCATCCGTAAAAGGAGCTCCAAGAAAAAGAAATTCAGTAAAAGCAAAGCTGTCAGAAGAAACCTAAAAACCCAAGGATCATTTAAAGCCAAGGGAAAGGTTTATCAAAAGAAAACTTGAAAGAAAAAGCTGAAAAAGAAGGCTCAAAGAGAGAAAAATCCAAGAAGGAGCGCTACCAAGCGCCAAAGATAAGTCATCACAGACAACTCTTAGGCTAAATTAAAACCCCCAAATAAACCACCTACAGTTCGTCCATATATACTACTTTCACCCTCTTATGAATGTCTAGGGATAATTTGCACCGTCCTCATTTAAGTACTGTAGATCTGATCCTCGACCAAGCCTATGACAACGAAAGAGCTGCATGACTGGCCCCCGAGTGAATTAGAAATTAGGAAACCTGATACACTTGAGTGAATTGAGTGACCACCTGTGAGGATCCCAGTCATGTACATCTTGCATTACGAAGATTGAAAAGAGAGCTTGCTAGAACCAGGTTGGAAAAACATCAGAAGATTAAAACCCCACCTTAAATCTTTTCTTTACCTAGCCTGCAGGAATCAAAGTTCTCCAGGATGCAAAGCCCCCTTTCTAGACTTTTAAAAACAGTTTTACCAAAGATTTGCTTGAGGACAAGCAAGTTCTAAGTGTGGGATACTTGATATCGCGTAAAAAGTCATGTTTTTACTACCGATATCTCTCTCATTCTAGATCGATTCTTGGCATTTTAACCTCAAAAACAATACAAATCAATGATATTATGCCAAGATGGTCAAAACAAGGTTGCACGATAAAAATCAAGCAAAACGGATGAAAAACAAAGATTCCACACACGTTTGGAGATTCAAGGCATAAAAATGCCTTGAAAAACAAAAGTGCCCATCATCAACATCCATCTCATCCAAGATGTTCGTTTTCAAATTACGAATCCAACAGAAGAAGAATCAACAAAAATGGATAAAAAATGAAGACTCTACGGCCGTCGGAAGATCTAAATGATTTGTATGCAATATCTAGAGATAGGAGACATATTTTTGGGATATCTTTACATCAAAGTCTTCGTTTTTGAATTACAAATCCAACGCAGAAAGAATCAACACAAACGGACGCATAACGAAGAAGATACGCACAAATTAAGCAACATAGCGAAAGACGACAGACCGGGACGGGTGGCAGCCAGCCGCCGCCGGCTAACCACCAGCCGCCGCCCAAGTGGTGGGTGGCGCGGCCTCCCCTACCCCTGTCTCTTTTCCGCTTTTCCATCCTTGCGTGTACCCGGTGCACCACCTTTCGCTACTTTTTCGTACCCGGTGCACCACCTTTGACTCTTTTTCTAATGTGAGCCTAGGGATGCTAACATGAGCCACTTTTCACCTATAAATAGCAGCCCTTAGACCTCATTTGAAGACATCTTGAACATCATCTTTTAGCATCTTCACACCTTTACTTAGATACCTTTCTTTCTTTGTAATTTTAATTCTTCCTTGTTAATTAGGCTAGCTAATTAACTAATCAAGGAATATTTGTACGGAGGTGCTCCGGGACGCATATTTTAGCTACGAGTTATTGTACTTTTTTCCAGGTGTTAATCTATCTTCAATATTTAATATGTTTTTTCTTTCTTTAATAAATTTAAATATGTATGCTAAAATTGCCATGATTAACTAAATAACTCAATTGTCTGCTGCTATGATAGGCGTTTAGGAAAAGTTTAAATATGTGATTGTACTATATGTCATGAGATTGTGGATGCTTCATATTATAAATAGATGTAGGAATTGAATCTTAATCGTTTATCTGTCCAACTCATGTTGTGATTAAAACCTTATCCAAAAATGAACGTAGCTAACGCATAGGGTATAGGTCACTTAGTTATACTATGTTAGATTGAATCATTGAGCTCGGCATGGCCGGTGTTCTTTGGACCACACTAGGATATAAGAGGCATGGAATATGGGAGTAGAGGTAGATTAATATTTAATTCAAACAGACGATATTTTTGAGACAACTTTCAGAATATCCTCGACTTAGATAACACCTTTGTATGCTTAATTTGAACTATTGCCTTGATTTTCTTATTGCATGTTCTTGTTTTATTGTTGTCTTAGGATTATCATGATAGTGAAATATATTTAGCCTTAATCATCTTGAAATAATGTGACGGCCCCTATTCAACTGTTCTTCGATATAGTGTTGGAAACGCTTATGGCTTAGTACAAATGTATGGAAGTTGGGAACGACCGAAGGTAGTCATGTTATGAATCGATTAAGAAACGTGTTACTTAGGTTTCTATTCTTAATATAAACCATCCCTGTTTTCTTGCATACTTGAGTAATGTTGATAATTTGTATGAATAAGTGATGACATACTATCCGACCATCTAGACCGGTTATTCCAACCTGTTCCGGTGAGGGTAAAACCTGTTTACAAGATTGTTTATTCAACAAACTGTGCCATGATTCGGACGTCTTTGATGACCGAGATTGGGGAATAGGATTTGAGATTAAATGTTGGATAATATGGACATGCATTTGAGAGAACTTTTGGTATATGTTTTAATATATTCTGCAATCCATGTGACATTCTATGTCTGATTGTGGATACCTCCGCGTTAGCCCAAAAGAAGGACTTTAGAATAGCTCACATTAACCTACAAATTTATCCTCATTAGAACTCCTCTTATTTAACTTCACCTAAACCACTTCATAGTAGACAATCGCTTTAATTGCTGAACGCCCGAAGTAACCTCCAACTTTTAGTTTATCTTAAATTTAATTTTAATCTAGAAAAAAAAAAACCCAAAACCAAAACCATCTTTCTGAGCCCCAGCTAAATTCATAAAAGTTCCTAAACCCTCCTAGTTTCAATTCGTCGCACTTTGAAGAACGACTCTAGGTCATACTTATCCTTTGCTAGCCCTTAGATTAGCAATAGTAGTAACCCTAGGCCCCAGCCTTACAAATTAAAAACCCATTGTTGTGCTGCATCTCCATTAGAAAACTCCAACGATCGGTGTGCAGCGCATCAGCTATCATATTATTATCACTTTTTATATATTTAATATATGGGTGATACTGATGTAATTATAGTTGCCAACGAATTAATCGACCTCTGCAATAGTCTTCGTGAAGTTTGTACCTCCAAAAACATGTTACATATTTAGAATCCGTTCGTAGTTCAAATCATGTTTGTAGTAGATCAATTTTCCAATTTTTAATGGTAGTAAACATGCTAATGTTTCATTTTCATGACATCTGTATTTTTGTTCTGTTTGTGTAAAAGTACTTGAAATGTATTTACACAGCTTGTGCTTATACTTTTCTGTTTTCAAAACAGATGTTTGTTCGTTGCTCGGAAGAGCTAGTTCTAGAGCTTGTCCTTTGGGATTAGACTGATGAATTAAATTTTCGTTAGTATATAATCCTAATACGAGTAATTCTTTACCATTTTGAGTGGCTTTTAAAAAACATGCCCAAGTGTCATGTGATGCATCTGTTCCGACTATCAAAAAATCCCTTATTTCCGGAATATATAATCCCGGCAAGTATTGTACAGTAGCTTTTATATTTTGTACTATCAGAGTATCTGAATCTGTCCATTTCCAATTAATTATTCAGAACTCTTCTTTTCCAATATTTTCCTTTCTTTTGCTAAATTTTTTAGAAAACCTTTTTCTGCAATATAATTCAAACATCCTAAAAATATTTGAATTTGTTTTTGATTAATTAGGAAAAAGTTTTAATTTTCTGGAGTATTATTTTTTAAAGAAATAGTTCATTCCTTCGTTTTCTTTAATCCCAAGTACTCCACTTCAGTTTGAAGTAATTTTGATTTCTTTTGTGATTGAACTAACCCTTTTTCTTTTATTCGTTTTAACACTATTGATATTGCGTCTATGTGATCTTGTTCATTTCCTTTTGTAAAAACAATAATATAATCAATATAAGAAAGACAAAATTGTTCAAGTCCTTGTAGATTATTATCCATAAAACGTTGATATATTGAAGGGCTTATTTTAATCCAAAAGGTAAGACATTCCACTTGTAATGTTTTTGGGAAGGGCATGAAAATACTGTTAACGGCTTTGTAGATTCATCTAATTTCATTTGCAAATATCCAGACTTCGCATCAAACGTGCTAAAATGCGTATTTCTCTTTAATTTTACCAAGATATAGTCTTCTCTAGGGAGTTTATATGAATCTCCTATGGTTGCCTCATTCATTTTTTTATTATAATTTATTACCATTCATATCGCGTAAAAAGTCATGTTTTTACTACTGATATTTCTCTCATTCTGGAAAAATACTTGGCATTTGGGCTCAAATAATACACAAATTAATGAAACTTTACCAAGAAGGTCAAAATGAAGTTGCATGAGAAAAATCAAGCAAAACGAACGAAAAATGAAGATTCCACACACGTTTGAAGATTCGAGGCATCCAAGATGAGATATAGAAACAAAATATCCACCACCAAGGTTTATCATATCCAAAGTCTTCATTTTCAAAATACGAATCTAACGGAAGAAGAATCAACAAAAATGGATGAAGAATGAAGATTCTGTATGTTATGAAGATTCAAATGATTCGATACAAGACATTTAAAAATTGGAGAAACATCTAGTGGAATTCTTTATATCAAAGTATTCGTTTTTAAAAATCGATTCCAATGCAAAAAGAATCATCAAAAACGGACGCACAACAAAGAAGATACGCGTGAAACAAGAAACGAATGAAAGACGGCGAACCAGGATGGCAGGCCGCTAGCAGGCTTCCAGCCGCCGCCGCCCGTCCCTCCGTCCTTTTTCGTCCTTGCTTAGTACACGTGCCACACCTTTTCATGCTTTTACCGTACTTTCGGGTACACGTGCCACACCTTTTTGCGCATGGTACCGTAGTGCCCCTTCAAGATTTGTTAACGTGAGCCTCTAGTAGCTAACATACACCTATCTTCAAGTATAAAAAGAGCATCAAGGCTCATTTGAAACACACACCATTCCTATCACACCTTTCTTAGAAAATGCACCTTCCTAGCTTATGTTTCTCATTCTAGAAATAAGCTCCAACTTTCTCACTCAACATTCTTTCTCTAAATTAATTTTAACTAGTATTTAAACTAGTTTGGAAGTTTAATTAGGAATAGAAGGAAAGTGTGGAATGCATTGTAATCTTCGGTGTACGCTCGAAATTGTGTCAATTAATTCAAGTCTATTCTCTCTCGCATTTAATCCCGTTTCTTTCTATCCTTATCTATGTTAATTAATTACATTTATATTGATTTTGCTAGATTTAGTTATTGCCATGATTAGAGAGTAGTATACTTGTTGTGTTATCTTGCGATGTAGTTAGTTAATTATTGGATGATTTATAGTTAAATATTAAAGTAATATGACGACCCCTATTCGACCGTTACTCGATATAGTACTGGAAACACTTCAAGGTGGAGCACAAATGTATTGAAGTCGAGGAACGACCAAAGGTAGTCATAATACGAAACGGTATAATATTACCAAGTAATATGATGGCCCCTAATCGATTGTTACGCAGTATAGAGTTGGAAACACTCTAGGTGTAGTACAGATACGTGGAAGCTGCGTAACAACTGAAGGTAGTTATATTACAGACTAATATATAAAATGAGAAACCTAGTTTAATTAATCTTTCTAAATCATCTTTTAAACTTTAAATTAATCTATCGCCTTTCCACCAGTAAACGTATTTACAACACTTTTTTAATGACGTCCAACTAAAATTTAGATAGTCATCTGTGTCAACATAATTTGTCAAAGGTATGAAACCATGAAACCGCAAGACTACATGGGGGATTTCCGTAGGACAAGACATGGCCAAGGTTTAAAGCGGCGGAACCACATTAAGTAAGGAACGATGTGGATAATTAGGGGATTTATTGGGTAGTCTTAAGCAAGGGCTAATTTAAAGTCATAAATGAACTTTTTAAATACATGAATCTGTTAGGATGACGAGGTATCGTTATATGATTCAGTTTTTCTAGTACCTTTAGATTTTGTCTCCATTCATAAAAAGAAAATTAAACTTAAATAAATATCTTTCTTATTATTCAAAATACTTTATGATGTCAACATAACCTAGTTCCTGGTGTGACATGCTAATCGGATTTTATTTAGTAGGGAATCTAGTGTTTACATAACTAGTATCAAAGAGTAACAATTAACAAACATCCTTTAAAACAGTTTCTCCAAACATCATTCCATAACTTAATTAACGAATTCTCAGCCAACACTATCTTTATCGTATATGCTTTATCTTTTATTTTAATTTCACTTTAATTTATTTACTTTCCTAAGTTAGTTAATAGAAAAACTAAAACTCCCCCACTATTTTATAAACCCTTCACTAGTTTGAAAGCCCTCATCTGCCACACCTTAGTTTCACTTCAATCGGTTTGATGAACGACTCTAGGTCATATCTACCATTTTCTCACCCTTAGGATTAGCATTGTTAGGAAAAACTTAGGCCCCGTAATTACAAATTTAAAACACCCACCGGTGTCGTGACTATACATTCACAGAACGACACATGACATCTGGGAGTCACATCATGTTTTTGGCGCCGCTGTCGGAGAACCAACTGCACGATCCTTAGGTGTGAAGATGAATTTACTTACTAGTAAACCTTTATAATTCCTTAAACCCCTACGTATTTCTTTATTTTTCCTTCCTTTTACTACTTTTAAAAATTTCCACCCCTATCCGTTCAACTAGTCAACTACCTGCCAATGAGACTATGACAGTTGCACGTATCACTCTCGCCGAAGACTGTAAACCTTTGATTGAAGGTCAAGGAGGACCAATTGTCTATGCAGAGACTGATGGAGCCTCATTTGAGTTAAGCCCCATATTGTTCAGTTAGTCTAAAACCTTTGTCAATTCCGTAGCCTATCAAATGATGATCCCAACTCTCACCTTGACAAATTCATTTTCTTATCCAACTCCTTTAAGCCGATTGGGGTTAACGAGGACATAGTCTACCTATGCCTATTTCCCTACTTACTCACTCTTAATGCACGAACTTGGTTTGAGGAACTAGAGATTAACCCTATAACCTCTTGGGTAGAATTAGTAACCACATTTTTGGCCAAATATCTCACCCATCAAAACAAGTCACGTTTAGGTACAACATCATAAACTTCCGTCAAGTGCATGATGAATCAATCTACGATGCATGGGAACGCTTTAAGGGATTGCTTAATAAATGTCCAAATCATCGATTTGAGCGCTTATACCAGCTGCACATTTACTACAATGGTCTCTTCTCACATCACCGTCCTTTACTTGATACCGCTTCTCAATGTAGTTTCATAGAATGTACGTGTAACATCCGTTTTTACGGTCTAGTAGTATAATAATAATTTCTTGATTTTAATTATTAATTTAAAGTGTTAGGAAATAGTTTTATTTGGTTTAGTTGAAAATAAGTGGAAAAAGAGTCAAATGTCAAATTATGACAGATAGATTATTAATTGTTTTAAATTTATTCAGTTGAAAGAAAAATATAAGTTAGTGGTCTCGCAAAAGGTTTTTAGATTTCAGACAATAGATTAAAAAGTGGATAAATAAAATTAAACTGGACTAAAGTCGGTCATATGGGGACCGACCTTAATACCTCTAATTTTCCATTTGCTTCAGTTTCTTCACTTTGAAGAACTCTCACAAAAACAATAACATCACAAATAAATTGAAGGCAACAATTAATTATGTGATTTAATCAATATGTCAACTTCTTCTTCATCATCATATTGTTTCTTCAATTGATAGTAAGCATGTAATTATCTCATTTTTTTTGTTTATTTAGCTTAACCACTTGATTTTTAGAAATTATATGGGTTTTGATATATATATATATATATATATATATATATAATTGATGATTGAATAGGAGTTATATGAAGTTATAGATGTTGTATTGATGATTTATGGGTTATATGTGTTCATATTTTATCAATTATAAACATGAACTTGATTGAATTAGGTTAAGTGATGTATAGGTAGAATTGAAGTTGGTATGATGTTATGTAATGGTTGTGATTGTTACTTGATGTTAGGTGTTGTTGTTGATGTTTGTTGAAGTTACCTCTGTATTAAGATAGTTAGAAAAGATGGATTTATGTGTTTGGAATGATGATTTTGTTTAGGGTTCATGCATGAAGGTGCAAGTCACCTGTAAACAGGTTTTACCCGGTGGGTAAATGGTTACCCGGTGGGTAACTGGTTACCAGGTGGGTAAATGGTTACCAGGTGGGTAAAAGGTTACCAGGTGGGTGACTCGAATAAAATTGGTAAAACGGATAATAAAGTTACCCGGTGTATAACATCATACCCGACGGGTAAACGGGCATGGAGGATCTGGGTAAAGTCTTATACGGTGGGTAACCTGTACGGGTAACTAAAGTTGATTTCTGTCCCAAACTTGAGTCCGGGTAACCAATGGTATCCGACGGGTAATCATGGTACCCGGTGGGTAAGCCCGAGTTAGGGGTGACTTTAGTTTTAACTTGAATACTTATTATATATATATATATATATATATATATATATATATATATATATATATATATTATATGTATAAAAAGGCATAATATGTGTATTATTTGTTGTTTAATGTTAAGTAACATAAATTTAGTTATATAAGATTGAATAATAATATATGATTGGTTTTGATCTCAGATCAGCAGCAGAAGACTCAATAATATAAGACATTTGAGTTGGGAATCTTGACAGACGGGTGAGTGGATCGATAACCCTCAGTTGATTTAGTTGTAATAGGTTTGGTTACAACGTGTAACCGTATTATTACTACTGTTTTAGTTGCCATGATGATTATGGTTTATTAGTAATAATACTGTGGATAGACTATTAGTCTGACATGATGTCTTGATGAATATTTGAATATGTGATCAATTGATATATTGCTATTGAGCATTGATTACTCAGGGGTCAGCATGGGCTGGGCTTAGGTTTGCTATTGTTTGGACAACACGGGGTCTTAGTACAAGTATTATTGTCGTAGCCTGTGTTGTTTGGGTGAATAGAACCAAGTAGTAGGTTAAACCTCTGTATTGGCCTGCAGTTAGTTTTAAAGTGTTATTTGAGAAGGTTTCCTCAGGAACCATCGGTCCTCTTGAGATTGGATATTTACGACGCTTTATGCTGTAAACTAATGTGTTGTTGTGCATATGATTATTTGTTGTACACAAGTTTGTTATACTAAGTTAGGTTGTGGTTTATTAATTTACTCTCTTAGCGTTGGGCTAATCCCACCACCCTGCTTCATGCAGTTTATGTTTTGAAGGGCGGATAGGAATGTTTGACCGGCTTAAACTCTAATATACTTTGATAGAAATGATGTTGGAATTATATAACACCTCGCTTTGCTTATATTATTGTTGTAATAGTTTTAAAATGGTTAGGTATTAAGTTTGGAAAAAGTGTATGTACAGTTTGATGTATTGTATAATAATTATATATTATATTCAAATCTACGCTTCCGAGTGAAAATCATTATTATAATGGTTATTAAATGAGGGGTGTTATAAGTTGGTATCAGAGCATAGGTTTGGGTGAATTGGACATTGGTAAGTGTTCAATCCCAAATCTAGATTTGTGTTAGTAAAAAATTTCAGGATGTGGGAATTAGTTACTTTTGAGAATTGGTTAGTAAAAAATTTATGTTGTGAGTTGTTATTTTGAGTACAGATATGGCAGAACATGATCACCCAACTAGTACCTCCGACAGTTCCCCGAGATTGGATGCCCTTCATAAAGAAACAAATGCAGAGATACATGGTTATAATGTTACATCGTTTTCAGCAGGTGAGAATGTTGACAGGGATGAAATTATTCAGAAACTTGAAAATGAGTTATTGGAATTCAGAGGATCTAGACCAAGGAATTTCCAGACACGGCAGCAGTCTTATGGTACTCTTCATCAGACTTCATTTCCATTGTCTTCGAGATATTATGATTATTAATTACTTTAGTTTCCATTATTCCAACAATCAAGGAAAGTTTGTTTATTTAAAACATTTATGTCTTGTAAACCTTCAGAATTCCATGGGAGTTTTAATCCATCTGTTATACTGGATTGGTTGTGAGATACTGAGAGAAAATTTGAGAGTTGTCAATGTGAGGAAGAATTTAAGGTTCCTTTCGTAGTTCAGCTTCTTAAGGGTCAGGCTATGGTATGGTGGGATTCAATCACAAATGTTTTGACACCATAACAAATGGAATCTATTCGATGCAGTGACTTTCATAATGAAATATGTAAACAATATTGTTCTGAGTTTGACATGTCACGTATTAGACAAGAATTTATGGAATTATATATGACTGATGAGATGACTATTGATGAATTGATTACCCAGTTTTCAGACAGATTGAGATTTGTACAGCAGTGGGTCCCATATGATAGGACCAAAATTGACCACTTTGTTGGGATGTTACCACCTAAATATCGTACTACAGTGTCAGTTCTCTTGCAGATGCCTTTTCTTTAGCTCGTTTAGTGGATAGTGAATTCCGAACTCGGGATAAACAGAATAAATAAAAGACTTTACATCAATCTGAAATCGAACCTTTCGGTGAAGGTAAACATAAAAGGAAAAGTAAAAAGTCATGGAATCGTGGTGGTTTGAATGATCAATCACTTTGGTGTAATAAATGCAAATCCAGACATACGGGAAAGTGTACCTCTCAAACTGCTAGATGTATTACATGTGGGTTATTTGGACATAAAGTCAAGAATTGTAAGTATCCTGGAAAGGTATGTTGGAATTGTCAACACGAGGGTCATCATGCAGGGCAGTGTCCAGAGGAGATAAGACAGGGATCAGATTTGGTCGGGGCATCTTCATCTTCTGGCCATGATCGGAGGAATCTGTAGTGAGTAGTTGGCAGGGCTTTTCAGTTGGCTGTTGATGAAGCTGTCGAGATGGATGATGTCATTACAGGTATTTTGTATTTACCATGTACTAGTGTACGTTTTTATGTCTTGGAACTAATTGTTCCTTTATGTTTGTGAAATGTGTGACAAACTAAAATTGTCTCCTGTGACTTTAATTTTCTTGAGTGGAGACAATTGTTAGTGATATGATTTATGTTACTAGATAGGTGACTAGAGTTGATGATTGATTGTGGGTCATATTGGTTGTTTACCTTGTTGTGCGAATTCCTACCTGATATGGATTTGATAGAATTTGACTAAATCGAATTAAGACAGTGTGTTATGATATATAAATCGATAATTTACTTTGTCTCGATTGAGTCAGATGGTTTGACTGGGGAGAAATGAGAAAATGGTTGTTACCTTAGATTCTCGCGGTTATGTTTATGATATCGCGTAAAAAGTCATGTTTATACTACCTATATCTCTCTTATTCCGGAACAATACTTGTCAAATAAACTCAAATAATATGCAAATCAATGAAACTTTGCCAAGAAGGTCAAAATAGAGTTGTGCGGTAAAAATCAAGCAAAACGAGCGAAAAAGGAAGATTCTATGCACGATTAAAGATTCAAGACATCCGAGATGAGATTTGAGACAAAGTACCCATCCCTGAGGTTTTTCTGATCCAATATATTCGTTTTCAAATTACGAATCTAACAGAAAAAGAATCAGCAAAAACAGATGAAGAATGAAGATTCTACGTACGCCGAAAGATTCAAACGATTCGTACAAGACATCTGAAGTTCAAAAACACATCTCAGGGATTTCTTTTCATCAAAGTCTTCTTTTTTGAAAAACGAATCCAATGCAAAAAGAATCGAAAAAAACGGACGCATAACAAAGAAGATACGCATGAAACAAGAAACGAGCGAACGGATGGCGAACCGGGGTGGCCGGCCGCCAGGCCGCCACCGGCTGGCAACCAGCTGCCGCCGACTGGCTGCCAGCCGTCTCCTCCCCCTTTTTCCATCCTTGTGCGTTCTCGTCTAGTACATGTGCTAGCACTTTCCGAAACATTAGGGTACACGTGCTACCACTTTCCGCGCCTTTAAGGTAAATGTGCTACCACTTTTCGTGCCTTTAAGGTACATGTGCCACCAAAAACATGCTAACTTGCACCTCGGATGGCTAACATGCACCGGATTTTAAGTATAAATAGAGACCTCATGGTTCATTACAACACACACCTTCCACATCATACAAAATTAAGAATACTTCTTCATACTTTATTAGTTTTACTTTCTCATTCTATTAGGCTAGTTTACGGAACTTGTTTAGAATAGAATGAAAGCAAGGAACGTTCTTGTAATCTTTGGTGTACGCTTGGAGTAACGCTCATTAAATCAAGTCTATTCCTTCTCGCATATTAATCTCGGTCCTTTCTATCATAATCTATCTTAATTAAATATGTATGCTGTAACTATGCTAGAGATAGTTTGTGCCATGGTTAGCGAGTAGATTACTATTGTATTTGTTGTGATGTAGTTAGCATAAATACTTATGGGATGACTTCAAATATGTCGTGAAGTAATATGACGGCCCCTATTCGATTGTTTACTCGATATAGTACTGCAAACGCTGTTAAGCGGAGTACAAATGTATGGAAGTCGGTAAACAACTGAATGTAGTTGTATTATGGATCGACATTATAAAAACGGAAATGATAAGCCCAAAATAATCTAATAAACAATTTGATACTAATAAGCTTTGAATTATTATTGAGAATTTGCGGAATCACACTCAATAATATTAAGAAGATCAATACTATTATGAATAAATTGTATAACAAGATTAATACCAAAAGCTTTAATCTTATTAATGATATAAGACGAATACACTTAATATATTAGGGTTACAGAAAACCTTGAAGCTAAAACAAAATCATTAACCTAATCTAGGTCTAAGGATCTCTATTTTTAATACATATAGTCTTATACAATCTCCAGTTATTATGGAAACAATTTGAATCCATACATAACTCTAACTGCCTAACCGACTTACTAATAAACATACCAATAGTGGTAGTAACTATATTATACTAACAGTGGCTACAATATACTTATTACACAATTCCTAAGTATATGTCTAACAGTGGCAGCAGTTATTACATTTGTATTAGCAATGGCTAGCCTTCAACTCTTCTAGCAGCGGCAGTCTTTAACTCTAATAGTGGTTAAGACTTGATCTTTAGTCTTCAACACTTAGTCAATTTAGCTCTGATACCAACAATCTCCCCCTAAACTTAATCAATCTTCAATTACATTAAGTTTCTTCATTCTGCTTCAATCCGTTGGTTGACTCCTTTTACTATACTGGTTCAGGATCTTGTATACTATGTCTTTTCTCTTCTCTGTCTTCACAGCAACTTGTAATTTCATTCTAACCAATTGCTCCAACAGTACTATACTCAGGACATATTCTCTTTCTTCCAGCATGTACACGTATTTACCATTCTTCAGTGATATACAATGTACCCCAGCTCTAGCAAAATGTCTCCAATACCCAACCACTTCAGCACACAAAAATATATCTCCATACAATTCTGGTTCAAACATCATCTGCAACCATTCCCATACATGCCTTTCAAGAGCTATAGTTATCAGCTTCACATCCTTCTCCAATCCAATCTTGTACATTTTATAAACATCAAACTTATTAATTCTTTTCAATATATCCTGCATTGATTTATGAAACCTTACATCTCCTTCTTCCTCACAATCCTAACTTCATAAGACACTGTACCAGATTCCAGAAAAATTCCTTCCAATTTAATAATTTCTGAGAAATCCTCATCATGGACATTTGTATTCTCAGACCTATCAAACTTTTCTACCAACAATTTCTCTAACACCTCTTCATCCCTATCCAGATCACATAATCTATCATCCAACTCCTGAAAAATAGCAAATGATCTTTTCACTCCTTCAATCTTCAATCTCAACTCCTCAGCCTTTTGCTTTTCCTCCTTTTCTTTCTCTAGCTCATCATCAATTTGTTCATATCTTACTTGTAGCCTTCTCTGAATCTCTTCATCTTCTTTCTTTTTCTTCTCCAACCTTTTTCTTGCTTTAGGATTAACAATAGGATTATTGTCATATAATTGTTGCAATCTTTCCAATGACATTCTCCTTAAAGTCATAGTAGGTATCCTATCTCCTCTAAGCTTACAAACTAGTTCATTTTTCAATTTAGCCTTGGTTGGTTTCCATGCTCTTTTCTTTTGCAAAGCCATCTGCAGAGGATTTCCTTTGGACTTTTCAACATAAGCAGCATAGACTGTATCATCTTCTACCCTTAATCCATTTGCTTTCATCTCTGCATACACCCTGCTTGCCTCTTTTGTCATCTTCATAATCTTTCCAGATTTAAGCAATACATCAACCTCATCAACATCTGATTCATTCACTTGGACTAACACAGACTTTTGTGATTCAGCAGCTCTCTTTTCTGCCTCAATTCTATCCTGTTCAATCAATTCTGCTTGCACCCTCAAAGCATATTCATGATCATGCTCAACATTCTGTTGTACCTTCTTCATTTTTGGTTTTTCTTCTAATTTACCGTTGCCTTTATTTTTTGGATCAATCTTGTGTAATTTAGAATTAGGCGTAGGCAAATTTATAGGATCTCTAATTCTGAAACTTGACCAAGATCTTCTCAAGACCAGTAATTCTCTCTTTCAGATCTTCAATCACCTTCTCTTGATCAGCCAGTTTAGCAGCCTGCTCTGCTATCTTTGCATCCTGAGCTCTATTCAACTTCTTCTCATGGATCAACTTATTCCAAACAAAATCCACAACCTCTGTCAGTTGTACATTTGTCAATTCAGGGTGAGTACTAGCCTCATTACCATTAGAGTGTGACCTCCTAGGTGAATCATCAACAAATGTATCATCTGCCTCATGCCTAGCATGATCAGCAAAAGTCCCTTTATTCTTGGTACTGGGACTTTCACTTGCTTCATTACCTAAAGGTTCAATATTAGAAGTTGCCTCTGGTTGGGTCTTATTGATGGTACCACTGTCATGTTCTGTCAGTGGACTAGAAACAGTAGTGGCAGCCCTTCTAGAATGACCACCCAACTCCTGTGGGGTCACCTGCTATGATAGAATATTAGGCTGAGACAAATGAGCAGTAGGAGCCTCACTTGCCAGTTTCAATTTCTTTTTCTTTGGCTTTAATTGGGTAGGCTGTTTAGTCCCTTGTTTTCTTTTGGTACCCCCTCTTGGTGTGTGTTCAGGCTCAGTTGGTACTACTGGCCTGTCACCAATTGGTTCAGATGTAGTTGGTGGTAATACATCTGTGGTGGAAGGAGTAGGAAGCTTTGTTGAAAACAATGTTGTTTCCTTCCCTGAGAACTTCTTATTGGTGTTTTTACTCATTTATGTAAATGTTCTTGCAGAAAGAGTACCAACTCCAATAACAAGTGGTTGTGTAACTAAGTCAATAACCTGTTTATTTAAAACAAGTTGCACAAACCTAGGATACATAAGAAACATCTCCTTTTTACCCTTCGTTATGTTTCTGATCATGCCATCAAGAATATATCTGGAAAAATTATATTTTTGACCCGTAGCCAAATACACAAGTGCATAGGCTGTTTGGATTCCAAATTCATTAAAAGAAGTTCTTTTAGATGACAAACAATAGAGAATTGTATGTATTAAAAACTTCCATTGGCGACTAAAGAATGATTTAAAAAATGTAAAACGTGTGTAATCACCCTGTTGGGATGCCAAGCGTCGTGTGAAGACGGTGCTCGGACCGAAATCGGTTTGTTTTAAATTTATATTTGTTGGGGTCTAAGTATGTCTTACTAATACTGAACCAAAGGCTAGTAGATGGTAAGTATGACCTAGAGTCATTCTTAAAGAGAAACTGAATTGAAACGGAGGTGATCCAATCAATCTTTCTTTTCTAGTAAAGGTTTTAAAAGAGTGTGTTGGGGGTTTTGGTTCAGTTAACTAAGTAAACTAATTAAAGCGAATAAAATGTAATGATAAATCAGATAATAAAAGTAGTATTTGTTATGAGTTCATTAGCTAATAATGTGGGATGATGACTTTTATGGGAAACGATTATCTAAATTGGATATGTCTAGTAGATTCAATGCCTAATGGTATAACCAATAAGTTCCCTATTAGTCGTTTATCAACTAATATGGCACGAGGAACTAAGGTGTCATGATTCTGATTAGATAGACGATGCTCAACTCTCCACACTCTCCTGTGAGGGAGTCACTGACCTGTATTATTGAACGTAATTGCTCATGGGCGAAGGAATAGAGTAGCAGGTCATTAGCAAGTCTAACCGTTCTTAATACCATAAAGATTTCAAATCCATTAAACAACTAACTTAGAATTTATGTTCGGACTTATTAACCAATTCTTATTAATGAAACTTAAGATTGATAAGCAGGGGAAAACGTTTAGGTTTTTACGTATCTTACTTTTGGTTTCATGATTAAAAGATAGAACAACAGTGTAACTTAGATTTCAAACTTGCCTTTCTCAATACAATTAACAAATCCATAGGTTTTCGTAAATGGTTATTTAGCCTGTAGCCTACCTACTCTAATCTAATCTAAACTAATCTAATTAAAACACTAATTAAAATGCTGACGGCTTTTTGCATAAAGTTAAACCCAGACCATGTCAGAAAATACTATGTTGATTCACAGTGTATTTAATCATTTACCGATGGTTCCATTGTTAATTTAATTGCTTCGCAATGTTCACATGATAATTACATTGTGATCGGAAGTGTACAATACTCTTGGCAAGTCCACGTAATCACGTTGCATTTTATGATGTTTGCATGACGTTACAATTAAAAACATAGTTTTTACACAGATAACTATTGACCAAGTATCAAGGTTCGCGACTCCTCTTTACAAGGTTACAATCACGTCTGTTAATCGAAAGACGAATATAAGTTTTAGGTTTAAAATCGTAAGATAAGTCCGTTCATAAAGTATCCATTTTATAATGTCGATCCATAATACAACTACCTTCGGTCGTTACCGGCTTTCATGCATTTGTACTTTGCTCGAGAGCATTTCCAACACTATACCAAGTAAACAGTCGAATAGGGCCGTCATATTATTTCACGACATATTCAAAGTCATCCCACAATTATATATGCTAACTACATCACAACAAATACAATAGTAATCTACTCGCTAATCATGGCACAAACTAATTCTAGCATAATTAAAGTATACATATTTAATTAAGATAGAAAGAACCCGGATTAAAATGCGAGAAGGAATAGACTTGAATTAATAAGCGTAACTCTAAGCGTACACCAAAGATTACAATATGATTCTTGCTTTTGTTCTACTCTAAACAATTAGCCTAACACTAATTTTAAATTGAGAAAATAGAATGAGAAAGTAAAGAGAAATATGTCTAATACATGTAGAAATATTGAGACATATGGGACATCTCAAAATGGAGGCTTAGGGGCTGTATTTATAGGCCAAACATGGCTCACATTAGCATCCTTAGGCTCACATTAGAAAAAGGTGGGAAAGGTGGTGCACCGGGTACGAAAAAGTAGCGAAAGGTGGTGCACCGGGTACGAAAAAGTAGCGAAAGGTGGTGCACCGGGTACGAAAAAGTAGCGAAAGGTGGTGCACCGGGTACGCGAAAGTACGAAAAAGCGGAAAAGAGATGAAGGGTGGTGGACGGCGCCGCTCACCATGCAGCCGGTGACGGCTGGTGGTTGGCCGGCGGCGGCTGGCTGCCACCCGTCCCGCTGCGCCGTCTTTCGCTGTGTTGCTCGATTCGCACGTATCTTCTTCGTTTTGCACCCGTTTGCGTTGATTCTTTTTGCATTGGATTCGTAATTCAAGAAAGAAGAGTTTGATGAAAATTAATCCCAAAAATATGTCTCCTATCTCCAGATATTGCATATAGATCATTTGAATCTTCTAGTGGGCGTAGAATCTTCATTCTTTATCCGTTTTTGTTGATTCTTCTTCTGTTGGATTCGTATTTTGAAAATGAACATCTTGGAGCTGGTGGATGTTGGCGATGGTCACTTTTGTCTTGAAATCTCATTTTGATACCTTGAATTATCAAACGTGTGTGAAATCTTCGTTTTTCATCCGTTTTGCTTGATTTTTATCGTGCAACCTTGTTTTGACCATCTTGGCATAATATCATTGATTTGTGCTATATTTAAGTTAAAATGCCAAGAATCGTTCTAGAATGAGAGAGATATCGGTAGTAAACTTTTTACGCGATATCAAGTATCCCACACTTAGAACTTTGCATGTCCTCAAGCAAACTTGAATTTCAAACATAGTTAAAAGTAAGCAGATAATGAAATATTTTAGGGTAGAACTTTTTACTAAGGGGGGTTTTGGAAAATAAAATATTCGTTCTTTGAAAAAGCAGGGTTGTAATCTTTGGGAGCATGCTTTTGATCTTTGATCTTGGATACATGACAAGGCGATCCTCTCCAGGTGGTCACTCAAATAACTCAAAGTGTTTAGGGTTTCCTATTCTAATATTATCAATCACTCAGAACGCCAGTCATGTATCATTTATCGTCATAGGCTTGATCGAGAATCAAATCGTTACCTTTTTGGTGAGTGCGAAGTCGATCTAGCCACAATCATTCTAAGGGAAGTTATGTAGGTTTTTTTTCGAAACGGGATGTTTGTAAAATGAGGGGGTTTTGGTGAGTTTCTTTTTGTTGAAGTTGAAGATTTTTGGGAGGATTGACACCTTTTTGCAAGAGGAGTCCTTTTCTCCTATTGAGTTTCTTTTCTTCGGATTTTTCTTTCTTGAACTTCTCTCTCACTCTCTTTTTTTTATTTTTTTATTTTTTTCGACGTCGTCTCCTTGCGATTTCTCTCCTTTCATTTTTGAAACTTTGTATTAAAGTTTGTGGGATGCTTTTGAGAAAGTAGGGGTAACGTATCCATTTTTCTTGGGTGTATGGGTGTATGGGTGTACGGTTGGGTTTAAGAATGATGTGATTCAATCTCCTTTTCACTAACCAATCTGGATTCGAAATGCATAACAGGAGCAAGTTCTGATTCTAAACGCATACATCGGCACACTCAAGAATCGAAAAAGTGAAGCATTAAAAGTGAATGCTTTTATATGGCTCAAGATACCTCACAAATCGAAAGTTGGGTTGTTGTGTGCCTAGTCATGCAATGCTCTTTATGGGATTACTAAACTCATTTTTCAAAAGAATTTGTATTTTATTTGTCCTTCTTCCTCAAAGTAAATCATTCTTCATCTAAAATTTTCATTTTCAACATATTTTTAATTCAATTTTTGAAAATTTTTGTTTACTTTTGTAGAAGCAAGTTCTTAAAGAGCAACAACTTAGAATCAAGCATATACCATTATCCATTTTACAGTAGTGTAACTACTACTATCCCACACTTAAAGGAACATCATTCTCGATGTTAATCTAAGCTAAAACTGGGGTGAATATCCCACACTTAGGAATTTAAACATATTCTTTTAGCGGTGTGTTTTGGGTTTGAATCCCACACTTAGTGATAAGTATAATGGATATGGTATATTTAAACAAATGAAAGAGAAGGTTTAGAAATACTCCTCGGTGGTTGCAGTGTTCCTTTGGTTGCATGTGCCGGATTTTGTCTTTCTTGGTGCAGTCTTGATCAAGTCTTCTTTTGATTGGTCTCGTAGGTGTGAACACGTCGGATATACTTTTCTTCTGGTCTTGATGCTTCCTTGCAGGCTGGAGCATGCTTTGTATGATCCAAGTGTGAAAGATAGTCGGAGATTTCATCACTTCTTGGAAAGTAGAATTGCAGAAATGTAAGAACACGGGTTGCCTCCCGAGAAGCGCTCTTTTAAAGTCGAGAGCTCGACTAAGTTCTATCTTCTTCATATGATGTTTGATGTTTCCGTAGTGCTAGAGTGGTCACTATGGTTTCTGGGTAGGGCGTATCTTGGAGGAAAGTATCGCAAAAACTGTTCTATCATATCAGCAATGAGAGTAGGTGGAGTGGTGGACTCCATTCTGAAGCTTTTAAAGTGATCAGTGGCTAATCTGTCGAGGATTGCCATCCCATAGTTGATGTATCGAACTGCCCTTGTGACCGGTCCATTAGGATCGATTCGAGTGCAGGTGTGAGTTCGAACAATTTCACGTTGTGGGTGGTTTCTGCCTATTGAGGTTATTAAAGCCATGAATTCAGTTTTCACTTCTTCAAAATCGTTGGCCAATGGGTCTCCTCCAAAGGATCTAGTGGCTTGGCATACTTGTCTGATGAGTTGATGTTGTTCGCGGTTGAAGGGAAAATCTGAGTCTGTGAAGATGTAGACATTTCGGTAAGCGTCAATTTCTACGTCTTCTTCCTCATACATTCCACGCAGTCGATCTATTACATAGGATGCTAGGTTGACTGGTGACATGTGCCAATAACGTGTTGGAATGTCATGAGTGTTTTCTTCGAATGCTGCTTGATTCAGTTCATCAACTATTAGCTCAACGTGATGACTTATAGTTGAGTGAATGACGATCCTGAAGTTTTCTGGAGTTGTGAGATGTTCTCCAGTTTCGATGAGATCTAGAAGAGTTCTAAGATCTCCCACCATTCTTATGTCTGCATAATTCTGTGGATTTCCAGTAGCTCTTTCAAGATGGGTCCTCATGGATGCTAGTGTATCCTTTTGACTTGATGAGTAAGGAAAAGCTGATCCGGCTAAGGCACAATATACTTTTTGGTATATTTGCTTTTGGTTGCTGCAGAACTTGACTTGTCCCATTGGGTAGTCTGGTCTTTCTGGCTGTTGAGCTTCTCTGGTGACTTGTTCTTGAAGGGAATCGGAGAATTCTTGGATATGTCTAAGCAAAGTCTGGAGTACTGGTTCTCCATAATTGGCTAGATATGAATCGTACTCTTGTTCAATCTTCCTGATCAGGTGTCTCTGAGCGGTGTTGTATTCATTGGTTAATTCTTTGATAGCCTCTACAATGATTCGTACATCGTCATTTTCATCAATCAGGTCAATCATCTCTTTGTGAGTGTCGATGAAGGGAATCTCTAGTCTTTCAGCTGTGATGATGGGTGAATTTGGTGGAGCAAGAGGAGTTTTTGGAATAGAGCGTTCATCGATAGTGACGTCAATAAAATCGCCGTCAAATTCGACACTCTGGTAGTCGGAATCTTCATCTCGCGAGTCTGGGAATTGGTGGAGTTCTTCGTCTGAGGGTGCATTGTTGAAAGGTTGAGTACTGTCGACTTTGATGGTTTTGACTTCCGTGATGGTGTTTTGAAGGTATTCTTCAGCAAAGCTTCCTGGTTGTCGTGCCTTATATGCAGAAATTCTTTGTAAGAGTTTAGCATATAGGTCAGGGTGTTGTGATGTTCGGAGTTCTTCTTCAAAAGTATCTATGTCTCGGAGTCAGGTTCTGGTAAAGGGTTTTGATGGATCGAGATAAGAGTCAAGGATGTTTCCCATTCTTTTAAGATGAGTGGATCTGAGCTCTTGGTGGATGGCTCCATAATCAAAGGATTCTTCTGATGAAGTGTAGTCTTTGCAGTCTTGTATTCTTTTGACTTCAGCCATCTGTGGTGAATCAATTTGATCTTCTTCTTCCTCCATTTCTTCCTTTTCTTCTTCTTCGATTTCTTCTTCCTCCTCAGGTTCTTCTTCTTCCATTTCTTCCGTTCTTTCATCTTCCTCATCGGGTTCTTCCTCTTCTTCCTCAGGTTCTGATTCGTCCTCCTTGGATTCTTCTTCTTCCTCAGTGTCTTGGTACTCCTCGTCCTCATCTCGGTCTGTTTCAGTGTCGTAGATCAAGGTTGTTGGTCGAGTGAAGCATCGTTCTTCTTCGGGGTCTGATTCGTCATCGAAACAAATTCTGCCTATTGATATAGCATAACATTCTTCTTCTTCTGGAGTGCATTCCGGTTGGTCGATCTTGTAAGTAATGCTTTCACCATGTGATCGTAAGACAATCGTGTGGTTATACACATCAATTACTGCTCAAGCTATGTTCATGAATGGTCTCCCAAGGATAATCGGGATGTTTATGTCCTCATGGATGTCCATTACCACGAAATCCGTTGGAAAGAAAAATTTGTTAACTTGAACTAGAACGTTCTCAGCTATTCCTTTTGGGTATCTAACAGATTGATCAGCTAGTTGGACGGTCATCTTAGTGGATTTCAAGTTTTCATGTTCTAGCCTCTTATACAGGGAGTAGGGCATAAGGTTAATGCTGGCTCCTAGGTCGGCCAAGGCGCTCATATTTCCGGATTGGTAAATAGAACAAGGGAGTGTAAATCTACCGGTGTCTCATAGTTTTTCAGGAAGGCTATTCTTAAGTAGGGCTGAGGTTTTGAAACTTAGGGGAATGTTGTTTACTTCGGGTAGTTTATCCTTAGTGGATAGCAGTTTCCTAATGTACTTATTACGACCGGGAACTCTAGACATGGTATCAAGGAATTTTCCATCTAGCTTAAAGGACGATAATTTCTTAGGTTAGGCTTTAAGTCTAGCGGGATAAGGGATCCTAACCTCTTTGTTTATGGTCGGAGTGGTTTCCACGGTTTGTATCTTGCTCTTTGGCTCTTCCTCTTTTACTTGAACAGCAGTAGGTGGTGTAGTAGATGCTTCCTCGGTGGTAGTAAGTTGTTTTGCTTCCTCAACATGTGGATTGTGAACCGTGTTGCTCGGCAAGCTTCCTCTAGGTCTGTTATCAAGACGTTGTGCCAATTGTCCAATCTGAGCTTCTAAATTCTTCAGCACAACCAACTGATTCCTCATAAAGAGGTCGGCTTGATCTTGTCTAGCGGACGTCTTTTGGTTAAATAGGTGTTGACCTTGCATGAACTGGGTGAAGGCGTCATCTGAACTTGAAGCTGGGGCATTTGTCTTTACAGGTTGTTCAGGGTTTGTTTTGTGTCGGAAGTTGGTGCAGGAAGTGCGAGGGGTTGGTTATAAGAAGGTTGTGATTGTTGTGGGTAAGGTGGGTATCTAGGTGGGTATCGGGGTTGGTATGGTGGTTGGTTGTTTCTTGGTTGGAATGGAGGTCCTCTAGGTTGGTTGTTATTTTGATTGAAACCGGGTGGAAAATTTTGTTGTCGAGCGGGATATTGAGCATAGTAAACGGTGCCGTCTGTCTCTTCATACTCAACTTGGTATTCACCAGGTGGTTGCGAGTTGGTGCAGTTTTGACAGGCTTGCACTTGGTGTAGCGAGAGGTGCTGAAGATGTTGCGTGATCTCCAGAGTTCCAATCATGGTGATGCATAGTCATGTTCTCTATAAAGTTCCATCCTTCTTCGTCGGTTTTTGCCATGAAGCTTCCTTGAGCAGCAGCATCGAGGGTGGTTCGGTGGTTAGGGTCTAAACCATTGTAGAAGGTGCACAATTGTGCGGATTTGTCGATTCGGTGATTTGGGCATTTTTTAAGGCTCCTTTGAATCTTTCCCATGCGGTGTATAATGACTCATCATAAGCTTGGTGGAAATTCATGATGTCATTTCGAAGTTTGGTTTGCTTAGAAGGCGGAAAGTACTTGGTTAGAAACTTTATCGCCATCGTAGTCCATGAAGGGATAAAGCCGGTCTCTAAACCTTCAAACCATGTTTGCGCATGATGGGTGAGTGAATAAGGGAAAAGATATAAGCGGATTGTGTCTTGACTAATTCCATTTTGTTTGTAGGAATTTGAAAGAGATATGAACTTGTTGAGGTGAGAGTTTGGGTCATCACTGGGTAATCCATGGAATTGACAGTGGTTTTGGATTAGTTGGATGATGTGGTGCTTAAGCTAGAAAGATTGACCAGTGGTTTCAGGGTAGAGAATTGGTCCTCCTCTTCCTTCGATTGAGGGTTTACTGTTGTCAGCGAGAGTGATACGTTCAGCCATTACTTGTTTAAGTGCGGATTGCTTCTTTTCTCGTCGGATGGTACGTATTATAAGTTCTGGATCAGGGAAATTAAATAGTGGTGCAGATCTAGGGGAACAGGTCATACGCTAAGAAAGAAAGACAAGAAAGAAAATACTTTTTTTAGAAGGTTTTATCCTAAGGGTTTACTAGAATTGGGATTGGTTGGGCCTCTGTATCGGACAGTTAGTTTCCCCGGCAGCGGCGCCAAAAACTTGTTGGGATGCCAAGCGTCGTGTGAAGATGGTGCTCGGACCGCAATCGGTTTGTTTTAAATTTATAATTGTTGGGGTCTAAGTATGACTTACTAATACTGAACCAAAGGCTAGTAGATGGTAAGTATGACCTAGAGTCGTTCTTAAAGAGAAACTGAATTGAAACGGAGGTGATCCAATCAATCTTTCTTTTCTAGTAAAGGTTTTAAAAGAGTGCGTTGGGGGTTTTGGTTCAGTTAACTAAGTAAACTAAATAAAGCGAATAAAATGTAATGATAAATCAGATAATAAAAGTAGTATTTGTTGTGAGTTCGTTAGCTAATAATGTGGGATGATGACTTTTATGGGAAAACGATTATCTAAATTGGATATGTCTAGTAGATTCAATGCCTAATGGTATAATCAATAAGTTCCCTATTAGTCGGTTATCAACTAATATATCACGAGGAACTAAGGTGTCATGATTCTAATTAGATAGACGATGCTCAACTCTCCACACTCTCCTGTGAGGGAGTCAGTGACCCGTATTATTGAACGTAATTGCTCATGGGCGAAGGAATAGAGTAGCAGGTCATTAGCAAGTCTAACCGTTCTTAATACCATAAAGATTTCAAATCCATTAAACAACTAACTTAGAATTTATGTTCGGACTTATTAACCAATTCTTATTAATGAAACTTAAGATAGATAAGCAGGGGAAAACGTTTAGGTTTCTTACGTATCTTACTTTTGGTTTCATGATTAAAAGATAGAACAACATTGTAACTTAGATTTCAAACTTGCATTTCTCAATACAATTAACAAATCCCTAGGTTTTTGTAAATGGTTATTTAGCCTGTAGCCTACCTACTCTAATCTAATCTAAACTAATCTAATTAAAACACTAATTAAAATGCTGACGACTTTTTGCATAAAGTTAAACCCAGACCATGTCAGAAAATACTATGTTGATTCACAGTGTATTTAATCATTTACCGATGGTTCCATTGTGAATTTAATTGCTTCGCAATGTTCACATGATAATTACATTGTGATCGGAAGTGTACAATACTCTTGGCAAGTCCACGTAATCACGTTGCATTTTATGATGTTTGCATGACGTTACAATTAAAAACATAGTTTTTACATAGATAACTAGTGACCAAGTATCAAGGTTCGTGAGTCCTCTTTACAAGGTTACAATCACGTCTGTTAATCGAAAGGCGAATATAAGTTTTAGGTTTAAAATTGTAAGATAAGTCCGTTCATAAAGTATCCGTTTTATAATGTCCATCCATAATACAACTACCTTCGGTCGTTACCGGCTTCCATGCATTTGTACTTTGCTTGAGAGCATTTCCAACACTATACAAAGTAAACAGACGAATAGGGCCGTCATATTATTTCACAACATATTCAAAGTCAGCCCACAATTATATATGCTAACTACATCACAACAAATACAATAGTAATCTACTCGCTAATAATGGCACAAACTAATTCTAGCATAATTAAATATACATATTTAATTAAGATAGAATAAGATAGAAAGAACCCGGATTAAAATGCGAGAAGTAATAGACTTGAATTAATAAGCGTATCTCCAAGCGTACACCAAAGATTACAATATGATCCTTGCTTTCGTTCTACTCTAAACAATTAGCCTAACACTAATTTTAAAGTGAGAAAATAGAATGAAAAAGTAAAGAGAAATATATCTAATACATGTAGAAATATTGAGACATATGGGACATCTCAAAATGGAGGCTTAGGGGCTGTATTTATAGGCCAAATATGGCTAACATTAGCATCCTTAGGCTTACATTAGAAAAAGGTGTGAAAGGTGGTGCACCGGGTACGAAAAAGTAGCAAAAGGTGGTGCACCGGGTACGCGAAAAAGCAGAAAAGAGACGGGGGTGATGGCCGGTGCCGCCCACCATACAGCCGGTGGCGGCTGGTGGTTGGCCGGCGGCGGCTGGCTGCCACCCGCCCCGCTGCGCCGTCTTTCGCTGCGTTGCTCAATTCGCACGTATCGTCTTCGTTCTGCGCCCGTTTGCGTTGATTCTTTTTGCGTTGGATTCGTAATTTAAAAATAAAGACTTTGATAAAAAATAATCCCAAAAATATGTCTCCTCTCTCCAGATATTGCATACGGATCATTTGAATCTTCCGGCGGGCGTAGAATCTTCATTCTTTATCCGTTTTTGTTGATTCTTCTTCTGTTGGATTCGTATTTTGAAAACGAACATCTTAGAGCAGGTGGATGTTGGCGATGGGCACCTTTGTCTTGAAATCTCATTTTGATACCTTGAATCTTCAAACGTGTGTGAAATCTTCGTTTTTCATCCGTTTTGCTTGATTTTTATCTTGCAACCTTGTTTTGACCATCTTGGCATAATATCATTGATTTGTGCTATATTTGAGTTAAAATGCCAAGAATCGTTCTAGAATGAGAGAGATATCAGTAGTAAAAATATGACTTTTTACGCGATATCACACCCTCATACCCCATTAATCTAAGATTATCATACAAATCCCTATCATCTAAAGAGCTTATACCTGCGGCATCATCAAGAAGAAGTACTTCTCGGAGAGCATCCTCTGTAACCACTACTTTGGTTTCTTGAACTGTGGAAACCAATTACTCTTTACCCGCAACCACTTCTACTTTGGCATTCTTCCAGAAATCAGTAAGATGCCCTCTTGAAACCCTTGGTGAAACGGTAAGCGCATGATTAATGTAACTTGCACGAAGAAAATCAACAATCTGTGTGAAATTCTATGCATTCGAGGGTTTCATCAGAAAGGCCATCATATTGTATTCTTCATAGACCTTCAGATTATAGTCAGATGACGAAGAAGAAGCCATGATTTTGGAATTGATTTTGAAATTGAATGTAGAAGAAGAGGAGGTTTGATTTTGAATGTAATCGCAGTGGTTATTGGGGAAAATAAAAAAGCATAATGAAAATTGAAGTATTTAATGTTTATATACTGTTAGTCATAAGAACAGAGTCAAGCCCTAGAAAAAGAACTAACAGTGGCACTGACCAATATAACTAACAGTGGGTAGATATAAACAATACCTAGCAGTGGGAAACACTTGATCAATTTTTCAAAGGCTAAAAGATAATCATACCAATAAAGCTAACAGCAGCTACGAGAACTAGCAGTGGCAACCGACCAAGGTTACCAAAACTTAGTACTAGCAGTGCCAAATACTTAGCTTTATTAGTAATTTTTTTTAATAATACCAAAAATAAAAAGAACAAATAAAGTGTGTTCTGACAGTGGCTAGGAACCTGCACAGTGGTTAGCTAGAAAACAAAAACAGTGGCTAATTTGTACACTAGTTTACAAGCAGTGGCTAGTATGTTCGAACAGTGGTACGAGCTAAAAGCAAAAAGATGCTAGCAGTGGTACACACTTAGAATCATAAAGCACTTTACTTTATAAAGAACCACTGTTTGTATCAATTCTAATACCAAACATAGTTTAAATTAGATTGATCAATACTGGTGATCAAAAATGTAAACTTTCCCACATTGAAAGCCTTTTTGAAAAGATCTGCATATTGATTATCAGTATGAATTATAAAGATTTGGATCAATCTCTTTTCATTACAATCTCTTATGAAGTGATATATAATTTCAATATATCTGGTCTTAGAATGTTTAATAGGATTGTTAATGATACAAATAGCAGAGTTATTATCAATATAAATAGGAGTATTTAGAAAAGTCAGACCATAATCCAGCATTTGATTCTGAATCCAAAGCACTTGTGCACAGCAGCTTGATGCAACAACATATTCTGCCTTAGCTGTTGAAGTGGATACAGTGGTCTGCTTCTTGCATTGCCATGACACCAATCTTTCTCCTAGAAATTGAAAATCTCCTGATGTAGACTTTCTGTCCAGATTCTCACCTCCATAATCACTATATGTGAAGGCCATGAGTTCAAAAGAAGAACTCTTTGGAAACCAAAGGCCCAATTTTGGTTGACCCTTTAAATATCTAAAGATCCTTTTTATGGCATACAGATGTGATTGCTTGGAAATGGCTTGATATCTATCACACACACACACACACAACAAACATAATATCTGGTCTGGATGAAGTGAGATACATGAGAGAGCCAATCATAGATCTGTATAGATGCACATCTACATCCTCCCCCTCAAGATCTGCATGTAATGCCTTGTGTGTCTCCATGGGTGTGCTAGCTACTTTAGCTTCTGTGTAGCCAAATCTCTCCGGTATGTCTTTAACATACTTCCCCTGGTTAATGAAAATGCTATCTGATCTCTGCTTGACTTGAAGTCCCAAAAAGAAAGTAAGTTCCCCCATAGAACTCATCTTGAACTTCTGATGCATTAGGTTCTCAAACTCCTTTCACAATTCATCTTTAGTAGATCCAAAGATAATATCATCAACATACACTTGTACTAATAGGATGTCATTGTGAACCCTTTTGGTGAATAGTGTCTTGTCAATGGTACCTCTTTTAAATCCATTCTCCAATAAGTAAACAGATAGAGTTTCATAGCAGGTTCTAGGTGCTAGATGCAAGCCATAGAGTGCCTTATCCAATCTGCATATTCTATCTGGATACTTGGGGTCTTCAAATCCTGGTGGTTGACAAACATAAACTTCATCATCAATTGTGCCATACAGAAAGGAACTCTTGACATCCATTTGATAGACTTTGAATCCGTGAAATGAAGCATATGCCAAGAATAACCTGATTGCTTCTAGTCTTGCAACATGAGCAAAAACATCATCATAATCAATGCCTTCTTCCTGTGTATACCCCTGTGCCATCAACCTTGCCTTGTTCTTAATTACAATACCCCTTTCATCCTTCTTATTCTTGAAAATCCACTTAGTACCAATAGCTCTTTTTCCCTTTGGTAGATCAACTAAGGTCCACACATTCTGTATTTTAAACTGTAGTTGCATTGTTTCAATCCAACTGGGATCTTTAAGAGCTTCCAATGCCTTCTTTGGTTCAACTTGAGATAAGAAACATACAAATAAAGAGGTATGGAGTTCCTCTTCATTGATTTTAGTCTGTTGTCTAGTTAGTACAGCAGAATCAACATCACCAATCACGTGTTCAAGAGGATGATATTTATGAACAGTGTATTTAGATGTTGTTGTTTCTGGTATGTTTTCTTCCAAATTGGTGTAATTTCCATCTTGTCCAGATGGCTCACTTGATGCCTCTCTTGAAATCCTTTTTGACAAAGGAGTAGATCCCATGTAATATAGATAATCTATCTTGTCCTTCTCCTTGTCAAGTTGCTTTAGTGGTGTTTGCTCATGAAACTCATTTGCCGGAATATTTGACACATCTTTTGTAATGGAATCAACAACATGTCTAGTATTCTCAGTAAACCCCTGCAAGCTTTTTGAAAGTATTTGTGCTGGACTCATCTCACTTTCTTCTTCACTGTCTTCCATGATTCTCCTGTCAGATTCATCAATCCTAATGAATGGTATTTCATCAGATTCTTCTGACTCTAATCTCTGTGACGACTTTGGCTGATCAGCTTCAAAAACTTCTGGGGGATCAGGAGACCAAATTGGAAACAAAATGTATTTCAATTTGTAATTCTTCTTTTCAGAAGACATTCCTGATTCTGCTACACCTTCTCCATCTCCTGTTCCTGCATTTGTACCTGCACTAGAATCTACAGTTGTATATCTAAAAGCAGAGTTAAGTGAATCGATATCAAACAATGAATTTGGACCTTTTCCATCAGGATTAGTGGTATTTTCATTCAAAGTGATGTTCATTGACTCTTCTATCACCCTGGTCCTTTGATTGAATACCCTATAAGCCTTACTTTGAATAGAGTAACCCACAAATATATCCTCATCTGCCTTGCTCTCAAACTTTCCTAAGTGATCTTTGGTATTTAAGATGGTACAAGGACACCCAGAAAGACATAGGCAATTTTGCATCAGATAACATAATTCTGGCAGCCTCAATTAGTGCCCTATTCCTCCTTTCTGCCACTCCATTTTGTTAGGGAGTTCTAGGTGCACTAAACTCTCTCTTAATACCTTTATCTTCACAAAATTTATCCATCTCACGATTTTTAAACTCTGTTCCATTATCACTCCTGATGATTTTAACCTTTTTATCCAATTGATTTTCCATCTTAGTTATAAATGATCTAAGTATTTCACTTGTCTCATCTTTTGTTCTAAGAAAGAAAACCCATGTAAATCTAGTATAATCATCAATAATTACAAGACAGTAAGACCTCTTCCCCATACTACTTATATTGGTTGGTCCATATAAGTCCATATGCAATAAATGTAAGGGTGTGCAGTTGGTATTCACAGTTTTGGACTTAAATAACCATTCATGAAAACCTAGGGATTTGTTAATTGTATTGAGAAAGGCAAGTTTAAAATCCAAATTAAAATGATACTTTTCCTTAAACCATGAAACCTAAACTAAGGTACGCAAGAAACCTAAATGCTTTCCCTCGCTTATCATGCTTGAGTTTCATTAATAGGAATTAATCAAGTAAGTCCGAACATATTTTGCAAGTTAGTTGTTTGCCGGATTTGTAGTCTTTATGGTATTAAGAACGGTTAGACTTGTTATGGACTTCTACTCTATTCCTTCACCCACGAGCGAATGTGTTCAATAATAAGGGCCACTAACTCCCTCACAGGAGAGTGTCGAGAGTTGAGCATTGTCTATCTGATCAGAATCATGACACCTTAGTTCCTCGTGACATATTAGTTGATAACCGACTGATAAGGAATCTATTGGTTATACCATAAGCTATCAAATCTAGTAAACATTCCCAATTTAGTTAAACGTTTTCCCTTAAAATTCATCATCCCATATTATTAATTAACGAAATCACAACAAATACTACTTTCCATTATCTGATTTACTATTATCTTTTATTCGCTTTATTTAGTTTAAGTAGTTAACTGAACCAAAACCCCAACGCACTCTTATAAAAACCCCTTTACTAGAAAAAGAAAGATTGATTGGATCACCTCCGTTTCAATTCAGTTTCACTTTAAGAACGACTCTAGGTCATACTTACTACCTACTAGCCTTTGGTTCAGTATCAGTAAGTCATACTTAGACCCCACCAAATATAAATTTAAAATTTTCCACACCATATCGGTCAAGTTGCGGCGTTGCGTTTACAATTAACATGAACGTAACGGTCGCCAACAAGTTTTTGGCGCCTCTGCCGGGGAGACTAACTGTCCGATACAGAGGCCCAACTAATCACGTTTTCTAGTAAACCCTTAGGATAAAACCTTGTGAAAAAAAAGAGAAGTTATTTTCTTTATTTTCTGCTTTTCTTTTAGTGTATGACCTGTTCCCCTAGATCTGCACTACTTTTTAACTTTCCTGATCCAGAACTTATAATACGTACTATTCAACGAGAAAAGAAGCACTCTGCACTTAGACAAGCAATGGCTGATCGCATAACTCTTGGTGACAACAAAAAACCCTCTATTGAAGGAAGAGGAGGCCCAATTCTCTACCCAGAAACCCTAGGACAATTTTTCAAGCTTAAGCACCACATCATCCAATTAATCCAAAATCACTGTCAATTCCATGGATTACCAAGTGATGATCCAAACTCTCACCTCGACAAGTTCATATCTCTTTCAAACTCCTACAAACAGAATGGAGTTATCCAAGATACAATCCTGTTGTATCTCTTCCCTTATTCGCTCACGCATCATGCGCAAACATGGTTTGAAGGTTTAGAAACCGGATATATTCCTTCATGGACGGTGATGGCGACAAAGTTTCTAACCAAGTACTTTATGCCCTCTAAACAAATCAAACTCCGAAATGACATCATGAACTTCTGAATAGCTTTTGATGAGTCATTATACACCGCATGGGAACGATTCAAAGGAGCCAACTCGACAAATCCGCACAATTGTGTACATTCTATAATGGTTTAGACCCTAACCACTGAACCACCCTCGACGCTGCCGCACAAGGAAGCTTTATGAAGAAGAAGGGCGAAGAAGGATGAGTCCTTATGAAAACATGACTATGCATCACCATGATTGGAACTCTGGAGATCACTCAACTTCTTCAGCACCTCTCGCTGCATCGAATCCAATTCCAGTCGAAGCAATTGAGGTATTAACGGAGAAGATGGACACACTTGTCAAACAGTTCGGAGAGCTTAAGAAACAACAACACCAAGTACAACAAGTGCCAGCCTGTCAAAACTGCACCAACTCGTAACCATCTGGTGATTATCAAGTTGAATATGAAGAGGCAGAAGACATCGTTTACTATGCTCAGTTTCCGCTCGACCACAAAATTTTCCACCTGGTTTCAACCAAAACAACAACCAACCTAGAGGACCTCCATTCCCATGAAGAAACAATCAACCTTTCCAACCCCGATAGCCACCTAGATACCCACCTTACCCATAACAACCACGAATTACCTACAACCAACCCCTCGTACTCCCTGGACCCACTTCCGACACAAACCAAACCACTAAACAACCAAACAAGGCAAATGCCCCAGCTTTAAGTTCAGATGACACCTTCACCCAGTTCATGCAAGGTGATGAACGCCAAAATGTACTAGATTATAGTACTAATTACCCCCTTTGTTTGATTAATTTCTAATGCATTTTATGTAAATTTGATACTTATTTTGTTTATATTTGCATTTAGGAATTTATTTGGAGCTTGGATCATAAATAAACAGAAAGCGAGCTAGCATTGAAGAAAAGAAGGTAAAGATTCAAAGCTAGGAGAAAGAGAGTGGAGAAAATGAAGAAAATCAAGATTTTTACATCCATCCGCCGGATGAACAATCCATCCGGCAGTTGGATTGAGTGAGCCGGGCTGCCAGAGTCGCGGGCCGAGAAATTGGATAATTTGCATCCATCCGCCGGATGGAACATCCATTCACCGGATGGATCAAAATGGCATATTAGGTTAAAATCTCATTTTAACCTCATTTTGAAAGAGAAGACCACACATCCTTCATTCCAGCCGACTTGGGAGCTTAGAGGACGACGTTTGGAGACGTTCTAAGTCCAAATCAACCACTTTCAACTGTGCTAAACAAGGAGATTCATCCTACATTGTTACAATCTATCGAAAACAATTGGTTTGTTTGATTTCTATTCGATTTTGAACATGACTTTCTCTTTGATTTCTTGTTTGATTGAACCCATCATTATGGGCTAAATCTTTTGATGTTTGTTTAGACTTAATTTGTGATTGGGATTATATACTTTGATCTCACGGTAATCATTGAACGATTGATGTTTTTGGTTATTGATGTGTGCTAAGTATAGAAAATTATAATCACAAGTTTTAAATAAGGAAATACTAAATAATACTATCACACAATTCAGACAAGTGTTCTCCTGATCATAGAATATAGCTTTATAAGTAAGTCTAGATTCGAACATAGGGAACGTGATTTAATCTATAACTAACTATTTATTTATTCTAATTACAATTATTACAATTAATGTACAATTTTACAATAATATACAAGATAGGGGGGACGTTTTAGTTCCGATCAAACATATTTATAAGTGATACCGATTCTTAATAGATAAGTTTTAAGGAACAACTTAATAATACTCAATTGGATGGAAGATTATGACTATTTAAACTATTATTTATTAAACTTATTATATTAACTTATGTCTATTTGCGTGTTGGCTATTATTATTGTGATTTACTAATGTAGAAACCACAAAGAGTAAGATAATTTTCATATAGCAATACAGTCAAAGGGTATGTAAAGTATCACTATTTATTAAGATCTATCAACATATTATTGATACAATTCCTGAGTCGGTTGAATTACAATGCTACTTAACATTTAATGAAACATAATCACTTAATTTAAAAACCCAAAAGAGTAATAAAGTTTATCTATAAATCAGTTAATTATGATCATTAATATAATATAACACAGAATTCTTGCATAATAATATTCAATAATATAGTTCCAACATAAACATATAATTCATATAATAAACTAAATAAACATACATTTAAACATTCATAATGAAAATCTAACAAGCAATTAATTCAAATAAACAATATCCAAAATAACCCAAAAGAGTAATAAAGTTACAAGGATAAAGAAACCGAACCAATTGACGAACTAGCTTTTCCTAGGGTTAAAAACCTTCAAACCCTAGCTCCTTAGCCTCCAAATTCGTACCTATAGTCGACATAAAACCCTAACTTTCGACTTTTTATTCTTAGAATCGTATATGGTTAAGCCTAAACTAAGCCTCTATTTATAGTTTTTCTGGCCGACTTCCAACCGCCGGTTGGAGTAACTTGAATCCCACTCCAACTCCACGTTTGTTGATACATGTTAGAGTGTCTGTCAGTTGGTCTAGTTAGAGTTTGTATTTAGATTTAGATTTCCTGATTCCTGCGACGTTATGCTCAATGTCGCAGGTGCGACATCAGGTTTTGGGCCTGTGACGTTGTCTATGTCGCATGGGCTTGGACCTGCGACGTTAAGTGTAACGTCGCAGGATCGAGTGTTTAGTATAAAAACACTTTATGTAATCAGTTTTAGTGTTGACGAAACAGAGATAAACGATTAGAAAAACCCTAAACGCAACTTGTCGAAATTATCTGTAATCCAGTCGATTGTAATCAATAAACATACATTTATATTGGTTTACTTGCTTTGTATTTGTTTGATTGATTGTGTGATTGATCAATTGGTGTTTCCGCAACCAATTGATTCGTATAACTTGATTCAAGATCCAAGGAAAGGACTTTCAACTGGTATCAGAGCCACGGGGGCTCGTTTTTGAAGCATAGGATCAAGTTTTTGATTTAAACTAACGATTAATATCTTGTTTTTCGTGTGGTTTTTCGTGTTTTCTTGATTACAGGTTAAAAAATTGCGTTTTCTGGGATATTTTGAAGGTTTTGTTCGATTGTTATTCGTAAAAATCAATAAGGTTTTTTTGATTTTTCACGAATTAGGGTTTTTGGGCCGCAGCTGTTTGCGACTTTGCGACGTCGTGTAATTTTTGCGACCTCAACTGCGACGTCGCCTGCGACGTCGCTTGCGACATCACAAATTTTTACCTAATTTGATTTTTGCGACGTACTGTTGCGACATCGTGCAATTTTGCGACGTTACTCTCTACGTCGTACTTTTGCGACGTTGTGTTATTTGCGACGTTATACTCTACGTCGCATCTTTGATTCTTACTTGCATCCATATTCGTTTTGCGACATTACGTACTACGTCGCTTAGACTTTCTGCGACGTTACCCATACTGTCGCAAGTTTCAGTTTACAATTAAGTCAACGATTATAAATGGCCGCTGACAAGGAAGATATTAGAGGTATTAGGGAGATGCTAAAGCAAGGAAATGATATTGGTTCCAATAATAAACCCCCACTGTTCACTGCAGACATGGACTATGCTTATTGGAGGGATAGATTTGAACAGTTTGTTGACTTTCATTGTCCGGAATTATGGGGCCCATTAAAACAAAGATATGAGGCTCCAGTGGCTGAAGGAGATTATCGGACGGTTCCTCCACCAAAATCTTTTATTGCAATGACACCTCAAGAAAAGAAAGACTATCAGATAGAAAGAAAAGCACACTCAGCTATTTGTATGTGCTTAACAAAGGATGTCATGAGACTGTTTAACATCATGACACAACCTATGATTTATGGAAGGCTATAGAAACGAGGTGTGGGGGAAATGCGAAATACAAAGAGGCTAAGCTGGAATTGATAAAGAAACAGTACGATCTGTTTGACTCCTTACCTAATGAGACAACCTCTGGACTGTTTACCCGGTACTCACAATTGGTGAGTGAGTTAACGGAGGGTGGATATAATCTCACAGCACTTGAGATAAATAAGAAACTGCTAGATGTTCTACCAAGTGCATGGGATGTAAAAGTCCAATTCTTGAAGGAGAGTGAAGGATTGGATGGTATGACATTGGATAAGCTGATAGGAGTTCTTCAAGCACACGCTATGGAGTTAAAGAAGAAAGAGTGCAAGTCAACTGGTTTTGCACAAAATCCTTCACTTTATGGAGGCCAAGTTAACTCTGGTAAGAGTTATGGAGGAATGGCATTCATCTCGGATACCAATTCTCCATCTTATTCCGCTGGAGCATCACATGCTGCCTATGTCTCTGGCACACCCTCCATTACTCAAGGATCACAACAGCAGGTTCCATCTTCACCAGCTATTCAAGAGCAAGCTGCGATCTATACAGCTTTCCTCAGTTCTTACAAAGATTTGGTTACTCAACCAAATACTACTTTGGAAATGACCAAAGAAGATTATGCTCAGCTGGATGACGATGACTTGGAGCATATGGATTTAAACTGGAATATAGCTATGATTTCCAGAAGGGTTCAGAAATTTATGCAAAGAACGGGACGAAAGAGCTTGGAAGGTAATGGGAAGACCGGATTTGGGTTCGACAAAAGAAAGGTTCGATGTTACAACTGTCAGAACCTTGGTCACTTCGCAAGGGAATGTGAGAAACCCAGGATGCCATCGTCGGGTCTTACTAAGCCGGACCCACCCAAGGCAAATGAAAAAGAAGAAGCTAAATCGTTGGCTGTCGATAACGCTTTGATTGTTTTTGAGCCAACTGCTTTTGATTGGAGTGCTCAAGCTGCACAATTTCAATGCCTGATGGCTCACATTACTCCTGAGGTACCAAATGAACCAAATGAGCCATTTAATTGTGTTTCGTGTATTAATTTGACTGAATCCCTTAAGGCCTATCAGAAAGACAATCAAAATATGCGGGACCAGATAGTTAAACTTAATGAATCTAATAACTTTTTGCTAGATAATGAAAAACTTTATGAACAACACCTTGAAGCTCATAAATTAGATACCGAAACCTTTAAGGCAAAGGTTTTTAGCCAGCAAGATGCAATTAAAAGTTATCTTACTGAAATTGAATTGTTGACTAAAGAATTATCTGATTTGAAAAATGAGTTTGAGAATCATAAAAGCAAAATCTTAGGTTCAACATCCGCCACTCAAGTCTTTAATGAGATTGTTAGCAAGCAGGGAGCAAGTGGCAAAAAGAAGGAAGGTCTTGGCTATAACCAAGTACCACCACCTTCTAATGCTGAATACTGTCCCCCGATTGCTAAACAAGGCCTTGAGGAGATTTCAGTTGATTATACCAAACTATATGGTATTAAGGCCAAAGAAGCCAAGCTAAACAAACTGACAATGGAGAAAACCAAGAGGCAAGAGTATCCATTGCCTCAGTTTGTAAAAGCTGAAAGTAAGTCTCCAGTTTATACTGATGAGATTGTAGAAATAGAGGATATTACTGATCAGGAATATCCTGAGTTTAAGAAGGTTGAGGTTAGACCTAAAAAGGTTATTTTGAAAGTTGAACCTATGCCAAAGGTTCAAACTAAAAAGGAAAATAAAGTTTTGAATGTGAAATCTCAAACTAATCAGTCATTTACAAAAGTTTTACAACAAAAGGTGACAAAAGAAAGAGTTTTGTTTGATAAAACTTCTGCCTCAACTTCTAAACCAACACAAGCATTCTCTAAAATGTGTACAAAATGTTCATGTTCTAAAAATGCTTCATCATTTACTGCGGTAAATCCTCCGTTTCAACAGTTTCAAGAGACTCGTTCTTGTTTCTACTGCAAGAAACAAGGACATTTGATCCGCGATTGTCCCAAACTCTCTTATCAGCGTTATGGGAGACATATGCCTAGGACATTATTCTACAAAAATTCCTTTTCAAAATCACCTCCTAGGCATCACTCTAACTCTCCCGGGCCTGCTAAGAAAGTCGTTTGTGTTTGGCAAAATCCTTTGTTAAAACCAAAGCCCAACATTATTTCCAAGCCAAATCCCGAACCATCAAAGATTTGGAAGATAAAAGAGTCCACTAAAGACTCAAATGTCATCAATAATAACACATCAGATTCAAAATCTGATTTGTTTAAAAATAAAGTTTTATCTGATGTGTTTATTGTTGATGACTATGGTCGACCTAAGTCTGTAAAGGCTTGGGTCACCATTTCTCACTAATCTCTTCATATTTATGTGTTGCAGCAGTCTGAACGTGTAAAAGATAGCGAATGGTTCATGGACAGTGGCTGCTCGCGACACATGACGGGTGATGTGTCTCTCTTAGTGGATATTAAACCATACGCGGGAGGTCATGTTGCTTTTGCTGGAGATACGGGAGGAACAATTTCGGGGAGAGGAACGCTAACTAATGGAAAGGTTAGTTTTGAGAATGTAAATTATGTGGCCGAACTACAACATAACCTGTTAAGTGTATCACAAGTTTGTGATAAGAACTATACCACATCTTTTACAAAGACTGAGTGTGTCATATTGAAGCCGGGGTATGTCATTCCAGAGGAATGGGTGGTAATGCGAGCACCTAGAAGAAATGACACCTATGTGATGAACATGCGAACCGTGGAGACATCCAGCGAATACACTTGTCTCCTTTCAAAGGCTTCAGAAAAGGAATCACTCCTTTGGCACAGACGAATGGGACACATTCATTTCCGAAAAATGAATTTCCTAGTCAACAATGACTTGGTTCGTGGAGTTCCGAAACAGTCCTTCGCCTTGAAGGATGACTGTGTTTCTTGCCACAAGGGCAAACTCCATAAGAAGTCTCATAAGTCTAAGGTAGTGAACTCAATTAATGCTCCGTTGGAATTACTGCATATGGATCTTTTTGGTCCTGTTTCCACAAAGAGCATCGGTGGTCGCTCTTACTGTTTAGTAGTGACAGATGACTACTCACGATTCTCATGGGTATATTTTCTTGCAACGAAGGATGAAACGGCGGGTATTTTAGTTTATTTGTTGGATAAGTTGGCAAATCTATGCAACTTAAAGATAAAAAGACTGCGAAGCGATAACGGAACTGAATTCAAAAACTCAACTCTCGAGTTATTTTGTGCTTCTAGGGGTATTGAACATCAATTCACTGCTCCGAGAACTCCTCAACAAAATGGAGTTGCTGAACGGAAAAATAGGACCATCATTGAAACCGCTCGCACTATGCTAGCGGATTCTAAATTACCTATTATCTTCTGGGCCGAGGCAGTTAATACTGCTTGCTACGTTTTGAATCGGGTTCTTTCGGTTAAAAAGAAGAATAAAACGTGTTATGAGCTTTTTAACAATCGCAAGCCGAATCTGCAGTTTCTGGAGCCATTTGGGTGTCCTTGTTTGATAATGATAACCAAAGAACGTGTTCCTAAGTTTGGTGATAAAGCTGTTGAAGGGATCTTTCTCGGATATTCAGTCAATTCTCCAAACAAACGGGTGTACAACAAATCAACAAACGAGATCGAGGAACATTTTGAGGTAAAATGCTTACGGTATACAGAACCACCTCAAGGAACAGGTCCGGATTGGTTCTTTAATTATGGGAAACTCTTCAGTTCCTTCAATGTACCGGAGGACAACGACACTGAAGAGTTAATCACAATGCTTCATGGACTTGATGTTTTTCAACAAACATCCGATTCTCCTCCTACAACATCCAATCCGATTCTCGATACGACATCCACTCCATCACCTACTCCAACACAACAAATGCCTGCACCTACATCCACTACTTCTTCTGCATCTGTACCTACACCCACACCACCAACTACAACCATTCCGTCTTCTTCAAATACTGTAAATGCCGCGGATCTTCCGGACGATCCCAATATGCCTCTCTTAGAGGATGACGAAGACATGGATTATTCTCGTTTCTTCATTAATGACGAGAACGAAGATGCTTCTGCCACTGAAGGTGACTTGAACAACTTGGAATTAAATCTTGTGCCAGATGCCATTCCAGTGACCCGGATACATAGGAATCACCCAGTTGAAAACATAATTGGTGATCCCCATTCTTCTGTTCAAACGAGACATCAAGCGAAGCAATCTGCTGAAGATAAGGATACTTCAGCTGATCAGATTTTGGGATTTATGGCGACTGTTAATTCTTGCCATCTTTCCCAAACTGAACCGAAGAAAGTTTTGGAGGCCTTGCAAGATCCATCCTGGGTTGAGGCAATGCAAGATGAACTGCAGCAATTTCACAAGCTGCAAGTGTGGACACTAGTTCCATTACCCAAGGGTGCCGATCCAAAAGGCACTAGATGGGTATATCGAGTAAAGAAGGATGATCGAGGGGTTGTTACAAGAAACAAAGCTCGACTAGTTGTTCAAGGGTATACTCAGGTTGAAGGACTAGATTATGATGAGGTTTTTGCCCCTGTTGCCAGATTGGAGTCTGTCCGTATCTTCTTAGCTTTTGCTTCCTTTAAAGGGATTCGTGTCAAGCAACTTGATGTCAAGAGTGCATTCCTTTACGGTAAGATTGATACGGAGGTTTATGTTCAACAGCCTCCTGGTTTTGAAGATTCGGTGCATCCAAATTATGTCTACAAACTCAATAAGGCATTGTATGGACTTCATCAATCTCCACGCCTATGGTATGAAAGGCTTGCTACTCATCTGGTGGAAAATGGTTTTACTCGGGGCAACATCGACAGCACTCTTTTCACAAAAGGAAAAGGAGATGATTTGTTACTTGTTCAAGTGTATGTCGATGATATCATCTTTGGGTCGTTGAATGAGGCTCTATGTAAGGAATTTGAAGAGGTCATGAAGTCAGCTTTCGAGATGAGTGCAATGGGAGATCTCACCTTTTTTCCTTGGTGTGCAAGTTGAGCAGTCATCTAAAGGAATGTATATTCATCAGTCAAAATATGTCAATGACATGTTGACACGGTATGATATGCTCACTTGTAAGCCTTATGGAACTCCTATTGAACTCAATCATAATCTTGGACCTGCTGATGATGATGAGGACTGCAAAGAAAAGGATTATCGTTCGATGATCGGTTCTCTTATGTACCTCACTGCCTCAAGACCTGATATCGTCTTTGCTGTTTCCCTTTGTTCAAGATATCAGGCACGTCCCAAGGTTTCTCATATGAAGGCGGTGAAGCGGATTTTTGGCTATCTTAAATATAGACCCAGTCTTGGTCTATGGTATTCCAATGAGAAGAACTTCACGCTCTCTGCTTATTCTGATTCAGATTATGGTGGCTGCAACATCAATAAGAAGTCTACAACAGGAGGATGTCAGTTCCTTGGAACCCGCTTGGTGTCATGGCAATGCAAAAAGCAGACTACGGTTTCTACTTCAACAGCGGAGGCCGAGTACATTGCTGCTGCAAGCTGCTGTTCTCAAGTTCTTTGGATTCAGCACCAATTGCATGACTACGGGTTACTTTTAACTTTAACTCCTATCCATATTGATAATACTGCTGCCATATCAATCACATGCAATCCCGTACAACATTCTAAAACCAAACACATAGAAATTAGGTTTCACTTTATATGGGATTGCTATGAGAAACACCTTATCGACCTTGTCCATATTGACACCCTGAAACAAAATGCTGACTTATTCACTAAGGCTTTCTCTAGAGCCCGATTTGATGAATTAGTCAACATGATCGGTCTAAGGTTCTTTACCACGAAAAAGTAATTTGTGACTTGAATATGTTTAAAGTAATGTTTTATTAAAAAAAAAATAAAAATTGCAACCTACGCAACAGCCACTCTTTATACTCTCTAGTATTAAAGAAATGCACCGTTGCTACATTTTAAAATAGACGTTGAAGTTGTGTCGGTAAACAACTTGGGATATGATAGTACATCGGGTGACATGCATAAAAATGGAAATTTAAGGTTTATCTTGGATGTGTCAGTAGATTTATCTGACGTATTGAAAACAGTTTTAATAAACATTGTCTTCATCATACGATTTATTAGTAGGCATGTTATGCAAAACTCTTTGAGAAGTCTTAAGAAGCCTAATAATTAATTGTCTATTTCAAGTGGTATAACACCATTAGATGTATGACAAAAGTCTTAAATTCTTACTTATACTAGACATGCTTTCGTGAAAGATGTTTATTTGATATCATTTGGGGGTATATATTGATAGTCTTCTCTGTTATACGTAAGTATAGACCTGGCTTCTATTAATATATACTTTAAACTTAAGCAAACACAAGTCAAAGAACTTGAAAAGTCTTTCAAAGTAAGATACCTTACAAGGTCGCCAAAATGGTTTGACCAAGTCTGGTTTTGCTTAAACCTGAGTCAAGCTATGTCGCTCTGTTGTACGTCAGTACAGACCTGTCACCGCTGACTTGATTCTTAAAAATTGATTTTCTTATATTTCATCTGTAAATGGAAACATGGTCTATGTCTTAAGTTAAGATCTATATCTATGGTGGGAACTACAGCGAAATGCACATACCAATAATAATAAAATACTTCCTAGATTTGAGTATGACATGTTTAAGTGGATAAACATACTAATAATCGTTTTGAAATAATTTTTATAAAAAGTGTTTTTAGTATGTCAAGTAAATTTAAAGAGGACAAATATACTGATGATCGAAATAACACATACTGTTCCTAATAAATGCATGTTATTCCGATATGATCCCTAACCAGATTAATTCAACTCCGTCACCAAAAAGAATGTATTTATTCTATATTTGTAAATTTGCACTAAATTTATGTTTATGTATTTCTGCTTTTTGTTATTTAGTTATTTATTTCTCCAAGTTACAAATTAGTTTTTCAAATCGCGCGTTGAAAATTTGAATTTCAAATTGAATTCAAAATTTCTGCCATGCGACGTCATTGACAACGTCGCATGCGACGTTGCTCGCTACGTCGCACGTTACGTCGCACTTAGGTTTTTCCTATAAATAGTTCAACCTGTGACGTCATCAGTACACAATTCAAATTACTTTGCGACGTAGCCTGCGACCTCCCATTGGCGATTGCGACGTCGAGCGGTTATTTACGATTGTGATCTTCTGCAGTGTTTTACTTCCTTTCTTTCACGATTTCTTGTTCACCACTTTTTACTCGATCTTTAGGTACCATGTTTATCTCTTTTTACCGTATATATTATGTGTATTGATTGATTAGTACTTGCGGTTTTTGGGGATATTGGTTTTGGGTGTTCTTTAATGCGAAATTGATAGGATTATTATCTTTTATTGATACACTCGCTATGCCGCATCTCCTGGTATAGATAGATTGGGCTAAACCTAGATTTTAACTGTTAGGGTTTTCTGGGTTGGGACGTTGTTCATAGTTGCGACGTCGGCTGCGACGTCGTAGTCAACGTCGCATAAATTGGTTGATTTCGCATTTACATGCGACGTCATCATGTTACGTCGCATAGAATTGCGACATCCTTATGCTACGTCGCAATGTTTGCGACGTCCCATGTTATTTCGCATATTTATGCGACCTTACAAGCGACGACGTGTACTACGTCGCATTTTGCTACCAAGTGATTAAATTCACAATTAATTGCAAAATGCGACGTCCTCTTTAACGTCGCTCCTTTGGTATGCGACGTTAAGCTCTACGTCGCAATCCATTTTGAGCTGATTTCTGCGACACCATCACAATTTTGCACCTTTATGTGCGACGTCATGTGCAACGTCGCAGAAAACAGAAGGTTTCATATAACCTAATTACATTTATTTGTCGTTTATTCTAACGTCTTTCGAGTCTATATTCTGCACTGTTTATAGATATGGCATTAGCTTATGAACCTCGCCACAACACGGTGGCCTTTTTGGACGATACTCATAAGAACGCAGCTCCTTTTCGGGAGATGATTACTTTTCTCCGACGTTCACGCATCTTTCATGCGATTTCTGATTCGACAGTGGTGTATAAGAACCTGGTGGGTCCGTTTTGGAGGAATGTCACGGTCGCCACTCAGGATGATATTCCGAGACAGATTTCTACGGTTTCTGGAACTCAGATAGTCATTACTGAGCAGGGTATTCGCGATCTGCTTCAACTCAATGACCGATCTGATATGCCAGTTCTCTTTGATAATTCTTTTATCACTGGCGGGATGCACAGGATGGGTTACCCGGGGGTTCCGACTGATCAGTATCGCAAGTCGAACCTTACGCGGGTTTGGAGATACTTGATGCACATATTTATCGTGTGCTTGGGAAGCAGGAACCGATGGTATCAGCCATCGTTTGGCTTCGGCTATGCTTGCCTTGGTATATAACAAGCCCTACAACTATTCTGGGCTTATCTTCAAGGCGATGGTGGATAACGCCAACGCTGGGACTAACAAATGGGGTTTGTATCCTCGTTTTGTCCAACTTTTCATCAACCACCATCATCCGGAGCTTCAGCAGCAAGGTGATATGGACAATGTCCTCAAGATTGCACCGATGATGAGCAGGATTTTTGCTGTTTGCTCAGCTCAGGAACGGGGGGTTCAGGCACCACCAGATACTTCTTTATTTGGTGCGATCGTTGATGAACAATATGTGCCACCTCCAGATCCTCAATACATGGATGTTCAACCGCCTCAGCAACCGCAGCAACCGTTTGTTGATATCCCTATTCAGGCTGCGGGGGAGGATATTGAGGAAGATTTAGCTCTGATAGAACAATTTGGGGTTGTTCAGCAACAGAACTCACCGCACAGAGTCACCGACGAATCTTCTTCTTCTGATTCGGATTCTGATTCTGTACGACCGGAGGATGGCGGTGAGACTCCTTCTGATTCTGACGGTGAAGTACCCCACCCATCGCAAATGGAAAGGATCCGGGTACACGAATCGGCTAGATATTTGCGAATTCAACGCCGTATTCGTCAGGGCAAACGCTACACAGGAAAACGTCCTCGTGCTGATGATGATTCTGAGTTTGTACCAACTACTCGTCGTGCACGTCGACCGTCTACTATCCAGCCACCTCCATCTTCAGCCCTGGTTATCGAGCCGACTCCGGCATTTTTACAAAACATGATGGATGATATGCGTCTGATGCAACAACAACTGCAAGCACAAGCTGACAGGAATGAATCTCAGGCTGCAATCATTGAGGTTCAATCGAAGCAGATTTCAGAGCTGCAGGCCAGGGTTAACGTTTTGGAGGCTAGGTCTAGTGCCTCGGGGGAGTTATTAGGGTCTGAGGGTCCCAATGTAGAGTCACTAGGACCAGAGTCTGTAAACCCTCCTGTTATTGAAAATGTTATTAATGAAAATGTTCAACGTTTGGATTATATTTGTGTTGATGACATCCCCGGTCAGCCGAGACCACTAGCGGTTGATTATTCTTTTGCTGATTTGACATTTATTCAGAGAATGGTTAATGGGGATGATATGGGTAATGATCAAGGGTATGTATTTGATATGGATGATGATGTATCGGTTGATGATGAGCATTTGGGATCAGATGAATATTATGATGATGCACCGGTTATTGAAACTGACTCATCTGATGATGAAGGGCCTGCTAGAACTTCTCATGAAGAATCTAGTTCAACTCAGGCAGTGCCTACTCAACAAGATTCTGCATCTGCACAACCAACTCAAGAGGCATCTGAAAGTTTGACTGCTGAAGAAAGAATGGAAAGAAATAAGCAGTGGTGGCCTCAGGGTAGGTCTGCAGAACCAGTGCCTGTAACATGCAAAATTTATAAAGTTCGTGGAGATTATACCGGTGTGATTAAGAGCTGGAAGGTTAGTCAAAGAATGATCATGATTAAGAGATTAGATGGTATTCAATATTTCAAATTGAGATTTAATCAATTGAGTACTTTACCAAAAGGAGAGATCAATAGGTTAGCACAGTTAAATTTGATTAATCCTGGAAATGATGATTATGCCAACTATGTTCAGAGGACTTTGCGTCAAGAGGTTAGAACCAAAAGATATAACAAGCTGAAATCGACGCTGGGAACGAAATATACATATAAGAAAAAGTTGGATCCCACGACAGGTCACCCTATGGTTAAAGTTCATTATCCACCGGCTGACTGTCTAACTGAAATTCCTCTGGAGCAGGTTCCTTATGATTTTCTACGAAGATTTGTGTATTGGGAACTTGATCCACACACTGGTGAGGCTGTGATTGTTTTTTTCCTGAATCAGAGCCGCAACTAGAATTTGGAGGTATTTGGAACTTGAAGAAAGTTTCATTTTGGGTTTTTGATCCTATGAGTTTGATAAATCTTCACGAAAAAGATTTGAGAAAACTCTTTGATAATAGGATTCGAGTGAATGACAGTAATGAATTCAACAAGAAGCTTGCACAACAATATCAGAAAGTTGTTGAAGTTTGTGTCTATAATGGGATTCATGCTGATGGAAAATTTCCTGCAAACTGGGCTTAATTGAAGATTCTTTTGAAGACCAAGCTGAAGACACGGGGGAGTTTGTTGATACATGTTAGATTGTCTGTCAGTTGGTCTAGTTAGAGTTTGTATTTAGATTTAGATTTCATGATTCCTGCGACGTTATGCTCAATGTCGCAGGTGCGACATCAGGTTTTGGGCCTGCGACGTTGTCTATGTCGCATGGGCTTGGACCTGCGACGTTAAGTGTAACGTCGCAGGATCGAGTGTTTAGTATAAAAACACTTTATGTAATCAGTTTTAGTGTTGACGAAACAGAGATAAACGATTAGAAAAACCCTAAACGCAACTTGTCGAAATTATCTGTAATCGAGTCGATTGTAATCAAAACATACATTTATATTGGTTTACTTGCTTTGTATTTGTTTGATTGATTGTGTGATTGATCAATTGGTGTTTCCGCAACCAATTGATTCGTATAACTTGATTCAAGATCCAAGGAAAGGACTTTCAACGTTCATCCACCGACTTGAAACCCTAATGCCAACCGCCGGTTGAATAACTCAACCGCCGGTTGAGCTTAAATTCCAGAATCTTCCAAATACAGGCTCGGGCTTCAATGTGGACTTTCTTTCTTCTTAAACGGATTCAACTTGTTTTCTTGGCCTATTTCTTCAATATTATCATCTTAGTCTTCATTTCGTTAAGGTTTAAGTATTTTTTTCTTCAAATGCTTCAATTTCTTCAGTTTTGGTCTTTTTCTCGTTCCTTTTTCTCCAATCTTTAATTAAAATACATTTCTGCAAATATTAACAAAATAAGTATCTAAAATCATATAAATGCATTAAAATGTATACAAATAGGGATAAATATTATAAAATATAGTATTTATTAGATGCTTATCAAATATCCCCATTCTTAAGTTCTGCTTGTCCTCAAGTAGAATACTGAATAAAATTTAAAATAAGAATCAAACTAATATTTAAAAATCAGAATACCAAAACTAAAAACCTGTTTTATAAATTAAAATTTTAAACAATTTAATTAACATGGATAACTATAATGTACAAATAAAAATTATTATTATTCGTGCAATATATAGTTTATGAATGATTACTAATATATTTGTCTACATTAAACAATCTATATTTATACTTCTGAATACATCTTTATTATTAGTATGTATATTACTTATGATTTCCATATATGATATACTCTTAAACTTAATCATGCAATTTACTTTTATATTTCAAATAAATATATAAAATCCATTTTTAAGAATCAAGACATTGGTGACAGGTCTGCATTTTCATGCAACAAAGCGACATAACTTGATTCAGGTAAGGTAAAAAAAATTTTATTAATCAAACCAGCGGTGACAGGTCTGTACAATCGTACAACAAAGCGACATAGTTTGATTTTTATTTTTATTCATTTTTCTTTGAAAGAATTTCTTCTTTCTTCTACTTTATTTAAGAATACTAATTAGAAACCAGGTCTGTACTTCCGTACAATAGAGGAAACAATTAGTAGACCCCCAAATGTTTTTGTATAAATATAAAGATATATAAAATTATTGCATGATAAATCTAAGAATTAAGACTTTTATGTCATACATCATATTATGTACCATAAAATAATAAACAAATTATTTTATTAATTTCTTAAAATTCATAAATTTTCCTATAGATTGGCTATTAGTACATCATATCATATAACTATATATCACTCATTTATTAAGTAGCTTACATTATATATACAAAACAGTTAATCCACATTAAAGTCTAAACTTTTAAATACAAAACAAAACTTTTAACAAAAGTATTCTAACTAATAAATACTTAGTTATACACTTAAAAATTTTTAAATTTTGGTAAAAATTAAGAATAATAGAAACTTAAATAATTAAAGAAATTCTTTTTCTTACGAACCCTATCCCCACACTTAAATTATACAATGCCCTCATTGTATTTATTAACAAAAGTGAGTAAGGGAAAGAAAAAATGGAACAGAAAAACTCCCCTGACTGAATATTTAAAAATTCATCATTGGCTAAGAAAAATTCTGCTTGGTTGATTCCTTGATTTCTTGAAAAATGATATACAACATCCACACTTTCGTAGTTAATCACGAATGCATTTAGCATATGCAATAAGCCTTTAAACCCCTCGGTATCCCGAGTGGACGAGTTATAGTCTCGTGAGGGTTTCCAGGGAACATACCCACAAAGTTCATAAATAAGATAGACTTTATTAAATAAAGTGTTGAACTTACTGCCAGTCTAACTCTATCAAAAATAAACAACCAAATTAGCATAATAAAGATAAAAAGTAATAATAATAATAATAAGTACAATCATATCAAATGTATCATTCATAAACAAGGACAATCTAATCATCATCATAATCCTCCTGCCCTGGACGTCTCGAAGGTCCAGCTCCATCATCAAATACCAATGGAACATATGGCTGGAACTCAATAGATCTCTCAGCCAACAACCTCTGCAGTAATCCATGCTATAATCAGATCTATGAAAGCTCTCTCTCTCAAATCTATCAAACCTCTGCTCAAACCTGGTAAACCTCTGATCAATCGTGTCAAACCTCCTACCATGAGCAACCTCGATCCTCTCCAATCTCTGCTGAATATCATCCAACATATCTCCCCTGCCACGACCTCTACCACGTCCCCTGCCTCTACCTGCTGGCAGATCAACCTCTGGCACTGGAATCTCAGGAACTAGCAGTGGTGGAACAGGTGGTCCTCTAAATCTAGCTGTATGTACCGGCTGCTGTCCTGGTGCAACCTCAGGTGTCCAAAATAATACCCCCTCCTGTACACCTACCTGTAGAATCCCTAACTCAATCAACTTGTCCTCGCCTAGCAAGGACATCCCTGGTGTGACTGGTGTACATGTCAAGAAATCAGCAGCTGTCATACCATAATGCCTAGCTATCCTAGTACATATTGCCTCCACATAAACTACTGGTAAGCCTATACCCAGTCGCTCCGGTAGTCATCCAATGCACTAATTTCCAGGGAATATTGATCAGTGTCCCCTGAATCATTGTGTGTAAATAAAAGAAATCAGGCTGATAGACCTTCTCAGGTCCCGTATGCCTACCACAAATAGAATATGCTAACAGTCTATGCAAAAGTCTATGAACCGGACTCCTCATATGTATATCAGAAGGTGCTCTCTCTCCATAATCCACAATAGCCAAATCTCTCCAATATGCAGATATCTCAACTGACGAATACTGCCCAACCATACTTGCGGTCAAATGATCAAGAAAAAACTGGTTGTGGAACTCATCTAGTGTATAGAGTCCCACAGCAATACCAAACGCTACCAAACTCATAGTCCTAGGCTGACCTCCAAGGTAGAAAGAAATCGAAGGCTGGTCAAACTGCCTAGAAGTGGAATCAAATCTAAGGGTAGTGTAGAACTCGATAACCAACTCCCTATAAATAATCTCATGTATATGAAATAATCGAAACCAAGCCAGAGAAACAAAGCCAACATCACCTGACTGTAAAATATAACTCTGCGTCATTAGTCTCCTCAAAGTAACATCCCCAGTCTCCCCATCATGGCGAGGATCAATCACTCTCTCCATAATAGACCAGTCTAAAACATCAGGAATCTCAACTGGCTGTGCAACAAGCTCCAGTAATCGATCAGCATACTCTGCCCTACGCTCCTCAGTAACAGACTCATGCTCAAATCGCAGAAAACTATGTAACTGAAAATCCTCTCTAGCTAAGAGTGCAAGTCCTCTCTGACGTCTAGTCGCCATATCTGTAAACATAAAACTTAATAACTTTTCAATAAATATTAAAAAAATAGAAATTTGGGCAGCATTTCTGCTTAATATTTGATAGCCACCTGTTTATATTCAAATTATATCCAATAAACTAAGCATAATATATGTCTTTATTTCGAAATATAATATCGAATCAAATAATGAATATGTCACAATAAATATCGAATCAAAAATGGTTTGTAAATTGTAACAATAAATATTTAATATAGTTTGATTGTCGAGGTTTATAATGACACGTATTCTTTCAAAATAATTAGTTTCAAAGTTTTATTAGTATTCAAAATATAGTCATTTTTATAAACATAATCTCGTTCTTATTTTGCATTATGTTTATACCCTTTTTAAATTTATTTCGAAAAATATATCGAGTCTAAAAATGTATTTTTCATAAATTTTATATCTTATCGATTCAATAAATTTTTATAATGATATATGAAATTTGTTTCATAATTTTTTAAGTCAAAATTTTAGAAATTGTCATTTTTCTAAGAATATGTAAAATCGAGCATTAATCCTATTTAACTCGATCCGCAACATTCCGCAATCAATCCTCGAATCATAAAATGATAACCTAACTACCCGTAACTAATTTCTAAGCAATCCTAATCATCTAATCAATTAAAATAATTCGTAATCATTCCCAAGACCGCAAACAAACATATAAAATTTGGATTAGAAATGCGACAAATATAGAAACGAATTTAGAAATTGTACCTTTGATGATGAAACCACGAAAACGAAGTAATGTGATGATAATATGGTGATTTTCGAGTGTGTGTGAGTGTATCCGTATGTGTGTGTGTGCAATGTGTGTAAATGGCAGAAAATGGGGGTTTCTGGTTTTGATCGAAAAAGTATCCAACCGCCGGTTGGTTTAAAATTTGGGCTCAGGCCTTTTTTCGGCCCATTGGTACTGATTTTTGATTTTAAATTATTTATTGGGCTTTGTCCATTTAAAATTTGTGTTGTAACTTCTTTTGGTTTATAAAATTTGCGTAGTAACACATAATAACTTAATTTATCCACAATTTTCCTTATTTTTACGTATTTTTAATGCAAAATTTCTATGAATGCAATATACAATATTATTACATAATATTTATAAACTATATACTATATGTATCTTAAATTGTTTTAGGAAAGTAAATACACGGAAAAAGAGACTTATCGTTTTAAGAAGTTCGTTCCTCAAATTAATATAAATACCTGCATCGCTGTTAGTTGTTACAAGTAATAGATATAAATAAACCTACTTTGGTATACATAGGTTTATCAATCAGTGATTGCGTTGACTCATTCACTGTCTGAAAATTCAATTGTCGACTTTATCGAATTCCAAATATTGTTTCAATCTATTTATCACCAAAATATTACATTTAATATATCTACAAACTTTGTAAGCAATGTTAAGCATAAATTCAAAACTTATAGTAGTAATTCTCTTTAAGTAATTTGAATCAACTCTTATCACTATTGCAACTCGTGTAAAAATCAATTCTGAATACTTAAATTTCTAACATTTGTGTAGCTAATACAAATAGAGATGAGATAATCATATAAATCTGAAAACAGTAAACTTTATATTAATCAAACATGAAATTAACAAATAACTTCAAATATCCAAATAACATTCAAATTCTTAATTAAACAGAAAAAAGTGTAACTAGCTATTAAAAACGAAAAGGTTGCAAATGATCTTCAGAAGTGATTTGTTGATCTTCAAGCCTAATTCCCATAGATAGGTTTTCCAAAATTCTCAGGATAAATCCTTCGAAAATTTATATAAATTTTATTAGTTAACTCGGGTATTGGCGAAGCAAATTCAGAGAAACTCTCATGATGAACTCTTTCAGCGTTTTCAATTTCTATGAGCATGGCAGCTATTCTTCTTACCTTTTTAGCTATTCTACCATCTTCGTCCGTAATCAAATAGTTATCTTCAATTTTCGTTTCGCGCTCTACATGATTTTTCCTTAACGAACCTAATAACCCATAGAAACCTAAATGTATATCATGATAATCATATGTGTTGTGGGTTCTCACTGCTGTTCCTATGTCTTTTAAGATTCTCTTATAGTATCCTTCTTGATGATCTGTTGTTAACCCAGAATACCTAAAAGTATCTACTAAATGATAATAAACCTCTGATAGCCCTATATGAAAAAGGTTATTTCTTTGATTGTAGTGAATTCCAGTGTAGGCTAGTTGCAACTCCTTTTTAGCATAAGTGACCAAGTTCGCCATTGGTTCATCAGAAAAGTACTCAGGAATTGTACGTGTTACTTCAGCCCATTCTCCATAGTAAAATTTATCAACAATTTCCTGAATATAGAAATCAACCGTACAATCTATGAAAAATCTTCCAGAACCAATATGCTCTCTAGCCTTTATTGAATTGAAGAAGTCTTGAAAGTTTTTTAGTAAACAGATGTCAGCCATGTTACTCAAGTTTCCAGTGGCATGCTCTATTATCTCCTTAAGCTCTCCTAACATTTCTCTTTGTTTATCAGAATAAGGAAACAAAAATTTCTCAAATGTTTTATGCACATAAGCATACTTCAACAGCTGTTCCTCACAAAAAGTTGGATCTACCATTTCATGTTCACTCACAATATCATACTTCAGCTCATTCACATAGTTGATAAAATCATCTGTATCTCTGGTTTCAATAGATATAACCCAAGCATTGAATTGTTCTTCCATTTTCTTAATCAACTCTTTTTGATAATCAGTATATTCTAAGGTAGACTTATGTATGAGTTCCATAACAAATCTAAGCTCATCCTCATGGTGTTCTAAGTATTCAAACATGTCTTCCTTGCTTGAAATCACGGGAGGATGTTCAAAATATTTATCTTCAGTTGTTAGCTTGATTTTCTTGTTTGGTTCAAAAGAATGGTCATCTATCTCTATATCTTTAAAATCCTTATTATCACTTCCAAAGTCCACTTGCATCGACTCCATTCTCAATAACAGTTAAATTTCTCTGTGCACATAAAATAGCACATAGTTTAGATTATTTATCTAATCCTATTTTTACCTAAAGTGACTTATTATACATCTTGAATAATTTTATTAATATCTTATACATTGCTGATCAAAAGATCTCGGTAGCGCCATTGATAGTACACAAAAGCGGAGAAACAGGTCAGCGCGAAGCGTATTAAAAACCTATCTCTTTCGAGAAGCACCTTACCTCTTATATGATAAATCAATGAGGTAGGGATGAACTCTCCTTATACCTTTGTTTTTGTCAGTATTCTCAATGGGTGAGCCGATATTTCGTATTGATTTTGCAACGCATTAGAAAAAAAAAATTATTATTTTACAGGGAAAATAGTTAGTTTTAATTAAAATACACCGCTTCCCCAGCAGCGGTGCCAAAAACTTGATGTGTGCTAAGTATAGACAGTTATAATCACAAGTTTTAAATAAGGAAATACTAAATAATACTATCACACAATTCAGGCAAGTGTTATTCTGTAACAACTCGCAAATTTGAACGTAATTACGAGCTTTAAACATTTGCATTATTAGGCTAATTCCCTACTTGAGTGAATTCACAACTACTTTTAGAGGTAAGTCTAGCAAAGCCCGACTAGTTAATACGCGTAGTATTACATATTTCGTAATTAGTATAATTGCGTACAAAACATTCAGAACAAATACGATAAAAATATATGACTGTTGGTGAACAAAATCATTTAATAAAACGAAATTATTAAATAACATTAACGTTTATTAAATATTATGACGATAATATTTACAAAGTATTTCATAACGTATAAACATTTACTTTGTAAACTAAAACGAAACAAAGTTAAATTTTATTAAACCTAACTAAATTACTCCCATAAAATATTTCAACCAAAAATATAAGCAAAAACGTATTTAAATATTTACCATTTAAAAGATTATAACATTGAATAAACGGGGAAAACGAACACCGCACGGAGCGTAAACGCGGGGTTAAAATTTGGGAGATTCCCTCCCCCTAACCCCCCAAAAATCTGCATTTTCCCTCCTCCCCACCCTCATTTCACCCACTCACTCTCTCTCTTCCATCTCTTTTCTCTCTTTTCTCTCTAACCACAACCACCACACCTCCACCACTTAAATCACTAAAATAACACCACAAAACGCACTCGAATCATCTAGCTCTTTTGGAATAAAACATTCACGAGATCACGAGCAACATTTCTACCTTTTCGGATTTTAAAATCGACGCGCGTAAGTTTCCGACACTTTTCGAAAACTCTTTATTTTCGGTATTTTCTTTGTTATTTCATGTCTATAATGATTAATATACCATGTATTAGTGTTATATCAACTTATTATGTCCAAAAACACCATTAAAAATGCTTTAAAAGTCAAAAATTGCATAAAAATCACGAACAGCGAGTTTCGCGAGTTGAGATTCAATCTCAACTCGACTCGCAGAAATCTCAACTCGACTCGCGAGAAATCTCAACTCGACTCGCAGAAATCTCAACTCGACTCGCAGAAATCTCGACTCGACTCGCGAGAAATCTCAACTCGACTCGCGAGAAATCTCAACTCGACTCGCGAGAAATCTCAACTCGCGGTCAACTTTGGTCAACATTTTTCAGCACTTTGAAATTTACTTAAAATGGGTACCAAATGATGATAATTAATTAATATGATATTAAACCAATGTAAGAATGGTTAACACATATTTTTATGAGTATGCAAATGAATCGAAACATGATAATACTGTTTTTGAGAATTATTATTACACACCGTGACCAACGGGCCGTACATGTTTTCAAAACTACAAAACTAAACGATAAACGAATACTTGGACATAATCTAGTTGCGTGGACACTAGCATGGATGGTAAAACTAAGACATCCACATACTTAACAAATCTCATACGTTTAGGGCGTTAGGAGATTTCGGACTATACTTGGGCTTTAGGCTTTGCTAGCACTCGCACATTACTTAACTAAACAGGTGAGTTCACAGCCCCTACTTTTACTGTTTTAACTGCTTTTGAACAGGGGTGGAAAACATAGTCAACTGTTTTACTTATTGCCATAACTGCTTTTACTCATATGATTGTTTATCATACTTGTTTGCTCACACGATTAGAATGCTTGAACTGTTAAACTCATACACAAAACTGGAATTTATGATACCACATTTTTATACGAATGTCGTGTTAAACTTTGTTTGGTATACCGGAGAACGACCGGTACTTTTATAAAAATGTTGGAGAACGACCAGCTACGTATTTTAGTGCCAGAGAACGACTGGCCAAACTTCTTCCCCGAGTCGCGCTCCGTGCGGTGTTCGTTTCCCCGGTCGTTTAAACGTTAAAATCATTTTATATGCGTTTATGTATACGTTTTAAAATATGAAATGTTACTCGATATTTTGTTGGAGTATTTTACCAAAATACTTGTTTTTAAGTTATAAAACATAACTTTGTTTTATTTTTGTCGGTTGGTCGCGTTTTGCAATATTCGGTAACGTTTTAAATAAAACGTGCGTGTTTCTTATATTATAACCATAATATAAAGTATAAGTAAATATTATTAAATAATTCTACATTATTTAATAATTGTTTCACCAAGGTCCGTATTTTGTACAATTATTATTTTATATGATTTGAACGAATCGTATACATGTATATATATATCACATATATATATATATATATAGTAAGTAATCATCGTATTTAATCCTATTTCATATTAAATACAAGTAATAAGCACGTAATTAGGAAAATTTGAAATTGACCCTAATTTTGCGGTTGTTACACTTGACAACCGTCTGGGTGAAACCATAGAAACTATGGAGGTTGTCCACAACCAAGTGATTGGCAAAAGAAACGAAATCTCCATCCTACAATCAAGGCTGAATCATTGAGAGACACGTCTAAGGGAAACCGAGGACGCCCTCCGAATGGTTAGCAGACTTGAAGAATCTGTGGACCATTTCACTGCACTACTACCACAACTCAATCTACGACAGGATTAGCTTAGGCTAAATCTGTACTTTATCATGCTTTCGTAGGACCTATGTAATTCGACCGGATATAATAACTCCCGGCACTTCTGTAAAACTTCTAAGTCTGTGACTTTTGAAACTCCTAACTAGAAATTGTCTGTAATCATTCAACTTTGTATTATGAATTGACAATTTCTCCCGTTATTTCTACATTGTGATTTTACCATGTGATGTTGTATATTACCACTTTCATATATGTACATCTATCGTGCTTATTATTCTGGTACCACCTCTCATGTACCTTTTATTTCTCTCTTGAAGAATCATGCCGCCAAAGAAAAAAAGTTACAGTGATGCTGAAATTGCTGCCATCATTTCCCGAGCTGTGGCCGAAGCCCTGGCTACTCGGGATTCACCACAAAACTCCAGGAGGAGTAATGATACTTCAGAAATTACTCCTGTCATCAAGCCTTGTTCTTACAAGGATTTTCTCAGCTGCAAACCGCTAAATTTCAAGGGCACGAAAGGTGCCATCGGTCTAACCAGGTGGATCGAAAGGATCGAATATGTCTTCGGTTTATGCAACTGCACGGAAGACAGCAAGGTCAAATTCGCTGCGTACACCTTTCAAGAAGGTGCAATCACATGGTGGAATACTCATGCCAGTTATGTGGGCATTGATGTAGCAAACCAACTCCCCTGGGCAGACCTAAAGAAAATGCTAAGGAACGAATATTGCCCCACCGAGGAACTCCACCGGTTGGAGGAAGAATTCTGGCATTTAACTGTTCAAGGCAGAGATATCGCTGGTTACACCACCAAATTCCAGCAACTCGCCCTTCTATGTCCGGGTTTGGTAGACACGGACGAAAAACGGATCAAGAAATACATCTGCGGCCTCCCAGTGAACATCCAGGGAAATGTCGCCTCATCCAAGCCCACCACCACCTAAAGTGCTATCCGGCCAAACAAACAAGAAAACCAATGCCATCCAAGCTTACACCTCCAACACTGAACCCAAACGCGGGTATACGGGGAACAAACCTTATTGTTCCATGTGTAACCGCCACCACGAGGGTCAATGCAATACCCTTTGCAACAACTGCAGGAGACACGGGCACTCGACCAAAGATTGCCGAGCTCCCAAACCCAACAACAATACCTCCAACAACAACAACACCAGGCCGCCTAGAGCCTGCTTCGAATGTGGGAACACCGGGCACTTCAGGAATGAATGCCCGAAGCTGAAGAACAACAACAACGCTAGAGGTAAAGCCTTCGTACTCAACTCTGGGGACGCCCGCGAAGACCCAAATGTGGTCTCGGGTATGTTCCTCCTCAACAACTTAACTGCTTCTATTCTATTTGATACTGGTGCTGATAGAAGCTTTATTTCTGATGAATTTTACCCATTGATTGACATCACCCCACCCTTGTTGCTCTAGATGTTAAGTACACTGTAGAACTAGCGAACGGTAAACTCATAGAAATTGATAGTGTGATACCTAATTGCACTTTAAACCTAGCCAACAAAACCTTTTCAATCGATCTTATGCCCGTTGAAATTGGAAGTTTTGACGTCATCATAGGAATGGACTGGTTGTCCAGACACCTAGCCGAAATCGTTTGTTACAATTAGATCGTTCGCATCCCTCTCACCGCGGGTAGAACTTTGATCTTACAGGGGGAGACCGGTAGGACGAGACTAAACATCATCTCTTGTTTGAAAACCCAAAAATTTCTAAGAAAAGGTTATCCAACAATCCTCGCACACTTCATGGAGAAAAAGTCGGAGGAGAAGCGACTTGAGGATGTGCCCATCGTTCGAGACTTTCCAGAAGTCTTTCCTGAAGAACTGCCTAGTCTGCCACCGCCAAGACAGGTCGAGTTCTTAATCGATCTTGTGCCAGGTGCTGCACCCGTGGCTCGAGCACCATACCGATTAGCCCCATCCGAACTTCAGGAGTTGTCCACCCAGTTACAAGAACTCCTGGATAGAGGAGTCATTCGACCGAGTTCTTCACCTTGGGGACCTCCGGTCTTATTCGTGAAAAAGAAAGATGGTTCTTTCCGGATGTGCATCGACTACCGAGAGTTGAAAAAATTGACCGTCAAGAACTGATACCCACTCCCTTGCATCGACGACCTGTTTGACCAACTACAAGGGTCGAGTATTTATACAAAGATCGATCTTCGGTTAGGTTATCATCAACTTCGAGTTCGCGACATCGATATCCCGAAAACTGCTTTCCGAACTCGTTACGGGCATTATGAATTTCAGGTGATGCCTTTCGGTTTAACAAACGCACCGGCTGTATTCATGGATCTTATGAATCGGGTGTGCAAACCTTACCTCGATAAGTTTGTCATTGTCTTCATCGACGACATTCTTATATACTCGCGAAACGAACAAGATCACGCGCAACACCTCAAAACCGTCCTAGAACTACTCAGACATGAGGAATTATATGCCAAATTATCCAAGTGTGAGTTCTAGATACAATCCTTTCAATTCCTTGGACATGTTGTTAATAGTCAAGGAATCCATGTCGATCCATCGAAAATTGAGGCTATGAAGTGCTAGAAAGCACCAACATCTCCAATCGAAGTACACCAATTCTTGGGTCTTATTGGGTACTATCGGCGATTCATTGAAAATTTCTCGAAAATAGCCCAACCACTCACAACTCTGACTCAGAAAGACAAAAAGTTCGATTGGACTGATAAACAAGAGTTAGCATTTCAACTTCTGAAACAAAAGCTTTGCAGTGCTCCTATTCTAACATTACCCGAAGGCACATATGACTTCGTGGTATACTGCGATGCATTCCCACCAGGGTCTCGGTTGCGTGCTGATGCAACAAGACAAGGTCATTGCTTACGCCTCGCGACACTCAAAATCCACGAAAAGAACTACACTACTCATGATCTCGAACTCAGAGCTGTCATCTTTGCTCTCAAAATATGGAGACATTACCTCTACGGCACTAGGTGCACAATCTTCACCTACCACAAAAGTCTCCAACACATCTTCGATCAAAAGGATCTCAACATGAGGCAACGTCGATGGGACTAGTTGCTCACCGACTATGATTGTGAGATCAAATACCATCCGGGTAAGGAAAATGTTGTTGCCGATGCCCTCAATCGAAAAGAACGAATGAAACCACTTCGAGTCCGAGCCCTCAGTATGACCATTCACAATGAACTAAACATCCAGATTCTCACTGCTCAACTCGAAGCTCTGAAACCCGATAACATAAAAAATGAAGCCTTGCGAGGCATGGATAAACAATTTGAAATCAAACCTAACAGAGTTAGGTACCTCTCTAACCGAATCTGGCTGCCTAGTTTTGGGAACCTACGAGACTTAGTGATGGATGAAGATCACAAGTCTAAATACTCTATCCACCCGGGATCCGACAAAATGTATCACGGCATCAAAGAGTTCTATTGGTGGCTGAACATGAAAGCTGAAATCGCCACATACGTCAGCAACTTCCTTACTTGCTCAAAAGTCAAAGCCGAATATCAAAAACCTTCTAGTTTACTCCAACAGCCCAACATTCCTGAATGGAAATGGGAACAAATTGCCATGGATTTCATAACCAAACTACCAAAGTCAACGAGCGGATGTGATACCATTTGGGTGATCGTTGATCGTCTCACAAAATCTGCCACTTCTTGGCAATCAAAGAAACCAACAAAATGGAACGTCTTACACGAATCTACATCAAAGAGGTTGTTTCTAGACACGGTGTTCCAATCTTGATTATCTCCGATAGGGATAGTCGTTTCACATCTCAGTTTTGGCAATCACTTCAATAATCATTGGGTACCCGTCTCGATATGAGTACCGCATACCACCCTCAAACCGACGGCCAAAGTGAACGAACAATTCAAACACTGGAAGACATGCTATGAGCTTAAGTAGTTGACTTTGGTGTAAACTGGGAAAAATACCTACCGTTGTGCGAGTTTTCGTATAACAACAGTTATCACACCAGCATTAAGGCTGCACCTTTCGAGGCACTGTACGGTCGTAAGTTCCGATCACTTAGTTGTTGGACCGAAGTGGGAGACAGTCAACTCACTGGTCCTGAGATCATTCATGAAACTACTGAAAAGATCTTAGAGATCCAAAACAAACTCAAAGTCGCACGCGATCGTCAGAAAAGTTATGCTGATGTGAGACGCAAACCACTCGAGTTCCAGGTTGGGGATTGAGTGCTACTCAAAGTTTCACCTTGGAAAGGTGTTATCGGATTCGCTAAACGCGGGAAGTTAAATCCCAGATACATTGGACCATTCGAGATCCCCGATAGGATTGGTTCAGTGGCATATCGTTTGCAGCTGCCACCCGAACTCAGCAGCATGCATCCCACTTTTCACATTTCTAACTTGAAGAAATGTCTGTCTGATGAGACACTCATTATCCTACTCGACGAGATTCGCGTCAATGACAAACTTCATTTCGTTGAGGAACCTGCTGAAATCATGGACCGTGAGGTCAAACAACTCAAACAAAGTCGTATTCCCCATCGTCAAGGTCCGGTGGAATTCGCGGCGTGGTCCGGAATTCACTTGGGAATGGGAAGACCAAATGCAACTCAAGTATCCTCAGTTATTCACTGACGCCACCTTATACACGACTTCAAGTTAAATTTCGGGACGAAATTCTCCTAACAGGGGGAGAATGTGACACCCGTCAAATTAGGACTAGTAATTAGTGTCTAATCAATTGTTAATACATGTAATTAGTTCTGTGTTAAGCTAATTAATGTATCAATATATATATTGTTGAATATATACAAGTATACGATTTGATTAAATCGTACAAGTTACAAATCGAATGCAATTCGATTCAATTAATACGGACGTTGGTGAACAATTTAATTGAATAATATAACATTATTTAATAACTCTATTTTGTCCAAAATATTATTTAGATAATATTTCAACTCAAATTCGTATAGTACAAACTACAATTATGCGATTAAAATAATAAACACGCGCACAACCGAAACAAGAATAAATTATATTTTATAACTCAAGTAAAAGTATTTGATGAAATACTTCAACAAAAACCTTAACAAATATTCGTATTTTAAAATAATTATATATACGATTAAACGATCGGGGAAACGAACACCGCACGGAGCGTAAACGCGGGGGATAAAAATCTGCCAAAACCTTTGCCCCCTCCCCATTTTTCATCATTCTCTTTCTCTCTCTCTTTCTTACTTCTCTTCTTTTTCTCTCAAAAACAAACACCACCACCACCACCTACAACCACCAAAAACCACTATCAAACTCACTCGAATCACTACACTCGTTTGGAAGAAAAGATTCACCGCAACACGATCTACATTTCCATCTTTCCGGATTCCTCCGGCGTTAAGTTTGTAAGTTTCTGACAAAACCCGAAATACTCCGATTTTCATTATTTTTACTTGTTTATGGGTTATTTAATCTCATAATGTCTAAATACGGGTTGGGTAAAAGTTTCAAGTCAAACGGAGGCTGAAAACATCTTTTCGGCTCATTTTCTGGACAACAGCGCGTTATGTCGCAGAGGCTCCAGGACACCTGCGACATAAGCTTTTAATTTAACTCAAGTTTAATTAGTTAAACTCTCCAGGACTTCGTTCTCGGCTAATCAACTCAAGTTTAATTAGTTAAACTCTCCAGACTCAGGTGAGTCTCATAGCCCCTATTTTACTGTTTTAGTCAGGGGTGTGATATCATTGCTCATTTTATTTTAACTATATGAACGCAAGTACGAAAACAAATAACTACTACATGAGTTATCTCACTAATCTTTTAAAGCCCTTCTCAGCATAGTTTGGTAATACGTTGTAGCGTGAATATTAGTATATGGTACCATATAGGATTGACCCTCCACGTCCGGGTTAGCATGCACTAACTGGGTAAACGGATGTACTAATATTTGTTCAGACGAGTGTAGATTAGGCACTCGTGGGAGGCACCTCGATCAGGATTCCATAAATGTGGACCTGACACCTCGAGTTAAGCTCAGACTATGTGCTCATGGCTGTAAAACTTTTATTTTGCTTAATTGCAATTTAAATTCAATTAAATCTTGCAGTTCATACGATATATATGTTGACATACAAACATGTGAGCTCACCAGCGTTTCGCTGACCCATTTTAGCATGTATCACAGGTACTCAGCAGTAGGTTGGACTGCCATTCAGGATATCATTAGCTCGAGTCATCATGCAAAACATTCAGAGATTTAGCTGCATTATTATATTTTGTATAGATTAATTATGTATGTAAATCTCTTAATCCAAGAACTGATCTAATGTAAACTATATTTTGATGTAAACTTTGATTTTATTAATACAATTTGTAAAATGACGTATACAGAGTCGTTCATTATATCTTTGAGCTGTGATTATTGATTAGTCGCGCCCCGACACGATTCGCTTCCGCAACCCGAATTTGGGGGTGCGACACGAGTTCCCCTCGTAGATACCCACCAAGAGATGATTGACTTGATTGATGAATACGATGATGTCCACATCATCGTAGAAGCTATCAGAGAATCAACCAATGACTACACCATCGCTCAGAGGCACCTGATAAGAGAGATCGAACGAGAATACGATTCATACATCGCCAATTATGGAACGCAAGAACCTCGCGCTCTATGCAGGCATATCCAAGAACTATCAGATTCCCTTCAAGCACAACTAACGAGAGAATCTCAACAGCCAAAAAGGCCCCACTACTCGATGGGAGAAATCGAGTTCTGCAGCAACCAGAGGTATATATACCAAAAAGTGTATTGTGCCCTAGCAGGATAAGCTTTTCCCTACTCATCGAGTCAGAAGGCTATGCTTGCATCAATGAGAACCTATCTGGAAAGAGCTACTGGAAACCCACAGAATTATGCTGATATGAGAATGGTGGGAGCTCTTAGAACCCTTCTAGATCTCATAGAGACCGGAGAACACCTCATAGCCTCATTCAGGATCGTCATCCACTCTACCATTGGTCATCATGTTGCGCTGATAATTGATGAACTAAACCACTTAGTATATGAAGAAGAGACTCGTGAGGTACCAAGATTGATTCCGCACTTGTCACAATTTAACCTAGCAACCTGTGTGACAACTCGACTATGCAGAATGTACACTGAAAATGATATAGAGCTTGATGTTTATCGCAATAGATATCACAAAATATTCAGCAAGCTAATCTATATCTTCACAGACTCGGACTTTCCCTTCACCCGTGAGCAACATCAACTTATCCAACAAGTATGCCAAGAAACCAGATCCTTCGGAGGAGACCCTTTGACTAGTGACTTTGAAGAAGTAAAAATTCAGTTCATGAACCTAATCGCCTCGATAGGTCGAAACCACCCCCAGCGTGAGATTATTCGAACTCATACCTGCACAAGAGTTGCCCTCAATTGACCAGTAATACACTCAGTTAGATACATTAGCTATGGAATGGCAATTCTCGACCGATTAGCAACTGATCACTTCAAAAGCTTCAGGATGGAATCCACCAACCCACCAACTCTAATTGTTTACATGATAGAGCAGATCCTTCGATACTTTCCTCCACGATACGCCCCACCTAGGAGCCATGGTAACAACTCTAGCACCCGGGACGCATCCAACATCATCTAATAAAGAAAGGAATAAGTCGAGCTCTCAACTTTAAAAGAGCGCTTCTCGGGAGGCAACCCGTGTTTTACATTTCCACAAATTTTATTTTCCAAGAAGTGATGAAATCTCAAACTATCTTTCATACTCGGATATGCAAAGAATACCTCCTCCTTCAAGGAAGTATCCGCATACAACATATCTTATATCCGACGTGTTCACACCTACGAGACCAATCATAAGAAGACTTGATCAAGAGTGAACCCAGCAAGATGAAGTTCGGCAAACGCATACCAATGAACACTGCAACTACTGGGGAGTACCTCTTTACCAATCTTTTCCTTCGTTATAAATATACCATATCCACTATGCTTATCACTAAGTGTGGGATTCAAGCCCAACACACACTGCTAAATGAATACGTCTTAGATGTTTCAAATACTAAGTGTGGGATTTTTACCCCAATCAGAACTTAGAATAACATTGAGGACGATGTTCCTTTAAGTGTGGGATAGCAGTAGTTACACTATTGTAAAATGGATAATGGTATATGCTTGATTCTAAACTCGTTGCTCTTTAGAGCCCCTTCTCCAAAAAGTAACTCGAAACTTTAACAAAATCTTTCAAAATTGAGTTAAAAATATGTGGAAAATGAAAATTTTAAACAAAGAATGATTTAATTTGGGGAAGAAGGATAAATAAAATATGAATCCCTTTGAAAAATTAGTTTAGTAATCCCATAAAGAGCATCGCATGACTAGGCACACAACAAACCGACTTTCAATTCGTGAGGTATCTTGAGCCGTATAATGCATTCACTTTTAATGCTTCACCTCTTCAATTCTTGAGTGTGCCAATGTATGCGTTTAGAATCAGAACTTGCTCTTGTTATGCATTTCGAATCCGAACTGGTAAGTAAAAAGGAGATCGAATCACATCATTCATAAACCCATGCGTACAACCAAAAAGAAATACGTTATCCCTACCCTTTCAAAAGCATCCCTCAAACTTTATGAAAAGTTCCAAAGATGAAAGAAGAGAAGCTACAAGGATACGATATTGTAAAAAAAAAAAAGAGAAGAAAATTTCAAAGAAATTTGAAGAAAAGAAAGTCAAATGGAGAAAAAGACTCCTTCCAAAAGTCATAAGAAAAGAGCTTCAATCATCCCAGAAATTACAACTTTCCTCTTCACCAAAAAGAAACCCATAAAAACCCAACACAACCCCCTCTCATATCACCTACACTCCACTCCAAAAACCTTGCATGACCCCTCCTAGAATGATTGTGGCTAGATTGACTTCGCTCTCAGCTAAAAGGTAACAATTTGATTCTCTATCAAGCCTTTGACGATAAACGATATATGACTGGTGTTCTGAGTGATTGATAATACTAGAATAGGAAACCCTAAACACATTGAGTGATTGGAGTGACCACCTTTAGAGGATCGCCTAGTCATATATCCAAGATCAAAGATCAAAAGCATGTTCCCAAAGATTACAACCCTACCTTTTCAAAAGCATAAATATTTTATTTTTCTAAAACCCCCTTAGTAAAAAGTTCCGGTTTAAAATATTTCATTATCTACTTATCTTTAACCATGCTTGAAATTCGAGTTTGCTTCAGGATAAGCAAAGTTTTAAGTGTGGGATACTTGATATCGCATAAAAAGTCACGTTTTTACTACCGATATATCTCTCATTCTGGAATAATACTTGGCAAATAAACTCAAATAATATGTAAATCAATGAAACTTTGCCAAGAAGGTCAAAATAGAGTTCTGCGGGAAAAATCAAGCAAAACGAATGAAAAAGGAAGATTCTACGCACAATTAAAGATTCAAGTCATCCGAGAGGAGATTTTAGACAAAATACCAATCACTGAGGTTTTTCTTATCCAAGATCTTCATTTTCAAATTAAGAATCTAACAGAAAAAGAATCAACAAAAACGGATGAAGAATAAAGATTCTACGTACGTCGAAAGATTCAAAAGATTCGTACATGACATCTAAAGTTCAAAAACACCTCTCAGGGATTTCTTTTCATCAGATTCTTCATTTTTGAAAAACGAATCCAATGCAAAAAGAATAAAAAAAATGGACGCATAACGAAGAAGATACGCACGAAACAAGAAATGAGCGAACGGATGACGAACCAGGGCGGGCGGCCGCCAGGCCGCCGCCGGCTGGCTGCCGGCCGTCTCCTCCCCCTTTTTTCGTCCTTGTGCATACTCTTTTGGTATATATGCTAGCACTTTCTGAAACTTTAGGGTACACGTGCTACCACTTTCCGCGCCTTTAGTATACATGTGCCACCACTTTCCGGGAAAGGACCACCCCCCAAAAACATGCTAACTTGCACCTTAGATGGCTAACATGCATCAGGTTTCAAGTATAAATAGAGACCTCATGGTTCATTACAACACACACCTTCCATATCTTACAATATCAAGAATACTTCTCCATACTTTGTTAGTTTTACTTTCTCAATCTATTAGGCTAGTTTAGGGAACTTGTTTAGTATAGAACGAAAGCAAGGAACGTGCTTGTAATCTGTGGTGTACACTTGGAATAACGCTCATTAATTCAAGTCTATTCCTTCTCGCATATTAATCTCAGTCCTTTCTATCCTTATCTATCTTAATTGAATATGTATGCTTTAATTATGTTAAACATAGTTTGTGCCATGCTTAGAGAGTAGATTACTATTGTATTTGTTGCGATGTAGTTAGCATAAATAATTATGGGATGACTTTAAATATGTCGTGAAGTAATATGACGGGCCCTATTCGACTGTTTACTTGATATTGTACCGGAAACACTATTAAGCGGAGTACAAATGTATGGAAGTCGGTAGACGATTGAAGGTAGTTGTATTATGGATCGACATTATAAAAATGGAAACTTTATGAACGGACTTATCTTATCCTTATGGTTTTAAACCTAAAACTTATATTCTCCTTTCGATTAACAAACGTGATTGTAACCTTGTAAAGAGGAGTCGCGAACCTTAATACTTGGTCAATAGTTATCTATGTCAAAACTATGGTTTAATTTTAACATCATGCAATCATCATAAAATGCAATGTGATTACGTGGAATTCCCATGAGTATAGTACACTTCTAATCACAATGTACTTATCATGTACGCATTGCGAAGCAATTAAATTCACAATGGAAACATCAGTTAACGATTAAATTCATTGTGAACTACCATAGTATTTTCTGATATGGTATGGGTTTAACTTTATGCAAAAGCCATCAGCATTTTAATTAGATTAGTTAGTTTAGATTAGATTAGAGTAGGTAGGCTATAGGCTAAATAACCATTCATGAAAACCTAGGGATTTGTTAATTGTATTGAGAAAGGCAAGTTTAAAATCCAAATTAAAATGATACTTTTCCTTAAACCATGAAACCTAAAGTAAGGTGCGCAAGAAACCTAAACGCTTTCCCTCGCTTATCATGCTTGAGTTTCACTAATAGGAATTTATCAAGTAAGTCCGAACATATTTTCTAAGTTAATTCTTTGCCGGATTTGTAGTCTTTATGCTATTAAGAATGGTTAGACTTGTTATGGACTTGCTACTCTGTTCCTTCACCCACGAGCGAATGCGTTCTATAATAAGGGTCAATGACTCCCTCATAGGAGAGTGTGGAGAGTTGAGCATTGTCTATCTGATCAGAATCATAAGATCTTAGTTCCTCGTGACATATTAGTTGATAACCGACCGATAAGGAATCTATTGGTTATACCATATGCTATCAAATCTAGTAAACATTCCCAATTTAATTAAACATTTTCCCTTAAAAGTCATCATCCCATATTATTAACTAACAAAATCACAACAAATACTACTTTCTATTATCTGATTTAGTATTATCTTTTAGTTGCTTTAATTAGTTTTAGTAGTTAACTGAACCAAAAACCCCAACGCACTCTTATAAAAACCCCTTTACTAGAAAAAGAAAGATTGATTGGATCACCTTCATTTCAATTCATTTTCTCTTTAAGAATGACTCTAGGTCATACTTACTACCTACTAGCCTTTGGTTTGGTATCACTAACTCATACTTAGACCCTAGCAAATATAAATTTAAAACTTTCCACAACATATCAGTCAAGTTGCAGCGTTGAGATTACTATTGATGTGAACGTAACGGTCGCCAACAGTTTAACATATGTTATTGATGTAATGAAAGAAAGGAAATTTGTTATGATGCTTGAATAATTTAGAGTACTCGAAAGTATTTCTTTAATCATTATTTGAATTACCTTGTTGGGAAGTAGAATACTGGATTGATGTGATTCCAGAAGCATATTGCAAAAAGGGGATATACCATAAACTACTTGTTGTAACGGGTATGATTATTATGTGAGTTTATTATGTCATTGAATTTATAGATACTCATGCGGTTTTATGGATTTAATGATCCGGATATGGCAACTTTCTAGACGAGTTTGTAATTGTTTGATTGATGCCATCTTGATTAACATACAACTTGATTTAAGTATAAAGATGCATTGGGGTTGGTTCTTGGAACTTTAAAAAGTGGATTATCTCTGTGTTAAATTGTCAACAATTTGAATTTTGACTTTGAAAGATAGAAATTTTGAGATATGTTAAATGCAGATATGGAATTAAAATGGATTATCCACAGTTGAGATTATGATTTACTGAGAGTTAATGAATTTTCTTTGATTGACCTTGGGATGTACAGTGGAAAGTAGTCTTTTGACCTTAACACAATGTGCGTGTCAGACATTGGTTTCATTACATTATGATCTATTTTACGATATTATTGAACATTGTGATAAATTTCCTGAGGTTTGCTTGTGATCGATACTATGAAATTGGATATTGATCTCGATGTTTCATAGCTTCAGCTTATGAGAGGATTTATCCTACTGTGACTGGAAGTTGAAACTGTTTTTTGAATTGAGAATGTGAAGATAGTGTTTTGGATTGTATTAAATGCATTAACTGTACAGGAGTATGAAACCTTTTCGGTATATGTTTCCATGAAAGAGTCTCATATGCATCAGCAGTGATTGTTATAACTTATAAAGATTTTGATTGAGGGAATTGAGATTTTCCGGGTAAAAGATAGAGTTGTATAGATTCCTTGAGCTGATACATATTTGTGGCCTGATTTACCTTATGCGTTGGAACTCTGATGGATTATAATTTGAAAGTAGAAATTGTTATTGAACAATTATAGAGGATTGAAGGTTATTAATCTTGTAATTGAGTTCAGTGAGTATGAGAATTTGGGATAAGATTTTAACTTCCTAAGTTTAGATTTTTGAATTATCCTGGGATTATTGATTGAGTTGATCTGAAATTATTATATTGATGGATAGAACTTAGAAATGAATTTAGTGGATTACGACTTTCAGATTTATGTTAGAATTAATGATTAAAAGTCTTTGTAAGGGGTTTTCAACTAAGACAGAGATTGTTTGTTCTTTCTAGATCACTAGCAGGTATATCATGATTTGAAAACATTATAACGAAGGAATATTATGAGAACGGATGTGATAGTGTTGTGCAGGGTCAAAATGGTATTGTGCTACTGATGATGGAGCTTAATTGAACTCTTGTTGATGTTACCAAATATTGATTTGTATTAGTAAAATGAAACTGATCAAGATTCAAATGAGAAAAGTGGATTATATGCGAATATATCACTATGGATTACTGAGTATGGTTACATTTCAAGGACGAAATCTCTTTACGATGAGAGATTTGTAACATCCGTTTTTACGGTGTAGTAGTATAATAATAATTTCTTGATTTTAATTATTAATTTAAAGTGTTACGAAATAGTTTTGTTTGGTTTAGTTGAAAATAAGTGGAAAAATAGTCAAATGTCAAATTATGACAAATAGATTATTAATTGTTTTAAATTTATAGAGTTGAAAGAAAAATAAAAGTTAGTGGTCTCACAAAACGTTTTTAGGTTCCAGACAATAGATTAAAAAGAGCATAAATAAAATTAAACTGGACTAAAGTCGGTCAGATGGGGACCGACCTTAATACCTCTAATTTACCATTTGCTTCAGTTTCTTCACTTCGAAGAACTCTCAGAAAAACAAGAACATCACAAATAAGTTGAAGGCAACAATTAGTTCTATGATATAATCAATATGTCAACTTCTTCTTCATCATCATATTGTTTCTTCAATTGATAGTAAGCATGTTATTATCTTGTTTTTTTCTGTTTATTTAGCTTAACCACTTGATTTTTAGAAATTTTATGGGTTTTGATATATATCTATATATATATATATATATATATATATATATATATATATATGAAATAGATGATTGAATAGGAGTTATATGAAGTTAAAGATGTTGTATTGATGATTTATGGGTTATAAGTGTTCTTATTTTATCAATTATAAACATGAACTTGATTGAATTAGGTTAAGTGATGTATAGGTAGAATTGTAGTTGGTATGATGTTATGTAATGGTTGTGATTATTACTTGATGTTAGGTGTTGTTGTTGATGTTTGTTGAAGTTACCTCTGTATTAAGATAGTTAGAAAAGATGGATTTATGTGTTTGGAATGATGATTTTGTTTAGGGTTCATGCATGAAGGTGCAAGTCACCTGTAAACAGGTTTTACCCGGTGGGTAAATGGTTACCCGGTGGGTAACTGGTTACCAGGTGGGTAAATGGTTACCAGGTGGGTAAAAGGTTACCAGGTGGGTGACTCGAATGAAATTGGTAAAACGGATAATAAAGTTACCCGGTGTATAACATCATACCCGACGGGTAAACGGGCATGGAGGATCTGGGTAAAGTCTTATACGGTGGGTAACCTGTACGGGTAACTAAAGTTGATTTCTGTCCCAAACTTGAGTCCGGGTAACCAATGGTATCCGACAGGTAATCATGGTACCCGGTGGGTAAGCCCGAGTTAGGGGTGACTTTAGTTTTAACTTGAATACTTATTATATATATATATATATATATATATATATATATATATATATATATATATATATATATATATATATATATTGTATATGTATAAAAAGGCATAATATGTGTATTATTTGTTGTTTAATGTTAAGTAACATAAATTTAGTTATATAAGATTGAATAATAATATATGATTGGTTTTGATCTCAGATCAGCAGCAGAAGACTCAATAATATAAGACATTTGAGTTGGGAATCTTGACAGACGGGTGAGTGGATCGATAACCCTCAGTTGATTTAGTTGTAATAGGTTTGGTTACAACGTGTAACCGTATTATTACTACTGTTTTAGTTGCCATGATGATTATGGTTTATTAGTAATAATACTGTGGATAGACTATTAGGTGTTGTTACTTGATGTTAGGTGTTGTTGTTTCTTAAAGTTACCTCTGTATTAAGATAGTTAGAAAAGCTGGATTTATATGTTTGGAATGATGATTTTGGGTTAGGGTTCCTGCAGGAAGATGTAGGTCACCTGTAAACAAGTTTTACCCGGTGGGTAAATGGTTATCGGGTGGGTAACTGGTTACCAGGTGGGTAAAAGATTACCAGGTGGGTAACTTGAATAAAATTGGTAAAATGGATAATAAAGTTACCCGCCATATAACACCATACCCGACGGGTAAATAGACATGGAGGATCCGGGTAAAGTCTTATACGGCGGGTAACCTTGGCGGGTAACTAAAGTTGACTTTTGTCCCAAACTTGAGTTCAGGTAACCAATGGTACTCGACGGGTAATCATGGTACCCGGCGGGTAAGCCCTAGTCAGGGGTGACTTTAGTTTTAACTTGAATACTTAGTTATATATATATATATATATATATATATATATATATATATATATATATATATATATATATATATTGTATGTGTATAAAAAGGCATAATATGTGTATTATTTGTTGTTTAATGTTAAGTAACATAAATTTAGTTATATAAGATTGATTAATAACTTATGATTGGTTTTGATCTCAGATCAGCAGAAGACTCAATAATATAAGACATTTGAGTTGGGAATCTTGACAGACAGATGAGTGGATCTATAACCCTCAATTGATTTAGTTGTAAAAGGTTTGGTTACAATGGGTAACCATATTATTACTATTGTTTTAGTTGCCATGATGATTATGATTATGGTTTATTAGTCTGACATGATGTCTTGATGAATATTTGAATATGTGATCACTTGATATATTGCTGTTGAGCATTGATTATTCAGGGGCTAGCAAGGGGTTGGGCTTGGGTTTGCTATTGTTTGGACAACACAGGGTCTTAGTACAAGTATTATTGTCGTAGCTTGTGTTGTTTGGGTTAATAGCACCAAGTAGTCGGTTAAACCTCTGTATTGTCCTGCAGTTGATTTTAAAGTGTTCTTTGAGAAGGTTTCCTTAGGAACCACCGGTCCTCTTGAGATTGGGTGTTTACGACACTTTATGTTTGTTATGCTAAGTTAGGTTGTGGTTTATTAATTTAATCACTTAGCGTTGGGCTAATCCCACCACCCTGCATCATGCAGGTTATGTTTTGAAGGGCGGACAGGAATGTTTGACCGACTTAAACTCTGATATTTTTTTGATAGAAATGATGTTGAAATTATATAACACCTCGCTTTGGTTATATTATTATTGTAATAGCTTTAAAATGGTTAGGTATTAAGTTTGGAAAAAGTTTATGTACAGTTTGATGTATTGTATAATAATTATATATTATATTCGAATCTACGCTTTCGAGTGAAAATCATTATTATAATGGTTATTAAATGAGGGGTGTTGCAACTCAATTGGTGATACTAACTGGTAAGACTTAGTATTAAAGGGGAGGTCTTGAGTTCAAGTCTCTCAACAACCTGGGTGATGCCATAGGCTACCAGATGTGTTGGGGTGTATTGGGCTGCAGACCTGACATTGCTCCTCAGGCTCAGTGGGCTCAGGGGGAGGATGTTACAGTACGGCAAATGAAGCTTGGAGCCTTATTGAAAAAATGACCATATACAACCGTGACTGGAACAGTGAAAATCACTCGGAAATGAAGCTATCAAAACTCTCTCTCAGCAAGTGGCAGACCTAACTAAGGAGATTAAGGAATTGTAATGTCAACAATAACAAGTTTGTCAACTTCAAACCTACCTTAATTGTGCTAATCTGAACCACTCAGCCCAAATTCCTCAGTCTCATCTAACTCCGCCCCAATACTAACCCTTCCTTTAACCCACCTAGAAATAGCCCACTAACTTACCAACCTCAACCTTCTGAACCCTCTTCCTCACAAATCTATAGTTTTGACGACACCCTAATACAGGTCATTCAAGGAATCTCAGCTAGACAAGACCAAACTGATCTCTTCTTAAGAGACCATTTTACTTTATTAAAAGCTTTCGAATCCCAATTAGGGCAATTAGCACAACGTATTGATGCTAAACCTCAGGATTGTCCAACTAGTTGCCATAAGGAGGATTCCCATATTCAAGACTCTCAGGTAGCACATAGCCCACCCTCCGTTTCTTCTCTGGTGAAGGAACCACCTATTGTCCCATCGACAATGGATTTAAAGTCTACACCAAATAGGAAATTAAACATTCCATTTCCGGATCATCTTAAACAATGACCCGACAAGCTTAAGTCTTTTAAGCTTGATAGGAAATTCCTAGATACCGTATCTGAAGTTCCTTCCAAAAAGTACTTTAGAAGGCTTCTTACAACCAAGGATAAATACCCCCAGTACCCAATGTCCCGCTAAATGAGGAATGTTCAGCTATCTTAAAAAATACCATTTCAGAAAAACTCGGAGACAGTGGACGTTTTACTCTCCCCTGTTCTATCTACAATTAAGGCATCATCTGTTCTCTTGCCGATTTAGGAGCTAGTGTTAATCTTACGCCATACTCGCTTTTAGGAGCTAGTGTTAATCTTACCACTCGGTCAAATACCATAGGGGAATAGCTGAAAATGTTTTAGTTACGATTGACAAATTTCTTTACCCAGCAGATTTTGTAGTAATGGATATACAGGAAGACGTACACATCCCAATCATACTAGGAAGACCTTTCATGAATACGGCCAAGGTAATCATCCACGTCTTCGCACAAACCATCAGCTTGCAGTCTCAGGCAGAAACCATCACCTTCCATGTCGACAATCCTAACGCTGGAGACCAAGCCGATATGTACATGATCTCCATGAACAAGGCCACAAAGGACAAAGAAACTGCAAGGTCAACAAGTGAAAGTAAATCTAGTTAGGAAATGGCAATCATGCCATATTTCCCGATTGACCTCTGATGAATAGGACAAGAGATGAAAAATGCATATCCATCGGTGAAAAACTCAACGATGAAAGAAATTGGGATGAGAAAGATGGAAGAAGAAAACAAAAGAAGCATACTGCCAACTAATCCGTTTACCACTGAAGAAATGGCGGGAAGTAACCATAACCATCCTATGAGAGGAGAAACATTGGAGGAATATTCCAAATGCACTAGTTACCAACCACAAACCATCACAGATCCCAAACTACTCAATGAATTCACCCAAAGATTCGACAAAGTGGTAGGAGGAATAAGCAGCGCAGTCAACTGGCTTACTCTTTCCCCTGCTGAACTGCAATATTATGAACAACAGAAATGGACATACACTAGTATCTATAATGCCCTTAAAAGATATAATATCCCATTCACCTCAACACAATGGGAGATGTTAGGATCCATTAGAGCGCATATGAAAGAGACTATTGGACATCCGAGCAGTCGTGCTGACATCTTGATGATGAATGACCTCATATCATTGCTCGACTTGCTAAGTAGAGGAGATCACCTCAGTTCAAAAGAAAGCGGACCTATGGTTATCAACTCCACTATTGAAAAATAAATTGAGTTATTGATTGAAGAACTTAGTGATCTCATTTGGGAGGAATCAAGGCGCAAACAACCCTTTAGGGTTACAGATGAATCACCACTTGATATCGCTACTTTTGTTATGATCCATTTATGGGAGATTAAACAACGGAAAAGTATCTCCAGAACAAAGTTCATATTCAACTCAGGATGCAAGGAGATACTTAATCAGCTTACTCTGGTTTTCTCAGAATCCGACTTTCCATTCAACAACCATCAGCACTGGCAAATAGAGGACATGTGCACCTCCATCAAAAGATTCAATGGACATCCTAAGACCAAGAACTACGAAGACATAAATGTCGCACTCCCAAAACACGTGGCAGCGGAAGTATGAGGTGTCACGGGGGCGCCGACCAAATCAAATATCACAACAAAAAGATTAGAGCAAACAACCTTTATATGAGACGTTTAAAAATATTATATTACCATAATTAAAATGTTTACAAAATATCTGGAGTTAAACTGTTAAGAGATTCCAAATAAATTACTGAATATACAAAATACAATTAAATGCATTCTATTCTCTTGATGTTTGAAAATAATGCAACTCGAGCTAAGATTTCCAAAAGCTTCCTACTGCGACGGGTTACCTGAGAAATACATACTAAAAGGTCAACATAAAGTTGGTGAGTTCATAGGTTTATAAACAATCGTTTAGTTATGATCCACAAGATTTCAAGTTTTTTCATTCAAAAATGATAGTTTAAAAAGTATCGCATCCAGCGATAAAAGTATTGCACGAATGCAATATAAGTATACCATTTTCCATGAGTCTCATAGTTCGAGCTTAACTTTGTTTGCCTCCGGTAAGTGTACTAATCCGATACACTTCTAAATCACAAATAATATTGCGCCCTTGGGTTGGCTAGAGCGACTAGCCCGGACGAGGTTTGGAAAACCCTGATAGATCTATCCAATAGTATTCACGCACAAGTTTTAACGAACTATGATGGGTAGAGGACTTTAGTGGATTATATAAAGTCTCATGCAATCCGTATAAAAAGTTGTTACAGTTACTTGTGATCATAAAAGCAATTATAAAACAGTTGTATGTATTCTCACCCCAGTTGAAACACAGTAAAAAAGGGGCTATGTAACTCCCCTTAGATTAGCAAGTAGCAAGCAAATATCAAATAAGCAAGCAAGCCGGTGTGCAACCTTCTAACGTCCTAAAAACGTATAAAGTTATGTAAGTAGATGTCTCATAAGACCATCTATAGCGATTGTATATGTGGGGGTCAACGTCCACTTAAGCCAATCGTGTAGGTGGAGGGTTAATGTCCACCTAAAGCTAGTTCATCAACTAGTATGTCCAAATAAGTTTTTCAAGTTCGTTTATCAAAAATGTGTGCGATCCGTTGGCAAAAGTTTGTAATAATAATTCATTAAGACATTATTATTATGATGTTATATCATGTGCTTACAAAGCATGTTTCATGTGTTACGGAGTTATATCGTATAAGTATAAATGTTGTGTGAGGTTCGCCACTTAGTGTGAAAACTAGTTTTGAAGTTTCTGTTTTAGGTGACACTCAAAGTGTCACTTGATAGTTATTGGCAACACTCAGGTAAGTGTCACAGAAAATTATATTCAGTGAATTATTGGCATAATTCAAGTAAGTGTGGCATATAGGGCGTCACTTGGATATGGCGGCACTAAGGGTAAGTGTCGCTAATAATAAAGTCCAGTTATGATAGGCATCACTTGATGAAGTGTTGCATGTGGTCGATTTCTAATTTAGGCGTCACTAGGGTGAGTGTCGCTAAAAACCCTTATTTTCGGCGACACTCAAGTCTGGTCAGCTTTCAAGTTATGTTCTAAAATTTCTAATTGTCGGTTTTCATTCGGGAAACTTTCTAAGTTTAGTTTTTGGTCCAAGTTACTAACTAAGTCACTCAAACCCATTTTTGTTACCATTTTCCAAAAATAGTAATTTTTGTCATTTTTAGAAACCGAGCCATTTTTGTTGACTTGATCAGACCTACTTGGTTTTTACCCGAAAATTTTACCCAACCCTTATTTCTGTTCATAGAGTCTAAATGATTTGTTGGTTCATGTCGGATTCATTTTGAGGTGTCGGTTTTTAATACGAATACTAAATCTTCAAAGTTTCTTATTTTTGACTTTTGTCGGTTTAGTTCGCCACTAGATCTTACTAACTTTTGGTCCAAATTTGAGTCCACAATTTTTACCAACCCCTATGTATCTAGTATCTAACATAAGTTTTCTGAGATTTATAGTATCCATTTCGATAGTCTAATAATTCCGCGTAACAACCAAACATATTATTCGAACAAGGTCAGATCAGGCTCAAAGATTGGTTCGTAGCTAAAAATCCATGGGGTTTTGGAAGGAGCCATAGTAGAACTATTTGTAGATATTTTCAATACGCAACTTTTAAAAAACTATTCGTTGTCTAACTATGCCTAGAACTCCAGATATGACTATTTTTGTAACCTGTGTTTTCTGGGACAGATTATGTTTCTTCATGTATGTTCTTCAAAAATGATTTTTAACTTTATATTTGGACATAATAGTGGTAGATGAACAATATAACATATAACTAAGCTTCATGCAAGTATAATTTTAGAGAGAAAATGTTGATTCTTATTAAAAGATGGTGAAAAAGATGAAGATGATGATTGATATTGTGCAAATGGGGTTATAGTTGTGAAATCACCTAACTTGCTAATACACAACTCAGGCAAGAATACCTGGTCGTATAATAGTTTAGTATGGTAAGTCCGAGTCGAACACGAGGAACGGATGTCAACTCTACTAACTGGAAATTGTTACAAATAATGAAAGTAAACAAAAGGGAGGCGTTTTAGTTCCATTCGAACAATTGATTAACAATTGTGAATTGTAAGTAAATACTAAAAATTAAATAAAGAAGAGTTGATAAAACCAATAACCAAATAAATAATTTGATTTAGAAGAAAATGTGTTCACTTAGACTACCTTCCTTAGAATCCGGTTATCACTTTATTGAATTGCTAGGATATGAATTTTATTACAATATAACTAATAAGACAACACCCTTTCCGACGTAGGTTAATCTAACACAATTAAGAAAGACACTCAGTTATTTACAACATGCTAATTGTTCAATTAACGTTGCCCACCGAATTGTGTTCTAAATTAAACCTACGTCGTTTATGTGATTTACCCTTACAACTTGAATCAACAAAGTCTATAGTTAATTAAAACTATCTTGTTCATTAAAGATTATTACCAATTATTTACCCCAACCTATCAAACTCAAAATTTCTAGCAATAATTATCAATCGCAACCAATAATCATAAATAATTTACTAATCAAGAGGAAATCAATCTCAAATGAATAATAAATCACGATAGGTAATCGCTAATAATCAATTAACAACCAAGAATTATCGAATAAACACATAAACATTCATAAAATCCAATATCTTTCACAAATCAATAATCAAACCATCATCTAAGTATTATCATCCAAGCAAATACACAAATAGTTTAGCTACTCATGACTTTCCAGCAAATCAGAATTAAAAGTGTAATCGAAATCAAAATCAAATGAAAAGGAATAAAATTTTTAAACCGAGAAACCGAAGAAATGAATGAACAATCGGAAGCCTTCAATACCTCTTTCTTCTTGATCTTCAAAATTCTCTAGAAATGAGGAAAATATTGGTGAAAATCGGCTGCCAAGAAGTGTGGAATGATAACCCTAAAATGAGATTAAATGAAAATTTAAACTAATCTGCCGACCTAATCCAACCGCCGGTTGGATGCAAAAGTCAATCTAGTCCGGCCCACGAAACTTATCAGCCCAAGAATTCAATCCTACCGCCGGTAGGAAAGTTTAACCGGCGGTTGGAATTTAAATCCCATCTTTTTCTTCAATCGATTCAACTGTCTTTTTCCTAGCTTTAAATCTTTAGCTTCTTTCTTCAATATTATCTCAGTTTCCGCTCCTTTATGATCCAAGATCTAAATAAATTCCTAAATGCAAATATAAACGAATTAAGTAACGAATTCACATAAAATGTATTAGAAATTAATCGAACAAGGGGTACTTAAGTACTAAAATATAGTACATTTTGGCGTCTATCAAACATCCCCCACTTGAATCATACTTGTCCTCAAGTAGACTATCAACTAAAATGAATAGGTAAATGATGAAATGAGACTTACATACCAACTAGCATTTAACCAACCAAATTTTTATCTTAAAAAAATCCTACCTTAAGATTTAGCAATAAAGAAACTCCTATAGGAAAAATAAATTGTCTCATTTATTATTATTATGCATAACAGATAGCTCACAAGGATTACCGATATTGTTATCCACCTAAACAATCTATACTTCAGAAATTGAGCTTGACCTATTATTATTCCAGGAGGCTGAATCCTTGAATTCCAATAACAAAATACTCTCATACAACTAACGTGCCATAATCTTCCATATAAAGGAAATCCAATTAAATCAACAATTTTCAAGTCAAGACATCGGTGACAGGTCTGTACCTTAGTATAACAAAGCGACATAACTTGACTTTTTTTTCCATAAAATATACTGACGGAAACCAGGTCTGTACTTACGTACAACAGAGGAGACAACACCCAGTATATTCCCAAATGATGACGATTGAGACCATAAAATTATGGAATATAACACGCTATCATATAAGAATTAAGACTAAAGTCATATCTTGCTAAATTTCCTATTGGAATATCACCTACTTATTGCTTTAATTCATTTAATAGCTCAACTACTTAATCTAGATTGCCTATCGATACATCACATGATGAACCATCTGATATGACAAATTCAATTCATCATTTGAATTTCCCAGATATGTTACAAGATCTGCTAAACTTAAAAAGAATACATTTTTTAAAAAAAAATTGGGTTGAAAAATGACCAACATAGAATGCCCTCTAGCTTTGAAATTTACCGATATTTAGCAATTCATAACTTAGGACAAGCAAACTTATTTTCCCCATCCCCCACTTAAAATGAAGCAATGTCCTCATTGCAAAATGGAACAACAATTTAGGGAACAGAAAAGAAGTGAACAGAAAACTATCCTGAGCTATTTCCAACATGGAAGCTAGAATGTACATCTTTGAACCAACACCATCCGTCTCCATGAGCTTATTAACACGCAAAAAACAAAACAAAACAATTAATAAAAACAACGGGTTGTCCCCCGAAAGCGCTTTTGTTTATCACGTCCGTAAGCTCGACATTTTACTTCATGGTTTAATTTAGATCCATCTCCAAGTCACGCTCAGAGTCCCTTGCATCCCCATAATACCTCTTCAAACGACTTCCATTAACCTTGAATGTTTTCCCAAAATGACCTTCCAAATCAACAGCACCAAATGGGTAAACCTTTGCCACTATGAAAGGTCCTGACCAACTTGTCTTCAACTTCCCAGGGAACAAATTCAATCTAGACCTGTATAGGAGCACCTTATCCCCCTTTTCAAATGAACGGTTTGGTTTAAGGCGTGAGTCATGCCATTTCTTCGTGCGCTCCTTGTATAGCCGAGCATTATCATAAGCATTCTTCCGTATCTCTTCCAACTTATTTAGCTGTTCTAATCGCTTTCTTCCTGACGTGTGATCATCAAGATTGCACTGCTTTAATGCCCAATACGCTTTGTGTTCAAGCTCAAAAGGCAGGTGGTAAGCCTTCCCATACACTAGTCGGTACGGCGTAGTTCCAGTAGGCGTTTTATAGGTTGTTCTTGCTGCCCATAATGCATCATCTAGCTTATTCGACCAATCTTTTGGGTTTCCATCTGCCGAGTGCTCAAAATGCGCTTTAAACAGCGATTTGTCACTTCTACCTAACGACTTGTTTGGGGATGATAAGCAGTAGAAAACTTGTGATTGACTCCATACTTCTTCAAAACTTTCTCCAACTGTACATTTGAAAAATGCATCCCCCGATCACTATTTAATGCCTTGGGTGTTCCGAATCGTGCAAGCAATTGGTTAAGAAATTTCACCACCACTCTTGCATCGTTAGTAGGAAGTGCTTTCGCTTCGACCCATTAAGAGACATAGTCGACTGCCACTATGATATATTTATTTCCATTACGTTGCACAAATGGCCCCCTAAAATCTATCCCCTGGACATTGAAAATTTCACTAACCATGATAGGATTTTGTGGCATCTCATCACGCTTCGAGATTCTTTTTGTGCCCTGGTGATATCGCGTAAAAAGTCATGTTTTTATTACCGATATCTTTCTCATTCTAGAATGATTCTTGGTATTTTAAACTCAAAAACAATACAAATCAATGATATTATGCCAAGATGGTCAAAACAAGGTTGCACGATAAAAATCAAGCAAAACGGATGAAAAACAAAGATTCCACACATGTTTGAAGATTCAAGGCATCAAAATGAGATTTCAAGACAAAAGTGACCATCATCAACATCCATCTCATCCAAGATGTTCGTTTTCAAATTACGAATCCAATAGAAGAAGAATCAATGAAAACGGATAAAGAATGAAGATTCTACGCCCGCCGGAAGATCCAAATGATTCGAACGCAATATCTGGAGATAGAAGACATATTCTTGGGATATCCTTACATCAAAGTCTTTTTTTTTGAATTACTAATCCAACACAAAAAGAATCAACGCAAACGGACGCATAACAAAGAAGATACGCGCGAATTAAGCAACGCAGCGAAAGACGACGGACCGGGATGGGTGGCAGCCAGCCACCGCCGGCCTGCTGTTGGGCGGCGCTGCCCCCCCCCCCCTCACCCCACCTCGTTTCCGCTTTTTCGTCCTTGCGTGTACCCGGTGCGCCACCTTTCCATCCTTTTTCGTACCCGGTGCGCCACCTTTCGCTACTTTTTTGTACCCCTTTCACCCTTTTTCTAATGTGTGCCTTGGAATGCTAACATGAGCCACATTTCACCTATAAATAGAGCCCCAAGGCTTCCATATGAAGATGTCCCATATGCATTAAGCATAATTCTCTCTTTACTTTCACATTCTATTTTCTTACTTCAAAATTAGTATTAGGCTAGTTAGGGAGCTTGTTTAAAGTAGAACGAAAGCTAGGGAACATCTTGTAATCTTTGGTGTACGCTTGGAGTTACGCTTATTAATTCAAGTCTATTCCTTCTCGCATTTTAATCTGGGTTCTTTCTATCCTATTCTATCTTAATTAAATATGTATGCTTTAATTATGCTAGAATTAGTTTGTGCCATGATTAGCGAGTAGATTACTATTGTATTTGTTGTGATGTAGTTAGCATATATAGTTGTGGGATGACTTTAAATATGTTGTGAAATAATATGACGGCCCCTATTCGACAGTTTACTCGGTATAATGCTGGAAATGCTTTTAAGGAAAGTACATACGTATGGAAGCCGGTAACGACCGAAGGTAGTTGTATTATGGATCGACATTATAAAACGGAAACTTTATGAACAGACTTATCTTATGATTTTAAACATAAAACTTACATTCGCTTTTCGATTAATAAACGTGATTGTAACCTGGTAAAGAGGAGTCGCGAACCTTGATACTTGGTCAATAGTTATCTGTGTAAAAACTATGTTTTTAACTGTAACATCATGCAAGCATCATAAAATGCAAAGTAATTATGTGGAGTTGCCATGAGTATTATACACTTTTGATCACAATGTACTTATCATGTGAACATGGCGAAGCATTTAAATTCACAATGGAAACATCAGTAAACGATTAAATACACTGTGAATCACCATAGCATTTTTCGACATGGTCTGGGTTTAATTTTATGTAAAAAGCCGTCAGCATTTTAATTAGCATTTTAATTAGATTAGTTAATTTAGATTAGATTAGAGTAGATAGGCTACAGGCTAAATAACCATTTACAAAAACCTAGGGATTTGTTAATTGTAATGAGAAAGGCAAGTTTGGAATCTAAGTTACTCTAATATCCTTTCCTTAAAATATGAAACCAAAAGTAAGATACACAAGAAACCTTAACATTTTCCCATGCTTATCATTCTTAAGTCTCATTAATAGGAATTGGTTAATAAGTCCGAACATAAACTCTAAGTTAGTTGTTCAACGGATTTGAAATCTTTACGGTATTAAGAACGGTTAGACTTGCTAATGATCTGCTACTCTATTCCTTCACCCACGAGCGAATTCATTCAATAACACGGGTCAATGACTCCCTCACAGGAGAGTGTGGAGACTTGAGCATCGTCTGTCTGATCAGGATCATGACACCTTAGTTCCTGGTGACATATTAGTTGATAACCGATTAATAGGGAGCTTATTGGTTATCCCACTGGGTACTGAATCCATTAGACATTTCCAATTTAGATAATCGTCTTCCTATAAGAGTCATCATCCCACATTATTAGCTAACGAACTCACAACAAATACTACTTTTATTATCTGATTTATTATTACATTTTATTCGCTTTATTTAGTTTACTTAGTTAACTGAACCAAAACCCCCAACGCACTCTTTTAAAAACCCTTTACTAGAAAAGAAAGATTGATTGGATCACCTCCGTTTCAATTCAGTTTCTCTTTAAGAATGACTCTAGGTCATACTTACCATCTACTAGCCTTTGGTTCAGTATTAGTAAGTCATACTTAGACCCCAACAAATATAAATTTAAAACAAACCGATTGCGATCTATACGTTGTCTTCACACGACCGTTCGGGTCCAACACCTGGCAAGCATCGCATTCCTTAACAAACTCGAATGCATCCTTGTAGATGGTTGGCCAATAAAATCCAGCTTCAAACACCTTTCATGTTGTATAAGTTGGCCCATGATTCCATTCAGTAGGCCCGTTGTTACAATGGCTTAGTATCTTTATACATTCTTCCTCATGAACGCACCTCCTTACCATTCCATCTGCGCACTGCTTAAACAAAAACGGATCTTCCCAAAAGTAGTGTCTCAAGGCCGAGAAAAACCTTTTCCTTTCATTATTATTCATCTCGGCAGGAAGAGTGTTTGTAACTAAGAAGTTAGAATAATCGGCAAACCATGGAAGTTCACTTATAATTACTTTCATCAAGCTCTCATCCGGAAATTTGTCCTGAATTTCCGATTCATCCAACTTTTCTAACTCTGAATTCTCCAATCTTGAAAGGTGATCCACGGCCATATTTTCAGCTCCTTTCTTGTCACGAATCTCAATATCGAGTTCTTCAAGCAACAGAATCCATCTTAGCAACCTTGGTTGAGCAATAACACGGGTCATTGACTCCCTCACAGGAGAGTGTGGAGAGTTGAGCATCGTCTGTCTGATCAGAATCATGACACCTTAGTTCCTCGTGACATATTAGTTGATAACCGATTAATAGGGAGCTTATTGGTTATCCCACTGGGTATTGAATCCATTAGACATTTCAAATTTAGATAATCGTCTTCCTATAAGAGTCATCATCCCACATTATTAGCTAACGAACTCACAACAAATACTACTTTTATTATCTGATTTATTATTACATTTTATTCGCTTTATTTAGTTTACTTAGTTAACTGAACCAAAACCCCCAACGCACTCTTTTAAAAACCCTTTACTAGAAAAGAAAGATTGATTGGATCACCTCCGTTTCAATTCAGTTTCTCTTTAAGAACGACTCTAGGTCATACTTACCATCTACTAGCCTTTGGTTTAGTATTAGTAAGTCATACTTAGACCCCAGCAAATATAAATTTAAAACAAACCAATTACGATCCATACGTCGTCTTCACACGACCGTTCGGGTCCCAACACCTGGCAAGCATCGCATTCCTTAACAAACTCGAATGCATCCTTGTAGATGGTTGGCCAATAAAATCCAGCTTCAAACACCTTTCATGCTGTATAAGTTGGCCCATGATTCCATTCAGTAGGCCCGATGTTACAATGGCTTAGTATCTTTATACATTCTTCCTCATGAACGCACCTCCTTACCATTCCATCTGCGCACTGCTTAAACAAAAACGGATCTTCCCAAAAGTAGTGTCTCAAGGCCGAGAAAAACCTTTTCATTTCATTATTATTCATCTCGGCAGGAAGAGTTTTTGTAACTAAGAAGTTAGAATAATCGGCAAACCATGGAAGTTCACTTATAATTACTTTCATCAAGCTCTCATCCGGAAATTTGTCCTGAATTTCCGATTCATCCAACTTTTCTAACTCCGAATTCTCCAATCTTGAAAGGTGATCCACGTCCGTATTTTCAGCTCCTTTCTTGTCACGAATCTCAATATCGAGTTCTTGAAGCAACAGAATCCATCTTACCAACCTTGGTTGAGCAATAACACGGGTCATTGACTCCCTCACAGGAAAGTGTGGAGACTTGAGCATCGTCTGTCTGATCAGAATCATGACACCTTAGTTCCTCGTGACATATTAGTTGATACCGATTAATAGGGAGCTTATTGGTTATCCCACTGGGTATTGAATCCATTAGACAATTCCAATTTAGATAATCGTCTTCCTATAAGAGTCATCATCCCACATTATTAGCTAACGAACTCACAACAAATACTACTTTTAGTATCTGATTTATTATTACATTTTAATCGCTTTATTTAGTTTACTTAGTTAACTGAACCAAAACCCCCAACGCACTCTTTTAAAAACCCTTTACTAGAAAAGAAAGATTGATTGGATCACCTCCGTTTCAATTCAGTTTCTCATTAAGAACGACTATAGGTCATAGTTACCATCTACTAGCCTTTGGTTCAGTATTAGTAAGTCATACTTAGACCCCAACAAATATAAATTTAAAACAAACCGATTGCGATCCATACGTCGTCTTCACACGACCGTTCGGGTCCCAACACCTGGCAAGCATCGCATTCCTTAACAAACTCGAATGCATCCTTGTAGATGGTTGGCCAATAAAATCCAGCTTCAAACACCTTTCATGTTGTATAAGTTGGCCCATGATTCCATTCAGTAGGGCCGTTGTTACAATGGCTTAGTATCTTTATACATTCTTCCTCATGAACGCACCTCCTTACCATTCCATCTGCGCACTGCTTAAACAAAAACGGATCTTCCCAAAAGTAGTGTCTCCAGGCCGAGAAAAACCTTTTCCTTTCATTATTATTCATCTCGGCAGGAAGAGTGTTTGTAACTAAGAAGTTAGAATAATCGGCAAACCATGGAAGTTCACTTATAATTACTTTCATCAAGCTCTCATCCGGAAATTTGTCATGAATTTCCGATTCATCCAACTTTTCTAACTCTTAATTCTCCAATCTTGAAAGGTGATCCACGGCCATATTTTCAGCTCCTTTCTTGTCACGAATCTCAATATCGAGTTCTTCAAGCAACAGAATCCATCTTAGCAACCTTGGTTGAGCAATAACACGGGTCATTGACTCCCTCACAGGAGAGTGTGGAGAGTTGAGCATCATCTGTCTGATCAGAATCATGACACCTTAGTTCCTCGGGACATATTAGTTGATAACCGATTAATAGGGAGCTTATTGGTTATCCCACTGGGTATTGAATCCATTAGATATTTAAAATTTAGATAATAGTCTTCCTATAAGAGTCATCATCCCACATTATTAGCTAACGAACTCACAACAAATACTACTTTTATTATCTGATTTATTATTACATTTTATTCGCTTTATTTAGTTTACTTAGTTAACTGAACCAAAACCCCCAACGCACTCTTTTAAAAACCCTTTACTAGAAAAGAAAGATTGATTGGATCACCTCCGTTTCAATTCAGTTTCTCTTTAAGAACGACTCTAGGTCATACTTACCATCTACTAGCCTTTGGTTTAGTATTAGTAAGTCATACTTAGACCCCAGCAAATATAAATTTAAAACAAACCAATTGCGATCCATACGTCGTCTTCACACGACCGTTCGGATCCCAACACCTGGCAAGCATCGCATTCCTTAACAAACTCGAATGCATCCTTGTAGATGGTTGGCCAATAAAATCCAGCTTCAAACACCTTTCATGCTATATAAGTTGGCCCATGATTCCATTCAGTAGGCCCGATGTTACAATGGCTTAGTATCTTTATACATTCTTCCTCATGAACGCACCTCCTTACCATTCCATCTGCGCACTGCTTAAACAAAAACGGATCTTCCCAAAAGTAGTGTCTCAAGGCCGAGAAAAACCTTTTCATTTCATTATTATTCATCTCGGCAGGAAGAGTTTTTGTAACTAAGAAGTTAGAATAATCGGCAAACCATGGAAGTTCACTTATAATTACTTTCATCAAGCTCTCATCCGGAAATTTGTCCTGAATTTCCGATTCATCCAACTTTTCTAACTCCGAATTCTCCAATCTTGAAAGGTGATCCACGTCCATATTTTCAGCTCCTTTCTTGTCACGAATCTCAATATCGAGTTCTTCAAGCAACAGAATCCATCTTAGCAACCTTGGTTGAGCAATAACACGGGTCATTGACTCCCTCACAGGAGAGTGTGGAGAGTTGAGCATCGTCTGTCTGATCAGAATCATGACACCTTAGTTCCTCGTGACATATTAGTTGATACCGATTAATAGGGAGCTTATTGGTTATCCCACTGGGTACTGAATCCATTAGACAATTCCAATTTAGATCATCGTCTTCCTATAAGAGTCATCATCCCACATTATTAGCTAACGAACTCACAACAAATACTACTTTTATTATCTGATTTATTATTACATTTTAATCGCTTTATTTAGTTTACTTAGTTAACTGAACCAAAACCCACAACGCACTCTTTTAAAAACCCTTTACTAGAAAAAAAAGATTGATTGGATCACCTCCGTTTCAATTCAGTTTCTCATTAAGAACGACTCTAGGTCATACTTACCATCTACTAGCCTTTGGTTCAGTATTAGTAAGTCATACTTAGACCCCAACAAATATAAATTTAAAATAAACCGATTGCGATCCATACGTCGTCTTCACACGACCGTTCGGGTCCCAACACCTGGCAAGCATCGCATTCCTTAACAAACTCGAATGCATCCTTGTAGATGGTTGGCCAATAAAATCCAGCTTCAAACACCTTTCATGCTGTATAAGTTGGCCCATGATTCCATTCAGTAGGCCCGATGTTACAATGGCTTAGTATCTTTATACATTCTTCCTCATGAACGCACCTCCTTACCATTCCATCTGCGCACTGCTTAAACAAAAACGGATCTTCCCAAAAGTAGTGTCTTAAGGCCGAGAAAAACCTTTTCATTTCATTATTATTCATCTCGGCAGGAAGAGTTTTTGTAACTAAGAAGTTAGAATAATCGGCAAACCATGGAAGTTCACTTATAATTACTTTCATCAAGCTCTCATCCGGAAATTTGTCCTGAATTTCCGATTCATCCAACTTTTCTAACTCCGAATTCTCCAATCTTGAAAGGTGATCCACGTCCATATTTTCAGCTCCTTTCTTGTCACGAATCTCAATATCGAGTTCTTGAAGCAACAAAATCCATCTTACCAACCTTGGTTGAGCAATAACACGGGTCATTGACTCCCTCATAGGAGAGTGTGAAGAGTTGAGCATCGTCTGTCTGATCAGAATCATGACACCTTAGTTCCTCGTGACATATTAGTTGATACCGATTAATAGGGAGCTTATTGGTTATCCCACTGGGTACTGAATCCATTAGACAATTCCAATTTAGATCATCGTCTTCCTATAAGAGTCATCATCCCACATTATTAGCTAACGAACTCACAACAAATACTACTTTTATTATCTGATTTATTATTACATTTTAATCGCTTTATTTAGTTTACTTAGTTAACTGAACCAAAACCCACAACGCACTCTTTTAAAAACCCTTTACTAGAAAAGAAAGATTGATTGGATCACCTCCGTTTCAATTCAGTTTCTCATTAAGAACGACTATAGGTCATACTTACCATCTACTAGCCTTTGGTTCAGTATTAGTAAGTCATACTTAGACCCCAACAAATATAAATTTAAAACAAACCGATTGCGATCCATACGTCGTCTTCACACGACCATTCGGGTCCCAACACCTGGCAAGCATCGCATTCCTTAACAAACTCGAATGCATCCTTGTAGATGGTTGGCCAATAAAATCCAGCTTCAAACACCTTTCATGTTGTATAAGTTGGCCCATGATTCCATTCAGTAGGGCCGTTGTTACAATGGCTTAGTATCTTTATACATTCTTCCTCATGAACGCACCTCCTTACCATTCCATCTGCGCACTGCTTAAACAAAAATGGATCTTCCCAAAAGTAGTGTCTCCAGGCCGAGAAAAACCTTTTCCTTTCATTATTATTCATCTCGGCAGGAAGAGTGTTTGTAACTAAGAAGTTAGAATAATCGGCAAACCATGGAAGTTCACTTATAATTACTTTCATCAAGCTCTCATCCGGAAATTTGTCATGAATTTCCGATTCATCCAACTTTTCTAACTCTGAATTCTCCAATCTTGAAAGGTGATCCACGGCCATATTTTCAGCTCCTTTCTTGTCACGAATCTCAATATCGAGTTCTTCAAGCAACAGAATCCATCTTAGCAACCTTGGTTGAGCAATAACACGGGTCATTGACTCCCTCACAGGAGAGTGTGGAGAGTTGAGCATCGTCTGTCTGATCAGAATCATGACACCTTAGTTCCTCGGGACATATTAGTTGATAACCGATTAATAGGGAGCTTATTGGTTATCCCACTGGGTATTGAATCCATTAGATATTTCCAATTTAGATAATCGTCTTCCTATAAGAGTCATCATCCCACATTATTAGCTAACGAACTCACAACAAATACTACTTTTATTATCTGATTTATTATTACATTTTATTCGCTTTATTTAGTTTACTTAGTTAACTGAACCAAAACCCCCAACGCACTCTTTTAAAAACCCTTTACTAGAAAAGAAAGATTGATTGGATCACCTCCGTTTCAATTCAGTTTCTCTTTAAGAACGACTCTAGGTCATACTTACCATCTACTAGCCTTTGGTTCAGTATTAGTAAGTCATACTTAGACCCCAGCAAATATAAATTTAAAACAAACCAATTGCGATCCATACGTCGTCTTCACACGACCGTTCGGGTCCCAACACCTGGCAAGCATCGCATTCCTTAACAAACTCGAATGCATCCTTGTAGATGGTTGGCCAATAAAATCCAGCTTCAAACACCTTTCATGCTATATAAGTTGGCCCATGATTCCATTCAGTAGGCCCGATGTTACAATGGCTTAGTATCTTTATACATTCTTCCTCATGAACGCACCTCCTTACCATTCCATCTGCGCACTGCTTAAACAAAAACGGATCTTCCCAAAAGTAGTGTCTCAAGGCCGAGAAAAACCTTTTCATTTCATTATTATTCATCTCGGCAGGAAGAGTTTTTGTAACTAAGAAGTTAGAATAATCGGCAAACCATGGAAGTTCACTTATAATTACTTTCATCAAGCTCTCATCCGGAAATTTGTCCTGAATTTCCGATTCATCCAACTTTTCTAACTCCGAATTCTCCAATCTTGAAAGGTGATCCACGTCCATATTTTCAGCTCCTTTCTTGTCACGAATCTCAATATCGAGTTCTTCAAGCAACAGAATCCATCTTAGCAACCTTGGTTGAGCAATAACACGGGTCATTGACTCCCTCACAGGAGAGTGTGGAGAGTTGAGCATCGTCTGTCTGATCAGAATCATGACACCTTAGTTCCTCGTGACATATTAGTTGATACCGATTAATAGGGAGCTTATTGGTTATCCCACTGGGTACTGAATCCATTAGACAATTCCAATTTAGATCATCATCTTCCTATAAGAGTCATCATCCCACATTATTAGCTAACGAACTCACAACAAATACTACTTTTATTATCTGATTTATTATTACATTTTAATCGCTTTATTTAGTTTACTTAGTTTACTGAACCAAAACCCACAACGCACTCTTTTAAAAACCCTTTACTAGAAAAAAAAGATTGATTGGATCACCTCCGTTTCAATTCAGTTTCTCATTAAGAACGACTCTAGGTCATACTTACCATCTACTAGCCTTTGGTTCAGTATTAGTAAGTCATACTTAGACCCCAACAAATATAAATTTAAAACAAACCGATTGCGATCCATACGTCGTCTTCACACGACCGTTCGGGTCCCAACACCTGGCAAGCATCGCATTCCTTAACAAACTCGAATGCATCCTTGTAGATGGTTAGCCAATAAAATCCAGCTTCAAACACCTTTCATGCTGTATAAGTTGGCCCATGATTCCATTCAGTAGGCCCGATGTTACAATGGCTTAGTATCTTTATACATTCTTCCTCATGAACGCACCTCCTTACCATTCCATCTGCGCACTGCTTAAACAAAAACGGATCTTCCCAAAAGTAGTGTCTCAAGGCCGAGAAAAACCTTTTCATTTCATTATTATTCATCTCGGCAGGAAGAGTGTTTGTAACTAAGAAGTTAGAATAATCGGCAAACCATGGAAGTTCACTTATAATTACTTTCATCAAGCTCTCATCCGGAAATTTGTCATGAATTTCCGATTCATCCAACTTTTCTAACTCTGAATTCTCCAATCTTGAAAGGTGATCCACGGCCATATTTTCAGCTCCTTTCTTGTCACGAATCTCAATATCGAGTTCTTCAAGCAACAGAATCCATCTTAGCAACCTTGGTTGAGCAATAACACGGGTCATTGACTCCCTCACAGGAGAGTGTGGAGAGTTGAGCATCGTCTGTCTGATCAGAATCATGACACCTTAGTTCCTCGGGACATATTAGTTGATAACCGATTAATAGGGAGCTTATTGGTTATCCCACTGGGTATTGAATCCATTAGATATTTCCAATTTAGATAATCGTCTTCCTATAAGAGTCATCATCCCACATTATTAGCTAACGAACTCACAACAAATACTACTTTTATTATCTGATTTATTATTACATTTTATTCGCTTTATTTAGTTTACTTAGTTAACTGAACCAAAACCCCCAACGCACTCTTTTAAAAACCCTTTACTAGAAAAGAAAGATTGATTGGATCACCTCCGTTTCAATTCAGTTTCTCTTTAAGAACGACTCTAGGTCATACTTACCATCTACTAGCCTTTGGTTCAGTATTAGTAAGTCATACTTAGACCCCAACAAATATAAATTTAAAATAAACCGATTGCGATCCATACGTCGTCTTCACACGACCGTTCGGGTCCCAACACCTGGCAAGCATCGCATTCCTTAACAAACTCGAATGCATCCTTGTAGATGGTTGGCCAATAAAATCCAGCTTCAAACACCTTTCATGCTGTATAAGTTGGCCCATGATTCCATTCAGTAGGCCCGATGTTACAATGGCTTAGTATCTTTATACATTCTTCCTCATGAACGCACCTCCTTACCATTCCATCTGCGCACTGCTTAAACAAAAACGGATCTTCCCAAAAGTAGTGTCTTAAGGCCGAGAAAAACCTTTTCATTTCATTATTATTCATCTCGGCAGGAAGAGTTTTTGTAACTAAGAAGTTAGAATAATCGGCAAACCATGGAAGTTCACTTATAATTACTTTCATCAAGCTCTCATCCGGAAATTTGTCCTGAATTTCCGATTCATCCAACTTTTCTAACTCCGAATTCTCCAATCTTGAAAGGTGATCCACGTCCATATTTTCAGCTCCTTTCTTGTCACGAATCTCAATATCGAGTTCTTCAAGCAACAGAATCCATCTTAGCAACCTTGGTTGAGCAATAACACGGGTCATTGACTCCCTCACAGGAGAGTGTGGAGAGTTGAGCATCGTCTGTCTGATCAGAATCATGACACCTTAGTTCCTCGTGACATATTAGTTGATACCGATTAATAGGGAGCTTATTGGTTATCCCACTGGGTACTGAATCCATTAGACAATTCCAATTTAGATCATCGTCTTCCTATAAGAGTCATCATCCCACATTATTAGCTAACGAACTCACAACAAATACTACTTTTATTATCTGATTTATTATTACATTTTAATCGCTTTATTTAGTTTACTTAGTTAACTGAACCAAAACCCACAACGCACTCTTTTAAAAACCCTTTACTAGAAAAAAAAGATTGATTGGATCACCTCCGTTTCAATTCAGTTTCTCATTAAGAACGACTCTAGGTCATACTTACCATCTACTAGCCTTTGGTTCAGTATTAGTAAGTCATACTTAGACCCCAACAAATATAAATTTAAAATAAACCGATTGCGATCCATACGTCGTCTTCACACGACCGTTCGGGTCCCAACACCTGGCAAGCATCGCATTCCTTAACAAACTCGAATGCATCCTTGTAGATGGTTGGCCAATAAAATCCAGCTTCAAACACCTTTCATGCTGTATAAGTTGGCCCATGATTCCATTCAGTAGGCCCGATGTTACAATGGCTTAGTATCTTTATACATTCTTCCTCATGAACGCACCTCCTTACCATTCCATCTGCGCACTGCTTAAACAAAAACGGATCTTCCCAAAAGTAGTGTCTTAAGGCCGAGAAAAACCTTTTCATTTCATTATTATTCATCTCGGCAGGAAGAGTTTTTGTAACTAAGAAGTTAGAATAATCGGCAAACCATGGAAGTTCACTTATAATTACTTTCATCAAGCTCTCATCCGGAAATTTGTCCTGAATTTCCGATTCATCCAACTTTTCTAACTCCGAATTCTCCAATCTTGAAAGGTGATCCACGTCCATATTTTCAGCTCCTTTCTTGTCACGAATCTCAATATCGAGTTCTTGAAGCAACAAAATCCATCTTACCAACCTTGGTTGAGCAATAACACGGGTCATTGACTCCCTCACAGGAGAGTGTGAAGAGTTGAGCATCGTCTGTCTGATCAGAATCATGACACCTTAGTTCCTCGTGACATATTAGTTGATACCGATTAATAGGGAGCTTATTGGTTATCCCACTGGGTACTGAATCCATTAGACAATTCCAATTTAGATCATCGTCTTCCTATAAGAGTCATCATCCCACATTATTAGCTAACGAACTCACAACAAATACTACTTTTATTATCTGATTTATTATTACATTTTAATCGCTTTATTTAGTTTACTTAGTTAACTGAACCAAAACCCACAACGCACTCTTTTAAAAACCCTTTACTAGAAAAGAAAGATTGATTGGATCACCTCCGTTTCAATTCAGTTTCTCATTAAGAACGACTATAGGTCATACTTACCATCTACTAGCCTTTGGTTCAGTATTAGTAAGTCATACTTAGACCCCAACAAATATAAATTTAAAACAAACCGATTGCGATCCATACGTCGTCTTCACACGACCGTTCGGGTCCCAACACCTGGCAAGCATCGCATTCCTTAACAAACTCGAATGCATCCTTGTAGATGGTTGGCCAATAAAATCCAGCTTCAAACACCTTTCATGCTGTATAAGTTGGCCCATGATTCCATTCAGTAGGCCCGATGTTACAATGGCTTAGTATCTTTATACATTCTTCCTCATGAACGCACCTCCTTACCATTCCATCTGCGCACTGCTTAAACAAAAACGGATCTTCCCAAAAGTAGTGTCTCAAGGCCGAGAAAAACCTTTTCATTTCATTATTATTCATCTCGGCAGGAAGAGTTTTTGTAACTAAGAAGTTAGAATAATCGGCAAACCATGGAAGTTCACTTATAATTACTTTCATCAAGCTCTCATCCGGAAATTTGTCCTGAATTTCCGATTCATCCAACTTTTCTAACTCCGAATTCTCCAATCTTGAAAGGTGATCCACGTCCATATTTTCAGCTCCTTTCTTGTCACGAATCTCAATATCGAGTTCTTGAAGCAACAAAATCCATCTTACCAACCTTGGTTGAGCAATAACACGGGTCATTGACTCCCTCACAGGAGAGTGTGGAGAGTTGAGCATCGTCTGTCTGATCAGAATCATGACACCTTAGTTCCTCGTGACATATTAGTTGATACCGATTAATAGGGAGCTTATTGGTTATCCCACTGGGTACTGAATCCATTAGACAATTCCAATTTAGATCATCGTCTTCCTATAAGAGTCATCATCCCACATTATTAGCTAACGAACTCACAACAAATACTACTTTTATTATCTGATTTATTATTACATTTTAATCGCTTTATTTAGTTTACTTAGTTAACTGAACCAAAACCCACAACGCACTCTTTTAAAAACCCTTTACTAGAAAAGAAAGATTGATTGGATCACCTCCGTTTCAATTCAATTTCTCATTAAGAACGACTATAGGTCATACTTACCATCTACTAGCCTTTGGTTCAGTATTAGTAAGTCATACTTAGACCCCAACAAATATAAATTTAAAACAAACCGATTGCGATCCATACGTCGTTTTCACACGACCGTTCGGGTCCCAACACCTGGCAAGCATCGCATTCCTTAACAAACTCGAATGCATCCTTGTAGATGGTTGGCCAATAAAATCCAGCTTCAAACACCTTTCATGTTGTATAAGTTGGCCCATGATTCCATTCAGTAGGGCCGTTGTTACAATGGCTTAGTATCTTTATACATTCTTCCTCATGAACGCACCTCCTTACCATTCCATCTGCGCACTGCTTAAACAAAAATGGATCTTCCCAAAAGTAGTGTCTCCAGGCCGAGAAAAACCTTTTCCTTTCATTATTATTCATCTCGGCAGGAAGAGTGTTTGTAACTAAGAAGTTAGAATAATCGGCAAACCATGGAAGTTCACTTATAATTACTTTCATCAAGCTCTCATCCGGAAATTTGTCATGAATTTCCGATTCATCCAACTTTTCTAACTCTGAATTCTCCAATCTTGAAAGGTGATCCACGGCCATATTTTCAGCTCCTTTCTTGTCACGAATCTCAATATCGAGTTCTTCAAGCAACAGAATCCATCTTAGCAACCTTGGTTGAGCAATAACACGGGTCATTGACTCCCTCACAGGAGAGTGTGGAGAGTTGAGCATCGTCTGTCTGATCAGAATCATGACACCTTAGTTCCTCGGGACATATTAGTTGATAACCGATTAATAGGGAGCTTATTGGTTATCCCACTGGGTACTGAATCCATTAGATATTTCCAATTTAGATCATCGTCTTCCTATAAGAGTCATCATCCCACATTATTAGCTAACGAACTCACAACAAATACTACTTTTATTATCTGATTTATTATTACATTTTATTCGCTTTATTTAGTTTACTTAGTTAACTGAACCAAAACCCCCAACGCACTCTTTTAAAAACCCTTTACTAGAAAAGAAAGATTGATTGGATCACCTCCGTTTCAATTAAGTTTCTCTTTAAGAACGACTCTAGGTCATACTTACCATCTACTAGCCTTTGGTTCAGTATTAGTAAGTCATACTTAGACCCCAACAAATATAAATTTAAAACAAACCGATTGCGATCCATACGTCGTCTTCACACGACCGTTCGGGTCCCAACACCTGGCAAGCATCGCATTCCTTAACAAACTCGAATGCATCCTTGTAGATGGTTGGCCAATAAAATCCAGCTTCAAACACCTTTCATGCTGTATAAGTTGGCCCATGATTCCATTCAGTAGGCCCGATGTTACAATGGCTTAGTATCTTTATACATTCTTCCTCATGAACGCACCTCCTTACCATTCCATCTGCGCACTGCTTAAACAAAAACGGATCTTCCCAAAAGTAGTGTCTCAAGGCCGAGAAAAACCTTTTCATTTCATTATTATTCATCTCGGCAGGAAGAGTTTTTGTAACTAAGAAGTTAGAATAATCGGCAAACCATGGAAGTTCACTTATAATTACTTTCATCAAGCTCTCATCCGGAAATTTGTCATGAATTTCCGATTCATCCAACTTTTCTAACTCTGAATTCTCCAATCTTGAAAGGTGATCCACGGCCATATTTTCAGCTCCTTTCTTGTCACGAATCTCAATATCGAGTTCTTCAAGCAACAGAATCCATCTTAGCAACCTTGGTTGAGCAATAACACGGGTCATTGACTCCCTCACAGGAGAGTGTGGAGAGTTGAGCATCGTCTGTCTGATCAGAATCATGACACCTTAGTTCCTCGTGACATATTAGTTGATACCGATTAATAGGGAGCTTATTGGTTATCCCACTGGGTACTGAATCCATTAGACAATTCCAATTTAGATCATCGTCTTCCTATAAGAGTCATCATCCCACATTATTAGCTAACGAACTCACAACAAATACTACTTTTATTATCTGATTTATTATTACATTTTAATCGCTTTATTTAGTTTACTTAGTTAACTGAACCAAAACCCACAACGCACTCTTTTAAAAACCCTTTACTAGAAAAGAAAGATTGATTGGATCACCTCCGTTTCAATTCAATTTCTCATTAAGAACGACTATAGGTCATACTTACCATCTACTAGCCTTTGGTTCAGTATTAGTAAGTCATACTTAGACCCCAACAAATATAAATTTAAAACAAACCGATTGCGATCCATACGTCGTCTTCACACGACCGTTCGGGTCCCAACACCTAGCAAGCATCGCATTCCTTAACAAACTCGAATGCATCCTTGGTGATGGTTGGCCAATAAAATCTAGCTTCAAACACCTTTCATGCTGTATAAGTTGGCCCATGATTCCATTCAGTAGGCCCGATGTTACAATGGCTTAGTATCTCTATACATTCTTCTCCATGAACGCACCTCCTTACCATTCCATCTGCGCACTGCTTAAACAAAAACGGATCTTCCCGAAAGTAGTGTCTCAAGGCCGAGAAAAACCTTTTCCTTTCATTATAATTCATCTCGGCCAGAAGAGTGCTTGTAACTAAGAAGTTAGAATAATCGGCAAACCATGGAAGTTCACTTATAATTACTTTCATCAAGCTCTCATCCGGAAATTTGTCCTGAATTTCCGATTCATCCAACTTTTCTAACTCCGAATTCTCCAATCTTGAAAGGTGATCCACGGCCATATTTTCAGCTCCTTTCTAGTCACGAATCTCAATATCGAGTTCTTGAAGCAACAGAATCCATCTTAGCAACCTTGGTTGAGCAATAACACGGGTCATTGACTCCCTCACAGGAGAGTGTGGAGGGTTGAGCATCATCTGTCTGATCAGAATCATGACACCTTAGTTCCTGGTGACATATTAGTTGATAACCGATTAATAGGGAGCTTATTGGTTATCCCACTGGGTATTGAATCCTTTAGACATTTCCAATTTAGATAATCGTCTTCCTATAAGAGTCATCATCCCACATTATTAGCTAACGAACTCACAACAAATTCTACTTTTATTATCTGATTTATTATTACATTTTATTAACTTTATTTAGTTTACTTAGTTAACTGAACCAAAACCCCCAACGCACTCTTTTAAAAACCCTTTACTAGAAAAGAAAGATTGATTGGATCACCTCCGTTTCAATTCAGTTTCTCTTTAAGAACGACTCTAGGTCATACTTACCATCTACTAGCCTTTGGTTCAGTATTAGTAAGTCATACTTAGACCCCAGCAAATATAAATTAAAAACAAACCGATTGCGATCTATACATCGTCTTCACACGACCGTTCGGGTCCAACACCTGGCAAGCATCGCATTCCTTAACAAACTCGAATGCATCCTTGTAGATGGTTGGCCAATAAAATCCAGCTGCAAACACCTTTCATGTTGTATAAGTTGGCCCATGATTCCATTCAGTAGGCCAGTTGTTACAATGGCTTAGTATCTTTATACATTCTTCCTCATGAACGCACCTCCTTACCATTCCATCTGCGCACTGCTTAAACAAAAACGGATCTTCCCAAAAGTAGTGTCTCAAGACCGAGAAAAACCTTTTCATTTCATTATTATTCATCTCGGCAGGAAGAGTTTTTGTAACTAAGAAGTTAGAATAATTGGCAAACCATGGAAGTTCACTTATAATTACTTTCATCAAGCTCTCATCCGGAAATTTGTCCTGAATTTCCGATTCATCCAACTTTTCTAACTCCGAATTCTCCAATCTTGAAAGGTGATCCACGTCCATATTTTCAGCTCCTTTCTTGTCACGAATCTCAATATCGAGTTCTTGAAGCAACAGAATCCATCTTAGCAACCTTGGTTGAGAAATAACACGGGTCATTGACTCCCTCACAGGAGAGTGTGGAGACTTGAGCATCGTCTGTCTGATCAGAATCATGACACCTTAGTTCCTCGGGACATATTAGTTGATAACCGATTAATAGGGAGCTTATTGGTTATCCCACTGGGTACTGAATCCATTAGACAATTCCAATTTAGATAATCGTCTTCCTATAAGAGTCATCATCCCACATTATTAGCTAACGAACTCACAACAAATACTACTTTTATTATCTGATTTATTATTACATTTTAATCGCTTTAATTAGTTTACTTAGTTAACTGAACCAAAACCCCCAACGCACTCTTTTAAAAACCCTTTACTAGAAAAGAAAGATTGATTGGATCACCTCCGTTTCAATTTAGTTTCTCATTATGAACGACTCTAGGTCATACTTACCATCTACTAGCCTTTGGTTCAGTATTAGTAAGTCATACTTAGACCCCAGCAAATATAAATTTAAAACAAACCGATTGCGATCCATACGTCGTCTTCACACGACCGTTCGGGTCCAACACTTGGCAAGCATCGCATTCCTTAACAAACTCGAATGCATCCTTGTAGATGGTTGGCCAATAAAATCCAGCTTCAAACACCTTTCATGTTGTATAAGTTGGCCCATGATTCCATTCAGTAGGGCCGTTGTTACAATGGCTTAGTATCTTTATACATTCTTCTCCATGAACGCACCTCCTTACCATTCCATCTGCGCACTGCTTAAACAAAAACGGATCTTCCCAAAAGTAGTGTCTCAAGGCCGAGAAAAACCTTTTCCTTTCATTATTATTTATCTCGGCAGGAAGAGTGTTTGTAACTAAGAAGTTAGAATAATCGGCAAACCATGGAAGTTTACTTATAATTACTTTCATCAAGCTCTCATCCGGAAATTTGTCCTGAATTTCCGATTCATCCAACTTTTCTAACTCCGAATTCTCCAATCTTGAAAGGTGATCCACGGCCATATTTTCAGCTCCTTTCTAGTCACGAATCTCAATATCGAGTTCTTGAAGCAACAGAATCCATCTTAGCAACCTTGGTTGAGCAATAACACGGGTCATTGACTCCCTCACAGGAGAGTGTGGAGACTTGAGCATCGTCTGTCTGATCAGAATCATGACACCTTAGTTCCTGGTGACATATTAGTTGATAACCGATTAATAGGGAGCTTATTGGTTATCCTACTGGGTATTGAATCCTTTAGACATTTCCAATTTAGATAATCGTCTTCCTATAAGAGTCATCATCCCACATTATTAGCTAACGAACTCACAACAAATTCTACTTTTATTATCTGATTTATTATTACATTTTATTAACTTTATTTAGTTTACTTAGTTAACTGAACCAAAACCCCCAACGCACTCTTTTAAAAACCCTTTACTAGAAAAGAAAGATTGATTGGATCACCTCCGTTTCAATTCAGTTTCTCTTTAAGAACGACTCTAGGTCATACTTACCATCTACTAGCCTTTGGTTCAGTATTAGTAAGTCATACTTAGACCCCAGCAAATATAAATTAAAAACAAACCGATTGCGATCTATACATCGTCTTCACACGACCGTTCGGGTCCAACACCTGGCAAGCATCGCATTCCTTAACAAACTCGAATGCATCCTTGTAGATGGTTGGCCAATAAAATCCAGCTGCAAACACCTTTCATGTTGTATAAGTTGGCCCATGATTCCATTCAGTAGGCCAGTTGTTACAATGGCTTAGTATCTTTATACATTCTTCCTCATGAACGCACCTCCTTACCATTCCATCTGCGCACTGCTTAAACAAAAACGGATCTTCCCAAAAGTAGTGTCTCAAGACCGAGAAAAACCTTTTCATTTCATTATTATTCATCTCGGCAGGAAGAGTTTTTGTAACTAAGAAGTTAGAATAATTGGCAAACCATGGAAGTTCACTTATAATTACTTTCATCAAGCTCTCATCCGGAAATTTGTCCTGAATTTCCGATTCATCCAACTTTTCTAACTCCGAATTCTCCAATCTTGAAAGGTGATCCACGTCCATATTTTCAGCTCCTTTCTTGTCACGAATCTCAATATCGAGTTCTTGAAGCAACAGAATCCATCTTAGCAACCTTGGTTGAGAAATAACACGGGTCATTGACTCCCTCACAGGAGAGTGTGGAGACTTGAGCATCGTCTGTCTGATCAGAATCATGACACCTTAGTTCCTCGTGACATATTACTTGATACCGATTAATAGGGAGCTTATTGGTTATCCCACTGGGTACTGAATCCATTAGACAATTCCAATTTAGATAATCGTCTTCCTATAAGAGTCATCATCCCACATTATTAGCTAACGAACTCACAACAAATACTACTTTTATTATCTGATTTATTATTACATTTTAATCGCTTTAATTAGTTTACTTAGTTAACTGAACCAAAACCCCCAACGCACTCTTTTAAAAACCCTTTACTAGAAAAGAAAGATTGATTGGATCACCTCCGTTTCAATTTAGTTTCTCATTATGAACGACTCTAGGTCATACTTACCATCTACTAGCCTTTGGTTCAGTATTAGTAAGTCATACTTAGACCCCAACATATATAAATTTAAAACAAACCGATTGCAATCCATACGTCGTCTTCACACGACCGTTCGGGTCCAACACTTGGCAAGCATCGCATTCCTTAACAAACTCGAATGCATCCTTGTAGATGGTTGGCCAATAAAATCCAGCTTCAAACACCTTTCATGCTGTATAAGTTGGCCCATGATTCCATTCAGTAGGGCCGTTGTTACAATGGCTTAGTATCTTTATACATTCTTCCTCATGAACGCACCTCCTTACCATTCCATCTGCGCACTGCTTAAACAAAAACGGATCTTCCCAAAAGTAGTGTCTCAAGGCCGAGAAAAACCTTTTCCTTTCATTATTATTCATCTCGGCAGGAAGAGTGTTTGTAACTAAGAAGTTAGAATAATCGGCAAACCATGGAAGTTTACTTATAATTACTTTCATCAAGCTCTCATCCGGAAATTTGTCCTGAATTTCCGATTCATCCAACTTTTCTAACTCTGAATTCTCCAATCTTGAAAGGTGATCCACGGCCATATTTTCAGCTCCTTTCTTGTCACGAATCTCAATATCGAGTTCTTCAAGCAACAGAATCCATCTTAGCAACCTTGGTTGAGAAATAACACGGGTCATTGACTCCCTCAAAGGAGAGTGTGGAGACTTGAGCATCGTCTGTCTGATCAGAATCATGACACCTTAGTTCCTCGTGACATATTAGTTGATACCGATTAATAGGGAGCTTATTGGTTATCCCACTGGGTACTGAATCCATTAGACAATTCCAATTTAGATAATCGTCTTCCTATAAGAGTCATCATCCCACATTATTAGCTAACGAACTCACAACAAATACTACTTTTATTATCTGATTTATTATTACATTTTAATCGCTTTATTTAGTTTACTTAGTTAACTGAACCAAAACCCCCAACGCACTCTTTTAAAAACCCTTTACCAGAAAAGAAAGATTGATTGGATCACCTCCGTTTCAACTCAGTTTCTCATTATGAACGACTCTAGGTCATACTTACCATCTACTAGCCTTTGGTTCAGTATTAGTAAGTCATACTTAGACCCCAACAAATATAAATTTAAAACAAACCGATTGCGATCCATACGTCGTCTTCACCCGACCGTTCGGGTCCAACACTTGGCAAGCATCGCATTCCTTAACAAACTCGAATGCATCCTTGTAGATGGTTGGCCAATAAAATCCAGCTTCAAACACCTTTCATGTTGTATAAGTTGGCCCATGATTCCATTCAGTAGGGCCGTTGTTACAATGGCTTAGTATCTTTATACATTCTTCCTCATGAACGCACCTCCTTACCATTCCATCTGCGCACTGCTTAAACAAAAACGGATCTTCCCAAAAGTAGTGTCTCAAGGCCGAGAAAAACCTTTTCCTTTCATTATTATTCATCTCGGCAGGAAGAGTGTTTGTAACTAAGAAGTTAGAATAATCGGCAAACCATGGAAGTTCACTTATAATTACTTTCATCAAGCTCTCATCCGGAAATTTGTCCTGAATTTCCGATTCATCCAACTTTTCTAACTCCGAATTCTCCAATCTTGAAAGGTGATCCACGGCCATATTTTCAGCTCCTTTCTTGTCACGAATCTCAATATCGAGTTCTTCAAGCAACAGAATCCATCTTAGCAACCTTGGTTGAGCAATAACACGGGTCATTGACTCCCTCACAGGAGAGTGTGGAGAGTTGAGCATCGTCTGTCTGATCAGAATCATGACACCTTAATTCCTCGTGACATATTAGTTGATAACCGATTAATAGGGAGCTTATTGGTTATCCCACTGGGTATTGAATCCATTAGATATTTCCAATTTAGATAATCGTCTTCCTATAAGAGTCATCATCCCACATTATTAGCTAACGAACTCACAACAAATACTACTTTTATTATCTGATTTATTATTACATTTTATTCGCTTTATTTAGTTTACTTAGTTAACTGAACCAAAACCCCCAACGCACTCTTTTAAAAACCATTTACGAGAAAAGAAAGATAGATTGGATCACCTCCGTTTCAATTAAGTTTCTCTTTAAGAACGACTCTAGGTCATACTTACCATCTACTAGCCTTTGGTTCAGTATTAGTAAGTCATACTTAGACCCCAGCAAATATAAATTTAAAACAAACCAATTGCGATCCATACATCGTCTTCACACGACCGTTCGGGTCCCAACACCAGGCAAGCATCGCATTCCTTAACAAACTCGAATGCATCCTTGTAGATGGTTGGCCAATAAAATCCAGCTTCAAACACCTTTCATGCTGTATAAGTTGGCCCATGATTCCATTCAGTAGGCCCGATGTTACAATGGCTTAGTATCTCTATACATTCTTCTCCATGAACGCACCTCCTTACCATTCCATCTGCGCACTACTTAAACAAAAACGGATCTTCCCAAAAGTAGTGTCTCAAGGCCGAGAAAAACCTTTTTCTTTCATTATAATTCATCTCGGCAGGAAGAGTGTTTGTAACTAAGAAGTTAGAATAATCGGCAAACCATGGAAGTTCACTTATAATTACTTTCATCAAGCTCTCATCCGGAAATTTGTCCTGAATTTCCGATTCATCCAACTTTTCTAACTCCGAATTCTCCAATCTTGAAAGGTGATCCACGGCCATATTTTCAGCTCCTTTCTTGTCACGAATCTCAATATCGAGTTCTTGAAGCAACAGAATCCATCTTAGCAACCTTGGTTGAGCAATAACACGGGTCATTGACTCCCTCACAGGAGAGTGTGGAGAGTTGAGCATCATCTGTCTGATCAGAATCATGACACCTTAGTTCCTGGTGACATATTAGTTGATAACCGATTAATAGGGAGCTTATTGGTTATCCCACTGGGTATTGAATCCTTTAGACATTTCCAATTTAGATAATCGTCTTCCTATAAGAGTCATCATCCCACATTATTAGCTAACGAACTCACAACAAATTCTACTTTTATTATCTGATTTATTATTACATTTTATTCACTTTATTTAGTTTACTTAGTTAACTGAACCAAAACCCCCAACGCACTCTTTTAAAAACCCTTTACTAGAAAAGAAAGATTGATTGGATCACCTCCGTTTCAATTCAGTTTCTCTTTAAGAACGACTCTAGGTCATACTTACCATCTACTAGCCTTTGGTTCAGTATTAGTAAGTCATACTTAGACCCCAGCAAATATAAATTAAAAACAAACCGATTGCGATCTATACGTCGTCTTCACACGACCGTTCGGGTCCAACACCTGGCAAGCATCGCATTCCTTAACAAACTCGAATGCATCCTTGTAGATGGTTGGCCAATAAAATCCAGCTTCAAACACCTTTCATGCTGTATAAGTTGGCCCATGATTCCATTCAGTAGGCCCGTTGTTACAATGGCTTAGTATCTTTATACATTCTTCCTCATGAACGCACCTCCTTACCATTCCATCTGCGCACTGCTTAAACAAATACGGATCTTCCCAAAAGTAGTGTCTCAAGGCCGAGAAAAACCATTTTCTTTCATTATAATTCATCTCGGCAGGAAGAGTGTTTTTAACTAAGAAGTGAGAATAATCGGCAAACCATGGAAGTTCACTTATAATTACTATCATCAAGCTCTCATCCGGAAATTTGTCCTGAATTTCTGATTCATCCAACTTTTCTAACTCCGAATTCTCCAATCTTGAAAGGTGATCCACGGCCATATTTTCAGCTCCTTTCTTGTCACGAATCTCAATATCGAGTTCTTGAAGCAACAGAATCCATCTTAGCAACCTTGGTTGAGCAATAACACGGGTCATTGTCTCCCTCACAGGAGAGTGTGGAGAGTTGAGCATCATCTGTCTGATCAGAATCATGACACCTTAGTTCCTGGTGACATATTAGTTGATAACCGATTAATAGGGAGCTTATTGGTTATCCCACTGGGTATTGAATCCTTTAGACATTTCCAATTTTGATAATCGTCTTCCTATAAGAGTCATCATCCCACATTATTAGCTAACGAACTCACAACAAATTCTACTTTTATTATCTGATTTATTATTACATTTTATTCACTTTATTTAGTTTACTTAGTTAACTGAACCAAAACCCCCAACGCACTCTTTTAAAAACTCTTTACTAGAAAAGAAAGATTGATTGGATCACCTCCGTTTCAATTCAGTATCTCTTTAAGAATGACTCTAGGTCATACTTACCATCTACTAGCCTTTGGTTCAGTATTAGTAAGTCATACTTAGACCCCAGCAAATATAAATTAAAAACAAACCGATTGCGATCTATACGTCGTCTTCACACGACCGTTCGGGTCCAACACCTGGCAAGCATCGCATTCCTTAACAAACTCGAATGCATCCTTGTAGATGGTTGGCCAATAAAATCCAGCTTCAAACACCTTTCATGTTGTATAAGTTGGCCCATGATTCCATTCAGTAGGCCCGTTGTTACAATGGCTTAGTATCTTTATACATTCTTCCTCATGAACGCACCTCCTTACCATTCCATCTGCGCACTACTTAAACAAAAACGGATCTTCCCAAAAGTAGTGTCTCAAGGCCGAGAAAAACCTTTTAATTTCATTATTATTCATCTCGACAGGAAGAGTTTTTGTAACTAAGAAGTTAGAATAATTGGCAAACCATGGAAGTTCACTTATAATTACTTTCATCAAGTTCTCATCCGGAAATTTGTCCTGAATTTCCGATTCATCCAACTTTTCTAACTCCGAATTCTCCAATCTTGAAAGGTGATCCACGTCCATATTTTCAGCTCCTTTCTTGTCACGAATCTCAATATCGAGTTCTTGAAGCAACAAAATCCATCTTAGCAACCTTGGTTGAGCAATAACACGGGTCATTGACTCCCTCACAGGAGAGTGTGGAGACTTGAGCATCGTCTGTCTGATCAGAATCATGACACCTTAGTTCCTCGTGACATATTAGTTGAATCCATTAGACATTTCAAATTTAGATAATCGTCTTCCTATAAGAGTCATCATCCCACATTATTAGCTAACGAACTCACAACAAATACTACTTTTATTATCTGATTTATTATTACATTTTAATCGCTTTATTTAGTTTACTTAGTTAACTGAACGAAAACCCCCAACGCACTCTTTTAAAAACCCTTTACTAGAAAAGAAAGATTGATTGGATCACCTCCGTTTCAATTCAGTTTCTCATTATGAACGACTCTAGGTCATACTTACCATCTACTAGCCTTTGGTTCAGTATTAGTAAGTCATACTTAGACCCCAACAAATATAAATTTAAAACAAACCGATTGCGATCCATACGTCGTCTTCACACGACCGTTCGGGTCCAACACTTGGCAAGCATCGCATTCCTTAACAAACTCGAATGCATCCTTGTAGATGGTTGGCCAATAAAATCCAGCTTCAAACACCTTTCATGTTGTATAAGTTGGCCCATGATTCCATTCAGTAGGGCCGTTGTTACAATGGCTTAGTATCTTTATACATTCTTCCTCATGAACGCACCTCCTTACCATTCCATCTGCGCACTGCTTAAACAAAAACGGATCTTCCCAAAAGTAGTGTCTCCAGGCCGAGAAAAACCTTTTCCTTTCATTATTATTCATCTCGGCAGGAAGAGTGTTTGTAACTAAGAAGTTAGAATAATCGGCAAACCATGGAAGTTCACTTATAATTACTTTCATCAAGCTCTCATCCGGAAATTTGTCCTGAATTTCCGATTCATCCAACTTTTCTAACTCTGAATTCTCCAATCTTGAAAGGTGATCCACGGCCATATTTTCAGCTCCTTTCTTGTCACGAATCTCAATATCGAGTTCTTCAAGCAACAGAATCCATCTTAGCAACCTTGGTTGAGCAATAACACGGGTCATTGACTCCCTCACAGGAGAGTGTGGAGAGTTGAGCATCGTCTGTCTGATCAGAATCATGACACCTTAGTTCCTCGTGACATATTAGTTGATAACCGATTAATAGGGAGCTTATTGGTTATCCCACTGGGTATTGAATCCATTAGACATTTCAAATTTAGATAATCGTCTTCCTATAAGAGTCATCATCCCACATTATTAGCTAACGAACTCACAACAAATACTACTTTTATTATCTGATTTATTATTACATTTTATTCGCTTTATTTAGTTTACTTAGTTAACTGAACCAAAACCCCCAACGCACTCTTTTAAAAACCATTTACTAGAAAAGAAAGATTGATTGGATCACCTCCGTTTCAATTAAGTTTCTCTTTAAGAACGACTCTAGGTCATACTTACCATCTACTAGCCTTTGGTTCAGTATTAGTAAGTCATACTTAGACCCCAGCAAATATAAATTTAAAACAAACCAATTGCGATCCATACGTCGTCTTCACACGACCGTTCGGGTCCCAACACCTGGCAAGCATCGCATTCCTTAACAAACTCGAATGCATCCTTGTAGATGGTTGGCCAATAAAATCCAGCTTCAAACACCTTTCATGCTGTATAAGTTGGCCCATGATTCCATTCAGTAGGCCCGATGTTACAATGGCTTAGTATCTCTATACATTCTTCTCCATGAACGCACCTCCTTACCATTCCATCTGCGCACTACTTAAACAAAAACGGATCTTCCCAAAAGTAGTGTCTCAAGGCCGAGAAAAACCTTTTTCTTTCATTATAATTCATCTCGGCAGGAAGAGTGTTTGTAACTAAGAAGTTAGAATAATCGGCAAACCATGGAAGTTCACTTATAATTACTTTCATCAAGCTCTCATCCGGAAATTTGTCCTGAATTTCCGATTCATCCAACTTTTCTAACTCCGAATTCTCCAATCTTGAAAGGTGATCCACGGCCATATTTTCAGCTCCTTTCTTGTCACGAATCTCAATATCGAGTTCTTGAAGCAACAGAATCCATCTTAGCAACCTTGGTTGAGCAATAACACGGGTCATTGACTCCCTCACAGGAGAGTGTGGAGAGTTGAGCATCATCTGTCTGATCAGAATCATGACACCTTAGTTCCTGGTGACATATTAGTTGATAACCGATTAATAGGGAGCTTATTGGTTATCCCACTGGGTATTGAATCCTTTAGACATTTCAAATTTAGATAATCGTCTTCCTATAAGAGTCATCATCCCACATTATTAGCTAACGAACTCACAACAAATTCTACTTTTATTATCTGATTTATTATTACATTTTATTCACTTTATTTAGTTTACTTAGTTAACTGAACCAAAACCCCCAACGCACTCTTTTAAAAACCCTTTACTAGAAAAGAAAGATTGATTGGATCACCTCCGTTTCAATTCAGTTTCTCTTTAAGAACGACTCTAGGTCATACTTACCATCTACTAGCCTTTGGTTCAGTATTAGTAAGTCATACTTAGACCCCAGCAAATATAAATTAAAAACAAACCGATTGCGATCTATACGTCGTCTTCACACGACCGTTCGGGTCCAACACCTGGCAAGCATCGCATTCCTTAACAAACTCGAATGCATCCTTGTAGATGGTTGGCCAATAAAATCCAGCTTCAAACACCTTTCATGTTGTATAAGTTGGCCCATGATTCCATTCAGTAGGCCCGTTGTTACAATGGCTTAGTATCTTTATACATTCTTCCTCATGAACGCACCTCCTTACCATTCCATCTGCGCACTGCTTAAACAAAAATGGATCTTCCCAAAAGTAGTGTCTCAAGGCCGAGAAAAACCTTTTCATTTCATTATTATTCATCTCGGCAGGAAGAGTTTTTGTAACTAAGAAGTTAGAATAATCGGCAAACCATGGAAGTTCACTTATAATTACTTTCATCAAGTTCTCATCCGGAAATTTGTCCTGAATTTCCGATTCATCCAACTTTTCTAACTCCGAATTCTCCAATCTTGAAAGGTGATCCACGTCCATATTTTCAGCTCCTTTCTTGTCACGAATCTCAATATCGAGTTCTTGAAGCAACAGAATCCATCTTAGCACCCTTGGTTGAGCAATAACACAGGTCATTGACTCCCTCACAGGAGAGTGTGGAGACTTGAGCATCGTGTGTCTGATCAGAATCATGACACCTTAGTTCCTCGTGACATATTAGTTGAATCCATTAGACATTTCAAATTTAGATAATCGTCTTCCTATAAGCGTCATCATCCCACATTATTAGCTAACGAACTCACAACAAATACTACTTTTATTATCTGATTTATTATTACATTTTAATCGCTTTATTTAGTTTACTTAGTTAACTGAACCAAAACCCCCAACGCACTCTTTTAAAAACCCTTTACTAGAAAAGAAAGATTGATTGGATCACCTCCGTTTCAATTCAGTTTCTCATTATGAACGACTCTAGGTCATACTTACCATCTACTAGCCTTTGGTTCAGTATTAGTAAGTCATACTTAGACCCCAACAAATATAAATTTAAAACAAACCGATTGCGATCCATACGTCGTCTTCACATGACCGTTCGGGTCCAACACTTGGCAAGCATCGCATTCCTTAACAAACTCGAATGCATCCTTGTAGATGGTTGGCCAATAAAATCCAGCTTCAAACACCTTTCATGTTGTATAAGTTGGCCCATGATTCCATTCAGTAGGGCCGTTGTTACAATGGCTTAGTATCTTTATACATTCTTCCTCATGAACGCACCTCCTTACCATTCCATCTGCGCACTGCTTAAACAAAAATGGATCTTCCCAAAAGTAGTGTCTCAAGGCCGAGAAAAACCTTTTCCTTTCATTATTATTCATCTCGGCAGGAAGAGTGTTTGTAACTAAGAAGTGAGAATAATCGGCAAACCATGGAAGTTCACTTATAATTACTTTCATCAAGCTCTCATCCGGAAATTTGTCCTGAATTTCCGATTCATCCAACTTTTCTAACTCCGAATTCTCCAATCTTGAAAGGTGATCCACGGCCATATTTTCAGCTCCTTTCTTGTCACGAATCTCAATATCGAGTTCTTGAAGCAACAGAATCCATCTTAGCAACCTTGGTTGAGCAATAATACGGGTCATTGACTCCCTCACAGGAGAGTGTGGAGAGTTAAGCATCGTCTGTCTGATCAGAATCATGACACCTTAGTTCCTGGTGACATATTAGTTGATAACCGATTAATAGGGAGCTTATTGGTTATCCCACTGGGTATTGAATCCATTAGACATTTCCAATTTAGATAATCGTCTTTCTATAAGAGTCATCATCCCACATTATTAGCTAACGAACTCACAACAAATACTACTTTTATTATCTGATTTATTATTACATTTTATTCGCTTTATTTAGTTTACTTAGTTAACTGAACCGAAACCCCCAACGCACTCTTTTAAAAACCCTTTACTAGAAAAGAAAGATTGATTGGATCACCTCCGTTTCAATTAAGTTTCTCTTTAAGAACGACTCTAGGTCATTCTTACCATCTACAAGCCTTTGGTTCAGTATTAGTAAGTCATACTTAGACCCCAGCAAATATAAATTTAAAACAAACCGATTGCGATCCATACGTCGTCTTCACACGACCGTTCGGGTCCCAACACCTGGCAAGCATCGCATTCCTTAACAAACTCGAATGCATCCTTGTAGATGGTTGGCCAATAAAATCCAGCTTCAAACACCTTTCATGATGTATAAGTTGGCCCATGATTCCATTCAGTAGGCCCGTTGTTACAATGGCTTAGTATCTTTATACATTCTTCTCCATGAACGCACCTCCTTACCATTCCATCTGCGCACTGCTTAAACAAAAACGGATCTTCCCAAAAGTAGTGTCTCAAGGCCGAGAAAAACCTTTTTCTTTCATTATAATTCATCTCGGCAGGAAGAGTGTTTGTAACTAAGAAGTTAGAATAATCAGAAAACCATGGAAGTTCACTTATAATTACTTTCATCAAGCTCTCATCCGGAAATTTGTCCTGAATTTCCGATTCATCCAACTTTTCTAACTCCGAATTCTCCAATCTTGAAAGGTGATCCACGGCCATATTTTCAGCTCCTTTCTTGTCACGAATCTCAATATCGAGTTCTTGAAGCAACAGAATCCATCTTAGCAACCTTGGTTGAGCAATAATACGGGTCATTGACTCCATCACAGGAGAGTGTGGAGAGTTGAGCATCGTCTGTCTGATCAGAATCATGACACCTTAGTTCCTGGTGACATATTAGTTGATAACCGATTAATAGGGAGCTTATTGGTTATCCCACTGTGTATTGAATCCATTAGACATTTCCAATTTAGATAATCGTCTTCCTATAAGAGTCATCATCCCACATTATTAGCTAACGAACTCACAACAAATACTACTTTTATTATCTGATTTATTATTACATTTTATTCGCTTTATTTAGTTTACTTAGTTAACTGAACCAAAACCCCCAACGCACTCTTTTAAAAACCCTTTACTAGAAAAGAAAGATTGATTGGATCACCTCCGTTTCAATTCAGTTTCTCTTTAAGAACGACTCTAGGTCATACTTACCATCTACTAGCCTTTGGTTCAGTATTAGTAAGTCATACTTAGACCCCAGCAAATATAAATTTAAAACAAACCGATTGCGATCCATACGTCATCTTCACACGACCGTTCGGGTCCCAACACCTGGCAAGCATCACATTCCTTAACAAACTCGAATGCATCCTTGTAGATGGTTGGCCAATAAAATCCAGCTTCAAACACCTTTCATGCTGTATAAGTTGGCCCATGATTCCATTCAGTAGGCCCATTGTTACAATGGCTTAGTATCTTTATACATTCTTCTCCACGAACGCACCTCCTTACCATTCCATCTGCGCACTGCTTAAACAAAAACGGATCTTCCCAAAAGTAGTGTCTCAAGGCCAAGAAAAACCTTTTTCTTTCATTATTATTCATCTCGGCAGGAAGAGTGTTTGTAACTAAGAAGTTAGAATAATCGGCAAACCATGGAAGTTCACTTATAGTTACTTTCATCAAGCTCTCATCCGGAAATTTGTCCTGAATTTCCGATTCATCCAACTTTTCTAACTCCGAATTCTCCAATCTTGAAAGGTGATCCACAGCCATATTTTCAGCTCCTTTCTTGTCATGAAACTCAATATCGAGTTCTTGAAGCAATAGAATCCATCTTAGCAACCTTGGTTGAGCATTGATATCGCGTAAAAAGTCACATTTTTATTACCGATATCTCTCTCATTTGTTGGGACATGTATGTGTGACAACAGATCTAGCTTGTAATAGTACTAGTGATTATTGTAATCAAGTTTGTACAATTGATTTGGATTTGTAAATGATATTAGTTTGGTATTAATATTCGTTAAAATATATTAGTATGATAAAGTGTTAGACGAATATCGAATACGATGTTACAAACTAAAGTCTGTGAGATAAGATCTCAAGTCGCGGAACTTAGTTATGCGAAATGAGATCTGGGCTCGCAGAGCTGCGAACCGGGTCGAGATGGGCTTGGTTTTGGGCTGCGAGTTGAACTCAACTCGCAGAGTCCATCGACCTGCGAATCGAGTTTGATTAAAACCTATAAATACTTAATTAGGTTTAATCCGTAAAAGACTTTTGGCCACTTTTTCCAGAGGACAAAAACACTATTCTAAGCAGTCATAAGGTTAGGTATTGATCGATTAACGTTAATTAATCGATACAAAACCTTGTTGATAAATCAATTCGCTATTATCTTGCGAAACAAATTGTTCACTTATTGTGAACCAAGTATTGAGGAATTCCGCCCCTTAATACCTAAGATAACCTCGTTATCGATTCATGTACTAGGGACTTACAATTGGTATCAGAGCTTTCGGGCTAAATACTTAGTTAGTTCGAGGTTATTTGGATAATAACGATAGATTTAGGGTTGTTGTTACGATTAATCTTCGTAAAAACGATCAAAATCAGTCTCTGGAAGTGTTTAGTTTCGTAATCGACCGAAATCTTAGGGTTTAATCGATTAGAAAACTAAAATTTTCGTTTTAGGGTTTTTCAGCCGATTCTGCGAACTGAGTTCACCCTGCGAACCGAGTTCTTCTGCGAACTGAGTTCCCCTCTGCGAACTGAGTTCACCCTGCGAACCGAGTTCCTCTGCGAACTGAGTTCCCCCTGCGAACCGAGTTCCTGTCCTGCGAATCGAGTTTCTGCGAAGTGAACTTTCTGATTTTTCTGATTGTTAATTCCCGAAACTCTTAAAAATGTCTGACATTAGCAAAATGATTGAGATGGAGCACGAGGTTGGAAAATCTAATACTCCACCTAAGTTGTTACGTGTTGAAGACTATTACAGTTGGAGAGATAAGTTTAAATCTTACTGTAGATTCCATATTCTCTCAATCTGGATGTGTATCAAAGGAGGATACACGGCACCCACCCAAACTGTTCAAAATGTTGTTGTTGTGGTATCCTATAATCTGATGAGTGAACAACAAAAGAAAGACTATGAGAATGAAAATAAAGCTCATTCTTGTATCAAAATGTGTTTATCTAAGGAAATTAATCATCAGTTAAAATCTTTTCATACTGCTAAAGCACTCTGGGAAGCGCTTGAGAAAAGATGTGAGGGAAGTCCACAAGTACAAGCAAGCAAGAAGAAGCTTCTGAAAAAGCAGTTTACTCTGTTTAAAGCTTTTAAAGGGGAAACTCTTGATGCTTATGTTACTCGTTTCTACCATTTGTTATCTGAGATTGAAAACCATGAAATCACTATTGAGGAGGTAGAGAAAACCGACAAGTTTCTTGAGGGTTTCCCTTCTAAATGGGAGATGTATGGTGTGATGATTACAGACAATGAAACCAGATATGCAACCATGACACTTGAGCAAGTTATTGACAAGCTCAAAGGATATGATTTCACTAAGAAGTCGAAAGATACTGATTCTGATCATGTTCAGGATCCAGGATTGTATCATGGAAAAACTTCTATCGCGACTGCTTCATCCAGCTCGACCACTGCTTTGTTTGTTGGTAATGCTGATGGAAAGGGTGAAATGATAACTGATGAACTGTGTTTCATTACATCATCCGGAAATGAAGCTAAAGGGAAACCTTCTGAGAAGTCACCTCAAGAACATCAAAAGATGCCTATGAGTGTGAAATCTGCTGAGCAGCAATTGTCTGTTCTTGCTTCATTTGTAGCTTCATATGAGAATTATATTGATTGTAAGATTAATGATCCAATTCTTTTTGATGAAGACTATGATCAGATAGATCCTGATTATCTTGAAGAAATAGATCTCCGGGACCAACTTACTTTGCTGTCAAGGAGAATTAAAAATTTCTTAAAGAAAAATGGAAGAAAGGTTGTTGGCAACAGATCAGGGTTTGATAAAACCAAGGTCAAGTGTTATAACTGTAAAAGTTACGGACATTTTGCTAGAGAATGCCAAAGACCTAAGGTAGAGACTGGTGAAGGGAAACAAGGCTCGGGAAATACTTTGCATTCCAAAGCCTTAGTAGTGAAACAACTAGATGGGTCTTATGATTGGAAAACTCAGTCAGAGGAAGCTTTGATGGCTGAGATTGACGATCAAGAGATTGAAGCTGAGTCATTATCCTATATGCCCACTGATCCAGCTTTTGAAGTAAAGGTGCATGAGACTCCTGTTAAAGCTAATGTTGATGATGTGTTAGACTTGGGTTCAACTGAAGATTTGGATCCCGTAGATTTTGTAGCTAAGATGGCTGAACTGCAAACTGATAAAAAATGGGTATGCCTAGATTTTGTCTCTCTTGTTGATCTGTGTCAGTTAGTATCCAGTTTACAGTCCCAAGTTAGTGCTTATGCAGATTCCTATAAGACTTTGACTGAAACTAATAATACCCTGTCATCTCAACTTAGCACACTTAGTAAATCCAGTGAGGCTGTAAGATCTGAACTTGACCTAGCTAAGTTAGATATATGTAGGTTAAGTGATGATAAACAAGCCTTAAAGGATAATATTAAGGCAGATGCGGATGACAAGACAGCTTTTAGAGATACTGTGAATGAGAAATTAATTATCATAGACGGTCTCTATATGAACATAAATGATTTGAATCTGTCCATTGCTAATAAGGATAAGGAGTTAGCTGATTGCAAAACAAAACTTGTAGCTCAGAATCATAAGCTTGAGAGCTATAGAACATCTAAAATGGATAAAATGTTAGGTGCTCAGCGTAGTGTGAAGGATATGTCTGGTTTAGGATATAATGATATGCCTCACCCATTCAATTCAAATTACACTAAAACTCTTGTAGATATTGAAATGGCGGATGTTAACCCTGAGACGAAGGAAACTAATAAACCGGATAAGTTAGAGGCACAGAAGAGTGTTATTAAGAACCCTTCATCTGATGATAGTAAGAAAATTCCTCACACCAAAGTACATTTTGTACCGGGTGGAGTAATTAATGATACTAAGATTAATGAAGTGGTTAATAAAGAACATGTAATTGAACCTTTAGTGCCTAAAACTCCGGTAGCGGATGCAAAAGTTAGTAAGTCACGTAAACAGATGTCTTGCTTCAAGTGTCACCAAAAAGGACACGTAGCTTCTTGTTGCCCAAATAAGAAGCTGGAAGCATCACATAAGTTAGTGAATACTGAAAAGACACCAACTATTTCTAGTTCGATTGTAGATAGGTTAGGCTCCAAACCGGGATTAGGAAGCAAACCTGTAAACATTCTGAAAAGAGATGGTAATCATAGTGTCTCTCCACCTAAACCTAAAAGGGCTTATACTCTAAACGAAAATATTTTCAATAAACCAAGAGATAAGACACCTTCGAGGTTTAGGACCCCAAGTAGAAACCATAGTCAATTTGAGAATGGTTCTACTTCGAGTGCACAGGGAACTAAGTTTGTGCCTAGGAGGTTTTCTACTCACTCTCCTCATAGGCCCAAGACTATAGATCATCAACAATCTCAAACTCCTGTGAAGGTTACCAAGACTCCCGATGGGAATAGTTATGGTTACTTTAAGGAGGTTCAGATTGTAGATGACCAGGGACAAACCAAGACCGTAATGGCTTGGGTCCCTCTTGATAACTAACTGTGTACAACTTGTTATGTGTAGGAGCAGACTGTGAAAAAGGACAGCTGGTGGTATGTAGACAGTGGATGCTCAAGACACATGACTAGTGAAAGAAGTCTACTGAAGGACTTCAGAGAAGGTTTCAAGCAAAAAGTAAATTTTGCAGGAGACAAAGGAGGAGTAATTACTGGGAAAGGAAAAGTTTCAAATGGAACTTTAACTCTAGAGGATGTGAATTATGTTAAAGAACTAACTCATAACCTAGTGAGTGTTTCCCAAGTCTGCGATAAAGGTCATCCAATTTATTTTAATGAAAAGGAGGCTTTTGTCCTGAAGCCAGGCTTCACAATTCCTGAAGAATGGATATTGATGAGGGCACCAAGGAAGAAGGATATCTATGAAATAAACATGGGTGTTCTAATTCTTCAATGGTATCTACATGTTTATTATCCAAGGCTTCGAAAGTAGACGCGCTACTATGGCATAGGAGAATGGCACACCTAAACTGGAGAAAAATGAACTACATAACCAAAAATGGTTTAGTTTCGGGTGCACCGCAAAAATGTTTCGAGTCTGAGGATAAGTGTGTTCCTTGTATGAAAGGAAAGCAGCATAAGAAACCACACCGATCTAAGACTGAAAACTCAATCTCCTCTCCATTTGATTTGCTACATATGGATCTCTTCGGCCCAATAAGCAAAAGAAGCATAGGTGGCAAATGGTACTGTCTAGTTGTCACAGATGACTACTATAGATTCTCATGGGTATTTTTCTTAGGATCTAAGGATGAAACTCCAGGTATTCTAATTGAGTTTTTAGATCAAATTGAAAATGTATACAAAATGAGAGTTAAGCGTATTCGTAGTGATAATGGAACAGAATTCAAGAATTCAACGTTAGATATCTATTTCTTAAGCAAAGGGATAATTCATCAATTCAGTGCACCATATGAACCTCAACAGAATGGTGTGGCTGAAAGGAAGAACAGAACGTTGATTGAAGCTGCTAGAACAATGCTTGCAGATTCAAAGCTTCCGGTCATCTTTTGGGCAGAAGCAGTGAATACAGCATGTCATGTTCTGAATAGAGTTCTTACGGTGAAAAAGCATAACAAGACTTGTTATGAGCTTTTGAACAATAAGAAACCAAACTTAAAAGGATTTGAACCTTTTGGAGTTGCTTGTACAATATTGAAAACTGGGAATCAAGCTAAATTTGGTGAAAAGGCTGACGAAGGATTTTTCTTGGGTTATATACCTAATTCTCCAAATAAAAGGGTTTTCAATAAGGTCACTAGTCGTCTGGAGATAGTTTATAACATTGAAGTTACGAGCTATGTACCTGCTGTGCATAAGGGATTAGATTGGCAATTTGACTATTCAGATCTCTTTCAGTCATTTAAGGTTCCCATAAGTGACTTTGTCAGTGATTCAGAGATCTCTCAACACTTATTGAATGAAGAATTGGACAATGGTCCATCTTCAACATCGAGTGTTCCGAAATCTGGAATCAGGACATCAGATGACTCAAATGAAGCTTCTTCAAGTGGGTCTCGACAATTTTCAAAGGACAAGTATCAAGAAACAGAAGATTCTGAAAAAGATCTTCAAACAACATTTGATGATGTGCTTACTTCTTTGAACCATTTAAAGATCTCTTCAGAAAATTCAGAAGAAATGCCTTCATTAGAAGAGATTGGTACTAACTCAGGAGATGAGTTAATAGTTGATCCTATACCGGTTACAAGAATGAGTAAGAATCATCCCGTTGAAAACATCATCGGTGATATTAATACTCCTGTTCAGACTAGGACTCAATCTAAAGCTAGTACTTCTGAAGATTTAGAAAGCTTGTATACTGCTATGAAAGAGACAGGGATTCCTAATCAATGTTTATATTCATGCTTTATCTCACAAGTTGAGCCTAAAAATGTGCAAATGGCTCTCAAAGAAAGCTCATGGGTTGAAGCTATGCAGGAAGAACTGCAACAGTTCTCAAAATTACAAGTTTGAGAGTTGGTTGACCTACCAAAGGGAGAATATCCAATTGGAACTAGATGGGTATTTAAGTGTAAGAGAGATGACCAGGGAGTCATTACTCGCAATAAAGCACGTCTAGTGGTTCAAGGTTTTAATCAACAAGAAGGCATAGATTACAATGAAGTGTTTGCACCAGTTGCTAGGCTAGAAGCAATTAGTGTATTTTCAGCATTCGCGTCATTCTATGATATAAAAGTTTAACAGTTGGATGTTAAGAGTGCCTTTTTGTATGGCAAAGTAGAAGAATTGGTGTATGTTGCTCAACCTCCAGGGTTTGCTGATCATGAGAATCCAGATAGAGTATATCGTTTGAATAAGGCTCTATATGGATTACATCAAGCACCAAGGATGTGGTATGCAACACTATCAACGTATCTACTTGATAATGGATTTACAAGAGGAGCAATTGATAGTACATTGTTTTGTAAAATGGAACAATAAAGACTTTCTATTAGTACAAGTTTATGTTGATGACATTATCTTTGGATCTTCTGATGAAAAGATGTGTCAAGAATTTGAGAAAGTCATGAGAAAAAGGTTTGAGATGTCTGCAATGGGAGAGTTGAAATTCTTCTTAGGGTTACAAGTTGACCAAAAGAAGGATGGCTTCTTTATTCTTCAATCTAAATATGTTTATGAGTTATTAGAAAGATTTAAGATGGATGACAGTAAAGTCTACAACACTCCGATTCCAGTTAATCACAAACTAGGTCCGGATACATCGAGTGATCAGGATGTGGATCCTACTTTATATAGGGCCATGATTGGATCACTAATGTATTTGACTGCCTCTAGACCTGACATTATGTTTGCTATGTGTTTATGTGCAAGATATCAAGCTAATCCGAAAGAGTCACATATGCAGGCTGTTAAACGGATCTTCCGTTACCTCAAAGGGCAACCGAAGCTGGGACTTTGGTATCCAATTGATGGAGACTTAGATCTAGAAGCATATACTGATTCGGATTATGGAGGATGCAATCAAAATAGGAAATCTACGACCGGAGGATGTCAATTCTTAGGAGGTAGATTAGTATCTTGGCAGTGCAAGAAGCAAAGCTCAGTAGCCATTTCTACATGTGAAGCTGAGTATGTTGCAGCTGGCAGCTGTTGTTCTCAAGTTCTTTCGATACAACAGCAACTGCGGGATTACGGGTTAAATATAACCAATACTCGTATGATGATTGACAACGAATCTACTATGTCGATCACTAACAATCCTGTGAAGCACAGTAAAACTAAGCACATTGATATTCGACATCATTTTATTAGAGATTGTGCTGAAAAGAAAATGATAAGGTTAGTTAAGGTTCCGACTGCGGATAACTTAGCAGACCTATATACGAAGGCGTTCGACAGAGCAAGATTTGAGACATTGGTTCAACTGAATGGAATGAGAAATCCAGAGTGATTAGTCTTCCAAGGGTATTTTAGTAATAGTCAGTAGTTATTTTTAGTACTTATTATTAAAAAAAAGGGGGGGGGCGTATGGCATTCATTTGCTTGTTACCCGAGGGGAACCGCCTCCAATAAAAGAACAACCGAAGTTCTTTTAGAAAAAGCTTTAAGTTTTGGCTGTAAAAACTTAGGAAATGATAGTACATTAGGAGAATAAGTCTAAGAATAATAACCTTAAGTATTAAGTATGATGTGTTAGTAGATTCTTATAAGGTGCATTAGAATAACGATTTTTATCTAGGATTACACTTATATTTATCTTATTATACACCTATATCCACTGATTATAACTTGTCCTTTAACTTAACAAGTGATAAGAATAACTTAAGTCTAGTCAGCTTCATCATACGATTTATTGGTAGGCAGGTTATGCTAAGATTTTCGAGAAGTTAAGAAGTATAAATTTCATGTGTTGTATCTTATGTGATCTGTTATATAACGTATGACATATGTCTTAATTGTTGAATGATAGTACTACCGTGCACTGTGATCTAAAATAAAAAAAATTGAAATGATACAAAGTATCATAATGTCAAAAGGTGAGTTACATGTTTCGAAAGGGCATCATTTAGTAACCTCTACCTTACATATGAAAGATACAAAGTATCTCGTGTCAAGTGTATGTTATATGCTTCTAAAGAACATCATTTAGTAATCTCTACCTTGCTAATACAAGATACAGTGTTATGTGTTGTACTTGAATTCTTCAGTATGTCGTATAGTAGAAATCACTAGATATTGTGCACATTAACAATAAAAGTTTGGCTCAGAAATCTGTGTGTAATCTGTTTATGTGGTTCATAATATCGGTAATCGTCTTGAACTGTCTATGATATTCGAACATTCACTTTTGTGAATAATAAGAAATCATAAGTTATATTTCAATGAAGTGTTATATCATGTGGATAAAGGTATATAAGATATAATTTTATAAATATAAGTTTATTACTAATTAAAATTGTGATTTTATTGTGCTTATATGAATTTCATGAGGTATGTATACTAACAATTGTCTTATGCTTATTACAATTTAATAAGTAAAACTTATTCTTTCTAATATGATCCCTAAGCAGTTAAAACTTTAAGTGTTTACTATTAAGTTAATTTATTAGAATGTTAGTAGTTTTATTATTTTAACTTTTGTAATTATTTCTTAGAATTAATGAAAGTTTTATTTCGTATTCTTGTTTTATTTAATGTTTACCCTTTGGAATTAAATTAAACTAGTTTTCTTATCTCTGTGTTGAATAAATGTCTCCACTTCAAGTGAAAAACGATTTATTTATTTTTGACTTGAATTTTGACTTAAGGACATTTTAATAGTGGTATAAGTCAACTATGCAAAAACATTTATTGTTTTGGCTACGTAATTATTTAATTACATTTTAATGTATACTTTTTATTTAATTCGTATTTTAAACTAATATTGCGAGTTTGACCAGTCAAACTTTGCGAGCCGAGTTGAATCATGCGAATCGAGTAAATAGTATAAAAGAAACTAATTAAACGAACCGAACCACACTTGTCATTTACTCCGCGAACCGAACCCACACACCCTTGCGACTTGAAATTTGGCAAAACGAATCGAATTTCATTTTCGATTGATTTTCTGATTTTTAATACAAGGAAGGACTTTTTGATCCGTGGAACTTTTACAACTTTTGAATACGCATCTTTTGAAGTAAGTTTCATGAGATTTCACCGTGTAATTTGTGAGATATCGATTGGTTTACGTTTTCGAATGTGTCGGTTTAGTTTATCACGGATTTTGTTCAAATGAATGATTTAGAAAACCTAACACATGTTTATAATGCTTAATCGATGGTCAATAAACATGTTATAATCGATTAATTGTTTCGAAACACATTTGATTGGTGATTGATGTTTGAATTCGTTGAGCAGATGATCTTGCGAACCGAGATCTGTCTCGCTTCGCAGTCCGCTCCAACGAATCGAGATAAGTTGCGAAACGTGTTCACCTCGTTTGACTTGAGTTGACTGAAGCGAGACGAGTTCAACTCGTTTGACTTCAGTTGACCGAAGCGAAACGATTTCAATTCGTTTGACTTTAGTTGACCGAAGCGAAACGATTTCAATTCGTTTGACTTCTGTTGACCGAAGCGAGACGAATTCCACTTGTTTGACTTGGGTTGACCGAAGCGACTCGACTTCAACTCGCAGGGTTTCTGCGAACCGAGTTGAAAAATTAAATCAATTTTATAATTTTTCAATTATAACTTGTTATCGATTTGAGAATTGTTTGTTTACAAATAATTAACAAGTTACTTGTTTATATACATATAGACTTAAGAACTCTTGTTTATAAGTTAAAATATGTGTAATATCTTAACATTTTAAGTTATCTCATATCGAAAGTCTTCCGACTCATAGTGTAGTCGAGCAGCGAGTCCCGATATTTATTGGCGGTATGTTAACTCGAATTGTTTGTCATAGCTAATGGGCTTTAAATATAATTTATAGAATATAATTGAACTTGTTAATTCAATTAAGGTTCAGTGAATTATGTTATTAGTTAATAGTATATTTCGACGTTTGATGATCTTTTTGATCATAATACGTTAAAGTGTAAATTATGTAATGCTCGTTAACTTAACATTTTTGCTATTTGTGTAATTTTGAATTACAGATATGGCTAACAGATCTTTTGAGAAGGGTCACAACATCTTGTTGAATCTAGATGTCAACGAGCGTGGTGCTGAGCGCTTTGAGCAGATCTTGACATATTTAGCACGTTCGAGAATTCGATTTGCTATCACTGAGTCACCTCCAATGAACAAAGACCTTCTTACGCAGTTTTGGATGAATATTGTATATGATGGTGCTGCTAACCCGCCTACTATACGTACGATGGTGAATCAGCATCCGATTTCTTTTACTGCTGATGACTTACGATAGCTATTGCAGCTAGGGACTTCTGAACAAGAAGCGGGTCCATCTGCTTTTTCAGCTGATTTTATAGAAGGAGCTCTAGGTCGTACAGGTTATTCAGGACCTAGGAGAGGACGTCAGTTTGTCAAGGCATTCGTACTAGGACAGCGGAGATTTCTTTTTACTGTTATAGTATCTATTTTTGGGAACAAGAAGTCAGGATTAGATGAACTTAGTCCTGAGTTGATGTCAGCTGTACTGTCACTGGTTTACAATAAACCATATAGTTTTTCTTCTTATATCTTTCAGTCCTTCAGAGGACAGATCACTGGAGCTGCTAGGACGTTGTTTATTCTCTATCCTAGATTCTGCATGCTCCTGATTCGAGCTCAAGTTCCAAACTTGCCAGCTTATGCAGCTGATTTTCAAGTTGAGACAATCGGACTGCGAGGTTATAACGCTTGCTTTTTGCTATCCAAGCGTAAAGATGAGATTAAGCCTGAGGCTGCTGATCTTTTTGGGCATCTTCTTGATGTTGATTATGTTGCTCCACCAAACAATGGTTGGATGGATGCTGGAGCTCCTGGTCAAGCTCAACCTCATCCTTCACAAGCTCAACCTCAACCTCAACCAGCAGCAGAGTCACGGGAGCTCATTGAGGATGTTTTACATCAGGTTGAACATCAAGGTCAACAAGTTGTGCCTGAGCTAGCTGCTGAGGTTCTACATGAGGTTTTGATACAGATTGATGATGATACAGATCCCTTGCTACGGGATATTGATAGTTATGTTGAACAACCTGAGGTAATTTTATAATTATATAATAATGTTGGTACTTCACTGTTATATTATTATCACTTTATTATATAATGCATATGTTATAGATATTTAGTTAATTAGATATTATTTCTGATTATAAAATATAAATATCATTATGATCAGGGAGCTGAGACTGCAGACCCAGAGGTCACTCGACCTGAGGGTGAGCAGGGACAGTTTGATAGATCTGAGGGTTTACCTTCTCAGGTATTTATCAGATTAATCATAAATATATAGAACTTGTATGATAGAGCTTTTAGATAATAATAAATGTTTAGTATATTTAATATTTAAGATTCTGATGTTGGTCCATCTGGAGGCCGTGATGGTCAATCGGCTTCAGATGATGATGATAGTACTCCTTCTCCACCTCCAGATGCTGGTTATATTAGATACTGATCTCGGATGATTCCAGATCCAGCACTGAAGGAAAAGAGAAAGGCTAAGGAAGTTGATCCAGACTTCAGTATTATTGACGAAGGTCTTGAGGAAGAGGATCTACCTCTTATTCCTCAATGCCGTAAGCGTTCAAGGACTTTGATCATTCAGGATGGTATGTTTTATTTAGAGTTAGATAATCTTAACTTGTTGTTTATCCGGAGTTCAACTGAGACAGTTAATTCTGTGACAGTTGCTCAAGATACATCCCAGGTAGAGACGATGATACCGGTGGTTACTGAACCAGTATCTGTACCATCTGACGTATGAGATAAACGTTTAGTACTACGAGTGTTATAAATATTTAATTAGAGATTGAGACAGAGTTATCTGTAACAATTACTTATTTAATTATATCTAACTTTATAGGCTGAGAAACTGCTTGAGTAAGTGGAACCAGAAATGGTCTCCAAGACTATTGAGGAGGGAGTTGCAAAACTGGTACATGATGCTCAGTTTCCGACTAATAAAGCTAGTAGATTTGCAGCTAGTCTTCTCAAGGAAGCTTTATCTCAAGCTATTCCACCACTCACACGTGAATCATACATTGCTTCAGTGACACCGCCTGGACCATCTACAATATATGTTATTCCGATGACTGATGCTGAAAGGATTACATCCTTAGAGTCACGAGTTAAGGAATTGGAACAGAGTACTTCTAGGATTCCAGGGTTGTTAGCTGAGAATGTTTCTCTTGCTCAGCAGATGGTTCATATCAGTGAATCACATTTGACACTGCTGAAGACTCATGATACTTTGCTTGCTGATTTTACTGCCCAGCGACTGAAGCTTGAACACTTAGAACGTTTGGTGTTGAGAGTGAATTCAGGACAGTCTGCTCAGGGGGAGATAATGCTATATCATGAAGCTTGCAAAGAGGATGAGTTAGCTAAGAAGAGAAGAGATGATAAAGATGATGATCCCGATGCTCAGAAAGATGGTGAGCCGACTGGTCCATCAAAGACTGGTGAGCAAGCTATTATTCAGGGGGAGTCTGCATGTGTTGGTGTTAGTGGTGATGGTGTTGGTACAAGTGCTGCGGGTACAAGTGAAGCTGGTAATACAGCTTAGACTTGTGTAGATATTTGTACTTAGAATTTTAGTTGAATTATAATTGTAATTTATAATTGTAATTGAATAATTGTAACTTAATAGTTTTTGTAATATATTCGGCTTGAGATTTTTATTACAAGATTAAATATATTAGAAATTGTTTAAGTTATTTGATTTTGAAAAGTTAAATAAATTAGTGATCGAAAGTCTTCCGACTCATTGAGAAGTCGAGCGGCGTGTTCTGATTTATTTCAGCGGTCAAAGTTTATTTTAACTTAGACATTTTAGACTTGAGAGTTTTTATAACTGACAAGTTAAATATGTATGATTTTTAACTAGACAAATGATATATAATTTAAAGATATAATTGAAAGTTAAGTTTTTGTGATATAACAGTTCAATTAAGTCTTGGAAATTATATAAGGTAATTAACAGTAAATTTAAATGCTTGGTGATTATTTACAATGCATTAGAATTTAAAGTTAATTAATATTTGTTAAGTGTTTATAAGACTTAAGAATTCTTTGATTGATTCAAGGTAATTAATAAAAGAATTATAAGTTATATAGATTGGTTATATTAACACAATTGAAATGAATAATGAAATTTTTTAGATTGATTCAGAGAAATCAATAAAAGAATTTATATTATTAATTTGATTTGTGTAGATATGGAAATGCTAGAATTGAGTGACTCTGGAAGTGATATTCTTGATGAAATCGATGAAGAAATTGATTTTGATCTTGAAGAAGGAGAATTTTTACTACCTGAGGATTGGACTGCTGTTTATGAGAATGAGCAAGACACTGGTGTAGATCCAGATGCAAATATTGATGAACACCATGTGAGCCCATCTAGGACAGAAGTTATTATTGAAAATAATCAAGGTCCAACAGTTGTCGATGTAGATGAAGAAATCGATGACTCAACCGATTCTGAAAAAGATGAAATCTTAATTCCTACCAAGAATCCAGCAGTTTTTCTTAGAAAACTTCCTAAACAGAAAAAAAAGGTTGGAGTTTCTGAAGTTGATATAACTGGGAAACGGGAACCTAAAAGAGAGATTATTGGTTGGTACTTTGACTCTGAGCTGAAGCTATTTGCTATTAAGAGGTTTGACGGAGTTCAATATCTTGAGCGAAAGCTTGCAGTATTTAGTTCTTTGCCTAGATTTGAGATTCGAGATTTGGCTCGATTACCTTTGAATAACTCAAGTGATGATTTTGTTGGAAAATATGTCGAACACATAATCAAGACGGAGGTTAGAGCTAATAAATTTGAAAAGATTAAGCCAAGAAAAGGAAAGACTATTAAACTGGCAGAGAGAAGTCAAAGGACAGGACGAAGAAGAAGAAAGAAGATTTATCCATCTGTTAAGTGTTTACAGCAGATTCCATTGAAGACAATGCCACAAGATATTTTGGAAAATATGAAGAGTTAGCATGTGGACTCAGAGATTGGAGAAGCTGTAATGGTTGAATCTGATGATGAGGTTGAAGGTGGAGAAAGAGAAATCTGCAGAGTTTATGACCATCGACACCTAATGAACATGTCGAAGAAAGATTTGATAAAATTGAATGAAAATAGAATCTTGACGACAATAGCATGGGGTGACATAGCACGTGATTATCAAATGATGGTTAAGACTTGTATTAAATTGAAGATTTATGCTGGTAGTAAAATTTATAAGTAAAAATCAAAGACAACTTGAAGACATAATAGCATAGATGCTAGAGCTATTGTCAAGGGGGAGTCTGTTTGGACATGTATGTGTGACAACAGATCTAGCTTGTAATAGTACTAGTGATTATTGTAATCAAGTTTGTACAATTGATTTGGATTTGTAAATGATATTAGTTTGGTATTAATATTCGTTAAAATATATTAGTATGATAAAGTGTTAGACGAATATCGAATACGATGTTACAAACTAAAGTCTGTGAGATAAGATCTCAAGTCGCAGAACTTAGTTATGCGAAATGAGATCTGGGCTCGCAGAGCTGCGAACCGAGTCGAGATGGGCTTGGTTGTGGGCTGCGAGTTGAACTCAACTCGCAGAGTCCATCGACCTGCGAATCGAGTTTGATTAAAACCTATAAATACTCAATTAGGTTTAATCCGTAAAAGACTTTTGGCCATTCGTTTTCCAGAGGACAAAAACACTATTCTAAGCAGTCATAAGGTTAGGTATTGATCGATTAACGTTAATTAATCGATACAAAACCTTGTTGATAAATCAATTCGCTATTATCTTGCGAAACAAATTGTTCACTTATTGTAAACCAAGTATTGAGGAATTCCGCACCTTAATACCTAAGATAACCTCGTTATCGATTCATGTACTAAGGACTTACATCATTCTGGAATGATTCTTGGCATTTGAACTCAAATAACACTCAAATCAATGAGAATCTGCCAAGAAGGTCAAAACAAGGTTGCACGATAAAAATCAAGCAAAACGGATGAAAAACAAAGATTTCACGCACGTTTTAAGATTCAAGGCATCAAAACAAGATTTAAAGACTAAAGTGCCCATCATCAATATCCATCTTATCCAAGATGTTAGTTTTCAAAATACGAGTCTTACAGAAGAAGAATCAACAAAAATGGATAAAGAATGAAGATTCTACGCCCGCCGGAAGATTCAAATGATTCGTACGCAATATATGGAGATAGGGAACTCATTTTTTGGATTACTTTTCATCAAAGTCTTCTTTTTTGAAAAATGAATCCAACGAAAAAAGAATCAACGAAAACGGATGCATAACAAAGAAAACACGTGCGGATTACGAAACGTAGCAAAAGACGATGGACCGGGGCGGGTGGCAGCCAGCCGCCGCCGGCCACCTGGAGGTCGGCGCCGGCCTCCCCTCCCCCGTCTCGTTTCCTCTTTTTGGTCCTTTCATGTACCCGGTGCCACACCTTTACGCGATTATACATACCCGGTGCCACACCTTTGCGCGATTGTACGTACCTGGTGCACCACCTTTTCCACCTTTTGCTAAAGTGCTCCTCAAGATGCTAACATGAGCCGAATTTCCCTTATAAATAGGAGGGCTTTGGTTCATTTGAAACACACACTCTTTCAACAAAACCTACAAGTATTACACACTTTCTTTAGAAAATCTCTTGTATTCTTTAGTCTTTCTCATTCTAGGATTATTGTAATTAATCTACGGATTAATATAGAAGCTAGGGCGAACGCTAGGGATTCGGAGATCAATCTTTGTACGTCCAAAAGAGTTGTCAATCATAATAATACATTGCTACGCATTTATTTCCGGGTGATATCTAAACTCTTATTTTACTTGTCTCATTTCATATTCTAATATGTGTTATTGCCTGGTATGTGATTTATTTGTTGCCATGAATTGCGAGTAGTTTATTATTGTGATTATTGATGATGTAGATAATTATAAGTAGGGATGATATTATATAATTAATGCACGACAATCGTAAAGTGATATGATGGCTATAACACCCTCAAAATCACTGTTTAGCGGAAGCAAGCTTTGGGGTGCTACTAATCAAATATCACAGCACAAAAGTAAAGCAAACGACATCAATATGCAACGTTTGTAAAATAGTTACATTTCCATACATAAAATGTTTGAAACATAGCGTTTCTGGTTACAAAATGAAGTTCCCTAGAGTCTGTGTGTAAAGCGGGAGATTCTATTACATAATCATAATAAATACAAAAGATGATGCTAAGAATCTCCGTTAAATGCAATGTAGAAATCATGCGACTCTAGCTAGTGTCCTGAGGGAATCCTACTCCGTCTGTGTACCTGAGATACAAAGCTAAAAAGGTCAACACGAATGTTGGTGAATCTCACAGGTTTGTAAATAATATAAGTATTTGAACACAAGGTTTCATCAGTAATGCCCGCAGGCGTAAATCAAGTATTTGAAATCCCGTAATGTAAAGAAAGTAAGTTATACCGTTGCCATGAGGCTCATAATCGAAGCTTAACCTGTAAATAATAAATTACTCCCGTGACATGCTCGTAATTGAGCAAGCATAAGTAACGAATAATAGTCGCCCGTTTATACAGAACGGTTCGTGGTAGCGCTACTACCCCGGGCGGGGAGGGTCATTTCCCTAATGGATCCATTAACTAGTGTTCGCGCTTAAGTACATAACTAACGATATATGATGGAGAGACTTCCGTAAAAGTAAGTAACTCATGCAATCCCGTACAGTAAAATGAGTAGTTCGTACTTGTGTTCAAGAAAAATAAGCAATGTATCTTACCCCATAAGTAAAACAGTAAAAGTGGGGCTGTGAGACTCACCTGAGCCTAGTAAATACGTATATGAAATCAACCAGGTAAAGCGGTTGTAAGTCTGTGTATCGATTCTCAGAACCCTGCAACCTTCTGGCGTCCGAAACGCATAAGGTTGTAAGTAAACAAGTAAACGAGTTGGTGTCTTAAAAGATCACCCATACTAGTTGTCCACTCAACTAGGATATGTCCAAGTGTTTGTTTAGTAAACCGTTTGTATTTTGAAAACAAGTATGGCCCGTTGGTGATGGTTCGTAATAATAATCCAAAAGTGTTATGGTTATATGCATTGTTTTATTGAAAACCGTATCTGGGATTTAAATTCGGAAAATTTAGTAAAGTTTGGTTGCGGATTGAAATAGTGGTGCGAACTGAGTTTGCGGTGCGAGCCGAGGTCAGCTCGCAAGGCAGTAGGCTGCGAACCGAGTTGGGTTCACAAGGCAAGTGGGTTCGCAAGTGGTAGGCTGCGAACTGAATTCGGTTCGCAAAACAAGGTTCAGCTCGCAGGTCGACTCGCAGGTCAACTCGCAGGTCAACTCGCAGGTCAACTCGCAACTCAACTCGCAGGTCAACTCGTAGGTCGACTCGCAAGTCAACTCGCGAGTGCGTTCGGTTCGTAGTTTCGGTTCACGAGTTCAGTTTTCGGTTCGCAGTTTGGGTTCGTCTTGCAGGACGAACAGATCTCGGTTCGCAGAACGAGCTGTTCGAACACTTATCTTTAAAAATGCATTTTTAAGTCGGTTTTTGGGCAAATCTTCGTTGAGTAAACGTTCTAGCATGTAAATAAAAGCTTTACAAGTAATTTAAAAGAGTTTTTAAAGCTTCTTACCAACAAAATCGAAAATCAAAGAAGATGAAGATGATGATGATGATTCTCTTGCTTGTGTCTTGATGATGATGATGAACGATTTTGGTGATGATGTTCTTGTTATCTCAGTTTTTTAGAGAGAGATATAGAGATTTAGTAGGGAGAGAGATGAGAGAAAGTAGGTGTAAGTGTGTGTGTAAAGTGAGGTGAAGTGGGGAGGGAAAAAGGGATTAAAAGGGTTGGGTCATGGGTCGGTTTGAGTTTGGGTCCGCAGGTCTGAGCCGACCCATTTGGGTCTCGGCTCGCGGGTTTGTGTTTCCGAATTTTATATCACGAGTCGTTGTCGGTTAAATCCCGTAGTTGTTTAAATGTTGTTTCGCATTATATGTTAAAGTGTATCTGAAATATTTTTAGCCGAAGTATTTTATCAAAATGCTTAATAATGAGTTATAAAAATATAACTTGAATTACTTTCTGTTGTTAGGCGCGTTTCGTGTGCTCTCGTCGCATTCGGAGTGTTTTAAATGATACTAGATACGTGTAATATATTTTCACAATATATTAAAGCAAATAAGTTTGTTTGGTTAATTCCACATTATTTAAAAGTTTTTGTCACCAACGTTCAATCTAAATTGTATCGGATCTCGTCCGTTTGGTAAGTGTACGATTTAAACGAATCGCGTACGCGTGTAAGAACTTTTACAAAAGTCTCATGTATTTAGATTAATATAAAACTAAATACATGAAATTACAAGTAGTTTAGGCGCTAATCAAAAGTCCTAAATTGGCGGGTGTTACATTCTCCCCTTGTTAAGAGAATTTCGTCCCAAAATTGAGCTCAAGTTGGATGAGTAGAGTCTGTGAACAGGTGTGGGTATTTCAGTTGCATTTGGTCTTCCCGTTCCCAAGTGAATTCAGGGCCGCGCCTCGAATTCCATATGACCTTGACAATGGGAATACGACTATGTTTAAAACGTTTGACTTCTCGGTCCATTATTTCCGCAGGTTCCTCGAAAAAGTGCAGTTTATCATCGATTTGTATTTCGTCGAGTGGCACAATCAGGGTCTCATCAGACAGACATTTCTTCAAGTTAGAAATGTGAAAGGTAGGATGCACGCTACTAAGTTCGGTGGGTAGCTGTAGTCGATACGCCACTGGACCAATTTGCTCGAGAATTTCAAATGGTCCAATGTACCTAGGGTTCAATTTTCCTCATTTTCTGAATCGAATGACACCTTTCCATGGTGCCACCTTAAGAAGTACCTTGTCCCCAACCTGGAACTCGAGGTGTTTGCGTCTCACGTCAGCGTAACTTTTCTAACGATCACGTGCGGCTTTTAGCCGGTTTTGGATACTAATGATCTTCTCAGTGGTTTCGTGAATGATTTCTGGACCAGTGAGTTGGGTATCCCCCACCTCAGTCCAGCAGATAGGTGATCGGCACTTACGTCCGTAGAGTGCCTCAAAAGGTGCGGCCTTGATGCTAGTATGGTAACTGTTGTTGTATGAGAATTCGCACAAAGGCAAGTGATTTTCCCAGTTCTTACCGAAGTCAACTACGAAGGCGCGTAGCATATCCTCCAGTGTTTGAATAGTTCATTCACTTTGGCCATCTGTTTGCGGGTGATAGGCAGTACTCATATCCAAACGAGTACCGAGTGATTTTTGTAGTGATTGCCAAAAGTTAGAAGTAAAACGACTGTCCCTATCCGAGATGATCGAGATAGGTACACCGTGTCGTGAAACAATTTCTTCGATGTAGATGCGAGCCAAACGCTCCATCTTGTCAGTTTCCTTGATGGTTAGAAAATTGGCAGATTTCGTGAGACGGTCTACAATCACCCAAATGGTATCGCAACCGCTCGAAGTTTTTGGTATTTTGGTAATAAAGTCCATGGAAAGTTGCTCCCATTTCCATTGAGGGATTTCAGGTTGTTGGAGCACTCCTGAGGGTCTTTGGTGTTCGGCCTTGACCTTGGAACAAGTTAAGCATTTACTGACGTATAATGCGATGTCACCTTTCATGTTAGGCCACCAATACAATCCTTTGATGTCGTGATACATCTTTTCAGAACCAGGAAGTATAGAATATCGAGATTTGTGAGCTTCAGCCATCACCAAATCTCGCAAGTTTCCGAATTTGGGTAACCATACCCGGTTAGAGAAGTACCGAGTCCCATCAGGTTGTTGGAGCAATCCTGAGGGTCTTTGGTGTTCGGCCTTGACCTTGGAACAAGTTAAGCATTTACTGACGTATAATGCGATGTCAGCTTTCATGTTAGGCCACCAATACAATCCTTTGATGTCGTGATACATCTTTTCAGAACCAGGATGTATAGAATATCGAGATTTGTGAGCTTCAGCCATCACCAAATCTCACAAGTTTCCGAATTTGGGTAACCATACCCGGTTAGAGAATTACCGAGTCCCATCAGGTTTGATTTCAAATTGTTTACCCATGCCTCGCAGGGCTTCATCGATGACGTTTTCGGGTTTGAGTGCTTCGAGTTGAGCGGCAAGAACTTGGGTGATGAGATCATTGCGGATGGTAATACTGAGGGCTCGGACTCGAAGGGGTTTCACTCGTTCCTTTCGGTTTAAGGCATTGGCAACTACGTTCGCCTTGCCTGGGTGGTACTTGATTTCGCATTCGTAGTCACTAAGTAGCTCGACCCAACGACATTGTCTCATGTTTAGATCCTTTTGATCGAATATGTGTTGGAGGCTTTTGTGATCAGTAAAGATAGTACTTTTCGTATCGTAGAGGTAATGTCTCCAGATTTTTAGCGCGAATACCACGGCACTCAATTCTAGGTCGTGTGTCGTATAGTTTTTCTCATGAATTTTCAGTTGTCGTGAGGCATAGGCAATGACTTTCTCCCGTTGCATTAACACGCAACCAAGTCCTTGGTGTGAGGCGTCGCAGTAAACCACGAAGTCATCGGTGCCTTCGGGTAGGGACAAGATTGATGCACTGCAGAGTTTGTGTTTCAGTAACTGGAAGGCTGACTCTTGTTTGTCGGTCCAATCGAATTTCTTGTCTTTCTGAGTCAGTGAGGTTAAGGGTAAGGCTATTTTGGAGAAATTCTCAATGAATCGTCGATAATATCCGGTGAGACCTAAGAATTGTCGTATCTCAGTTGGTGTGGTTGGCGCTTCCCAGTACTTAATGGCCTCGATCTTGGCTGGATCAACACGTATCCCTTGACTGTCAACGACATGCCCTAGGAATTGTACGGTTCGCATCCAGAACTCACACTTGGAGAACGTGGCGTATAACTCCTCGTGTCTGAGTAATTCCCAGATGGTTTTCAGGTGTTGGCGATGTTCGGTTTCGTTGCGAGAGTAGATCAAGATGTCGTCAATGAACACGATGACGAACTTATCTAGGTAGGGTTTGCACACCCGATTCATAAGGTCCATGAATACAGCCGGTGCGTTGGTTAAGCCAAAAGGCATCACTTAAAATTCGTAATGTCCATAGCGGGTTCTGAAAGCTGTTTTTGGGATGTCGGAGTCTCGAACTCGAAGTTGATGATAACCCAACCGTAGGTCGATCTTAGAATAAAAACTCGACCCCTGAAATTGGTCAAACAGGTCATCAATGCGAGGAAGTGGGTAATGGTTTTTGACAGTTAACTTGTTAAGTTCACGATAGTCGATGCACATTCGGAAAGAACCGTCTTTCTTTTTCACGAACAAGACCGGAGATGCCCAAGGTGAGGAACTTGGTCGAATAAATCCCTTGTCCAGGAGTTCCTATGACTGAGTAGACAACTCCTGAAGTTCGGATGGGGCTAGTCGGTAAGGTGCTCGTGCCACCGGTGTTGCACCGGGCACAAGATCAATAGAAAATTCGACTTGTCTAGGTGGTGGGAGGCCAGGCAAGTCTTCTGGAAAGACTTCTGGGAAATCCCGAACAATAGGCACATTCTCAAGTCGTTTCTCCTCCGACTTTTTCTCCATAACATGTGCGAGGATTGCTTGGTACCCTTTTCTCAAGTATTTTCGGGTTTTCATGCAAGAAATGATGTTTGGGCTCGTCCCGCCGGTTTCCCCTTGTATGACTAAAGTTCCACCGGTGACGAGAGAGATGCGGACGATTTTCTCAAAACAAACTATTTCGGCTCGGTGCTTGGATAACCAATCCATACCGACGATGATGTCAAAGCTGCCGATCTCGATGGGTATCAAATCAATGGAAAAGAGCTCATTAGCTAAGTTTAAAGTGCAATTAGGTATCACACTGTCTGCCTCAATAAGTTCTCCGTTTGCCAATTCTACTGTGTACTTAGAATCTAAGGCTATAGGTGCAGTGTCAAGTAGTGGATAAAATTTATCAGACATAAAGCTCTTATCAACACCAGTATCAAATAGGACAGTGGCAGTTAAGTTGTTGAGAAGGAACGTACCCGTGACCACATTAGGGTCTTGACGGGCTTCCCCTGATTTCAGCACGAAAGCTCTTCCTCGAGCGTTGTTGTTGTTCTTGTTGTTGTTGTTTTTCAATTTGGGGCAGTCGCTCTTGAAATGCCCTGAATTTCTGCACCCAAAGCAAGTCTTCGGTGCGTTAGTGTTGGGGGTAGGGATGTTGGCTCGGAAATCCTTGGCTAAGTGCCCGAACCTTTTGCAATTAGTACAAGGGCAGGAACCGTCATGATGGCGGTTGCATTTGGAACAGTAAGGTTTATTCCCGACGTACCCTTTCCTCTCTGTAGATCCCGAGGAATAAGCCTTAATAAACTCAGGCTTTTTGTTGAAGGTTTGTTTGGAGGAATTGGGACTTCCTTCCCACTTACGCTTGTTGTTTGTTGTTGGGGTTGAAGTTGTGCCACGACGGACAGAGTTGGCCGTTAGTTCGTGAGCCATACGAATAACACTCTGAATAGTACCCGGTTTGGATGAAGTCACCAGGTCTTGAAGTTTGTCGGGGAGTCCATCTACGTATTTCTCGATCCTCTTATACTCGGGATCGACCATGGATGGGCACAGAAGTGCCAGTTGGTGAAAACGGTTGGTGTAACCCGTGATGTCATCACCCTGCATTTTGTGGTTCCAGAACTCTACTTCCAGCTGTTTCAATTCATCTCTGGGGCAGTACTCGCCCCTCAACATCTGCTTTAACTCATCCCATGAGAGTTTGAAGCATTCGCAATACCCACAGTCTGGGCATAGGTGTTCCACCAGGTGAGAGCGGTGTCAGAAAATGTACTGGCGGAGAACTTGACCTTGTCTCCCTCTGTGCAGTTGCAAATAAGGAATACAGATTCGATTTTCTCGATCCAGCGTACTAGACAGATTGCTCCCTTGGTACCTGCAAAGCTAAAAGGTTTGCAGTTTTGAAAGTCTTTGTAAGCGCAGTGTTTGGGTTGTGGCCCATTGGTAGCTGTATCTTCGCTACTAGGAACAGGTGTCCGGGTAGCCAAGGCTTGGGCCACACTGCGGGCAATTAGATCCGCTATTTCAGTTTCGCTAAGGGTGACCTGGCGTCGGGGAGGCATGATGCTGAACAAGGAGAACAAGAAAAAGAGAAATAAGAGATTTGTACGAATTTATGATATATCTCATGTGTATATGATGGAATATATGAGAACAGAGTGACGTGATAACCATATTTCCATGTTTCATTAGATAATTAGATTAGATACAAGGCATGAGTTCTAGAGGGTTACATAATATGATGAGTACAAAAGATGCCGGGAATTGTTTCATCCTGTCGAATTACATAGATCCTACAAAAGCATAATAGAATACAGATTCAGTCTAAGCTAATTCTGGCGTAGATTGAGTTGTGGCAGCAGTGCGTTGAGGCGGTCCACAGATTCTACGAGTCTGTTGGCCGTTCGGAGGGCGTCCTCGGTTTCCCTTAGACGTGTCTCGCACTGGTGTAGTCTTGATTGTAAGACAGAGATTTCATTTCGGTTGCCAATCACTGGGTTGTGGACAACCTCCATGGTTTCGACTGTTTCTCCCACCTGATTCTGAAGAGTGTTCATGGTGGTAACAATGTGATCGTGATCTTCAGAGACTTGCTCGATTCGCTCCATTGTTGTGAGTCTCCAGTTCTCGCGAGTTTCTTGGAGTTCGATATTCATCTCATGGAGTTGTTGATCGTGATGGTGTACTCTAGCGGCTAAGTCCGGTAGGGTGAGGTGAGTGGGATATGGGTTGGCTCGAGGCGAACGGGCGTCCCTCTTAGCCACCCTTGGGTTTCATGTTCCATGCGGATAAGAGCGTGACGAACTTGGTGGTGTGTTTGCCATTTTGAGACAAAGTGTTAGAAAGAATGAAGCCTACTTACATATAACATATAATATAGCCTAATGTGTCTAGCACAAACAAGTATCGGTCACGTTTCTCTCGTGGTCAGAGTTAACTAGTGTATTCCTGTTCAATATAACCCCTTTCAAGCTTCACATCATCTTTCCTTAATTGTACATAGTTGATCAGGCTATGTTAAATTAATGTCGTATGATGCAATTCCCGAACCAGTCATACCTAATGAGGAAATACTGCCTAACGGTCATAGTCTAGGCCCACTAAATGCAACCTAGTTCGCTATAACCTTAGGCTCTGATACTAATCTGTAACACCCCCAAAATCACTGTTTAGCGGAAGCAAGCTTTGGGGAGCTACTAATCAAATATCACAGCACAAAAGTAAAGCAAACGACATCTATATGCAACGTTTGTAAAATAGTTACATTTCCATACATAAAATGTTTGAAACATAGCGTTTCTGGTTACAAAATGAAGTTCCCTAGAGTCCGCGTGTAAAGCGGGAGATTCTATTACATAATCATAATAAATACAAAAGATGATGCTAAGAATCTCCGTTAAATGCAATGTAGAAATCATGCGACTCTAGCTAGTGTCCTGAGGGAATCCTACTCCGTCTGTGTACCTGAGATACAAAGCTAAAAAGGTCAACACGAATGTTGGTGAATCTCACAGGTTTGTAAATAATATAAGTATTTGAACACAAGGTTTCATCAGTAATGCCCGCAGGCGTAAATCAGGTATTTGAAATCCCGTAATGTAAAGAAAGTAAGTTATACCGTTGCCATGAGGCTCATAATCGAAGCTTAACCCGTAAATAATAAATTACTCCCGTGACATGCTCGTAATTGAGCAAGCATAAGTAACGAATAATAGTCGCCCGTTTATACAGAACGGTTCGTGGTAGCGCTACTACCCCGGGCGGGGAGGGTCATTTCCCTAATGGATCCATTAACTAGTGTTCGCGCTTAAGTACATAACTAACGATATATGATGGAGAGACTTCCGTAAAAGTAAGTAACTCATGCAATCCCGTACAGTAAAATGAGTAGTTCGTACTTGTGTTCAAGAAAAATAAGCAATTTATCTCACCCCGTAAGTAAAACAGTAAAAGTGGGGCTGTGAGACTCACCTGAGCCTAGTAAATGCGTATGTGAAATCAACCAGGTAAAGCGGTTGTAAATCTGTGTATCGATTCTCAGAACCCTGCAACCTTCTGGCGTCCAAAATGCACAAGGTTGTAAGTAAACAAGTAAACGAGTTGGTGTCTTAAAAGATCACCCATGCTAGTTGTCCACTCAACTATGACATGTCCAAGTGTTTGTTTAGTAAACCGTTTGTATTTTGAAAACAAGTATGGCCCGTTGGTGACGGTTCGTAATAATAATCCAAAAGTGTTATGGTTATATGCATTGTTTTATTGAAAACCGTATCTGGGATTTAAATTCGGAAAATTTAGTCAAGTTTGGTTGCGGATTGAAATAGTGGTGCGAACTGAGTTCCTGGTGCGAGCCGAGTTCGGCTCGGAAGGGAGTAGGCTGCGAACCGAGTTGGGTTCGCAAGGCAAGTGGGTTTGCAAGTGGTAGGCTGCGAACTGAATTCGGTTCGCAACACAAGGTTCAGCTCGCAGGTCGACTCGCAGGTCAACTTGCAGGTCAACTCCCAGGTCAACTCGCAGGTCAACTCACAGGTCAACTCGCAGGTCAACTCGCAGGTCAACTCGCAGGTCGACTCGCAAGTCAACTCGCGAGTGGGTTCGGTTCGTAGTTTGGGTTCGCGAGTTCAGTTTTTGGTTCGCAGTTTGGGTTCGTCTCGCAGGATCACAGAACGAGCTGCTCGGACACTTATCTTTAAAAATCCATTTTTAAGTCGGTTTTTGGGCAAATCTTCGTTGAGTAAACGTTATGGCATGTAAATAAAAGTTTTACAAGTAATTTAAAAGAGTTTTTAAAGCTTCTTACCAACAAAATCGAAAATCAAAGAAGATGAAGATGATGATGATGATGATGATGATCCTCTTGCTTGTGTCTTGATGATGATGATGAATGATTTTGGTGATGATGTTCTTGTTATCTCAGTTTTTTAGAGAGAGATATAGAGATTTAGTAGGGAGAGAGATGAGAGAAAGTAGGTGTAAGTGTGTATGTAAAGTGAGGTGAAGTGGGGAGGGAAAAAGGGATTAAAAGGGTTGGGTCATGGGTCAGTTTGAGTTTGGGTCCGCAGGTCTGAGCCGACCCATTTGGGTCTCGGCTCGCGGGTTTGTGTTTCCGAATTTTATATCACGAGTCGTTGTCGGTTAAATCCCGTAGTTGTTTAAATGTTGTTTCGCATTATATGTTAAAGTGTATCTGAAATATTTTTAGCCGAAGTATTTTATCAAAATGCTTAATAATGAGTTACAAAAATATAACTTGAATTACTTTCTGTTGTTAGGCGCGTTTCGTGTGCTCTCGTCGCGTTCGGAGTGTTTTTAACGATACTAGATACGTGTAATATATTTTCACAATATATTAAAGCAAATAATATTTATTTGGTTAATTCCACATTATTTAAAAGTTTTTGTCACCAATGTCCAATCTAAATTGTATCGGATCTCGTCTATTTGGTAAGTGTATGATTTAAACGAATCGCGTACGCGTGTAAGAATTTTTACAAAAGTCTCATGTATTTAGATTAATACAAAACTAAATACATGAAATTATAAGTAGTTTAGGCACTAATCAAATGTCCTAAATTGGCGGGTGTTACAATGGCCCCTATTCGACTGTTTATTCGATATAGTACTAGAAATGCTTTCGAGCAAAATACAAATGTATGGAAGTCATAAACGACCGAAGGTAGTCATATCACTGGAATTAGCTCTGGTTTAACTGTTGGAATTTCAAAAGGATAATACAACTTCACAACTAACTGGTGTATCCTACGAAAGTCAATGCATTACAAAGTAATGTTCGTAAAATACATTCAGACAAAACAGGAATTAATAACACATGTACTGTTGAGACCTTATGAACTTAAGTTTAATCTATGGAGTACCCTTTCTGGTTATCCACGTGACTACAACCTAGTAATTAGGACCTGATCAACCTTAATTATGGTAAGTAGTTATCTATGTCCATGACATGCAATAAGTAAGACACAGTGAAGCCACTCGTTGTATATATTAGGTTTACATTTCCGCACTGCTTTACTTTTAATTAGTTTAGAGTGTCACTTTCACTGTCAATTACTCTTGACCGTATGTTGAACGTAAGAATCCATGGAATTACCATGTAAAGTATACGGTCTAATTACTGAAAGGCATGGTCTGCATATGAAACACGTTCTTAATAAACTACGAATAATTCGGGGATGTATAACTGTTTGAAAAGGAGAGATTTAAGTCATAAGTCGAAGAAACCGGAATCTAATCAATTATAAATAAGACTTAGGAATGAAAATGAAAGTCCAAGTGACTTAGGATACTTAAACCTCTAGGTCTCATAAAATCGTCGGTCTAAACATACAAAGTTATTAATATGCATGCTAATAGAACAGTAAACTATCCTAGGGGTTAAGAACGGTCGGACCTATGAGACGATACGCCACTGATTCATGCACCTCGGTATAAAACCAAAATAGGTTGCCTATCTCTCATACATAGGTATTAGAAGTTGGCGTATTGTTCCGATTAGAATCATGATAACCTAGTTCCTAGTGACATGCCAATGGGAAATTTAGTTGGTAGGGTTCTAGAGTTTACACCTGATAGACTACTTATTATATTAAGTTTTGTTCCTATTTAGTCTGTCATCCTGAAACATTAATTATCAAAACCTCAACAATCACATCTCTATCTTTATCTGCTTTCCTGTACTTTAATATTCTGCAATTTACTTTCCTGCATTTTAATTACTTGTCTTGAGTTTAAAAAACCCCAAACCTATCTACTTTATCCTATCCTAAATACTTCCCTACCAAAAGTGCTAACTTTAATCACCACACGTTTGGATTCATAGAACGGTCTTAGGTTATACTTACCACTTACTAACCAGAGTAGCTAGTACATATAATTTAAGCCCCGCTATTTATAAATTTTAAAACCCCTGTTGGTGCCCGATTAGTTACCATCAACGACACAGACGCTTTCGGGTGCCATCAAGTTTTTGGCGCCGTTGTCGGGGAATCACAAACGTACGATTTAAAGCCACCTTAAGTAGTAGTATTTAGGAGATCCTTCCGATCGAAATCTTCTTAGAAATCTTTCGAAAGTTAATTTAAGTAATCTAGTGTTAATTTAGTATTAGTTAATTAGGATAATATTAGTTAAAAAAATGACAACTCAAAACCCACTTCTTGCCTCATTTCGAAGGATGAACTGATGGCAATGGACGATACGAAATTCTTTGACTACTTAGTAGGAGAAATTGGGTCGGATTTCTTTTTACCCTCTTCCTCTAAGGCTAAAGAAACTTCCGAAACCCTAGAAGTATTTAGGACCTCACTTTCTATTCCAAAATATTTCCTGGACTTGGATGACATGGATAAGTTACCTGACCTAGCATCATCCTCAGAAGATCACTCTCCAACATTGCAATTGCCTCAATTACCAAATTCTATCCACTTCAAATATTTTCCCGAAAAAGATTATGAAGTAAAACCTCCAAAATTATGTGACCTAATTACCCTCATTCCCGAAACTTCAGTGTACGAAAAAACTCTGTCAAATTCTCGTAATGACGGTATCTTCCCATTCCTTTCAAATGAACACCAATACACCATCTATCGAGTGGTGGATAAAGTTCCCTCAGTCGAACCAGAAAAACCCTGTTCCAGAGAACGACACTTAGGCACATCTTTCAATCCTTCTCGTAGAATAGACGTCTATAGGACATTCGTTAGGAAATTAAACTCCTCCGAATTTCCTTTTTCATACGAACAACGAGAAAAGATTACCAATCTTGATGAACAAGTGAAATTCCTATCTCGCCTGTCAAATCATGAATGCGAAAGCACTTCCTCTAATTTCAAAGACCAAGAACTAAAGTTCATAGCAGATTTAGATCCACTTTTTGAATCACTTGCCGACATGGATTTTCTCCCAATATCTATGATATTAATCCATCACAATGTCGTTACAATGATCAATGAACTTGAGTTCTGGATAAAATGGGACCCGATGATTCCTATCATCATCCCTGGTAAAATTTCATTCTTTGTTGACCCCACCTCTTACTTGATCTCAAAATTGCAAGACGTTTTTCCTGATTCCGCGAAGGAAAGAATCGATACAACCCTCTTCACTTAAAGAAAAGACCTTCACATTAAGCTTGTTCGAATCTTCGCCTTTACCAAATACCCTTTCACTTCCACACAAAAAGCACAAATCAGTAAACTCGTTAAGATAGTCAATTCTACAACCGGAGAACCTGATTCGGAGGAAGAGAAAGCATTTCTGGAAGTCATAGATAAACTCACTCACAATCTAAATTATAAAGACCAAGGGACACGCGATGGTTTGTCAAACCCTAAAAAGATAAGAAAGGCATATAATAGGTTAATAAGCGATCTTGTCAATTTGGGATATGAAGAACGAGAAGTCCTAGGGAAACTACAGAATAGTCATTACTATTTAGTTTATAATGTCATCTCGGAACTCTCAAAATGTTTTGTACTTAAAAACGTTCACTTGAGGGAGCAAATCTCGACCCTTTCCCTATGGAGGGATCGAAACGAATCGTAAAACAATTCTATCCGAAAAGGTCGAAGCTCGCGACTTTAAATGAGCATATTTTAATACATATATTAATATAATAAATTCTTGAAAGTTTCCTTGAAAAATAAAAAACGTTTTTAAATGTTGTCTGAAAACATGCGCGCGTCTAAAAGAATGTACACCTTGTTAAAAAGCGTTTAACCGAAACATTTGTACATTCTATAAACAAGCCTCAGACAAAGATTTTAAAACACCCAAAAACATACTAAGTTTAGTATCTTAGATTAAATATAATTGTCCCGCAGGAATTTGCGCGTTTCTTAAATTATTTATAATGTAACAAGGAACCAACAAGTTACTAGTTACAATAAGTATGCTTAAGATTCATACTTACAATTAATGGGACATTAGGAATTGATCTAGGGAATTAGGCTTAATCTTATAGTAATAGAGACCATATGTAAGGAATATGGTACTTAAGGACATGACACATATTCCTAGAGACCACTAAAACCTTCCATACCTTCACCATGATTCAAAAATAAGAAGAAAATTTCTTCTTCCTCCCCTCTCCTCTCCAAAACCGTCCACCACCAAAACCACCATAAAACCACCATCAAAACTCCACCAAAACTTGTGATCTTGTATCTTTTGAACTCCTATTTGCATGATCTCACGGTTGTACGATTATTTTCAAGTTTTATCCATCAAAACTAAAGTATGATCATAAAACCCACTTTAATCTTAAAAGAGCTTATTTCTTGAAGTTAGCAAAGTTAGTAACTAGAAATTAGTGCTTTTCTTGGTTAGATGCTTAGGAACTACATGCTACTATCACTTACTCATGTTAATTCACACATGTTTGACTTTATCAAAAGAATGAACTTTGACTAATTGATTAAGTCTAGAATTTTGCTTGATTAAGTGTTAGTATCTAAGTAATTAAGTAATTAGGGTGTTTTGATCTATGTTAATTGCATAAATAGGATTAGCAAGTTTGATTTTTAAATCAACAAAAAGTTAACTAGCTTGCATAGAATAATGGACCAAGATCACTTGACCATTCTTGCTTACTAGGATGCTTGTACTTGCTTGACTAGTCAAATTAGGCAATATGACTAGAGAATCATCACTTTAAAAATATAAGTCTTTAACTAAACCAAACACATGGATGAGATGACTTTTTGTGCATAACCTAGCTTGTTCACCAATTAGGAAATGCTTGAAATAGTTTGGATCATGTATGCATGCATAAGTTAAAATGATGGCATGCGGGAAATTGGAAATATCATGTGAGGAAAGACCTAAAAAGTCAACTTGAAGTATTGAATCTTTTAAGCAAATTATTTACAAAATTTTTATTCAAAAACCTTACTTCAACTTAGACTCCTAAAAGTCAAACCTTACTAAAAATGATATGACCATATGTTGTGAAATCTTGACATTTCAAACTTGGGTAGCACCAAACTTTGTAAATGACAATATTTCACAATAAAATTGCCATCTCATGACCATATATTTTTCTAATGTCGATATGTGACACCCGTCAAATTAGGACTAGTAGTTAGTGCCTAATCAAGTTTTAATACATGTAATTAGTTCTGTGTTAGGCTAATTAATGTATCAACATATATATTGATGAGTATATATATACAAGTATGCGATTTGATTAAATCGTACGAGTTTCAAATCGAATGCAATTCGATTCAATTAATGGACGTTGGTGAAAATTTTATTAAATAATATAATATTATTTAATAACGCAATTATATCCAAAATATTATTTAGATAATATTTCAATTCAAATTCGTATCGTACAAACAAGGACTACACGATTAGATTATTAAACGCGCAAACAAATCGAAACAAGTTAAAGTTATACTTTATAACGCAACCATTAAGTATTTGGTAAAATACTTCAACAAAAGTATTGGGTAATTATTCGTATTTTAAAACGTATATTTAAACGTATAAAATAAACATTTAACGTTTAAACGAACGGGAGAACGAACACCGCACGGAGCGCGATTGCGGGGACTGAAAAAGGTGAGGCTTTCACCTACACCCCACCTCTTTCCCTCTTTCTTTCATTTTCATTTCAACAAAAACACACACACCACAAAAACACTCTCAAACCCAAAAACTTCCATCAATTTTCGGATTTGCAAACCAACCAACAAAAGTTATATTTTCGGAATCACCATCAAGCAAGGAACAAGATTTACAAAAGCATCGTCATCATTTTCGGCCTCCTCTAGCTTCGATTTGCAATTGTAAGAAATTCTCTAAATATTTAGATCTACTCATTTTGGTGTATTATTTCGGTGTTATAATATTTACACAACTTAGTATTGTCCAAATGTATGAAGAAAACACGATTTTGCAGCCTAAAAATGAGTTAGATTTGTGATTTGGGTCGGAAAAGCGCGACAGGCGCTGTTTCTGGGCTGGTGTTCATCTTTGCGACACAAGCCTTGTGTCGCAAGGTTGTGTCGCATAAACCCATTGACGTCGCATTTTATGTTCCATCAACCCTTGTGTCGTAGATTTTGCGACACAACGATTATGTCGCACCTTGTGTTGTATACCCTATACGACACAACCCTTATGTCGCTATTGATTTAGCACCGAAAGCTTATGCGACACAACCCTTGTGTCGCTAAGCTCTTGTGTCGCATACGTGACCTTTGTGTCGCATGAAACAGAACCAAGAAAACACAGATTTTACTAAGTGTCGAGACCTAAAATTTTATCACCCGATTTCACCCAAATTCAAGTCCAGCTCGACCCCAGCCAGGGGCTCTGCCCCTTGGACCCCGCCACGGGCTGCCGCCCCTTGGACCCCGCTACCAGGGGCGCTGCCCCCAGACCCCCGTCATTAACGGGCTTCGCCCTTACCCTAGGTTCACAAGTAACGGTGCTACATCTAAACTTTCACACAAAGTGTTAAACTTGTATAACATCAAACACGAATGCGATACAACTTCTAAAACACAATGGAACTTAGTTTTAGGTATAACACTTCAAAACCATCAAAATAATAATGTGGGATTATTGTTACAAACAAGCACCAACGGGCCGTACACATTTTCAAAGACTTAAACAAACAACCAAATCGCGGTAATTTGGACATTCTAAGTTGGACGAACAATTACAAGGAAAGTCTTTAGAGATGCCTACTCATGTTATAACCATTGTGTGTCTTGGACACCCTCAGGTTACAAGTCTTCGGACATCAATCCACCGCTAATCAATTCAAGTTTATTAATTTAATCGCTCAAGGCTCAGGTGAGTCTCATGGCCCCTATTTTACTGTTTTCATTAAGGGGTGTGATATTATTGCTCGTTAGTTTTACAAGTAGAACGCAAGTACAATTCAATCAAATACTACATGAGTTGTTTTCAACTAATCAATAAAGCCCTCCATAGCAAAGTCTGGTAATACATCTATAGCGTGAATGTTAGTATATGATATCATATAGGATTGACAATCCTCGTTCGGGTTAGCACGCACTAACTGGTCAAACGGACGTATTAGCATTTGGGAAGACGAGTGTAGATTAGGCACTCATAGGAGGCAACTCAGTTGGGTTTCCTTAATTGGACCTGACACTCAAGTTAAGCTCAGACTATGTGCTCATGGCTGTATAAATTTTATTTTGCTTAATTGCATTTTAAATTCAATTATATTATAAAATCTTGCGGTTCATACAAATATGCGTTGACATACAAACCTGTGAGCTCACCAGCATTTCGCTGACCCATTTTAGCATGTATCACAGGTGACCAGCAGTAGGTTGGACAGCTCAATCAAGAACTGTTAGCTCGAGTCAGCATGCAAACAATCAGAGATTTAGCTGCATTATTATATTTTGTATAGGTTAATTATGTACTTAAATCTCTCAATTTCAAACCGGGCTAATGTAAACAATATTTTGATGTAAACTTTTGTCTTATCAATATCAATGTAAAACGACGCATGTAGTGGTCGTTCATTATATCTTTTGTGCTATGTATATTGATTAGTCGCGCCCCGACCCGATTCGTTTCCGCAACCCGAATTTGGGGGTGCGACACGATATTACCTTAGTATTAATAAAACTGATTATCCGTTGCTTGGGAACATTAAATGCTTAATGAAATCTTGGGATTGTCAAAAATTTAAAAGCTCTCACTTCGAAATTTCAATAAGAAACTTCGAAACGTGCTTTGAATTTCTCTTCCTTAAAAGATCCATTATTTTTAAATGTTCTCAGGTACCATGTCACCAAAGAAGAAGCTAAGCCAAACACGACCTCTTATAGGACCTCTCGCCTATCTTAGTGCCACGCCTCAGTACGACCAGATGGCACACATCTGGAGAGACAAGAAGTTCGGCCGTTTAAGATATGTTGACTGGGATAAGTTACAGGTATTAGGGTTCAGACAGAGACTTGAACGCCTACTCATTTATCCAGTTGGGGATCAGCAGTTCGAGTCCTTCAAAAGGCTATTCAGTATTGATGAGCCAGTGTATATGGAGATGGTTACAGAGATCATGACCACCTACACATTTGAGATCGGGAGTAGAGTTGGAGATGGTTCGATCACATTTCGGTACATGGGCAGTTTATTCACCTTGACACTATCACAGTTTGCCCAGCACTTGGATCTATAAACCCTAGAGGAGATACATTCCCCTCTATTCACTGGTGGAGCCACCTCGATTTCCATCACGACCACACACGCCGAGGCATGGAGCCGTTGGTCGCCAAAACCATATTTCTCGGGTATCAAGGCTACACAACTCAGAGACCCAGTCCTGCAAATCTTACAAAAAGTAATAGCTTGTTCACTTGATGGAAAACACATGACAAGCGGTAGAGTTGCAGCATTTGATGTTGCCTTAATGGCAAGTATCCTCGAAAGAAAGAACATTCAGGTTGCACATTTAGTCGCCCAACGGATCCTAGAGGAAAAAGATTTTGGTGCAAAGAGATCTTACATGGGCCTAATGATCACAAGACTTATCCGACGAATGGGATTGCTAAGGACAGCCAGTGGATTACTATTTTATGAGGAGTATGGACATACTCCGGATTATGAGAGATAGCACTGTCTACATTAGAGCACGACTTTCGGATCCCGACAATATTGACACATTGATACCAGGACTAGTTCTACCAAGAGAGGCAAAGAAAAGGAAACAGCCAAGAGAGCCTGTTGATTCAGATACAAACAAGGATGGGGATGAGAGTGATGATAATAATGATGACCTCCCACCACCACCACAATCAGTACCACCGCCTATTAAGGCAGGACCTTCCACCCCTGCCCCTAGAGTTCAGACACCCACATACAACTATCACTACGGGATTCCTCCGGGTTCAGACTATTGGTACTGGCTGATGCAAATGCAGGTCAGATGTTATAAGGCAATAAGACAGCAAACAGCAGGGGTACCTGTGAGCCCACTTCTTGACTTACCATGTGGATTGGGATGAGCAGCACCACACATATATCCCCCTGCAGTTCCTACTCCAGCACCTCACCCGTATCCAGCCCATGGCCGTAATCTACCCCCTCGGACTGTACCTCCTAGACCACAGCCACCTCCAGCACAGGCTCCCATCACGAGACGACCTATTCCATCAGTCGTTGGGTCAGTCAGGGTTCACACTTTGAAAGGCGGCAGGACATCCAGAATCTTCGCTCGAACCATCACTGTTCAGAGTCCCAGGATTGCCAGACATACCATCCCTACAAATGTTTTCCCTGATCCAGTATCCTCTCGCAGGCAGACAGACCTATTCAAAGGGCACACCCAACAGGAATCACCAATGTACCCACCTGATACAAAATGGAGTTCTGACGATTGGTACACCAGAAGAAGGAAGCTGACCATGATCCATCAGACAAAGGCACTCACTGTCAGTACGATGATTCTTCATTAGATGAGACTTCTCCTGGACCTATCATGTCTACCGCAGCAGCTTCACCACCAGTCGAGCACTAGATTGCTCCACGTTTGGACTCATTTCTACTTTCTAGCAGACTATATTACCATTAGTTGTATTGATGTACTATGGATGCATAGACATCACCTCTACCTATTTATTACTTTATTATGCTAAAACTTTACTTTTCTTATTAGCAGCTATTATTTGATTGTTGAGTGGGATGTTTATTTGATCCAACCACTATTTATCAAAGACTAAAGCAAAGGTAGCCGTGGACCTCGCCATGAAGGACGCCGATAGCATGCGCAACAAATCGGTAACCCATCCCAAAACTCTCCATCTATTTAAAGCTTCGATTATCTAATCTGATATCTCCAAAACTAAGTGTGGGATCCCCGAAACCACATAAACACTTACGTAACAATCCGGAAATAAGTAGAATCTCCAAGTGTGGGATACTACGACAAGAGGTACTTAACAATAAGATTCGAACATTAGGGACAATGTTCCTCTAAGTGTGGGATATACGGTAGCAACCGCAAGTTTGACCTCTTGTCCGTAAAACAAACAATATTTTCATTAAAAGGTTAAAAATAGAGAAATTTTAAATTTTTTCATTTGGATTCAAAAGCAACAATTTTAGAACTTCTATTTCCCGAAAATATAAAATACAGTAAGAAACTAGTTCTCAAAGAAACAAAACTGTTTTAGAATGAGACACGGATAAAAATGGCAACACATGACTAGGCACACATTGGCCAAAATATTCGATTCGTGAGGTTTGAGCCCATAAGTAGCATTCATCTAAAAAATGCTTCACTTTTCGTTTCATGTGTGTGCCGATGTATGCCTTTGAATTAGAACTTGCTCTTGCAATGCATTTCGAGATCATACCAATGAGTTCCATACGTGGCATAGGTACAATCCGTCTTGATACTTTCTAAGGAATCTACACACCTTCCAAACACCAAACATCCATTCTTCAACCAAAACCTCCCTTTATTTATCCTGACCTATGAAAGTCACATCTTTCGGCATTTCTCAGAGACACTCTCGATTTCTCAAATTTCTACAAGAAAAGCCAACATAATCTCACAAACCAACACTCAAAGAAACCTTTCGGGCCAAAATAACACATATTCATCGGTAAGTCCGGCATAGCAAAAAGAAAAATGAGAAAAAGAAAGAAAACAAAGAAACATTATGCCGGCACTACCAAGAAAAAGGCCAGAAAAAGGAAACTAATATCCAAAAAGGGTTGCACTATGAAGTCTTTTTAAAGGTCTAAGATTCTAAAAAGAGACCTCCTAAAAGAAAGCACTTTAGCTTCGAGAAAATATAAGAAAAACCCATCACACTCCTCTTCACAACTTCCTCAAAACCAAAACCCCGATTCCTTCTAAGATATCTTGACAGACTAGTGCCATTCTCATCCAAAGTGATGGAGATTTGATTCTTGATCAAGCCTATGACGAGAATGCTGCATGACTGGCTATCTGAGTGATTGACACTAGCAAGTAGGAAACCTTAAATACTTGAGTGATTTGAGTAACCCACTGTAAGGATTGCCTAGTCATGATCACCATCTGAGTTGCTCAAAGAAGGTATCACATTCTAAACTATTAGTTTCTCATGAAAATCTCTTTCATAACTGGAATATTTTATTCTTTGGAAATGGCATTCCTAAGAAAAATTGCAATTAGAATCCTTCTACAAGGCTTTCTGAATGAGTTTGCTTGAGGACAAGCAAGGTTCTAAGTGTGGGATACTTTATATCGTGTAAAAAGTCACGTTTTTACTACCAATATCTCTCTCATTCTGGAACGATTCTTGGCATTTGAACTCAAATAACACTCAAATCAATGAGAATCTGCCAAGAAGGTCAAAACAAGGTTGCACGATAAAAATCAAGAAAAACGGATGAAAAACGAAGATTCCATGCACGTTTGAAGATTCAAGGCATCAAAACAAGATTTAAAGACTAAAGTGCCAATCATCAACATCCATCTTATCCAAAATGTTTGTTTTCAAAATACGAGTCTAACAGAAGAAGAATCAACAAAAACGGACAAAGAATGAAGATTCTACGTTCGCCGGAAGATTCAAGTGATTCGTACACAATATCTGGAGATAGGAAAATCATTTTTTAGATTACTTCTCATCAAAGTCTTCGTTTTTGTAAAACGAATCCAACGAAAAAAGAATCAACGAAAACAGGCCCATAACGAAGAAAACAAGCGCGAATTAAGAAACGCAGCAAAAGACGACGGACCGGGACGGGTGGCAGCCAGCCGCCGCCGGCCAGCCACCAGCTGCCACCGGCCACCTGGAGGGCAGCGCCGGCCTGCTCTCCCACATCTCGTTTCCGCTTTTTGGTCCTTTCGTGTACCCGGTGCCACACCTTTACGCGGTTATACGTACCCGGTGCCACACCTTTGCGCGATTGTACGTACCTGGTGCACCACCTTTTCCACCTTTTTATAAAGTGCTCCTCAAGATGCTAACATGAGCCGAATTTCCCCTATAAATAGGAGGGCTTTGGTTCATTTGAAACACACACTCTTTCAACACAACCTACAAGTATTACACACTTTCTTTAGAAAATCTCTTGTATTCTTTAGTCTTTCTCATTCTAGGATTATTGTAATTAATCTACGGATTAATATAGAAGCTAGGGAGAACACTAGGGATTCAGAGATCAATCTTTGTACGTCCAAAAGAGTTGTCAATCATAATAATACACCGCTACGCATTTATTTCCGGGTCATATCTAAACTCTTATTTTACTTGTCTCATTTCATATTTTAATGTGTTATTGCCTGGTATGTGATTTATTTGTTGCCATGAATTGCGAGTAGTTTATTATTGTGATTGTTGATGATGTAGATAGTTATAAGTAGGGATGATATTATATAATTAATGCACGACAATCGTAAAGTGATATGATGGCCCCTATTCGACTGTTTATTCGATATAGTACTGGAAATGCTTTCGAGCAAAGTACAAATGTATGGAAGTCGTAAACGACCAAAGGTAGTCATATCACTGGAATCAGCTCTGGTTTAACAGTTGGAATTTCAAAAGGATAATACAACTTCACAACTAACTGGTGTATCTTACGAAAGTCAATGCATTACAAAGTAATGTTCGTAAAATACGTTCAGACAAAACAAGAATTAATAACCCATGTACTGTTGAGACCTTGTGAACTTAAGTTTAATCTATAGAGTACCCTTTCTGGTTATCCATGTGACTACAACCTAGTAATTAGGACCTAATCAACCTTAATTATGGTAAGTAGTTATCTGTGTCCATGACATGCAATAAGTAAGACACAGTGAAACCACTCGTTGTATATATTAGGTTTACATTTCCGCACTGCTTTACTTTTAATTAGTTTAGAGTGTCACTTTCACTGTCAATTACGCTTGACCACATGTTGAACGTAAGAATCCGTGGAATTACCATGTAAAGTACATGGTCTAATTACTGAAAGGCATGGTCTGCATATGAAACACGTTCATAATAAACTGCGAATAATTCAGGGATGTATAACTGTTTGAAAATGAGAGATTTAAGTCATAAGTCGAAGAAACTGAATCTAATCAATTATAAATAAGACTTAGGAATGAAAGTGAAAGTCCAAGCGACTTAGGATAATTAAACCTCTAGGGCTCATAAAATCGGCAATCTAAACATACAAAGTTATTAATCTGCATGCTAATAGAACAGTAAACTATCCTAGGGGTTAAGAACGGTCGGACCTATGAGACGATACGCCACTGATTCATGAACCTTGGTATAAAACCAAAATAGGTTGCATATCTCACATACAGATAGGTATTGGAAGTTGACGTATTGCTCCGATCAGAATCATGATAACCTAGTTCCTAGTGACATGCCAATCGGAAATTTAGTTGGTAGGATTCTAGAGTTTACACCTAATAGACTACTTATTATATTAAGTTTTGTTCCTATTTAGTCTGTCATCCCGAAACATTAATTATCAAAACCTCAGCAATTACATCTCTATCTTTATCTGCTTTCATGTACTTTAATATCCTGCAATTTACTTTCCTGCATTTTAATTACTTGTCTTTAGTTTAAAAACCCCCAAACCTACCTACTTTGTCCCATCCTAAATACTTCCCTACCAAAAGTGCTAACATTAATCACCACACGTTTGGATTCATAGAACAGTCTTAGGTTATACTTACCGCTTACTAACCAGAGTAGGTAGTACATATAATTTAAGCCCCGCTATGTGACAATCCTCCATTTAGGGTATTAATCCTTTCTTAATTTCATGCATTACCTAGAGTAATTCCCTGATTAGTGAATTCAAAACAATTCTCATATGTTAAGTTTATGAAACTTACTATGTGATACGTGATATATTAAATTCGCAATTATATGTATATAATTACGGGTAAAATAAACGTACTAGACTCGACAAACTAAAATACAATAAAGTTGGTGATACAAAATAATTAATAATTCGAAAATTATTAATTACTAATATTAGTAACTTATATTATTGAAGTAATATAAGATATTATACGAAATTAACATGTTAAAAGCCTACAATTTTAACCCAATTAAAATATCTGGGGAACATTCTCCTGTTGAACCATACTTCCTACGTTGACAATTTAAACCATACACCATCCTTTATACTTCCTTACACTCAATATCAAATACACACACACATAAGTTCCCACCAACTCAAATTATTGGTTTTCTCTGTTCCTTCTTCTTCATCCATCGACTGAAGCAACAACAGGAGATCTGAGCAGAGGCTATTTCTTCTTCTCCTTCACGATAATCAGCAGCACATCTACCATTTTATCATCATCAGCATCATTGTAAGGACTCCTTTATTTTCACAAGTTCTACTTTATTTATGGTTATAGACATGTGTTAGTGTTCACTCAACTTCTACATGTCCAAAACATTAACCGAAACGCAAATTAAATCTAGAAACTATGAGTTTATGTTCCTGTCCAGATTCTGTTTCCACTTCCACGAACTTTATAAAAATCATTACAACAACAAAATGGACGTTTCTTAAGCCTAGAATGTAGTACAAGAAGTTATCTTTCCAACAAAATTAGTCTCGTGACTTTTTGACTCCGTTTGCTACTTGAAAACATTTTTCTTCGGTGATATAGGTTTACTGTTCCGGCAGACAGGAATTTTCGGTAACTTCTCGAGACCATATCTTGAGTTCTAAACCACTAAAACGTATGAGACCAGTGCCAAAACCTCACATATTTTGTCAACTTTAAAAAGTTCTTCTATGACCATTTCCAGAAATTTCCGTAAATTCGTGTATAACTCGATCTTTGAACATATAACTGTTTTGGACCCAGTCTGACCACACCTTGAAACTATTTTTGTTTAAAATATTAAATGAACATATAAAAATACCATAAAGTGCAGAAATAAACTAGACATATATGAGAACATGCGTGATTTTTGGTTAGGTATAAATAGGAAGAGAAATGCTCCAAATCGAAAGGCTCAACAAACTATAACTAACAGTGGCAAAGTTATAACTAACAGTGGCAAAGTTATAACTAACAGGGGCAACAAACTAACTAACAGTGGCAAAGTTATAACTAACAGGGGCAACAAACTATAACTAACAGTGGCAAAGTTATAACTAACAGTGGCAAAGTTATAACTAACAGGGGCAACAAACTATAACTAACAGTGGCAAAGTTATAACTAACAGTGGTAACGAGTTATAACTAACAGTGGCAAAGTTATAACTAACATGGGCAACAAACTATAACTAACAGTGGGAAGAATATAACTAACAGTGGTAACAAATAACTAGCAGTGGAAAGAATATAACTAACAGTGGTAACAAATAACTAGCAGTGGAAAGAATATAACTAGTAGTAACAAAATATAACTAACAGTGGTAACGGACTAATTAACAGTGGGAATAATATAACTAACAATGGGACAAATTATAACTAGCAGTGGGAACAAGAAAACTATTAGCAGTCCTAACTAGTGCAACTCGTCACATGATACTTGAAAACACGATCATGAATTATTAGCCTGAATCTAAATTGGGTCAAAAGTTGTATTTGTTAACGTGCCAAATTACTCGATTTTAATATTGGACCAAACAAATTGGGCCGAGCTCAACGGGCTACAAGATTTCAGAATGCAAAATTAAACCGGAATATATATAAGTGACGAGTTAAACAAGACAAATGAGATTAGAAACACGACAAATGAGTTATATATATAGTTGACGATTATAATTTATATATAGTTATACAAATGAACTGCGACAATAGTATTAAACAAAGTTATTTTTATAACTACTATACTTATGTTTTGGAAACATAATCAACAACAATGACAACTACATATATATACATATATATATATATATATAATATGATGACAAATGACATATATATTAGGATATATATATATTCAACTAATAAGTATATGTAAATATATATACTTATACGCAACGATTACTTCAACGCAATTATCACCAACAATTAAAATGTCATGAACATTTCAACTTAACGATTTATCCATATACTTATGTAAAGTATATTTAATTGTGTCTAGGTATTTAAGAGGCACGTTCGGACTACTGTGTATTACTAGCTGAAGCTTTTCTACACGTGAGTTCACAGCCCCTACCTTTTACTTGTTTTAAATGCTTTTAAAACCAGGGGTGGAAAACATGGAACTACGTGCTATTGCATGCTACTTGTTTATATAATTGCTTGACATGCTTTTATATCGAATTGATTTGTATAAATGCTTATTGCTTTATAAATCAACTGTTAACTATATGAAACGTTTTTCCAACTATTTTGGGAATAAGACAACGAATCTTGGTACGATCCTAGGTTTACGCGAGGTAGTTGTAGTGCACATAAGTCCCAGTGCTTGCAACCTATAACCATTAGCTAGGTGACTCTAGCCACTGAGTATACAGATAGTACTATCGATTTGACAACCCTCCCACTGATATAACTCGTTGGTCATTCCAACCACACGATGGCAGTCGTAACGAGGAGTGTATACTTACCGTGTTACTGAGGCAACAACATCAACTAGTCGTGGTTTGGTTATAGTACTAGGAGTCGTACTTTAACTTTAAAGGTGTCGCTCACCTTAGAGGGATCATAGTCTATATTTCCCACATAACTAAACAACTAAACTACAACTTGATTTGGGAAGGGTATTCCCTGTGGTAACTAATAGGACAGGTGTTCCTACACATGATTTCATTTAGGAAATGTTTACCTTGATTGGATAAACTTGGTTTCCTGACAAAACAACTTTTATAGGAAATGTTACTTAACTGTTAAACCTGTGTTTCCTACAACTATTTATATGGAAATGTTTACTTGATTGTTAAACTGTATTTCCTGTAACTATTATTAGGAAATGTTTATGATTAAACTTGTGTTTCCTAACACATCGACTGATTTGTAGTAAGAATGACCTTCTTACAGTAAAATATGAAATGTTTTCTTTAATTAGAACACTTGTGTTTCCTGCTATACATATAAACATTATGTTTGTGTACATTAATGATTTATACAAAACTTGGTTCAACTACACATATACTAAACCTGTGAATTCACTCAACATTCAATGTTGACGGTTTACTATGTTTTTCAGGGAATTAGGACTCAGGTACTTCTGCATGCATAAAGGACGTAGGCAATCCCAGACTATTTATGATGCCACTGTTGGGACACTTGGATTTCCTTTGTATTACCAATTCCATTGGTTATACTTACGAAATCCCTCTTTTATAAACTCATATTTTGTAAACTTATGTTGTTCTACAACACCACTACTTGTACGACTTTATAAGTCGTACCCTTTTGTAATAACGTTTAAACTTATGGCATCTTAAATTAATATGTTCGGTATGATCATATGCTCTGATACAATGAATGCACTATTGTAACGTCAGCACCCCCGCTGTTAAAACTGTAACTTAAAATGCTTCCGCTATCAAGCAAATGCTTCCGCTAATTAACTAAAGCTTCCGCTAAACCATAAATAAACACGATTACTGATTTTGGGGGTGCGACATGCTATTTATAAATTTTAAAACCCCTGTTGGCGCCCGATTAGTTACCATCAACGACACCGACGCTTTCGGGTGCCATCACGCATCTTGCTTGCTAAACAAGTACCTCAACGCCAAATGATTGGTAAACACTACGGTCTTTGATAGGATCAAGTATGATCGAAACTTATCAAAGGTGAAAACAATTGCTAGCAATTCCTTCTAGGTCGTATTGTAATTCTCTTGCGCGTTTGTCAAGGTTTTACTAGCATAGTAGATAGGTTGAAACTTCTTGTCAACCCGTTGACCTAACATTGCTCCAACAGCATAATCACTAGCATCACACATTAATTCAAAAGGAAGGTCCCACTTTGGACCGATAATTATGGGTGCCGATACTAATTTCTCCCTCAAAAGATTGAATGCATCAAGACATTCTTTGGAGAATTCAAATTTGGCATCCTTCTCTAGCAACTTGTTCATCGGCCAAGCTACCTTAGAAAATTCCTTGATAAAACGGCGATAGAACCCTGCGTGTCCTAAGAAACTTCAAATTCCCTTGATATTCGTCAAGGGTGGTAGCTTTTCTATTGCTTCAATTTTACCTTTTTCCACCTCGATTCCTACTCTTGAGATCTTGTGTCCTAGTACAATCCCTTAACGAACCATAAAATGGCATTTCTCCCAATTTAGCACAAGATTCGAACTTTCACACCTTTTCAACATCTTTTCCAAATTCTCCAAACATTCCTCAAAAGATTTTCCAAAAACGGAAAAATCATCCATAAATATCTCCATACTCTCTTCCACCATGTCATGAACAATTTCCATCATGCACCTTTGAAATGTGGCGGGTGCGTTGCACAATCTGAATAGCATTCTTCGATAAGCAAATGTGCTAAATGGACAGGTGAAAGTGGTCTTCTCTTGATCATTCGCATCGATCGGAATTTGAAAGTATCCAAAAAACCATCTAAAAAATAGTAATATTCTTTTCTTGCTAGGCGCTCGAGCATTTGATAAATGACCGGCAACGGAAAGTGATCCTTGCACGTAGCATCGTTCAACTTTCGGTAATCGATGCAGACTCTCCATCCAGTGACTATTCTCGTGGGGATCAATTTATTCTTCTTATTAGTTATCACTGTCATACCTTCCTTCTTGGGTACAACATGAATTGGACTCACCCATGGGCTATCGGAAATTGGGTATATCAACCCGGAATCTAGTAACTAGATAATTTCCTTTCTCACCCCATCCGTAACCTTTGGGTTTAACCACCTCAAAGGTTGCACTACTGGCTTGAAATCAGATTCCATGAGAATCTTATGTGTGCAGTATGAGGGGCTTATTCCCTTAATGTCACTTATTGTCCACACGATAGCTTGTTTGTGCTCCTTATGGACCCTTAAAAGGCTTTCCTTTTCGTGAGATGTGAGATTAGCAGAGATAATCACAGGGAGGTCGGATTCCCCTTGCAAGTATGCGTATTCCATATGAGCGGGCAACTCCTTCAACTCGAGCTTGGGTGGCTCTTCAAATGTGGATTTAGCTGCTGCTACCTCCTTTATTGAACAAGGAATACCATGCATAGTAATCCGCATCTCTGTTTTAATCGCAATTCCATTTGTAGAAATCAATTCTTCGCTATCCTTTAGCTTGACTCCTTCATTCTCCGTTTCCTCCTCGCATGTAGTGGTTATGCCTTCAAGTAATTTGTCAAACTCCTCGATTTCACGGATTGCCTCGAAGCTTCCTGTCCATCCTTCAAGTATCATGGGTTCACGATTTTCATCATCCCTCAAACCTTGCAAGAACTCATCATCGTTGGACAATTCTTTCATACTTATAAAGTAGCAGGTATCATCTACTGATGCAGGGTATTTCATAGATTCCTTAACATCAAATACAACCTCCTCGTCCCCGACTCTCAATGTGATCCTTCTTTCAAGAACATCAATCAAAGCTCTAGAGGTTGCTAGGAAGGGTCTACCTAAAATGATAGACAACTTGGAATCTTCTACCATGTTGAGAATCACGAAGTCACAAGGGAACATGAATTTATCGACCTTGACTAGTACGTTCTCAACCATCCCTCTAGGGTATTGGATAGAATGATCCGTTAGCTCAATGCACATGTGAATGGGTTTCGGCTCCCCTAACTTAAGTATAGCATACATAGTATAAGGCATAATAGATATACTAGCACCTAAGTCCGCTAGTGCATTAGTGATGTCTAACTACCAATTAAACAGGGAATAGTGATACTTCCTAGGTCCTTCATTTTTTGTCGCAGTTTGTTTTGCATCATTATTGAGCATCGCTTATTCATTGTTACTGTGGTTGCCTCCATCAACTTTCTCTTATTTGTAAAAAGATCCTTTAAGTATTTTTCATACTTAGGCATTTGAGCAATGGCATCCACAAACGGAATGTTGATATGAAGCTGCTTCAAATTTTCTAAGATTCGGTGATATTTAGCTCCATGTTTTCCTCTTCTCAAAGTTGCTGGGTAAGGTGGGGGTGGTGCATGATCCTGTGCATATTGCTCATCTTTAGCCGTTTGATCAGCCTTTGTGTCTACCTTAGGAATTTCTACAACCTCCGATTCCTTCTACTTTTCCGGCAAAAGTTCGGACACATAATTCTTAGCAAAATAGGGGTCTGTGATTTGACGTAAAAAGTAACATTTTTGCGTACATAATTCCCACATTTTTAGCTCCAAAATGGATGAAATCATTCAATATCAGTTCTTTTTCACCATAATTCATTATTAAGGCTAAAAATAAGGCATTGCTTCAAAAATCAAGTAAAATGGTTATATAACGTACAAAACAAAGCATAAACGATATGGTCACGTTCTACGAGAACTTTTAGCATATTACCTTGAATTTATTCTTTGATTAGTTCATAATGATCTTCAGGTAATTACGATCACGTGGATATAAAGAACGCTGAAAACGGATCAAGAATGAAGAAGTTATGGCCAAACAAAGTTCGACCAGTGCACAAGACTTACGATCCAGCACACAAGACCATGGACCAAAGGGATACCACCCGACATGGGCCGTATACCCCCCTGTAGGGGTGGTATACCCCCTCCACGATGCCGTATACGCCCCGTTTGATACCGAATGTGCCCTATTTGCTACCTAATACTCCCTATTTGGTATCGAATACACCCTTTTTGGTGTCGAATTTCATAGCTCGGGGGTGTATTTCAGTATTAAATTGGAGCGAGGGTGTTAAGTGTAAAATCTTATCTTGAAGTCTATAAATAGAGGCTTAAACCTCCTCATTTCTAACCATTCAATCATTCAACACACAACACAATTCAGTTTCACACACACTTTTAATTTTCTTTCTTAGTTAGTTTCTCTCTCTAACTTCTCTCTCTAGAGAAGTTAGAGAGTTATTAGTGGGTAGCTAGTAGATTAGCGTAGAGATTAGCTTTGGTAATCAAGGAGTATTGGTGTTCAAACTTTTATTCAAGGATTGCAAGTTCTATTCTCTTGTTACGATGCTCTATTATCCGGTGATATCTATTCCCTCATACTGTTATTATGTCTGATTTATCCACGCGTAATATTATGATATGTGCTTTACTTATTGCCATGTTTATTGAGTAGTGTAATATTGTGATTGTTGAAATGTAGATATTATGGAGTAGGATGATGTTAAATTAATCTTTAATTAAATATGTGATTGGAAATTGTTATGCTATGTATCGGGTTAAACTTTTCAAGCGGTAGATCTAAACCACCTAATCCACCCTTTCCAGGCTTTCACGTGGCTATTACTTTAGTATTAGGACTTAGCTAACCTAGTATCGGTAGATAGTTATCTGTGTTTTTGTATGAAACTGTGAATATGCTGTAAAATAGCCCAGTACTTAGTATAGCGCTGGAAACACCTCTGGTGAAGTACAAATGCGTGGGAGTTACGGACCCGTCGTAAGCATATGACACCGTGGATACCTAGAATTTACCCATCCTAAACATGGTCTAGGTATATATAAAAGCTATGGAACTTCTGAAAAACATAGTATACACTGTGAAATGAACCTAGGGATGAACGCTTGATCGCAAAGAAGTGTCTACACCTTGACAAAAGTATTTGCGCTCCTCAATTAAATTTAAGGGATCTTGAAAAGAAAGAGAACATTCACCTGTAGTGTAGGATGCTTAAACCCCTTGATCCAACATAACTGATAGTTTAACATACATTAACAAGCAATTAGTATGAATCTTAATAAAATCAATTAGAATTAGGTGTTAAGAAAGGTCAGAAATTAAATATCGGTCTGTTGCCTTATTCATGCGCCTAGGAGTTGACTCCAAGATGGGTCACTAGTCTTCATCGGAGAGTGTTGGGGGACTGAGCATCCTGATCTGATCAAACTCATGATAACCTAGTATTAAGTGACATGCGACTTAGGGTTTCCACTTAAATCGTAGGATGCTAGTGTTGACACCAAACCTCTGTTAATTTTATTAAAGGAAAGTCTCCAATTATCTTTTATAATGAACATCATCCTGATACCGGAATATTGAAACTTCAGCAATCACAATCTCTATCTATCTGCTTACCCTATCCGTAGTTTAGTATTTACTTTTCTGTACTGTAGTTAATTTAGAAAATACCAAAAATAAATACATATCCAACTATCCAAAACCTTGGCTTAAGTACTAAGTTATCCAAACGAGTTCCGTTTCAATTCTACCGTCGAGAGGAACGACCCTGGATCATCCTTACCGCATACTAATATCAGGTATTCGTACCCAGTAATAGTAGGTAGTTCGGAAAGGTTTAGGCCCCTGAAAAAATATAAATTTAAAACCAACCACCGATCGCCGACCTCGAGCGTGAGGTCCGCAACGACAGGGAAGCGATTTCCCGACCGACCATTCGGGGCACGATCAGTCTGCATGAACCATCCCGCTTCGCATGGTCACTGCTCATTTCTAACCATTCAGTATTAAATTGGAGCAAGGGTGTTAAGTGTAAAATCGTATCTTGAAGCCTATAAATAGAGGCTTAAACCTCCTCATTTCTAACCATTCAAGCGTTCAATACACAACATAAAATCGTATCTTGAAGCATATAAATAGAGGCTTAAACCTCTTCATTTCTAACTTCTGAAGTTAGAGAGTAATTAGTGGGTAGCTAGTAGATTAGAGTAGAGGTTAGCTTTTGTAATCAAGGAGTATTGGTGTTCAAGCTTTTATTCAAGGATTGCAAGTTCTATTCTCTTGTTACGCTGCTCTATTATCCGGTGATATCTATTCCCTCATACTGTTATTATGTCTGATTTATCATCGTGTAATATTATGGTATGTGCTTTACTTATTGTCATGTTTATTGAGTAGTGTAATATTGTGATTGTTGAAATGTAGATATTTAGGAGTAGGGATGATGTTAAATTAATCTTTAATTAAATATGTGATTGGAAATTGTTATGCTATGTATCCGGTTAAACTTTTCAAGCGGTAGATCTAAACCACCTAATCCACCCTTTCCAGGCTTTCACGTGGCTATTACTTTAGTATTAGGACTTAGCTAACCTAGTATCGGTAGATAGTTATCTGTGTTTTTGTATGAAACTGTGAATATGCTGTAAAATAGCCCAGTACTTAGTATAGCGCTGGAAGCACCTCTGGTGAAGACCAAATGCGTGGGAGCTACGGACCCGTCGTAAGCATATGACACCGTGGATACCTAGAATTTACCCATCCTAAACATGGTCTAGGTATATATAAAAGCTATGGAACTTCTGAAAAACATAGTATACACTGTGAAATGAACCTAGGGGTGAACGCTTGATCGCAAAGAAGGGTCTACACCTTGACAAAAGTATTTGCGCTCCTCAATTAAATTTAAGGGATCTTGAAAAGAAAGAGAACATTCACCTGTAGTGTAGGATGCTTAAACCCCTTGATCCAACATAACTGATAGTTTAACATACATTAACAAGCAATTAGTATGAATCTTAATAAAATCAATTAGAATTAGGTGTTAAGAAAGGTCAGAAATTAAATATCGGTCTGTTGCCTTATTCATGCGCCCAGGAGTTGACTCCAAGATGGGTCACTAGTCCTCATCGGAGAGTGTTGGGGGACTGAGCATCCTGATCTGATCAAACTCATGATAACCTAGTATTAAGTGACATGCGACTTAGGGTTTCCACTTAAATCGTAGGATGCTAGTGTTGACACCAAACCTCTGTTAATTTTATTAAAGGAAAGTCTCCAATTATCTTTTATAATGAACATCATCCTGATACCGGAATATTGAAACTTCAGCATTCACAATCTCTATCTATCTGCTTACCCTATCCGTAGTTTAGTATTTACTTTTCTGTACTGTAGTTAATTTAGAAAATACCAAAAATAAATACATATCCAACTATCCAAAACCTTAGCTTAAGTACTAAGTTATCCAAACGAGTTCCGTTTCAATTCTACCATCGAGAGGAACGACCCTGGATCATCCTTACCGCATACTAATATCAGGTATTCGTACCCAGTAATAGTAGGTAGTTCGGAAAGGTTTAGGCCCCCGACAAAATATAAATTTAAAACCAACCACCGATCGCCGACCTCGAGCGTGAGGTCCGCAACGACAGGGAAGCGATTTCCCGACCGACCATTCGGGGCACGATCAGTCTGCATGAACCATCCCGCTTCGCATGGTCACTGCTCATTTCTAACCATTCAGTATTAAATTGGAGCGAGGGTGTTAAGTGTAAAATCGTATCTTGAAGCCTATAAATAGAGGCTTAAACCTCCTCATTTCTAACCATTCAAGCGTTCAACACACAACATAAAATCGTATCTTGAAGCATATAAATAGAGGCTTAAACCTCTTCATTTCTCACTTCTAAAGTTAGAGAGTAATTAGTGGGTAGCTAGTAGATTAGAGTAGAGGTTAGCTTTTGTAATCAAGGAGTATTGGTGTTCAAGATTTTATTCAAGGATTGCAGGTTCTATTCTCTTGTTACGCTGCTCTATTATCCGGTGATATCTATTCCCTCATACTGTTATTATGTCTGATTTATCATCGTGTAATATTATGGTATGTGCTTTACTTATTGTCATGTTTATTGAGTAGTGTAATATTGTGATTGTTGAAATGTAGATATTTAGGAGTAGGGATGATGTTAAATTAATCTTTAATTAAATATGTGATTGGAAATTGTTATGCTATGTATCGAGTTAAACTTTTCAAGTGGTAGATCTAAACCACCTAATCCACCCTTTCCAGGCTTTCACGTGGCTATTACTTTAGTATTAGGACTTAGCTAACCTAGTATCGGTAGATAGTTATCTGTGTTTTTGTATGAAACTGTGAATATGCTGTAAAATAGCCCAGTACTTAGTATAGCGCTGGAAACACCTCTGGTGAAGACCAAATGCGTGGGAGCTACGGACCCGTCGTAAGCATATGACACCGTGGATACCTAGAATTTACCCATCCTAAACATGGTCTAGGTATATATAAAAGCTATGGAACTTCTGAAAAACATAGTATACACTGTGAAATGAACCTAGGGGTGAACGCTTGATCGCAAAGAAGGGTCTACACCTTGACAAAAGTATTTGCGCTCCTCAATTTAGAAAATACCAAAAACAAATACCTATCCAACTATCTAAAACCTCAGCCTAATTACTAAGTTATCCGAACGAGTTCCGTTTCAATTCTACCGTCGAGAGGAACGACCCTGGATCATCCTTACCGCATACTAATATCAGGTATTCGTACACAATAATAGTAGGTAGTTAGGAAAGGTTTAGGCCCCCGACAAAATATAAATTTAAAACCACCCACCGATCGCCGGCCTCGAGCGTGAGGTCCGCAACGACAGGGAAGCGATTTCCTGACCGACCGTTCGGGGCACGATCATGTTTTTGGCACCGCAGCCAGGGACGGTAGTACGATTCAGAGCTTGTTTGTACAAATTTAGTTTTTAAGCGATCCTTTTGACTTGGATTCACCTTCCCTGTTAGAAGTTATTTCTGCCATAGATTAGCATAGTTAGATTAGATTAAATTAGCCTAGCTTAGTTTAGATTAAATCTCCTTTCTCATCCCAACTTTAATTCTTAAACCTTCTTCGTGTGCTGTTTTTTCTTAAAAACTTGGGCAATGGCAACTGGACAACAACTAAAGGATGAAATTGATAGTCTTTTTACGCTAATCCAAGATAGATATAGGAGTGATGCCGACTTAGAAAATGAATGGAAAAGGTGTAGTATGAATTATTCAGATAACATAGGGTACTTAGATCCTCAATCACAAAATCATCATAAACCCTATGCCTTTCAACAACATCAATACCAGCCTTACTATCCTGAACCATTCAATATCTACCAACAACCATCTTACCCTGTATACGAACCACAACCATACGAGAGTTCTACCTTGAGAAATATGCCCATAGCTTATCTCAGCAATAATGCTACTCTTTCACCTTTTTGCAATCGACTTGAACAAGCACTTAAAGACCAAGAAGACATCCTTAGAAGATGTACTGAAAAGATGTCTAAAATAGAAGCACTAGTTGAAGCAAGAAGTAATGAAACTATGGATCAAGTTACAACTGATTATAAGCTACAGGAAGATGAGAAGCACCCACACACCACATTTACACTTGAGACAAACTTTCATTTTCTTAAGTTTGATTGCAAAATTCCTTCAAACCCTTCACCTACCCAATCTTCTAAATCCTCACTTCCACCCATTCTTAACCTATCTACATCCGAAACCAATGAGGAGTTCATCTAGAAGAACTTTCCGAGTCATTGCAACTTGAAACTTCTGGCCGAAGTGACGAGTATGACTTGGTGGACGAAGAGATAGAATTAGAAAGCCCAGAGAAGGAGATTTACACAGAAGACCCAGCTTCAGAAGGACCGGAGAAATATGCACCAACTCTGAGAAGTGATCTCATTCCTATTCAAACCAACGTGGATGACAACATCCCGCAACGAGTTGTGTTTAATGATGTCCCACATATCTTCTCGGATGAATGTTGCTACAAGATTGGAGATGAAACGGAGAATGTCCCACCTCCATGCCCAGAGTACAACATTATCATTGACCAAAAGACCATAGGAGGCAAGGAAGGATATGCGTCATGGTTTCCTTTCAAACTATCTCTTCACCATATAATGTCTTATACATCATTGAGAGGTGAGGATTCCTTTGACCGACCTATTCTGTCAATCCAACCCAAGGAGGTATTAGAAGTTGAGAGATCTCTTATACCTCCGGTAGAACCATTTCCTCACTTTGAACCATCTCCTTATATTGGACATACCCTAGCCTTAACCTACTTTAAACTTTTAGGTATGTACCAATATTACCCCTAGTGTCTACTGATGGATGCAAGGAAACCCCTAGGATTGCCTGATAAGTAGTGCTAGAGTCAAGCTAGTGACTCGAACAAAAACAAGCGCTTCTCGGGAGGCAACCCGTGTCTAACGTAGTTTTAGTAGTAGGATAAATCGTAAGCTAACCCAAATAAGTAGAAAATGATCCCTAAAAAATGTTCCAAGTTTTCTTTATTATTATGAACAAAAAGGATGGTTTGCGAAATTACTTCCTTGAAATTTTTGTCAAAACCTTAAAACTTCCTACTCACACTTGTTTGAGCTTTATTGCAAAATCCAATTTTTACCATTATCTAAGATCTCAAGTTCTCAGTATCCCTTTTACTTTCATGGAAACCTACTAGGAGTTAGGAGCATTAGTTATACCCACTGGCATGTTTCGAGCATTTGAGGTACTTACATATATTTATGTGAACATACAAGAGATACTAATGCTTAATCTGATATCCTGATCTGTATGTCAATATGTGTATTATGCTTAAAATCGTTTAAAAATGTGTGCTTTGGATATCTTTATTCTTGGCTACCTAATTCAACTAATAATACTAGTATTTCCATATCTGCTACGGTGAAGTTTTAGGAAACTAACACTTTTAGTGTCAGATTAGACTCCAAGTCATATACTGGTTTGTTTCATCTTCAAAGTACTCACTTTGATAGTTTTTTCGCAAACCAGTGAATCTATGATTTGGAGGATACTCACTTGTTTATTAGATCACGTTTTCTTGTTCTACTTGTACAAATGCCTAACAAACAGGGATTGACGCCTATGACAAAGAATCTTTGAGAATGATGGAAAGGCAACAAGGGGAGCTTACAGTTTATTAAATTTGGAAATCTTTGGAGCATTACCTTGCAGGGGAAGAGATGGTGCTTTCAGACACGTATATGATTTCTAGTTGTCTATGACTAGTTCATCAAAGAGAGGCCTTCACCCTTCCAGTATCCGCAGGACGCCATCATTTCGCTTTATTTTCTACAATCTATCCAAGTCGAGATCTCGACTATAATAACAACGCTTCTCGTGAGACAACCCGTGCAATAAGACGTGTTGATAAGTTTTGTGTTGATAAGTGAAGAAAATCTCTGAATATCCTTCACACTTGGATATACCAAAAATTATTTTCAAAATATTTCAACTCAATTTTTGCAAAATCACTTGTCTCGGAAAAATAGGAAAGTTTTTAAGAAAATTTAGTTCATGTGTTTCGAGCATTTTAGGTACTTGCATACTACTTTTATGCATTATGCTCGAACTTGTTTAAAAATATATGTTCTATAGAAAGCTTTGTAGTAGAAAACATCTTTTCATTTTGAGACAGTGAATCCTTTTGATTGCAAAAATATGAAGTTGAATGGAAAGGTATATCCAGCATGTTCACACCTACGAGATTACTTCACAAATGTTTTGGATGAAATGAAAGGCGAAGCCCATATTTATAAGCAAACCCCTAGAGCTAATGGAGCTGCCACCTAACGAAGATTTCAAGGAATTCTTCTCGCGGCATAATTAGACCTTCAGCTTTAGCTACCTGGGGAGTTTCTTTATCCTTTCACCATTTTTATCATTTTGCTTTACTTAGTACTGTTAATTAATCAAAGTAATCTATACCATATCCTAAGCTTATCACTAAGTGTGGGATTCCAGCCCAAAACACACACTTGAGAAACATTTTCTTATATGTTTAAACTCTAAGTGTGGGATTTTACTTCCAGTATAATCTCCATTAAAGAGAACATTAGGGACAATGTTCCTCTAAGTGTGGGATAGCGGTATAGAATACTTTAGACAGATTTTTATGTCCAAATAGCAACTCAGAAAATGTTCCTCACTCTAAAATTGATTAAAAAAATTTCAAAATTTTTTGCGTAAAACAAAGAAAAGCATGAGCTTAACTTCGACAGTAGATAGCTACTCATTCAGTTAGCTCTGCTATTTTTAAATTTTAATATTTCTAAGAGGAACCATTTTGATTATGAGTAAGTTATTTTGCGAAGTAGTGTAAATAAGGTAGGAATTTCTCAAATTAAGAAATGATAATCTTAGGGGCAGAGCATGACTAAGCACATACAATCCATATTAATTGCAGTGAGGTATCTTGAGCCTATATAAGTATTCATTTTAAATGCATCACTATTCATTTGTTGCGTGTGCCGATGTATGCATTTCTGAAATAGAACTTGCTCCTGGTATACATTTCGAGACCATATTGGTGAGTACCGTACGCGGTATAGGTGCAATTAGATGACCTTAACATTCCCTAGGAAATAAACCCATTTTCTCAGATCTCTTCAAGCCTAACCCTGCCGATACTCATTTTCAGTATCGATGATCCGCTTAGTAAACCCTGTTGAGCCTTAACCTTTTCGTTTCTTGAAAACCCAAGTTTTAAAACCCACTCACTTCCATGCCCACCAAAACCTTATCTTGGAATTTTAAATTTTTGAAAAATGTTATTTAGGGTATTCTTTTTACTTTCACTCAAAAATCATAAATCTCGTGTTTTACTCAAAATTTCTCGTGTGCGTTTCAAAAATCAAAATCTCAAAAATATCGAGAAAGTCTGAAGGTGTGAAAAATTGACACCAAGTAAAATTCGAAATGTGAAAAGATTGAAAAAAATGAAAGTAAGAAAGGATCCCAAAAAAAGGGAAGTAAGAAAAATAAAAATTTCTTAGAAATTCCTTGGAAAGAAATTCTAAGCCAAAAATATGTCATTGAAATAAAGCTAAGTGCTTCAAATTTCTCGAAAAACTCCGATCTCAAAAAGATATAATCTTCCATGTTTTCTCAAAATGATATAAGTCAAAATAGCTATCTTTCTCCCTTTCCGTTATCCATTTTCGTTTTCATTAAAAAGCATATCTAAGTAATTTTTTTCATGAGTTTAAAAGTTCTAAGATAAGCATAACTCTTTAAACCTAAAAACATCCCACTATCCATACCCCTTTAAACCCTCACCTCACACAAAACCCGATGAATGTCTTGGGATAATTAGCACCATTCCCACCTAAGTGGTGGAGATTTGATTCTGGATCAAGCCTATGACGATGAATGCTACATGACTGGCTTAAGAGCGATTTCGTTTGTTTAGAGTGATAGGAAACCCGATACACTTTTTGGTTGAATTGAGTGACCACCGGTGAGATTGCCTAAGTCAAGTGTATGTCAAAGATCACGAGAATCAGAAACATGCCCAAAGATATTCCTTTCTTATTTCTGGAACAATTATCTAAGTGTGGGATGGTTGTTCTAAGAATGGTTGTTCTAAGAAATATTTTAATTCGCAAAAATCAGACCTAAAACATCTTTTTAAAGTGATGATAGCTTAAGTATTGATTCAGGACAAGCAATATCTAAGTGTGGAATATTTGATTTGACGTAAAAAGTCACGTTTTTGCGTACATAATTCCCACCTTTTTAGCCCCAAAAAAGATGAAATCATTCAATATCAATACTTTTTCACCATAATTCATTATTAAGGCTAAAAATAGGGCATTGCTTCAAAAATCAAATAAAATGGTTAAATAACGTACAAAACAAAGCATAAACGATATATTCACGTTCAACGAGCACTTTTTAGCATATTAAATTGAATTTATTCTTTGATTAGTTCATAATGATCTTCAGGTAATTACGATCACGTGGATATAAAGAACGCTGAAAATGGATCAAGAATGAAGAAGTTATGGCCAAACGAAGTTCGACCAGTGCACAAGACTTACAATCCAGCACACAAGACCACGGATCAAGGGGATACCACCCCACAGGGGCCGTATACACCCCCTTAGGGGTCGTATTCATCCTATTTAGGGCCGTATACCCCCTCTACGATGCCGGATACGCCCGTTTGATAAAGAATACGCCCTATTTGCAACCGAATACGCCCTATTTGGTATCAAATACGCCCTTTTTGGTGTCGAATTTCATAGCTCGAGGTGTATTTCAGTATTAAATTGGAGCGAGGGTGTTAAGTGTAAAATCGTATCTTGAAGCCTATAAATAGAGGATTAAACCTCCTCATTTCTAACCATTAAAGTGTTCAACACACAACATAAAATCGTATCTTGAAGCATATAAATAGAGGCTTAAACCTCTTCATTTCTAACTTCTGAAGTTAGAGAGTAATTAGTGGGTAGCTAGTAGATTAGAGTAGATGTTAGCTTTTGTAATCAAGGAGTATTGGTGTTCAAGCTTTTATTCAAGGATTGCAAGTTCTATTCTCTTGTTACGCTGCTCTATTATCCGGTGATATCTATTCCCTCATACTGTTATTATGTCTGATTTATCAATGCGTAATATTATGGTATGTGCTTTACTTATTGTCATGTTTATTGAGTTGTTTAATATTGTGATTGTTGAAATGTAGATATTTAGGAGTAGGGATGATGTTAAATTAATCTTTAATTAAATATGTGATTGGAAATTGTTATGCTATGTATCGGGTTAAACTTTTCAAGCGGTAGATCTAAACCACCTAATCCACCCTTTCCAGGCTTTCACGTGGCTATTACTTTAGTATTAGGACTTAGCTAACCTAGTATCGGTAGATAGTTATCTGTGTTTTTGTATGAAACTGTGAATATGCTGTAAAATAGCCCAGTACTTAGTATAGCGCTGGAAACACCTCTGGTGAAGTACAAATGCGTGGGAGCTATGGACCCGTCGTAAGCATATGACACCGTGGATACCTAGAATTTACCCATCCTAAACATGGTCTAGGTATATATAAAAGCTATGGAACTTCTGAAAAACATAGTATACACTGTGAAATGAACCTAGGGATGAACGCTTGATCGCAAAGAAGGGTCTACACCTTGACAAAAGTATTTGCGCTCCTCAATTAAATTTAAGGGATCTTGAAAAGAAAGAGAACATTCACCTGTAGTGTAGGATGCTTAAACCCCTTGATCCAACGTAACTGATAGTTTAACATACATTAACAAGCAATTAGTATGAATCTTAATAAAATCAATTAGAATTAGGTGTTAAGAAAGGTCAGAAATTAAATATCGGTCTGTTGCCTTATTCATGAGCCCAGGAGTTGACTCCAAGATGGGTCACTAGTCCTCATCGGAGAGTGTTGGGGGACTGAGCATCCTGATCTGATCAAACTCATGATAACCTAGTATTAAGTGACATGCGACTTAGGGTTTCCACTTAAATCGTAGGATGCTAGAGTTGACACCAAACCTCTGTTAATTTTATTAAAGGAAAGTTTCCAATTCCTATCTTTTATAATGAACTTCATCCTGATACCGGAATATTGAAACTTCAGCAATCACAATCTCTATCTATCTGCTTACCCTATCCGTAGTTTAGTATTTACTTTTCTGTACTGTAGTTAATTTAGAAAATACCAAAAATAAATACATATCCAACTATCCAAAACCTCAGCTTAAGTACTAAGTTATCCAAACGAGTTCCGTTTCAATTCTACCGTCGAGAGGAACGACCCTGGATCATCCTTACCGCATACTAATATCAGGTATTCATACCCAGTAATAGTAGGTAGTTCGGAAAGGTTTAGGCCCCCGAAAAAATATAAATTTAAAACCAACCACCGATCGCCGACCTCGAGCGTGAGGTCCGCAACGACAGGGAAGCGATTTCCCGACCGACCATTCGCGGCACGATCAGTCTGCATGAACCATCCCGCTTCGCATGGTCACTGCTTTTTCGTAGTCTTGCAGGTTAGTCTTGGTAAGAGTTCTGGAAACCTTTCTTGGAGGACCTTAGCTATGTTAGAAACAGTTCCCTCTATTTGATTGATTGCAGCTCCTTGATTTCGTACCATCACCTCAATAGAGTCCATACTTTTTCCAGAACTAGCAATGAATTTCTCATTAGTGGCTAACAAGTTCCCCATCATCTCCTCCAAATTGGTTGTCTTCTCAGGGGTAGGAGTTGTGGCTTGTTCCTTAGTATAAAGCCCCGGCTGAGTTTGATGGTATTGACGTCCTCCTTCCTGGTATGGTCTTCGGAGAAATTTTCCACCTCCTTGGCGGTAGCCCACTTGAGCTTCTCCGTATTTAACTTCCTCACTTGATTCTCCCAAATCTTTTTCAGGGCAGTCCTTGGCCAAGTGCATCCCTTCGCAAATTTCGCATCCAACTTGGATTGCATGGACAATTTTTATCACCTTCTTTATATCTCTTCCCATGCTGTCCAGCTTAGCTGTGATGGTGGCGAATCCATCGTCATCGTTCACTATCCTTTTTCTATGCGAAGTGTCATCATCCCACAGTTGAGAATGCTTCGCTTGGTCCCGAATGGCATCCAAAGCTGCCCTTGGGATTTTCTTTGGGATAGGTCCCTGTGCATTCATTTGCTATCTTGTGGCGCGATCAACTCCCTTGTAGAAAACCTTCAAGATTTGTTGATCGTTAAGGTCGTGCTGCGAGCACCTATGCATCAAATCCTTGTACCTCTCCCACGCTTGGTGAAGTGACTCGTCGATGTCTTGCTTAAAATTTCTAATATTGTCGATCATTTTCGACGTCTTAGAAGGTGGGCAGTACATCTTCAGAAATTTCGTGCGGAGATCCTCCTAAGTGGTGATGAATCCGGCTGGTTCATTTGCAATCCACCTTTTTGCGGCTCCCTTGAGTGTCATTGGGAACACTCGAAGCATGACTTGGTCGCGTGTCACGTTGGGGACATTGAACATGTCGGCGATCTCCAACACTTTCTCTACATGCTCGTTAGCATCCTCCTTTTCCTCTCCTCGAAAAGGGTTTTCCCTAAGCTCCTTGAGAATTTGGCCCTTGATCTCGAATTCCACTTCCCGTGCAATTACTGGCCTAACTACTCTTGGGCCTAGGTTGTTACGAGTTCTGCTCGTATACTCCTCGGTGGTCATGTTGGCGATATCCTGCTCCATCGTAAGGTCTGTTTCTGATTTATCGCTGGGGTATTCAGTCAGTGGTATAGCGCGATACTCTCCGTACTCGCCTTCGTAATCCGAGTAATAGCCGTTCGTGAAAGCTGTGTAGTTCTCGTCAAGAACTGTTTCACTCACTGGTGAAATTGGTAAAGCGGAAACAAAGCATTTTCTTTGATGAAGCGTGCGTTCGGGTTCAGCTTATGAAATTACCGAATCGGATCCCGAAGTGAGGGTCATAAACTCCATGCAATTGAATCTCCAAGTTAGTAGAACAAGCTACTAAAGTTAACTACAAAATTATAAACAGAGCAATCCAACCGCCGGCTAAATAATTAAACCGCCGGTTGGAAATGGCAAAACAAAATAATTCACGAAGAATGCTAAACTAAACCAATTCTAACAACCACAATTCCTATAAATCGAATAAAAGCACAAAATAATTGAATAACGGATTACAGCCTAGAAAAATAAGTAAGAAAATAAACAAATTCCAACTTATTGAATTGAATCAAACCGCTCCCTGGCAGCGGCGCCAAAAACTTGATGTTGTGCAAATGGGGTTATAGTTTTGAAATAGAAATCACCTTACTTGCTAATACACAACTCAGGCAAGAATACCTGGTCGTATAATAATATAGTATGGTAAGTCCGAGTCGAACATGAGAAACGGATGTCAACTCTAATAGCTGGAAATTGTTACAAATAATGAAAGTAAACAAAATGGAGGCATTTTAGTTCCGTTTGAATAATTGACTAACAATTATGAATTATAAGTAAATACTTAAATTTAAATAAAGAACTGTTGATAAAACCAATAAACAAATAAATAACTTGATTTAGAAGAAAATGTGTTCACTTAGACTGCCTTCCTTAGAATCCGTTTATCACTTTATTGAATTGCTAGGATATGAATTTTATTGCGATATAACTAATAAGACAACCCCCTTTCCGAGGTAGGTTAATCTAACACAATTAAGAAAGACACTCGGTTATTTGCAACACGCTAACTGTTCAATTAACGTTGCCCACTGAATTGTGTTCTAAATTAAACCTACATCGTTTATGTGATTTACCCTTACAACTTGAATCAACAAAGTCTATAGTTAATTAAAACTATCTTGTTCATTAAAGATTATTACCGATTATTTACCCCAACCTATCAAACTCAATATATTTAGCAATAATTATCAATCGCAATCAATAATCATCAATAATTTACTAATCAAGAGGAAATCAATCTCAAATGAATAATAAATCACGCTAGGTAATCTCTAATAATCAATTAACAACCAAGAACTATCGAATAAACACATAAACATTCGTAAAATCCAATATCTTTCGAAAATCAATAATCAAACCATCATCTAAGTATTATCATCCAACAAACACACAAATAGTTTAGCCACTCATGACTTTATAGAAAATCATAATTGAAAGTGTAATCGAAATCATAATCAAATGAAAAGGAATAACGTTTTCAAACCGAGAAAGCGAAGAAATGAATGAACAATCAGAAGCCTTCAATACCTCTTGCTTCTTGATCTTCAAAATGCTCCAAAAATGAGGAAAATATTGGTGAAAGTTGGCTGCCAAGAAGTGTGGAATGATAACCCTAAAATTAGATTAAATGAAAATTTAAACTAATCTGCCGACCTAATCCAACCGTCGGTTGGAATTTCCAACCGCCGGTTGGATGCAAAAGTCCATCGGGTCCGGCCTGCAAAACTTGTCAGCCCAAGAACTCAATCCAACCGCCGGTTGGAAAGTTTAAGCGACGGTTGGAATTAAAATCCCTTCTTTTTCTTCAATCGATCCAACTCTCTTTTTCCTAGCTTCAAATCTTTAGTTTCTTTCTTCAATATTAGCTCGGTTGCTGCTTCTTTATGATCCAAGCTCCAAATAAATTCCTAAATGAAAATATAAACGAATTAAGTATCGAATTCACATAAAATACATTAGAAATTAATCGAACAATGGGTACTTAGGTACTGAAATATAGTACATTTTGGCGTTTATCAATGATGAATTTGTGCTTGATCTTGTTCTAGCTCTTGTTTCCTTCTCTTGATCTTCAAAATGGTGATGAGTTTAATGATGATTGTGAAAGTGTTTGGGCTGGTTTTTCTCAGCCTTTTGAGAGCAAATGAGAGGGGTTTTGGTAAATGAAAATGAAGAAATGAAAGAGTAGATTGCATGTATGAAGATTGGAGGTGTAAGGGAATCAATCATGAATTTGCATGTGTTTTGAATGGGGGTTTAGGGTGGTGGAACATGGGGTGGCTGGCCCCCATGTGGTCCCAGAAAGGGTGTTTTTGTCATTTTCTTGCTCCTTCGATTTGTACTTCGTGTGGTGTTCGTTACCTCATTTGTTTTGGTATTTGTATATACGTTAAACGTTTTATACACGCAATTTAATAACGAATAAAATTTTGATATTTTTACATGAACTATTTATTATAAATACTTGAAACCATTTATAAAAATGTCCGTTATTTTGTCAGCCTCGATTTGCGTGTACGAATTACGAAAGTTTAATCTAGTAACGTTTTAATTCAACATTTTTCGTTATTGTTTTAAGACACGATATTTTAATTGAAATCTTTTGTCGAAATGATATATTTTAAATTTATGAAATATATTTTGGCTCTAATTAAATTATCGGGCGCATTACGCGCGTTTTCGTCACGTTTATGCTACTTCATACGATATAATTAACGTGTTAAATATTATCAACGTAATATTTTCGAGTTTTTGAGTTTATTATATAATTTTGTATTATTTAATATTTTGTTCACCAACGTTCGTATTTATAGTCTGTCGGACTCCGTCCGTTTGTTTCGTACAATTTCGTCAAATTGCATAAGCGTAATTACAATTAATTACGTAAGCGTATATTCACAAAATATACAAGTAGTCACAAGCAATTCCAAGTATTTAGCCTAATTCTAAACTAAACACACATAATTAGGGTTTCCAAGTAGGTTAATTAGTAACCCTAAATCGTCGGGTGTCACAATAAAACTACAATTTTTGATGTTTGTATGCTCTCTCTAGAGGGCGTTAAGACATTAAGACAGACACAACCACCATGACCGACCCTAGTCGACCTGTCACTAAAGCAGTTAACTACATCACCTTCGGGCTTCACGGAGTTGTGAGGACAACTTCAGAGCATCTTCAAAACTACAAGGCAGAATCGAGAGATAGTCCATTTGAATTGATTACGACAATAGTCAATCATTTCATGAGAATCTATCCACCTTGATATACTTTCCCGGAACCAAGGGCCCACAACATCAACACAGTGGATCCCAAGGATGCATCCATCTCCATCTAGCTAGGAGAAAAGAAGTCGAGATCTCGACTTTAAAAGGGCACTTCTCGGGAGGCAACCCGTGTTTTACATTTCTGCAAATTTTACATTCCAAGAAGTGATGAAGTCTCCGACTATCTTTCACACTTGGATATACGAGGAAGTTTTAAGAACTGTCTGATGCATCAAGTTTTCAGTGTCAGAAATAAAGTAAGTATATCCAACGTGTTCACACCTACGAGACCAATCACAAGAAGACTTGATCAAGAATGAACTCAGCAAGACAAAGTTCGGAAAACGCATACCATGAAACACTACAAATACTAGGGAGTACTTCTATACAAATCTCTTTCTTTCGTTATAAATATACCATATACACTATACTTATCATTAAGTGTGGGATTCAAACTCAACACCCACTGCTAAAAGAATATGTCATAGATGTTTTAAATCCTAAGTGTGGGATATTTAGCCCAGTCAGAACATAGAATAACATCAAGGACGATGTTCCTATAAGTGTGGGATAGCAGTAGTATACATTACTGTAAAATGGATAATGGTATATACTTGATTCTAAACTCGTTGCTCTTTTAGACCATCCTTCCCCAAAAAGTAACTCAAAAATTTAAACAAAATTTCAAAATTGAGTTAAAAATATGTTGAAAATGAAAATTGTAAACAAAAGAATGATTTACTTTGGGGAAGAAGGATAAATAAAATATGAATTCCTTTGGAAAATTAGAATAGTAATCACATAAAGAGCATCACATGACTAGGCACACGACAAACCAATTTTCGATTTGTTAGGTATCTTGAGCCATAAAGCATTCACTTTTAATGCTTCACTTCTTCGATTCTTGAGTGTGACGATGTATGCGTTTAGAATCAGAACTTGCTCTATTATGCATTTCGAACCCGAACTAGTGAGTAAAAAAGAGATCGAATCACATCATTCTTATACTTATCCGTACACCCAAAAAAAAAATGTTATTCCTACCCTCTCAAAAGCATCCCTCAAACTTCATAGTAAGTTCCAAAGATGAAAGAAGAGAAGCTACAAGGATATGACATCGAAATAAGAAAAAGAAAAAAACATAAAGTATTCAAAGAAAAGAAAGTTAATTGGAGAAATAAGACACCTTCCAAAAAACGCAAAAAGGGCGTCAATCCTCCCAAAAATTCCAGCTTTCCTCTTCACCAAAAAGAAACACATACAAACCAACTTAACCCCCTCTCATATCACCAACACTTCACTCCAAAAACCCTTACATCACTTCCCCATAGAATTATTGTGGCTAGATTGACTTCGCGCTCACCAAAAAGGTAACGATTTGATTCTCGATCAAGCCTATGACGATAAAGGATACATGAATGGTGTTCTGAGTGATTGATAATACTAGAATAGGAAACCCTAGATACTTTGAGTGATTGGAGTGACCACGTAGAGAGAATCTCCTAGTCATGTATCCAAGATCAACGATCAAAAGCATGCTACAAAAGATTACAACCCTACTTTTTCAAAAGAATGAACATTTTATTTTTCCAAAACCCCTTAGTAAAGAGTTCTACCCTAAAATATTTCATTATCTACTTATCTTTAACCATGCTTGAAATTCGAGTTTGCTTGAGGACAAGCAAGGTTCTAAGTGTGGGATACTTGATATCGCATAAAAAGTCACATTTTTACTACCGATATCTCTCTCATTCTGGAACAATACTTGGCATTTGGGCTCAAATAATGCACAAATCAATGAAAATTTATCAAGAAGGTCAAAATGAAGTTGCACGAGAAAAATCAAGCAAAACAAACAAAAAATGAAGATTCCAAACGCATTTGAAGATTCGAGGCATCCAAGACGAGATTTAGAGACAAAATATCCACCACCAAGGTTTATCTCATCCAAAGTCTTCATTTTCAAAATACGAATATAACAGAAGAAGAATCAACAAAAACGGATGAAGAATGAAGATTTTGCATGCTACGAATTCAAATGATTTGATACAAGACATTTAAAAGTTGGAGAAACATATAGTGGATTTCTTTAAATTAAAGTGTTCATTTTTGAAAATCGATTCCAATAAAAAAAAGAATCATAAAAAACGGACGCACGACGGAGAAGATATGCGCGAAACAAGAAACGAACGTAAGATGGCAAACAGAGATGGCAGGCCGCCGGCCGCCGCCAACTGGCTTCCGGCCACCGCCCGGCCCTCCGTCCTTTTTCGTCCTTGTATGGTACACGTGCCACACCTTTTCATGTTTTTTCCGTACTTTCGGGTACACGTGCCACACCTTTTCACCCATGGTACCATACCGCCCCTCCAAGAGTTGCTAACGTAAGCCTCTAGTAGCTAACATACACCCATCTTCAAGTATAAATAGAGCATCAAGGCTCATTTGAAACACACACCATTCCTATCACACCTTTCTTAGAAAACACACCTTCCTGGCTTATGTTTCTCACTCTAGAAATAAACTCCAACTTTCTCAGTCTACATTCTTTCTCTAGATTAGTCTAACTAGTATTTAAACTAGTTTAGAAGTTTAATTAGGAATAGAAGGAAAGTGTGGAATGCATTGTAATCTTCGGTGTACACTCGAAAATGTTTCAATTAATTCAAGTCTATTCTCTCTTACATTTAATCCCGGTTCTTTCTATCCTTATCTATCTTAATTAATTACGTTTATATTGGTTAGGATAGATTTAGTTTTTTCCATGATTATAGAGTAGTATACTTGTTGTGTTTGCTTGCGATGTAGTTAGTTAATTATGGGATGATTTATAATTAAATATTTAAAGTAATGTGATGGCCCCTATTCGATTGTTACTCGATATAGTACTGGAAACACTTCAAGGTGGAGTACAAATGTATGGAAGTCGAGGAACAACCGAAGGTATTCATACTACGAAATGGTATAATATTACGAAGTAATATGATGACCCTTATTCGACTGTTATGCAGTATAGCGTTGGAAACACTTTAGGTGTAGTACATATACATGGAAGCTGCGTAACAACCGAAGGTAGTTATACTACGGACTAATATATAAAATGATAAACCTAGTTTAATTAATCTTTCTAAATAGACTTTAAATTAATCTATCGCCTTTCCACCAGTAAACGTGATTACAACACCTTTTTAATGACGTCTCACTAAAAGGTAGTTAGTCATCTGTGTCAACATATTTTGTCAAAGGTATGAAACCATGAAACCGCAAGACTACATGGGGGATTTCCGTAGGACAAGACATGGCCAAGGTTTGAAGCGGCGGAACAACTTTATGTGAGAAACGCTATGGATAATTAGGGGATTTATTGGGTAGTCTTAAGCAAGGGTTGGTTTAAAGTCATAAATGAACTTTTTAAATACATGAATCTGTTAGGATGACGAGGAATCATTATATGATTAAGTTTGTCTAGTACATTTAGATTTTGTCTCCATTCATAATAAAGTAAATTTAAACTTAAATAAAGATCTTTCTTATTATTCTAAATACTTTGTGATGTCACCATAACCTATAACCTGGTGTGACTTGCTAATGGGATTTTAATTAGTAGGGAATCTAGTGTTTACATCACAAGTATCCAAGAGTAACAATTAACAAACATCCTTTAAAACAGTTTCTCCAAACATCATCCCATAACTTAATTAACCAAGTCTCAACAAACACTATCTTTATTTTACCTACTTTATCTTTTATTTTAATTTCTCTTTTACTTATTTAGTTGCCTAAGTTAGTTAATAGAAAAACCAAAACTCCCCCACTATTTTATAAACCCTTCACTAGTTTGAAAGCCCTCATCTGCCACACCTTAATTTCATTTCAATCGGTTTGAAGAACGTGTGACAACCGCCAAATTAGGGCTAGTACTTAGTGCCTAATCACTGTTTTAATACATGTAATTAGGATTAATTATGTGTATCATTATGTGTATTGATATATTTTTCTATATATATATACACACATACGAGATTTATTTAAATCGTGCATTTTATTATCTAATGGATTCTGGTACATTTAAATACAGACGTTGGTGAACAATTTATTAAATAATGTGAAATTATTTAATTAACTCATTTTTATTATATATTATTTGGATAATATACACAAATATATTTCGTATCGTCTAAAACTAACCGTACGTGATAGAAACGCGCGAAATGCGCCCGACAAACTAAATAAATCCAAATTATATTTTTATAATTTATTATTAAGTATTTTGATAAAATACTTCAAGTAAAAATATTACGATTTCACGCGTACGAATAAAACGTTGCACGAGTTAAATAAACGTACAATCACGTAATGAACATGCAAACCGAGACCCGACAACATTTTAATAACTTAAAATAAAGTATTTTGAACAATACTCTCATTGAAAATATCACGGTTTAAAACGATAACAAAACACACGTATTAAAACGTATAAGGATAATTAAAACGTTTAAACGATCGGGTAAACGAACGCCGCATGGGACGCAAATTTAGGGATCAAGATTTGAGATCACCACACTTGGTTGGACCCTCAAGAAAATCGGCCAAGCCATGCCTATGCATGCTTGACCATTTTCTTCTTTCTTTCCTAACACACAAACGTCACACCCATCACTTTTCCCCCACCCAATCTCTCCATCCTCTCTCTTCCCCACCCATCTCTCTCTAAAAACACAGCCACTCACCACAATAAAATCACCACCAAAAACACCTTGAATCACCTAGCTCCTTTGGAAGAAAACGATCACCGCAACGAGCTCTACATTCCTATCTTTTTGGATTTCGCTCGTGACGATTTGTAAGAATCCCGACACTTTCGAAAACTCTTACATTTTGCTTATTTTGCTTTTATATTGTTCATCTAGGCTTGTGATGTCCAAATATATGTGTAAAACTTGATTTTGAAACCTTTGTCGGAAAATATCGATTTTGGTCATTTTAGAGAACCGACACCTTGGTATATCCCCGACACAAACTGATACTTTTTACAAACACTATAAACTATCATAAGCATTGTGTAAAAGTTTCGGGTCAAACTGAGGTCGTTTGACCACAAACACGACACTCGAAAACCCAAACAGCCTGTTATGTCGTAGAAGGGCTGGACCTTCTGCGACACAAGCCCTTATGTCGCCAAAATTGAATATGTCGCACATAGCAACATAAGCCACTATGTCGCATCGAATTGCAATGTCGCAGTAGCGACACAACACCTTATGTCGCATTAAATTGCGGATGTCGCACATAGCGACACAAAGACCTATGTCGCAGTCATGACCTGCGACACAACAGCCTATGTCGCACTGGATCTAAAATGTCACATATAGCGACACAAAGCCTTATGTCGCACCCAGTGTCGCATAAATCAGAACCTTGAAAACACAGATTTTTACTAAGTGTCAAGACTTGTTATTTTATTACCTGTGTTACCCAAATTCAGATTTTAAGTGCGTTTTTCACCTCGACCCCAGCCAGGGGCTCTGCCCCTTGAACCCCGCTAACCAGGGGCGCTGCCCCCGGACCCCTTCATTTAAAGTTTGGAAATACTTTATACAATGAGTGTCAAACATTTACAACAACCAAACCACATACGATGTACTCGGACACGATACACATAAACTTCAACACTTATATACGATACAACACATAATAATAAGGATGTAAGATTATTATTACAAACCGTCACCAACGGGCCATACATGTTTTCAAAACACAAACAAACAATCAAACAAACCAATGTATTTGGATATAACTAGTTGGATGAACAACTAGCATAGGTGATCTTTTGAGATACCTACTCACGTATTAACCAACGCGCATCTTGGACGCCCTCAGGTTACAGTCTTCGGACATCTTTGCTTGGTTTAGCAGCGCACTTTTATTGAGATAAACGCATCAGACTCAGGTAAGTCTCATAGCCCCTCATTTTCCTATTTTCAACCCAGGGGTGGGAATACATGCTCCGTTTTACTTTTACATATGAACACAAGTACAAAAATCGATATATTGACTGCATGAGTTTGTTTTACCTAATCATGAAGCCCACCACTACATAGTTTGTTAGTATTGCTATAGCATGAATGTTAGTGTATGGTACCATATGGGATTGACAATCCCTGTCCGGGGTAGTCGCGCTACCTTGACTGTGATGTCAAACGGACACATTATCATTTGTTCACACGAGTGTAGATTAGGCACTCGCTCGGAGGCACCTCGCTCAGGTCCTTAAAGGCGGATCCTGACCCCTCAGACAAGCTCAAACTATGGATTCATGGCAGTAATATACACATTTATTTGATTAGTTTCAAACACATTATTAAATCTTGTGATTGATACATTATGTTTATCATTTACACTTGTGAGCTCACCAGCTTTTAGCTGACCTTTTAGCATGTATTCTCAGGTACATAGCAGTAGTAGGACTACTCAGGAATTATATAGCTCGAGTCGCATGCAAACACTAACAACAAGAGACTTTTCTGCATTATTATATTTTGTATAAATAGTAATGCCATAGAATCTTTCAGATCAGGATACCGATCTTATGTAATCCTTATAACTCTTGTAAACTTTTATTACAATCAATGTATTTTATTAAAACGATGCATATAGAGTCGTTCACTTTATCTTATGTGCTAGTGATTATTGATTAGTAGCACCCCAAGTATAAATTTGGTCGTGTTACATAACGACTCTAGGTCATACCTACCACTTGCTCACCCTTAGGATTAGCATTGTTAGGAAAAACTTAGGCACCACAATTACAAATTTAAAACACCCACTGGTGTCGCGACTAAACATTCACGGAATGACACGTGATGTTTGGGAGTCACATCAACCATTCTTCTTTTCCCTGGTTTTATTTCATTTTTATTTTCAAAATAGAAAGCTAGTGCCGAATAACGACTTGAACTTTCTCTAATTATTCATTTTTCTAATAATTGTTGACATTCTTCTTTACATTCTTTTACATCTTTAACACTATATATGAAATTTTGTTTGCAATGTTCATTTCTGCTAATGAATCTTTTAATTTTATTGAAAATACTTGATTTGTATATATAGTATCTAAGGGATTATCACTACATACTTCCTTTAGAGCTTCTTCTCTATTTTCCTTTTTCATAATAAGTATTATCTCAACTTGAAATTTTATATTTTAGTTTTATTGAAAACAATTGATTTGTATATATAGTATCTAAGGGATTATCACTACATACTTTCTTTAGAGCTTCTTCTCTATTTTCTTTTTTCATAATAAGTATTATCTCAACTTCAAATTTTATATTTTGTGTTAACATTCGTATATATCCAGTTTGTCTAACTATTGGTATTTTTATTAACTGGTTGGTTTTTATATGTCTTATAATAACATGATTGTCTGTTTGAGTAAATGGTTCATATAATTTTAAGAAATTATTTCCAATAGTTAAGTCTAGACCAGAGTCATGCATGTATATAGTTGGTGCGATAAATTCTACTTTTTCAATATATATTGGAGCCATTCTACCTACGAACCATATTTTATGTATCGATTTATCTGCTATGATTATTCTTAACAGTTTTATTAGTTTTTCCCATTGTTTTAGTATTTTTCTTATTTCCAAAACACAGTGTTGCTCCAGTGTCTATATACGCAATAGTTTTTTTATTTTCAATAGTTACAGAAATAAATGTGGCATTTGGATTATCTTTTGATCTTCTTTTCTTATTCATTTTCTGATAATGTTTCGCTCGGATATCAACTAGAATTAGTATAAGCATATATTTCAATATCGGAAATAAATGTTGCATTTGGATTATCTTTTGATCTTCTTTTCTTATTCATTTTCTGATAATGTTTCGCTCGAATATCCACTGGAATTAGAATAAGCATATATTGCTAGCCGACACACTATACTAGCATTAATGCTAGAATAGTGTGTCAGCCACTTTGATTATTTAATCAATTTGGCTATCTACATGTTATATTATAAATAGAGGCTTTGCCTCAGGTATTGGTATTGAAGAAGATTTGTAAAATATTTGAGTATATCTACTCTTTTGTTATCTTTGTTGAATTCTTTGAATTCTAAATAGCAGGCTATCCTCAAGCCTTCGTAATAACAATATTATATTCATTACCAATAACTTTACTAAATGCATCACCCATCAATCTACTAAATAATATGTAAGTCCCTAGTTCTGTGGATCGATAACGAGGTTATCTTAATATTGAGGTGCGGAATTCCTCAATACTTTAGTTATACGGATATAACTTTGGTATCACGATCTATTCGTGATAAGGAATAATATCTAGCTTTAATCTTGATTGTTAATAATGTTAACCTATCAAGAACCAAGCACAATATACTTAGAATTTCGTAGATGTGTATGCAAACGTCAAATTCGCATATTGTAAGTTGTTAGGGTTTTCTAAACCGAAAACCTTAATATATACCGTCTCAGTTCGCAGGCCATGGGCTTTGCGAACTGACTCAGTTCGCAGCCTTAATGGTCCTGCGAACTGACTCGGTTTCGGTTCGCTAACCATATTGCGAACTGACTCAGTTCTCAAGTTGACTAACTCAGTTCGCACAACTTATAAAGATTGCAGTCCATATATTTATCATATACTTATATATAACAAATATATTAACCACAATACGAATATCATTTATCGTATTAGTTTAATCCTATATTTGTCTAACACCTTAATCACAATAATATGTTTAACAAATATTAATATCAAACTAATATATATCTCATATCAAAGTAAAATCAATATACAAAACTTGATTACAAACTAAATACTGTTACAAGCTAGAACTGTTGTCACACAAACATGTCCCAACAGACTCCCCCTTGAAAATAGCTCTAGTTGTCTTCAAGTTTGTCCTTGATAATCACTTGTATATCTTGATTCCAACATAGATCTTCAGCTTCATGCAAGTCTTAACCATCATTTGATAATCTCGTGCTAAATTACCCCATCCTTCAGTACAATAGATTCTATTCTCGTTCAACTTCAATAAATCTGTCTTTGACATATTCATTAGGTGACGATGGTCATAAACTTTGAAAATCTCACGTTCACCACCTTCAACTTCATCATCGGCTTCAACCATGACAGCTTCTCCAGTCTCTGAATCCACATGCCAACTTTTCATATTTCCTAGAATATCTTGATGCATTGTCTTCAGTGGGATCTGTTGTACACACTTGACAGCTAGATATACTTTCTTTAGACGTCTTCTTCCAGTTCTCTCACTTCTTTCCTTTAACTTGATTGTTCTTCTAACTCTTGGCTTAATTTTTTCAAACTTCATCGATCTACCCTCAGTCCTGATAATCTTTGCAACATACTTTGCATAATCATCATTACTAGGATTATTCAGCTCTAATCTAGCCAAATCTCGAATTTTAAATCTAGCAAGAGAACTAAAAACAGCAAGCTTCTTCTCAAAATATTGAACTCCGTTAAACCTTTTGATAGCGAAGAGCTTCAAGTCAGAATCAAAGTACCATCAGATGATTCCTCTATGTGGAACATGCTTTCCAGTAATATCTACTTCAGAAACTCCAATCTTCTTCTTTATCTTTGGCAGTTTCCTGTACATAACCGCTGGATTTACAGTTGGAATAAGAGTATCATCTTCTTCTTCAGAATCAGTTGAGTCATCGATATCTTCATCTACATCGACTACTCTTTATCCTTGATCATCTACAAATTTTGTTCTAGATGGATTTACGACGTGTTCATCAATATCAACATCTGGATCAACACCTTCATCTACCACAATCTCAGGAACAGAAATCCAGTCTTCAGGTGGAATAAACTCACCTTCTTCAAGATCATAATCAATCTCGATTTCAGCTTCATCTCCAAAATCACTTTAAAAATCACTCAAATTAATTTTCTCCAATTCTACAAAGAGATAAACACACATGAATTAAATAATAATTTAAATTCTATCATTGATAACTTATCAATCTTAGAATTTCTTTATCATTTCAATCATGAAAATATCAAACAATTTTTACATAATCTTAATCTTTTATAGATTACAAAAATCTATCTAAAATTATAATTAATATATCTCTGTATACTATAATTGTTTTGCAAATAATTTCTAAGTATATTTCCAGTAATAATAATATAAATTCATTAGTTGTTTTCTCAAAATCAACCTAAGAATCTCTTTATCTTCAACATCATATAAGAATTTAATAAACAAAAAATTTCATTGAAACTTAATATAAAAGTTATATTACAATCAATCTAAGTCTTAATTATCCAATCTATCTATGCATCTTCTAACTAATTTCCTTACCAGCATCATCAACTGGTGCAACATTGCTTGTATCAACATCATCACCACTTTTACTCGCTTCATCAGACTCCCCCTGAATAATAGTCTGCTTGCTAGTCGTTGAAGGACCAGCCAACTCACTATCTTTCGGAGCACTGGGATCATCATCTTTATCAGCATCTCCCTTCTTCCTTAACTCATCTTGTCTACAGGACTCTTGATATATCAATATCTCCCCTGAGTTGACTATCCTGAATTCACTCTCAACACAAGATGCTCTAAGTGTTCAAGCTTCAGTCGCTGGGTAGTAAAGTCTTGTTACAATGTGAGATGAGTCTCCAGCAGTGTCTTTTAAGACTCACTTTGTTGAGTCATCTGCTTTGCAAAGAGAAGATTTTGTGCGACCAACTCTGGAATCGTTGAAGTAAGCTTCTTTAACTCCTTAACTCTCAACTCTAAGGATATAATCCTTTCAGCATCCGTCGTAGGAGTAACAGTGATGGTCGTCGGTCCAGGTGGTGTGAGTGATGCAATGTGTGAAGTAGAAGTAAGTGGTTGAGATGTCTGAGTCAAAGCTATCATGAGAAGGTTAGCTACAAATTTGCTCGCTTTAGTAGTTGGAAATGATTCCGGACGTACCAAGTCAACAAGCTCCTTCTGTTCAACATAAACCAATAATATTATCAGTTATAGTCACAGGCTCAGCTATCTCTATCTCTGAATTATTAGATTTCAAATATAGGAAGTTAAACACATATCTCATACCTCAATAGGTCGTGAGACCGGTTCTGTCTCCTGTGACCTTGTCCTAGACTCAGCTCTAGGTCTAGCTTGAGGAACTGTTACAGAAATCTATCTCAGTTGATAACTGATTGGACGTAAAAAGTCACGTTTTTGCGTTCATAATTCCCACCTTTTTAGCCCCAAAATGGATGAAATCATTCAATATCTATACTTTTTCACCATAATTCATTGTTAAGGATAAAAATAAGGCATTGCTTCAAAAATCACTTAAAATGGATAAATAACGTACAAAACAAAGCATAAACAATACGGTCACGTTCCACGAGCACTTTTTTAGCATAATACCTTGAAATTATTCGTTGATTATCTCATTATGATCTTCATGTTATTACGAGAACGTGGACATAAAGAACGTAAAAAACGGAGCTAGAATGAAGAAGTTAGGGCCAAACGAATTACGATCCAGCACGCAAGACTTACGATCCAGTGCAAAAGACCACGACCAGGGCTACACCACCCCTAAAAGGGCCGTATACCCCCCCCCCCCCCTTAAGGGCCGTATAAGCCCTTAAAGAGGTCGTATACCAATCTTTTGGGGTGGTATACACCCCTTTTGGTGCCGGATAAGCCCTATTTGCTACCGAATATGCCCTATTTGCTACCGAATACGCCCCTTTTGGTATCGAATACGCCCCTTTTGGTGTCGAATTTCATAGATCAAGGGTGTATTTCAGTGTAAATAATGGATCAGGGGTGCTGCATGTAAATTCGGTTACTTAAAGCCTATAAATAGAGGCTTAAACCTCCTCATTTCACAATCAATCCATCCATCCCTCACAACACAAAATTCATTTCACACACACCACACTCTCTCTCTAGAGTTTATCTCTCTAGACTTTCTCTCTCTAGGTTCTCTCTCTAGTTTCTCTCTCTAGGGAACTAGTGGGAAGATTAGGAGAGAATCCTTTCTTCTTAGAATAGCTATGTAATATAATTAGTAGAGGCTAGCGGTTGTAATATTTGGATATTATTCAAAAAAATATAAGTTATTATTCTGCTCGCAATACGTATCGGTATTATCTATCCTTTCTATTATTAATTTGTTATAACGTTCTTGTTTGATGTTTGTGATTTATTAAGGATAGAAATGTTTATTGGTATGCTTTGTGATTAGTTGCTTGTATGTTTGCCATGATTTAGATAGTTAGGAGTGATGTTACATTGATTCTCTATCTGTATAAATGGGAGTTGTTTTACGTTGTTATCAGTCTAAGCTTTTCCTAAATAGACATTATCATTCACCCTTTCCAGGCTTTCACGTAACTATTACCCTTAGGATAGGACTTTGCAAACCCGAATACTTCATAGATATAGTTATCTGCGTTTTTGTATAAAGTTGTGGACATGCCATAAAACGGCCCAGTACTTAGTATAGCGCTGGAAACACCTCTGGTGAAGTACAAATGCGTGGAAGCTACGGACCAGTCGTAGGCATATGACATCGTGGATACCTAGAAGTTACCCTTCCTGAACATGGTCTAGGATACGTAAAACTGTGGAAATGCTAAACCTTAACAATATTATACACCGTGAGTATACTTAGATTTATACAAGCTGCGGAAATGTTGAATGCATTATACACCGTAAGATACCTAGGGATAAACGTCTGATTGTAAAGGAGGGTCTATTTCATGACGGAAGTACTTGAGCTTAAAATAAGTAAAAAGGGAGTTTTGAAAGAAAGCGAGGACTTAGCTATAGTCAAAAATGCTTAAACATGCTTAACCTCATATAACCATAGGTTTAGAATAACAAAGTAAACAACTAGTATACAATTAGGTAATAACATTTAGACATAGGTGCTAAGAACGGTAAGAATATCCTGTAATGGCAGTTTGCTACCTTATTCATGCACCCAGGAGATATCTTCAAGAAGGTTCACTTGTCCTTATCGGACAGTGTTGGGGGTTGAGCAACCTGATCTGATCAGAATCATGATACCCTAGGTACTCAGTGACATACTAATTTAGAACCAGAACTAAATAAGTAGGGTCCTAGTGTTTACACGGAAGTTTATTTGTCTGTTAGCTGAATGTGTCCCCAATAATCATCATTCCAATAATACGCTATCCTAAATCATGGTGAACCACATCTTTGTTATCCTTAAGTGCTACATATCTGCTAGCATCCCTTTACTTTTATGCTTTCTTAGTATTTTAAATAAATAAAAACCGAAAAAAAATCATCATTCAATCTATAAAAACCCCAGCTTAATTACTAAGTTATCAGAGCTAGCTCTGTTTCAATTCTACCATCGTGAAGAACGACCCTGGATCATCCTTACCACATACTAATATCAGGTATTTGTACCTAGTAATAGTAAGTAGTTCGGAAGGTTTTGGCTCCTCCCGACTATTATAAATTTAAAACCACCCTCCGATCACCGGTCTCGACTGGAAGGTCCGTAACGACAAGGAAGCGATTCCTTGACCAACCGTTGGAGCGTGATCAGGTTTTTGCCAACGATGTCGGGGACGGTAGTACAATTCGGAGCCTGTTTAGATAAATTAGTTTTTAAGCGATCCCTTTACTTTGTGTCTGTAGAGTATCATAGTTAGATTAGAATAGCTTATCTTAATTTAGAATCCCTTCTCACCTCAAATATAATTCTTATACCTTCTTCAAATGTCGTCTTTACTAAACACTTGGGTAGAAACAATAAAAGACCAATTGCAAAGTCTTGTTCAAATATTTCAAATCGGATGTAGGATATGCGGTATGATGTTAGGCATAGGATATTTAGATTCTCAATCAAACCCCTATAGCCCTACTCAACATCAATCTCATTCTTTATCGGTCGAAGTCAACCCACACTCCACATCTAATTCATTCAACACAGACTTGCACTCTTATGAGTTTAGTCGCAATAATCCTCCAACTCCATCACTTACTGAATACTCACTTCCACCCATTCTTAACCTATCATTGTCTGAGACCAACGAAGAGTTCGTCCTTGAAGAACTTTCCGAACCACTACAACTTGAAACTTCCGACGGGAGTGACGAGTACGACGAGGTAGATGAAGAAATAGAAATGGAGAACCTAGAGGTGGAGATCTACATAGGAGACTCAGCTTCAGAAGAACTGGAGGAGTACGCACCAACTCTAAGCAGTGATCTCATCCCAAATCAAACCTACGTGGTTGATTATATCCCACATAGGTTTCCAGATGAATCACCCCTTGATCAAATTGAACCCTCTACCCAGGTGGTTGATGAGAATGTTGTTACGAGATTGGAGACAATAACGGATACCGTCCCACCTCCATGCCCAGAATACAACATTATCATTGACCAAAAGACCATAGAAAGCAAGGTAGGTTTTGCGTTAGGGTTTCCCTACAAACCATCTCTCCACCACATAATGACGTATACGTCATGAAGTGATATGGACACCTCTAACCAACCCATTATGTCAACCCAAACCAAGAAGGTATTAGAAGTCGAGAGATTTGTTATACCGTCGGTAGAACTGTTTCCTCACTTTAAACCACCTCCTCACATTGGACATACCCTAGCCTTAACTTGCCATAAACTCTTAGGTATGTACCAATATTACTATTTGTCACACCCCGTCTAAAGCGGAAACAACGGGATATAACCATGATAGGATCACAACATATCAATATATAGAACTCTAAGTGAAATTTAAAGATCAACGCGTTGTGATGTTATATACACAAATGGCGGTTTGTGCTAATACATGCACATCCACAATGAATCAAAGTTTTACATTCACAAATCATATACCTAATGTTATGGCTACAAGCCTTTGAAATCAATCTAAAATGTCGTAACTAATGTTTCACATGTCTTGTAGTAGTCCTTTATGCAACCTAAATGGTCCACTAAGTATCCTTGTCTTCAACCTTAAATCACTAGTGCAACCTGAAAAGATATGCTCAAAAGTGTCAACACAATGGTTGGTGAGTTCCGTAGGTTTATAAATGAAACCAAAATAAACATTTGATGTGATAAATATACGAGTTAGGACAATGCAATGAAAATGTACACATAAGTGAAATAATGTGAATGAAACACCTCAACACACTGTCATCACCCCACGAAGAAGTATGACCAGACAAACCCTGTGAATGCAGTAGCTACCCATAATGGCTTTAATGTATACATAACGTATGACATTAGGTAGTAAGGCCTTGTGAAACAACATGGCTTTAATGTATACCAACAATAATGTATACATCAGGTACTCACTCCAGAAAGAGCAAGGCCTTACAATGATAATGAATCCAACAACCAAATGCACATACTTCACATAGTGTCATACATTTCATGCAAATGTCCAAGAATGAAAACAAATACGTTTCACAGCAGAAAATGGTAATAAAACGTACGAGCATACTTTTCCCCCAATTTGAAAATAAGTAAGAAAATATGGCCACGGAAACTCACCTTGAATAGCAAAGAAAACCAAGTTCCCAAACAAGTCCAATTAAGTCCGCACGTTAATCCCCATCACCTATACACATACTTGTTCGTTACAAATTTTAGATAAGGCAAATAGCCCTTCCATTTAATCCCACTTGATGTTCCATTATCAAATATTAAGTCACCTTTAACCCTTACTTCGTATGTTTATTTCAATATAATCTCTTTTGTATGAATTTAGTATAGTTTACACCAATAATTTAATCCCATGTTTTATGACCAGATTCTTAATATCTACTTACCAACCTTAAACCATGATCCAAACGAATCTATTTGACTCCCAAAATAATTCCACAGATTTTGACATATCTAAAGTTTAAAATAATTTTTCAAGAATTTATTTTAATGTCTAAATATTTTACAAATTCACCGAAACGGACTACTCACATAAAACACATTTTCTGGCAACCAAAAATATCTTACAAATGTTAAAATACTTACAAACCTTCCAAAATTATAACATTTTTATAGAAGTCATTCATCACACTCAAGGGGTTGTAGAAAAATTTTCATAACCAAATTCAAAGCCAAACATCTGATTTCATGCTAAAACCGCACCAATGTTTTTCCGAAAACTCGTCACTCATAACTGCAGTTTACAAAATAATTTTTATAAAATCATACAATGCATTTCGGAGGCTGAAACCTAGAGAACTAAAATAAAATTTCGAAATCTACAACTTTTTAGTTTTGTCCGAAGCCTAAAAACGAACGTAGCTAGGTCAAAAAAGCCTCTGATATGACTACGAAAATTTGGACATATTCTAATATTTCGATTTCATAACTTTCGGTTTACCACGCATATTATACCCAATATATTAAATCCCCAAACACATAAATCATCCCTAATATATATTCATCTCATCTCAAAAAATTTAATAAAGAAAATAATAGTTAGGGTTTATGATTATACCTATAAAAATACACGAATGAGAGAACACACAGACGCAATAAACCACTTGACTCGTTCCCCTTCTTCCCTTCTTGGTTTCAGTTGACACTTCCAAAGGAAACCCAAAGCCAATTCTTTTTAATGATAATGATTTAGGGTTTTTGTTTAAAATTCTATTTAAGAATTAATTGGAGAGAAATTAAATGAGTTTTAACATAATTAGGAAACAACTTAATCAATAATAAAATCATAAAAAAATAACTTAAAGATAGATGGGTCGGTTCCACCGATTCCATCTTTATTACTATTAATTTTATGATTATTATTATATTTATGATTATTAATCTTTTATTATTATTATTATTATTATTATTATTATTTCATTAATATATTATCCTAACTTTTAATCTAACCACATACGAACATTGATTCGAGTTTTTGAACACTATACGAAAATTAGATTTTTCACATAGTTTAAAATACGAAATAACTAATTATTTCTTCACAAATTTCACGCACTTAAATACGATTAGCAAATAACTATAAACAATTGTTCTATAAATAATGTATTTGGTAACGGATGTCACAGTATCTCCCCGTTTAGAGAATTTCATCCAGAAATTAAATCGAAATTATTGCTGAGAACGTTATTATGAAACCTATTTGTTAAACGTATAGTATGAATTCGTTTAATCCGTTTAAGAAATTTGGCGTTTGTAAAATAGTGCGTTCTTAATATCAAAAGGCACTTCTTGATTTCAAATCCCCTGGATACTACAAACTTAATGGTTGGACCGAGAGACACAATGTAGAGACAAAAGTTGATTAATACTTATTTATGTCTAAGTGTTAATCCGTGAATAGACGTTGTCCGTGAATGATAATGTTTTCGACAATAAGTCTTTGCATCCGTGAATACTATGAATCGACAATCGTCTTGTATCCGTGAATAGGATTCGACAATAGTTGATTGTCCGTGAAAGTCAAGAATCCGACATTTGCATTCCGTGAATAGTATGAATTCACGGACGGTGTGAATCTGTGAATCCTTATTCACGGATTGAACTTGGCATTGTCGCATAAATAAGTTGTCTATAAATAGGTAAGTTGAAGTCATTTTGTAAGTGTTATTTTTGAGAGCTTTTTGAGAGATCACTTGTAGACATTCACTTGTACATTTTGACTTCTTGTATATGAAAGATTGATATTGCAATATAATCAAGATTTCTTGTTAGATACATTCATCTCTCATCTTTACTACAATTCATATTGTGATTACGTATATTTGTTTTCCGCACGAATATACATACGTTCTAGTTTGCGTATTCTGATCCGAGGACGCTCACAAGTGGTATCAGAGCCAAAAGGATAAGAAATTAGAACATTTATGTGAATTAAAGTGTGAAGATGAAGATTTGAAGAAGTTGTTGTGATGTCTAGTGTTACGGTCATTTGAGATGGTGTCAAAATCATTCTGAAGATTGTTAACAAGTGATTTCTGATACAGAATTTCTTCTGAAATCATTCATAGTTACTCTATGATGACGAGTTGATCAAGAAACATACCAAGAGTTCACGACTTTTCTGCATGTTTGAAACTTTGACGTTCAAAGTTCAAATTGATCGTTTCTGAGTGTCGGAAATTGAATTCCGAGCACATTACATCAAGTTTCATCAAGAACAAGTCTGTTTTGAAGAATCTGGATCATTTTGAAAATTCTGGAAATCGTCTTCCGTGAATTAACATTTTCCGTGAATTCAGAATTCTGTGAATATCTATACTCTGTGAATATTACTATTGTCGCATAAACAGTAGTATTACATTCACAGATTGAGTAATTTTCCGTGAATTATACTATTGTCGCATAAACAGTGGTACATTCACGGATTACTCATTTTTAAAATATTACTAACTGATTTTTCATATTCACGGATATTAGTATTAACGGATAATAGTATTCACGGATATTAATATTCATATATATTAATATTCACGGATATTAGTATTATCGGATATTAATATTCACGGATATTAGAATTATCGGATATTAATATTCACGGATATTTATATTATCGAATATTAATATTCACGGATATTAGTATTTGGTTAGTATTCACGGATATTGTATTCACAAAGAAAGATTAAAGAATTTTTAGTGTGATTCACGGATTTCATCTTGGAAGATGGCTCATGTTAACTGGCAAACGATGATGAAAAATGATCAAGAGACCGGAACAACTACAAAACCACCCAAGTTTCTTTGTCAAAACGATTACGATGACTGGAGATATCGTTTTGAATCATTTATTGCTTTGTATGATCCTGATTTGATGATTCCAATATTGGAACAATATATACATCCGAGAGCAGAAGGCATTTATCGAGATAATCCTCCACCTAAATCATTAAAGATGATGAATTCGGAAGAACGAAAAGAACATGATCGTGATAAGAAGGCCAAATCCATCATTTCAATGAGTCTTCCAAGTGATGTTTTAGCAGGGTGGAAAGATTTGTCTACTGCTTTTGAATTGTACAAAGCAATGGAAAAACGGTTTGCTGGTAATGATAAATTGAAAAAGAGCAAACGCGATTTACTAAAGAAACAATGGGATGTTTTCACCTGTATTCCCAATGAGTCTTTTAACTTGTTAGGTACTCACATCTTATTAGTGAGTTAAAAAGACATGGAATGATTCTTGAGCGTCTTGAAATCAATGAAAAATTGATTGAAGCTTTGCCTTCTCGATGGGACATCAAAGCAAATATCTTGATGGAAGATGAATCATTAGGGGAATATGCTTTTGAAGATTTGATAAATAAACTTCAGGTGTATGATGTGTCTCTCCAGAAAAAGGAGACAGGAAAAATGATGCAGTTTATTCAATTTGGTACTACCAAATCTTCTGAAACAACAGCATTATATTCAGGATCTGAAACTTATTCTGGTGGAAATTCAAGTGGAACCACATCTGGTGGTTATTCAAGTTTTGGTTTTTATGGTTCTGGAAGTTCTCCAACTTCTAGCCATCAACAACAACAGAATTCTAATCCACAAGTTTCAAGAGTGACTGAAGACCATGCAAATGTTGTTACTGCATTCTTGTCTTCATATGAAGCTTTTATTTCTGGAAGAGTTGGAAATGTTGAGTTAGTTGAAGAGGATTATGATCAATTGCATCCAGATGACCTAGAAGAGATGGATTTGCAATGGAATATGGCTATGCTTACCAGGCGGGTTAAAAAGTTTTTACAGAGAACTGGTAAAAGTAAACTGGGAGGTAAATCAGGTTTTGACAAGTCAAGAGTTCGTTGTTACAATTGTCAAAACCTTGGTCACTTTGCAAGAGAATGTGAAAAGAATAAAGCTCCAACTTCTGGTTTTACTAAGCCATCAACCTCCAAGACATATTCTTCATCTGTTCAGTCTCAAACAAAGGAGACATCTGCTACTCCCACATCTTCTGCACTTATTTCTACTTCTGATGAGTTTTATGATTAGAGTGCACACGTGGATGAGTATTCCCATAACCAAGCATTTATGGCGAATGTTTCCGAGGTCGATTCTTCCCTTGCTAACCAAATTTGCTCAAATTGCACTGATTTGAAGAATCAAATCAGCATTATCAAACTCAAAATGCTAAACTTTTAACTGACAATGAAAAGTTCAAAATCCAGAACAAGGAATTGGTTGAAAATAATAATCTTTTAAATAAACGTTTTGAGTCAACAAATGTTGAAACACATGATTTAAAAGCAAAAATCTTCAATCAGCAATCCATTATTAATAGCTATTTGGTTGAAATGGATTTATTAAAAAAAGAAAAATCTGATGCTGATTCTATGCTTTTAGATCTTGAAAGAAAATTGCTAAATGTTTCAACATCTGCTGTTGTTTTTGATGAGATAATCAATAACCAACGTTTAGATACTAAATCTAAATCTGGTATTGGATATCAAAATGATTCAAAAACAAAAGACTCAAAAGTTGAATATCATTTTGTTCCTCCACCAACTACCTATTCTGCATTGCCAGTTAAAGATGAAGCAAATGTTGAGTTTGCTTATGGAAAAGGAAAGGTTGATTTGAAAGACACACATCAAAAGGTGTCTTCAAGTGAGACTCTAGAATCATCTTTCAAAGATGATTCCAAAGTTGATGATTCACTAGTCGATGAATCCAAAGTTGATGCTTCCAAAATGAAGAAGCATGATTGTGAATGTAGTGACAAGATTAAAGATTGTGTTTTAAAAAATTTAAAAGAAAAATCGAAAGCTTGTGACACACCAACACAAGTTAAACAGATTTTGAAACAATCTTCTTCACCACAAAAATCACAATCATCAACTTCTTCATCAAAAGCTAAACTTTCTTCTTCTCACTTTGTTTCTACCAAAAGTGAAGTTTCTACAAGTAGAAAATCACATTCTAAATGTGAGGCTTCTACAAGTAAGACTTCACTTCATGTTTCTGATAAAAGGGTTACTTCTCGGAAACAATATGAAACAAGAAAATGTTTCTATTGTAGTGTTCGTGGACATCTTATCAATGAGTGTCACAAGCTTGCTAAAAAACGTTCAAAAGACATTTCGAAGCAAGCTAAACATTCTGAAATCAAAGATGATTTAAAAACTATCCACGAAAAATCATCAAAACCGAAAGTAACATCTTCTGTTTCTTCAAAGAAGAAAACAAAATCTCATGATGCGTCAATCAAAAGGAATTTCAAAAGGAATTTGAAACAAATTGACGTTTTCATCATGGATGTCATTACTGGACGACCCATAGCCTCAAAGGCTTGGGTCTCCATTAGCAACTAATCCGCTTTCTGATCAAATGTCTTACAGTCTTCCTGAGCTATTGATAACATATGGTACATCGATAGTGGCTGTTCAAGACATATCACAGGGAATTTCTCTCTGCTTGAGGATGTTAAGGCTAAAGACGGAGGGTTTGTTGCATTTGTCGGAGACAAAGGTGGCATGATTTCTTGTGAGGGAACCGTTTCAAACGGGGAAATCAGCTTTGACAAAGTAAATTATGTTGAACAACTTCAACATAATCTACTTAGTGTTTCCCAAGTTTGTGACAAGAAACTGTCAACTTGGTTTAACGATGAAGAGTGCTTAATTCTTAAACCAGGGTTTGTGGTACCTCAAGAGTGGATTCTTATGCGAGCTCCAAGGGTAAAGAATATGTATGTCTTAGACATGCGTACCATTACTTGAACTACAGAGCATACTTTCTTATTGTCAAAAGCTACAGAAAAGGAATCAATTTTGTGGCACAGAAGAATGGGTCATATTAACTTTAGGAAAATGAACTTCTTAGTTAAGAATGATTTAGTGATTGGGGTTCCTAAACAAACCTTTTCACTAAATTACCATTGTATTTCCTGTAAAAAGGGAAAACAAACTAAGAAGTCTCATAAACCTAAATTGATGAATTCGATTAACATTCCTTTGGAACTTCTCCATATGGATTTGTTTGGACCCGTCAGTGTTAGGAGTATTGGGGGCAAATCCTATTGTTTAGTAATCACTGATGATTACTCCAGATTTTCATGGGTTTACTTCCTTAGTACAAAAGATGAGGCTGCTGAGAAAATTAAGTATCTAATTCTGAGATTAGAAACTTTGTTTTCTCTGAAAGTGAAAATTTTGAGAAGTGATAATGGTACAGAATTCAAGAACTACTTAATGGAAATGTTTTGTCTTCAGCACGGAATTACTCAACAATTTAGTGCACCTCGAACTCCACAACAAAATGGAGTTGCTAAAAGGAAGAACAGAACTTTGATCGAAGCTGCAAGAACAATGCTCTCAGATGCAAAGTTGCCAACAACTTTTTAGGCAGAAGCAGTTAATACGGCTTGTTTCGTATTAAATAGAGTTCTTGTGGTCAAAGATAAGCAGAAAACGAGCTATGAATTACTGAATAATCGGAAACCGAATATTCATTTTTTGGAACCTTTTGGATGTCCGTGTTTGTTGTTAAAGACTAAGGATCGCCTTCCTAAGTTTGCTGAAAAATCTGAATCTGGATTTTTCTTGGGATATTCTACCAATTCTCACAACAAGAGAGTTTATAACACGACATCACATCGAATAGAAGAATGCTATGAAGTTGAATTTCTTCGGCATTCTCCTTCTTCTAATGGTGTAGGTCCAAAATGGTTATTCGATTACGACACATTCTTTAATTCTCTTGCTATTTTTCAGCATGATGTGTCTTCTTCTGCTACAGATTTGGATGACTTTGTTATTCCAGTTACATCTGTTCATGCTGAACCGCTTATTACTTCAGCTCCACCAGTTTCTACTTCTCATCTTACTCCACCACAATCCTCTGATGACTCAATTGCTCATGAGATTTCTCCTCTTTTGACAAATGTAGACGAAGATACAACTTCCAATCCTGACGATACTGAAAATTTTCAGGAACCTTCTGCTGAACTGGAAGAACCAATTCTTGATGACTCTAGTGATGAAGTAGTTAGTAATCCTGAAGATTCCAACTTAGGAAATAATTTGCATGTAGATTCGGTTCCTACATTGCGAATTAATTCTAAGTATCGACATCCCCTAAAGAATGTGATTGGAGATGTGTCAGAAGGAATTAAGACTCGGCATCAACTTAAGTCTGATTCTTCTTCTTGTTTTTTATCACAAATTGAACCGAAAAATGTTCAAATTGCTTTGACTGAATCCTCTTGGGTTCAAGCAATGCAAGAAGAATTACAACAGTTTGTGAAATTGCAAGTTTGGACCTTAGTGAAACCACCTAAAGATGTGCATCCGATTGGCACTCGATGGGTTTTTCGTAATAAGAAAGATGATCGAGGAATCGTGGTCCGAAATAAGGCCCGATTAGTCGTTCAAGGTTTTACTCAGATCGAAGGTTTAGATTATGATGAAGTGTTTGCACCGGTTGTTAGACTTGAATCAATAAGGATATTTCTAGCTTATGCTTCCTTCATGAGGTTTAAAGTATATCAGTTGGACGTCAAGTGCGCATTTTTATATGGGAAAGTGCATGAAGAAGTGTTTGTCAAACAACCACCGGGTTTTGAAGACTCTAAATTCCCAGATTATGTGTATCGGTTGGATAAAGCTTTGTATGGTTTACATCAAGCTCCCAGAGCTTGGTATGAAACTTTATCTCAACATCTGCTTGCAAATGGGTTTTCTAGAGGTCAGATTGACAGCACTCTTTTCATCAGAAAAGTAAAAGGGAATTTGTTGCTTGTTCAAGTGTATGTAGATGACATCATATTTGGATCGACAAATGAAAGCTTATGCAGAGAGTTTGAGCAGATTATGAAATCAAAATTTGAAATGAGTTCAATGGGTGAAAAATGGCATTTTTTCTTGGGTTGCAAGTCCAGCAACTTGATTCAGGCATTTTCATACATCAAACAAAGTATGTTACTGAAATCTTAAAGAAATTTCTGATGACAGATGTCAAATCCATTTCTACACCCATTGATCTTGTTGAAAAGATTGGCCCTGCTCTTGATGACCAATCAACCGATGAAAAGGAATATCGGTCCATGATTGGGTCTCTTATGTATTTGACAGCTTCGCGTCCAGAAATTATGTTTGCTGTTTCCATTTGTTCAAGATATCAGGCAAATCCTAAAGTTTCTCATCTGAAGGCAGTTCAACGTATTTTTCGATACTTGAAAGGAAAGCCTAATTTAGGCATTTGGTATTCACATGATGATGACTTTTCTCTTTCTGCATATTCCGATTCAGACTATGGCGGATGCGGTATTGACTTCAAATCCACATCGGGTGGATGTCAATTTCTAGGAGAACGTCTTGTGACATGGCAGTGTAAGAAACAGGATACAGTTTCTACCTCTACCGCGGAGGCAGAATATATCTCTGCTGCTAGTTGTTGTTCACAAATCCTTTGGATTCAACAACAACTTAGAGATTATGGGTTTCTTCTAAACCAAACTCCTTTGCATATAGATAATACTGCTGCCATAAGTATCATACGTAATCCCGTACAGCATTCTAAAATGAAACACATCGAAATTCGTTTTCATTTTATACGGGATTGCTATGAGAAACACTTGATTAACTTAGTCCATATTGATACTTTGAAACAACGAGCTGATCTGTTTACAAAAGCATTTTCTAAACCTCGTTTTGAAGAATTAATCTTGATGCTCGGAATGAAGCATTTAGATCAAATTAAATAAACTTTGGATCTTTTTTAATTTTCTTTGTTGTTTACTTTCTTACTTTTTCTTTAAACAAAAATTCAAAAACATATGAAAAATAAAAAAATAGGGGGAGATTTTTGTGTAAAAGTTGGGAAATGATAGTACATTGGGAATTGTATTTACATATAAATCTGAAAAAGGAATGTTACGTACTATTTTTGATATGCTAATAGGTTTATATAGCATTTTTAAACCAAATTTTCTACTAATGTAATTTTAAATATGATTTATTGGTAGGCATTTGTGGGTCTATCATATCTAATCTAAGAAATGTCTAAACATATTTGCATATTATTTTATATCTTCCAAAATCTTAGTATATGACAATAAAATTATCAAAATGATAATAAAAGTCTTAAATTTTGAAGGATTAATATATTATGATTCATGATTTAGGGTCTTTATATTATGATATCTGGGAAAAATGTATTGACTATTTGTTGTACGGTGTACAGACCTTAGTCGGTATATTTTTTATAAACGGACATACAAATATTGATAAAGATACAAATATCTATCATAATAAACTCTATCACTTTGTTATACGATGTATAGACCTGTGATCCAGTTTATTAGTCCAACCCGAAGTATGACATATGTGACTAAAGTCATTCCAACATATGTATGTACTTCTAAAGATATCATCATATTTTCACTCTTTATATGAAAATATTAATATATTATGAATTTGAAAGTATATTTCTATTTTGGTTATATAAAATGATATGCATATTAATAATAAAAAAGGATATTTTAGATGCCAAAGTGTTTAAGTGTATAACACATACCAAAAATCATATATAAAATGATTTTTAGAAAGTATGTTTTATTAATGCTATGTAGATTTAAATTGGTCAAAAATATTAGCAATCAAAATAGACTTTCATTTCTAAAAATTACAAATTAAATACATTCATTTATCCCAATATGATCTCAAGTCACGAAAATTACTCCAACAAAAAGATTTTATTTTTGTACATATTTAGTTTATTAATTTTTCATTTTTCATTTTTAAATAGGTTAGAAAATTTTATCCAAAGTTAGTTTAATTTGATACAAATGTTTTTCACAAAAATAAAAGAATTGTCGAATGTATATATTTCTTTATTCACGGATAAAGATGTATATTCACAGAATGTTATTTTCACGGAGTAATCGAAAAAATATAAGTAATTTCAAAATATGAAAAACTTTTACTTTTTCCTTTTCCGTGATTATTACTCCGACAATCCCTAAATTCTGACAATCACCTTTTCTTCGATTTCTTTCTGATTACTTGGTTTCATTAAAAACCAATCCGACAGACTTGCTCGTTTTTGTATTCCGCATCGACTGGTTTAAATTTCTTTCATTATTGTTAAGGATTTCATGCTTAATCGATCACTTCAATAACTGTTGGTACTGTTTAATAAAATCGTCCGACAATTCGAATTGTCGGACCACCCGACAATACAGTATTGTCGGATGAACAGTGTATTGGTTATCCGTGAATATTGAATTCTCGGATAAACAGTACTCCGTGATTTATTCTTATGATTGACTATATTGACTTGTTTGACTATTTGACTACGACAATCATATTGTCGTATGAACAGTACTTATTCACTGATGAATAGTACTTCAACAATATTATTCACGGATGAATAGTATTACGACAATATGAATCACGGACAAAATTTTTGAAATATTATTTTATTTTGAATTGTCGCATGAATACTATTCACGGACAATATGATTCACGGATAAATACATGATTGTCGTATGAATAGTACATAGCTAAGTCATATTGTCGCATAAGATTAATCATTGTCGCATGAACAGTATTCATTTTGTTATTGTCGGATACTTGAATGTTTGAAAATTTTTCTAAGTGTTGAAAATTTTTCAAATAAACTTTCTGTTTAGATTTTGTGTGTCTAATAAACTCTTGGTGCAGATTTTATTTCTAAATGGCAGATTTAGATCCCATTGCTGCTGTTCAACCTGAGGTTAGACATCGAGCAGTCGTGTTTGAAAAACGACACAATGCAACTGCATATCTTCTGGAACAACCTGATAAACCTAAAAATAGGAAGGTTTTCCCTATGATAAGGTTTCTTCTACGATCACGCATATCGTATGCCTTGACTGTATCTGTTCCTAATCTGTACGAAGACCACATGATAGACTTCTGGACCTCAGCTGTATATCAAACAGATGTTAATCCTCCATGTATTACATCTACGGTTGATGGAAAATCTTTGTTGCTGACTGAAGAGCTGATTCGTCATACTCTCCAATTTGGAGATTCTTTGAATGCATCAAATGACATTCCTCGAAACGTTATTGATCAATGTCTTCATCAAATGGGATGTACTAAAGGACCTCATGATGTACAAATCTTGAAAAATCATTTTTGTCCACACTGGAAGTTTTTGGCACATATGTTGATCGGGTGTATCTCTCCGAGGAAAGCTGGTTTTGATTCAATGAGTTATCAGCTTGCAGGGATAATGACGGCTCTTGTTCAAAATATCCCATTTAATTTTTCGAGATACATCTTTGAAAATTTGGCTGGCAACATTAATGATGATGGTTTCTTCATGTATCCTCGGTTTCTTCAACATATTTTTGATAATCATGTCAACGAGATTACTTATCATGGAAGCATTCTACATTACACTCCTATTCCCAAAAGAGTGTTTGCAGATTGCAATGGATATAGAGGCAAACCAGTGCCGCCTACTGTTGATTTGTTTGGCCATATCATTGATGCTGACTTTCAACCACCACAATTTGCAATGCCACAGATTGTACAACCTGCTGATTCTACTACTGATAGTGAATCATCTGAGGGGGAGCAAGAGGTACCTTTGATTGATCATGAGGAAGTGGAATCTTCAAGTTCTGAAGATGATCAATCTTTTCGTCTACAAACTGTTGAAGAATCTTTAGTCACTCAAAGAATTATTGTTGCAAATATTGAAAAAGAACGACAGGATTCAAGACGTCAACGCGAAGAGGCACAAGATCCTGAATATGTACCTGATATTCGTCCATCTCAAAGACGCAGAATTTCTGAACCCTGTTCATCTGCTGATATTGCTTTTACCTCTGTGCCTGTTATGTCATCACAAGGTATTCCTGCCTCTGTTCCAGCTATTCCTACAATTCCTGTTGATGCTTCTGTTGCAGCTGGCACATCTTCTTCTTCACCTAGACCAAGTACATGGCTAATCTTGATGCATCTTTACAAAGAGCTGTAAAACCCTTGATGTCTATCGTTGAAAAGCTACAGCTTGATTTACTTAATGTTTTACAACGCATTAATACTCAAGATATTCTTATCGAGGAGCAACGACAGCAAATTATATCTCAGAATGATCGAATCGAAGAATTGGAACTTGATGTTTTTCTTCTAAAAGAAACTTTAGTTGATCAAGGGGAGAATAATAATGGTGATGATGGTGATGATGGTGATGATGGTGATGATGGTGATGATGGTGATGATATGACTGAAAATGCTGATGATACTTATGATGGAAATGATACAAATGATGGTGATCAACCAAATTTCTCATAAGCATTGGTTGTATTTCAAGAAAAAGAACCATTAGAAGTTGATCCAATAAGTGCAGTACATGAGTTACGAATGTTTGAGTTTGGAGAATCATCACATACTTTTGATCAGGAGGAATTAATGGATAGCATTGAAGATGAAGAGGTGCTTTGTCCAATTCCTTTGAATGTGATTATTGAAGATCTTATACCATTTGTTGAACTTTGCAATGATGGTGATTATGATTTTGAAGAATTTGATCCAGAAAATCCTCCGGGATTTGAACCTGATTTTGATTATATTCACGTTGAAGACTGGGAAGATTCTGAAGATGAACTTCATCCGGAAAATGTTCAGTCAGATATGTGTGCACAAGAAGGATTATGGAAAGATTCTGATGACGATAAAGAACCAGAGCAAAAAGTTTCTTGGTGGTTTCCTGAACAACCAACTCCAGTGGTTATAGTTCGAAAGTTCTTTAAAATACCAAGATATGAATGCGTTGGTAGAATTATCAGATGGAAGTATGATAATGACAACAAAGTATTCATCATTAAAAGGACTGATGGACTTCAGTACTTCCACTCTACATTCAAAGCCTTAGAAAAATTGCCTAAGTGTGAAATCAATCATTTGGCTTCAGTGGATATTATTAACCGATCAAAACATGGTTTGATAAATTGGATGGCAGATACTTTAACAAGAGAAAGTAATAATGGGAAATTCACATGGGTTAAGGAAACTTTCCCATTGAGAACTGTTGATTATTTTGATATCGATCCGATTTCCAATCAACCAAGAGTTACTTTGACATATCCTCGAGTTAAATGCATGACAAAGATTCCACTTGAGAAATTGCCTGTGAATTTTTCTAAGTTTGTGAGTCATTGGAGGTATAACGGATCAACTGGAGAAGCAGAAATTGCTTGTTATGATAGAGATTTGAATGGAGAAGTGATGTGGAACAGAGAGTCAATTATGTATGTGTTTGATCCTCTAAGCTTAATCAATCTATCAAAAGATGATCTTGAAGTCTTGCTCGTGAATCCGATTATATATGATGATGCATATGATGACGAAAAGATGGCTTTGAAGTTTCAACGGGTTGTCGAAGTATGTTGTTCTAAAGGAATTTTTGCTGGATGCAATCTTCCTGGATATGCTTGAAGATTTGAAGAAAAGAATCAAGTATTATCAAAGGGGGAGTTTGTAGAGACAAAAGTTGATTAATACTTATTTATGTCTAAGTGTTAATCCGTGAATAGACGTTGTCCGTGAATGATAATGTTTTCGACAATAAGTCTTTGCATCCGTGAATACTATGAATCGACAATCGTCTTGTATCCGTGAATAGGATTCGACAATAGTTGATTGTTCGTGAAAGTCAAGAATCCGACATTTGCATTCCGTGAATAGTATGAATTCACGGACGGTGTGAATTCGTGAATCCTTATTCACGAATTGAACTTGGCATTGTCGCATAAATAAGTTGTCTATAAATAGGTAAGTTGAAGTCATTTTGTAAGTGTTATTTTTGAGAGCTTTTTGAGAGATCACTTGTAGACATTCACTTGTACATTTTGACTTCTTGTATATGAAAGATTGATATTGCAATATAATCAAGATTTCTTGTTAGATACATTCATCTCTCATCTTTACTACAATTCATATTGTGATTACGTATATTTGTTTTCCGCACGAATATACATACGTTCTAGTTTGCGTATTCTGATCCGAGGACGCTCACACACAACCACATCGAGTACTAACCTCCATCTTTGATATAGCCTCCCCCCACAATTTCTTAATTGAATTTGTAGTTTACTCTAAGGTTGATTGTATGTACACATATCCAAACCTTGAAATTGATTAATCAAATCACGGTTCCTAGAAATAGGACATCGGTTACACGTTCCGCATGTTATGGAAATTTTAACAACTAATGGTTCTCACCGGAATAGATTTCATATCTGTAATATAACTAGATTTTTTCTTTCCTGAAAGTCTCAAAGAAAATTCGTTGACGATCCGAATATCTTCGAGTTTTAAGTTTATTGGTTATTCATTCATCTTGAGAATTTATATTTATTTCACATCAAAGCTTTACAGATGTAAAGTTGTTTTGTTGGTTAGGAATAGCAAGAGGTTCTTACCAAAATAGTATGATGTTACAAGTGATGATGATAATTCGTAAGATGGGCATTCCATACCTGTTGTGTGATTAATTTTCATGGTTTTGAATTAGACCTTGATTTATCGAATTTATTTATGTTGTATAGAGACCATACCTGTGGCTCACACATACAAACTTGTAACTGAACTTTAAGTGCTTGAGAATAAACGATTATCTATAAAAAAAAAAATTTTTACCAAACAAGGGAAAAATATTTGTTCTTTATCCAAACTTACGGCTTGTCGATTCTACAAAATTTGTATGAGATTCTTACATCGAAAATTATGCAAAACAATCTTTGTTAGATTCAACTTAACGTAGTAGAATTTTGATTATACGAGAATGAGTTTCAACATATTAAGCTTCCATAGTGTTTTCAATTGGTCCTACGCATATTGTGTATTAACTTTTTAATTTCTTACTGATTTGTTTGTTTCATCCATTGTGTTAAAAAAAAAATTATTCCATTTTTTTTTACAATCGTAGTTGAGGGCAATATATATACATGTATGCGGGAGTTGTGTCACCAAGGAAAAATCAATGCACATTATCACCTAAGGAAGAAAAGTTTATACTTTCAAGTATATTTCATTTTGAGGTTACATAAGTTGGCTTGTATAAGGGATGAAATAAGTGTAAGCTTAGATTTTATGTTAAAATCCAAGGGCTTGGATTTGGGGTAATCTCACGGTGTACGTTCTCTCGCGTCAAAATCCTTGTTAGTTAAGGACTACAAAAATTCCCGCGTTATGCTGTGGTAAACAAATAAGGAGAATGTAGTAGGGATCGATATTGACAATTGATCATAGTGTGAATGAGTGAATGATAATAGTTTATTATTGGTGATCATCAATAATGTTAAGTTTACGATGTGAGATAGTATACAAAGAGATTATCTTGATAAGCGGTGTCTTAGAGTTTAAAAATTATTTAATTATGAGAAATCCCCATATGCTGACATAAGGTGGAGTAACTATTTGATTGGTTGCTTAAATTTCGAAAACAATGATTTCCAAACTTGTCAAATGAGTAATTACCAAATTTCAATCTCATAGTGATAAAAAATTTTAAAAATGTTTATTAATGAAAAGAGTAATGTAGTATTTTTTTTTATTATTTTTTTAATATTGTGAGGGTAGTTGGGTATTTTTGCATCTTGAAGCTTATATGGCTGAAAAGAAAATGAGTAAATAATTTTTTTTTAAGGGAGAATATTGATAAGGAAGATTCTTAGAGTTGGGTGTTGACAGGTTGGTGTCGAACCACGTGTTTCGTCCTGTCTACTGGTTCCTACATGTTGTTTTATATTAATCCTAGGAAGTTTTCAAGTAAGTTTATCCTCGTTTTTTTTTACTCGTACAACGTGTTTTTGAATATTGTCATAACAATTTGTGAACGGAATGTAATATTTTGCCCAAGTTTTAGTGATGTTTTGATATAGAAAATTATTTAGAGTTCGGTTCCATTTGAAAACAAACATTGATTCTTTGGTTCGGAGTAGTCTTCTTTCATGCATTGATTTGATAACATAATATATATGCCCGCACAAGATAGGGTAACGGTGAATCGGTGAATCGAACGAAAAAAAAAAACATTATTTGGAGATAATATGTACTTCGTATTTGGATTTAAGGCCAATGCCTTACGTGAAACGTTCTATTGATTTCCCATCGAGCGGTCTGTTTTGTTTAAATCTTGATCTTCACTTTGTAATTGTGCTAAATTGTGTTTGAAGATTATTTGGTGAACATCTTTGAAATAATAGTTAAGATTCAACGTCTCCATTCATATGAATTATGGATTATTAGGAGATCATTCCCATGTTATTACACAATATAGTATGGTATGCGTAAATTCATTTGAGTGTGTCAACCAAACGATTTTTCTCATGATTTCCTCTTGTCCATTTCATTGGTAAGCTTATATACTATTGGTGGTTATGAATGCTCATTGATTTTGTATTTCCTTTTGACTTAGTGATAACCAAATGTTATTGTTGATTAAGTTCCTAATGTGATACAAGAAAATATGGAGTTGGGCATTTGTAATTCTCGAATTCAACGTCTATCTCGTTATTTGGATCTTCTCTTAGAATAGTTACAAATGGGAGGTTCTTCGATTTTATACCAACATCATGAGTGATTTTTTATATATATATATTAAAGGCAATGTAGGTTATTATATTATGTTGTTTGATTTATTTTAGATATGGGAGGGTAGTAAATTATTATTATTACATGTTCTAAGACATGGAAAGTTTCAAAACGGTATAATTTATTTTAGAGTACCAACTATTTTAGCAGGAAAATCTTGAGACATCACTTATATAGATCATGGATGGTTAGATATTTTAGTTGAGAGAGCAATTTAATATGTAGACTTTATATTTCTTCTTTGTCCAAACCCCTTTCATTAAGTAGTATAGATAATAAAGGGTTAGTTGAATTTGATAATCATTACCAAGTTTTTGATTACTCACACATCAACGAGTGGTGTTAATAGGATCCTTAGAAGGAAAAAAAAAGTTTGATCGACCCGAGTTTCAATCATTATATTGGCAGAGATTATGGTGTAGGTATGTTTTTACATTCACTTAAATTCTTGTTGTAGTCAAATGGTTTAAAACCGAGAGTATAATGCATCCTAAGAATGGTCTTGTTTAATTATGTTCAATTGTAGAATGTGGCATTGGTGTCCTAATTATATGGAGGTGAAATTGCCAAGCAATCCGGAGAAGTTGAATGTATGTCCAAAAGATCAAGATCTTTGGCTAACTTGCAATAGAGATTAGAAAATTTAGTTGCGAGGAAGTGAGAGTGGCCAAGTAATGAAAAAAATCACTGATTAGAAAGGAAAGTACTATCCTATGATATGTGGTTGCAAATTTAAAATTTCCAAGGGAAGTTAAGATGTAATTATGTCCAAAGAATTTGATGGATAATGAGTCAATTATTTTGATTCCAATGATTTAATAGAGTTTTTGTACGGTTATTCATTAACGAGTTATTATCCACGTCTATTATTCTCATGATACATATTCCATAGTTTAGAATGATGTTTACTACACAATGTACACTTTCGTATTTTTCACGTTTAGTATTTCGGTGGAGCAGGATGTCAACCATAATTTCGAGTACGTACAAGTTTAGAATAGATGAGAAGTTTTGATAGGGTCAGAAGTGTATGTTAAACCAATCACCAAGGATCACGAATTCAAAACAATAGAGTCAAGATTTTTACATCGTCAACCGACTTTGAAGGTGACACATTGGACACTCGAATGTGGTCATATAAACACATATATGTTGTGATACCTTTGCAACTACGTCGGACGCCGTATTTGTTAGGGTATCATTTCATATATGTACTTATTACCAAATCCTATATCACAATGTTCAACTTCATTCCTACGGATTTAATTTTAAATGTGACACGAATTTTATATAGAGATGATAGACGAAATGTTGCTGACTATCACATTCCATGCGGTTAATATTCACATTTTGATCTATATAATTAATTAATTAGTGTCAACAATTAAATCATGCATACCAACATTTATAGTTAATTATTTACCGCCGCTGCTTTGCGCGGGTAGAAGGCTAGTTGCTTTTATATATATGTTTATATATATGTCCGACGTGTTAAGGCTTGGAATTTAGAGTCTAAAATGTGATTTTCTGAAAATTAATTAAGGGTCAAAAAGTCAACTCTCAAGGTCAAAAACTCAACTTGAAAAGTCAACTCGCGAAGTCAAAAAGTCAACTCATGAAGTCAACTCGCAAGTCTTTCAGTTCGCAAGTCAAACTCAACTCGCAAGTCTTTCAGTTCGCAAGTCAAACTCAACTCACAAGACTTTCAGTTCGCAAGTCAAACTCAACTCGCAAGACTTTCAGTTCGCAAGTCTTTCAGTTCGCAAGTCAAACTCAACTCGCAGGACTTTCAGTTCGCAAGTCAAACTCAACTCGCACGACTTTCAGTTTGCAAGTCAAACTCAACTCGCAAGACTTTCAGTTCGCAAGTCAAATTCAACTCGCAAGACTTTCAGTTCGCAAGTCAAACTCAACTCGCAAGTCTTTCAGTTCGCAAGTCTTTCAGTTCGCAAGTCAAACTCAACTCGTCGGACTTTCAGTTTGCAAGTCAAACTCAACTCCCACGACTTTCAGTTCGCAAGTCAAACTCAACTCTCAACACTTTCAGTTCGCAAGTCAAACTCAACTCGCAAGACTTTCAGTTCGCAAGTCAAACTCAACTTGCAAGTCTTCAGTTCACAAGTCAAAGTCAACTCGCAAAGTCAACAGTTGTGTTTTTGTCTTGGAAACATTTTCAAATGGGCTCGGTTTGACCCGAAATTTTTACACAAGCCAAATATTAGTTAATAGAGTCCAAATAATTTATCGGTTTGTGTCGGAGTCATTACGAAGTGTCGGTTTTTAATACTCAATCAAAAACTCCAAAGTTTCATATTTACGACTTTATCGGTTTGGTTCGCCGCTAGATTTTACCTACTTCTGGTCCAAATCAAACTTCACAAATTTTACCAACTAGTCTTCTAAGTGTTTAGTGTCTAACATATATTTCCTAAGAATTTTAAGTCTCATTTTCATAGAGAAATAAAATAAATAGCCATGCATAGCCCAGATTCTGTTTTCACCCAGACCAGTCCCACAGATCGACCAATAGAGAAAAACGTGTACGTTTCTGGAAAAAGTGTAAAACACGAAAGTTGTAGATCTTTTCCATACGCAAATGTTTTAAAAAAAATTCATCTTCTAACTCTTCCTATAACTCAAGATATGACATTTTTAGTATGCTGTGATTTTCTGGACATATTGTATACTCTTAGTGTATAAATTATAAAAACGTATTCTAAGCTTATATTTGGACATTATCTTGTTAGATGAGCTTTATAACATGTAAATCAGTAACATGAAGTGAAATAAGTGAAGGGGTTAGTGATTCTCACAAAGAATGATGAAGAAGAACAAGAGAGGATGATGATGGTGTTGATCCTAGCTTCTTTCTTGTGATTTCTTCTTTTAACTTGGTGGTGTTTAATGGTGGTTGTGGGTGGTGTTAGGGTGGTGGTGAGGCTGATTTTCTCTGAATCTTTGAGAGAGAATGTGTGAGAGGAAAGAGAGAAAATGAGAAGTGAGTTAGAGTGTGGAATGGAGAGAATGCATGGAATGTGAGTGGAGGGGGGGTTTGAGGTGGTGTAGTCAAAGAAGCAAGAGGGGAGGGGAATGGGCAGCCATGGGGGGGGGGAGCCGGCCAAGAGGGCCCCTTACAAGGGTATTTTGGTCATTTTATTGTTTATGCGATTTGTGCTTCGCGTGGGGTTCGTTTTCTCGTTCGGTTTGGTGTTAAACGTTTAATACGCATAATTTAGTGATTTGTTAATACAAATGATTTGTTAATTTAGTGATCTCGATTTGCGCGTTCGTTGTACGGATTCTAAATCGCGTGACGTTTTATTTGGGCGTTTTTCGCTATCGTTTAAAGACACAATATATTAATTGATAGTTTTACACTAAATAATATATTTTAGATTCAAAAATGTATTTTGACTTTCGTTCAATTGTCAGGTTCTGTTTGCGCGTTTTCGTTGCGTTTGAGACGTTTTAATCGAAACGTCTAGGTTTTTCGTGTATTATAATATTAAAATAATAATATATGATAAATAACTTCTAAAAATAGATTTAAGTTATTTATAGAATTGTTTTCACCAACGTCTTATTTATACAGTGTCGGACTCCGTCCGGTTGTTTTGCACAATTTCACCAAATTGCGTAAGCGTAATTACCACTAATTACGTAGCGTAATATAAATCAATTACGGGAGTGTATTTTCACATAAATATACAAATAGTTACAAGTAATTACAAGTATTTAGCCTAAAACTAAACTAAACACACATAATTAGGGTTTCTAGTAGGTTAATCAGTAACCCTAAATCGTCGGGTGTCACATTCTCCCCCTGTTAGGAGAATTTCGTCCCGAAATTTGCTTGCTATTGCAGTCTGTGTGGTATCTAAGAATAGGTGTGGATGTTTCAGTCGCATTTGGTCTTCCCGTTCCCAAGTGAATTCAGGACCGCGCCTAGAATTCCACCGGACTTTAACGATGGGAATACGACTCTGTTTCAAGCGTTTGACCTCACGGTCCATGATTTCAATAGGTTCCTCTACGAAATGGAGTTTTTCATCAATGTGGATTTCGTCGAGCGGGAATACAAGTGTCTCATCAGAAAGACATTTCTTTAGGTTAGAGATGTGGAATGTGTTGTGCACGCTACTTAGTTGTGGTGGTAGCTGCAGTCGATATGCCACCGGACCAATTCAAAAGGTCCGATGTACCTGGGGTTTAGTTTGCAGCGATTGCCAAAACGAATAACACCTTTCCAAGGTGACACTTTCAAGAGTACTCGATCCCCAATCTGGAACTCGAGTGGTTTGTGTCTCACGTCAGCATAGCTTTTCTGATGATCACGTGCGGCTTTCAGCTAGTTTTGAATAGTCACGATTTTCTCGGTTGTTTCATGGATGATTTCAGGACCAGTGAGTTGGCTTTCGCCGATTTCGGTCCAACAAATGGGTGATCGGCACTTTCTCCCATAGAGTGCCTCGAATGGTGCAACATCAATGCTGGTGTGGTAACTGTTGTTGTAGGAGAACTCACACAGTGGTAAGTGGTTTTCCCATATGTTTTCGAAGTCAACTATGCAAGCTCGTAGCATGTCTTCTAAGGTTTGAATGGTCCGTTCACTCTGACCATCGGTTTGCGGATGATAAGCAGTACTCAAATCGAGGCGAGTACTGAGGGCTCGTTGAAGTGTTTGCCAGAATCGAGAGGTGAAGCGGCCATCTCTATCTGAGATGATTGAAATGGGAATGCCATGTCGTGCCACAACCTATTTGATGTAGATGTGAGCCAGACGCTCCATCTTGTCGTTTTCTTTGATAGCTAGGAAATGGGCAGATTTTGTGAGGCGATCGACGATCACCCAAATGGTATTGCAACCGCTCGGTGTTTTCGGTAGTTTGTTAATGAAGTCCATGGTTATGTTTTCCCATTTCCATTGAGGTATTTCGGGTTGTTGTAGCAATTCAGAGCGTTTCTGGTATTCGGCCTTAACCTTGGCGCAGGTTAAACATTTGCTAACATAGGTGGCGATGTCAGCTTTCACGTTGGGCCACCAATACTGTTGTTTAATGTCGTGATACATCTTGTCGGAACCAGAATGTATAGAGTATCTAGATTTGTGAGCTTCATCCATCACCAAATTTCGTAGGTTTCCAAAGTTTTGTAACCAGGTTCGGTTGGAGAAGTATCGGGTTCCGTCGGGTTTGATTTCGAATTGTTTATGCATGCCTCACAAGGCTTTGTTTTTGATGTTTTCGTTTTTGAGCGCTTCGAGTTGAGCGGTGTGGATTTGAGTGATGAGATCATTATGAATGGTTAAACCAAGTGCTCGAACACGAAGTGGTTTTGAACGTTCTTTTCGGCTGAGGGCATCAGCAACAACGTTTGCTTTGTCAGGATGGTATTTGATTTCGCAGTCATAATCGGTAAGCAACTTGACCCATCGACGTTGCCTCATGTTGAGATCCTTTTGATCAAATATGTGTTGGAGACTTTTGTGATCGGTAAAGATGGTGCACTTAGTGCCATAAAGGTAATGTCTCCAGATTTTGAGAGCAAAGATGACAACTCCGAGTTCAAGGTCATGTGTGGTATAATTCTTTTCGTGGATTTTGAGCTGTCGAGAGGCGTAAGCAATGACTTCTTCACGTTGCATTAACACACAACCTAGTCCTTAGCGTGAGGCATCGCAGTAAACTACGAAATCATCGGTGCCTTCGGGTAAGGATAGGATTGGTGCACTGCAGAGTTTCTGTTTCAGAAGTTGGAAGGCTGATTCCTGTTTATCGGTCCAATCGAATTTCTTGTCTTTCAGAGTCAGTGAGGTTAAAGGTAAGGCTATTTTGGAGAAATTCTCAATGAGTCGCCGATAATACCCGGCGAGACCCAAGAATTGTCGTACCTCAGTTGGTGTGGTTGGTGCTTCCCAACACTTAATGGCCTCGATCTTGGTTGGATCAACATGTATCCCTTGACTGTTAATGACATACCCTAGGAATTGCACTGTTTGCATCCAGAACTCACACTTGGAGAACTTGGCGTATAACTCCTCATGTCTGAGTAATTCCAGAATGGTTTTTAGATGTTGGCCATGTTCCGTTTCGCTGCGAGAGTATATCAAGATGTCGTCGATTAACACGATAACGAATTTATCAAGATATGGCTTGCACACCCGATTCATAAGGTCCATGAATACAGCTGGTGTGTTGGTTTAGCCGAATGGCATCACTTGGAATTCGTAATGCCCATAGCGGGTTCTGAAAGCTGTTTTTGGGATGTCGGAGTCTCGAATTCGAAGTTGATGATAACCCGACCGTAGGTCGATTTTCGAGTAGAAGCTCGAACCTTGAAGTTGGTCAAACAGGTCATCAATTCTTGGAAGTGGGTATCGGTTCTTGATGGTAAGTTTGTTCAGTTCGCGGTACTCAATACACATTCTGAAGGATCCATCCTTCTTTTTAACGAATAGGACCGGAACTCCCCAAGGTGAGGAACTTGGTCGAATAAATCCTTTGTCCATGAGTTCTTGTAATTGGGTGGATAACTCCTGCAACTCGGATGGGGATAATCTATACGGGGCTCATGCCACAGGTGCAGCACCGGGCACAAGTTTGATTTGAAATTCGACTTGTCTAGGCGGGGGTAGGCCTGGAAAGTGTTCGGGAAAGACTTCTGGATAGTCTCGAACGATGAGCACATCCTCAAATCGCTTTTCATCCGACTTCTTTTCGGTTATACGAGCAAGGATTGTCGGGTACCCTTTTCTCAGGTACTTTTGAGTTTCATACAAGATATGATGTTCAGGTTTCGCCTACAAGTCTCCCCCTGTATGATCAAGGTTCCACCGGTAGCGAGAGGTATACACATGATTTTCTAGAGACAAACGATTTCAGCACTGTGTTTGGACAATCAGTCCATGCCTATGATGATATCAAGGTTTATGATTTTGACGGGTATGAGATCTATGGGGAAATGTTCGCTTGCGATGGTGTAGAATCAGTCGATAAATTTCTATGACAATAGTTTGTTTGTAACTATGAAGTACGTTGAAATCTTGAGTTAATCAAAATATGTTGGAAAAATCTGGTCGTCAATAAGTCGTTGAAAATTTCTGTCTAGCCAAATTAATTGAACATTAAAAGGTTGTAAATAGTTCAGGGTAGTTGTTTGGTGGAAATTCTTTCAAAACTTGAATTGGTGGAAATCTGTTGAAAACTTTTGTTATTATAAAGTGTTGAAAATTTCAGTTGATTCTTATAGTGGTGTCTCCTTAAACGAAAAAGGGATTAAAAGAATGAATGAGGTCTTTGTATGAGAGTCAAGATTATCACAATCATGATGAAAAGTAATATGATGATGAATCAATACAAGGTAATCTGAGTTGTAACCAACAAGGTGCAAGGTTAATAGGTTGATAGCTTACCGAATTCAAAGTTTACAAAACATGCCGGACACCGTTACATCCGGAAGAAAGCATAAGTCTTATACTAAATGTGATGGGGTTTTATACACCCATCGATAGATCATCGAGCTAACACTAGCTATGTTCACCGTTGTTCGGGTCTACTTCTAATCTATTCTAGATTCAGGTCATGTGGATAGTAACGTGCTTCGAGCATGACACTGTATCGCGGGAGGGCAGAGTGGAGTAAGATGTTGTCTGATGAGAAGTCGTTCTTAGAGGAGTTTGCCATCTTTTTCAGGAGGGCGTTCTATTAAGGCAATGAATCAACAACAAATATGTTTAGTCAAAAGAGTAGTCACAAAAATGACAGGGTAGTGTTCTCAAAGTAGTCAATCATGACTATATTGTTGTTTGGAAATAAACAAATGCTTGGTGAAGGTGTTTGATGAAGATAGTTGACAAATTCGTAGATGCGGGTAGTCCTTGCAGTAGTAATTAGAATATTCAAGTCATAGTTTGAAGCAGACAAAGTCACGAATCAAGTTATAAGTAAATCATTTGACAAACGTGTCGAAATGATGACCAAACATGATCAAGCAGTAAGTCTCGTGTTTGAAAGAATTGTTGACATACAAGTTAAAGAGTGATCAATCATGATCAAGTAAGGAGTTAGGTGGATTGTTGAAATTCACGCAATTGTTCTAATGGTTACTTCCATTACGTAGGTGTTGTGGTTGACAAAGTTCACCCGTGGACCCTTGCATAACAACGGGTCCTAGTGGTTGGAGTATCAGTATTAGTAGCAGTAGTACTATGAACAAGATAGATTATAGTTCGAGGCGGTTCTAGTATTTCCCCTAGCTGTTTGTAACGTACGCGATCCATAGATCTACGATGTGAGTGGGAAGGGAGAGTGTGAAGTGACGGAAGTAGGTGTAGTTCATTTTGTGTTTTGGCGACACAAGGTCTTTGTGTCGCAATAGTCAACCTGACGACACATCTTGTGTCGCATGAGTCGGCTTGGCGACATAGCTTGTGTCGCAAAGGTCAGATTAGGTTTAGTATAAATAGACTTGTACGGCTAATGGTTTGAGGTTGACGAATTTGTGATCAGTGAGAGCATATTATAATCATTCTACTTAATATAAGCTGATCGGTTTTGTGTTTATTAATCATATATTTTGTGTTTGATTAGTGTTTATTCGTTTAACATTTTGTTATCAATCGTGGGATTCCGCACTACGGTTGATTGTTAGGGATTCAATTAGGTCCGTTACAGGGGTCCTACAAGTGGTATCAGAGCCAATATCTCAGGATTTGGCGTTATTGAATCCATTTTGACACGTTTCTCGAATAAATACAACAAGTTTGAGTTAGAATCTTCATTGAAAGGTGCTTAAAATTGTTATTTGGTGTTTCTGGAAGATATTGGAATTATTATTCGTCCTCCAATCGTAAATTTTCGTTAGGTTATCGAGAATTTTCGAATTTAGGGTTTTTTGGTCGCTGGTCAGCCGTTTCTGCGACACTATTCTGCGACATAACCTTTGTGTCGCGTCTAGGGTTACTGTGACATAAGCCTTTAATTTGGCGACATAAGCTTGCGACTCAAGCTTACTTTGGTTTGCGACATAAGCCTTAATTTAGGCGACACAAGCTTGCGACACAAGCTTGCGACATAAGACCTGGTTTTCTTCCGTGGCTTATTTTTGCGACATAATCAGTTGCGACATAATCTCTGTTTCGCTTAAACCTTTGTGACACATATTTGTGTCGCTTAATAGTTTTCTATTTGTGTCTTCGATTGTTTTGCAGGTTAATTAAAAATGACATCATCTTCAGCACACTCCATTCAGTCAGTTGGAGCAATTTTGAAACAGAACAATGAGGTTGGATCTGGAAACAAACCTCCAATGTATATGCCAGGGATGAGTTATTCTGATTGGCGTCAACGCTTCGAATCTTATGTTGGATTAAATGACCCTGAAATGATGATATATTTAGAGGAAAGATATGAACGTCGTCTAAGAACAGGAGTCTTTAATGGTCCAGCTCCTGAGAAGTCAATTAAATCAATGACTCCTGAGGAACGCAAAGCTTTTGATATGGAGAGGAAAACCCATGCTGCAATCACTATGGCATTGCCTCAACCTATTATGAGACAAATGAGGCAACATAAGATTGCATATGATCTTTGGAAAGCATTTGAGAAAAAGTGTGGTGGCAGTGATCAATACAAAAAGAAAAAGATTGATCTAATCAAGAAGCAGTACGAAGTGTTTGATATGCTTCAGGATGAGTCTCTGGAAGATCTGTGTAGCAGATATTCCCAATTGGTCACTGAGTTGATGGAAGGAGGTGTAGTTCTTGGGCGTAATGATGTAAACAAGAAGCTTCTAGATTCACTTCCAAAGAAGTGGCATACTCGAGTGTTATTGATGGAAAGAGATGAAGATATCATGGATATGGAGCTCGAAGATCTCATTGGTCACATTGAAGCTGAGCTTCTTGAGATGCAAAGAAAAGAGACCAAGGCTACTTCACATCTCCAGAATCCAAAATTATATGGAGTTGATGTTCCGGTATCTTCAAGCAAGCCTACTGTTACCGCATTCATCGCTAGTAATGCTAGTGGAAATGCTCCTACCAATACTACATCAAGTGGTACTTATTTTCACAGTTCTGGTGCTTCTTCTGGTGAAGACTATTCTTCCACCTTTTCAGCTTTCTTAGCTTGTGCTGGTGACTTTTCTGATGAAGATTTTGGTCAAATTGATCAAGAAGAATTGGAAAGGTTGGACTTAAAATGGAATATGGCTATGCTAACAAGGAGAGTGAAGAATTTTTTGCAGAAAACCGGTAGAACTTCTGTGAATAACCCTGGTGAAAAAGGAATTTGTTTTAATAAAGGAAGGTGAGGTGTTATAAGTGTCAGAACTATGGACACTTTGCTCGTGAATGTGAAAAGAGTAAGACACCATCTTCAGGTCTTACCAAACCTTCACCAAGTAAGGCAGAAGAGAAAGCCATGGTGTCAGCTGCTTTAATGCTGACAGAAACTCCATGGGACAACAGCTGGTCATATGCAGCTAATGATGAAGACGAGAATACTGCGCTAATGGCTGAGGTTCATGAGGTATATGATGAACCTTTATCTTGTGTTTCATGCATCAAACTTACTAACCAGTTAAACAGGTGTAGAGAGGATAACGAACCCCTTAATGCTACTATTTCACAATTAACAGAAAATAATGAAATGTTGAAAGAGAGTTATAAGGCATCTGAGAAGAAATTAACGGCTATTTTTTAAGAAAAGAAAGAACTAAAAGCCAAAAATTTTGAACAACAAGATGAAATAGGAAGTTATGTCGATATGTTAACTTTTGTTAAAAAGGAACTTGTTGATTCACAGGCTGAAGTTCTTACTTTAAATCGAAAATTATCAAATTTTTCGACATCCTCTTTCGTTTTTGATGAAATTCTTCAAAAGCAAAGGACAGATACTAAAAGTAAGGCAGGACTTGGTTATCACCATGTCCCAACTCCAAAAGATTATCTGCCTATGCCTCAGTAAGAAATCATCAAAGATTTTGTACCTACTGTTCCTCAAGTAGATACAAAACCTGTCAAACCTGTTAAAGTAAGGATAAGTACGCCTCATGTTGGAAAGGAGGGACTAGGTTTTCATCAAGTCCCACCACCAACAGAGTATCATCAAGATGATATGGCCGAAACTGTTAAACATGAGTCGAATAAACCTGTTGCTAGTATGCCTGAGCCAGTTAAGGCATCGACTAGTGAGCCTGAAAATTTGAAGGCTCCTAAGGTTGACTCAGTTAAAAAACTTGATGTCAGGGCTGAACCATTCAAGCCCATTGAGAAACAGGAAACTAAGGCTGAGCTTATTAAGCCTGTTGGAGTTTCCAAATCTGTCAAATCCGTTACTAAGTTGACCCCTCCAGTTAGTTTGAAGGAGGAAATTGAGATTGAGGATATAACCGATGAAGAATACGGTTATTTGAAAAAGAAAAATGTAACCAACGACCATCATATCTTCACCAGTGAAGGTTATGATGAGATTTATAAAATGAAAGGTAAAGTTAAGGCTGAACCTACAAAGGAGATTTCTAAACAACAAACTTTCAAATCTAATAAAAAATCTTCTACAAATAAATCTCAAGGTTCAACTTCCGCTTGTGCACATCAGTGCACCTGTTCGGTACAACCATTTTTTGTTCATCCTCAACGGTTTAAACCTCAATCTCCTACCAATGTTGAGCAACGATCTTGTTTCTATTGTAAGAAACAAGGTCATTTGATTAATATGTGCCCGTTGCTTGCTAAGAAATATGGTCGAAGGGGAGATGCACGAACCTCTAATTCTCAAAGTTTTTCAAAAAAATTTATGAGAGGTTCTGCAGTTCCACCAACTACTTCTGAGAATAACAATATTGAGCCAACCAAATTTAAACATGATAAGCTCAATAATGTTAACAAGCAACCATCCAAACCTCAAAAGGTTTGGAAGATCAAAGAGTCATGTTCTGACTCTTCATCTGACAATGATTCATCAGGCAATGATTTTGATGTGCTAAAAGATAAAATTTTGACTGATGTAATCATTGTGGATGATGCTACTGGGTTACCCAAGTCTGTTAAGGCTTGGGTCTCCCTTAATAATTGATCTTTTTGTTTTTGATATTGCAGCAATCTGAAGCAGTTCAAAATAGTAGATGGTATATCGACAGTGGTTGCTCGCGACATATGACAGGCGACTTATCTCTGTTATCTGAAGTCAAGGATTATAATGGGGGATACGTTGCTTTTGCCGGTGTCAAAGGAGGAGTTATTAGCGGACAGGGTACACTCACTAATGGGCAAGTGAGTTTTGAAAAGGTTAATTTTGTGGAGCAGCTTACTCACAACCTGCTCAGTGTATCACAAATGTGCGACAAAGAGTACACTACAGCATTTACCAAAACTGAATGCTGCATTTTGAAACCAGGATTTGTAATTCCTGAGGAATGGGTGTTACTGAGGGCACCTAGGCAAAAAGAAACGTATATTCTAGATATGAAAACCGTTGAAACAACCCAACATACGTGTCTACTTTCGAAAGCTCCTGAAAAAGAATCACTTTTATGGCACAGACGTATGGGTCATCTGCACTTCAGAAAGATGAATTATTTGGTGAAGCATGATCTTGTGCGTGGTGTTCCAAAGCAATCCTTTGGAATCAATGATCTTTGTGTTTCCTGTCAAAAAGGGAAATAGCACAAGAAGTCCCATAAGTCAAAAGTGATCAATTCTGTTTCAAGTCCTTTGGAGCTACTGCATATGGATCTCTTTGGACCTGTTAGTAAGAAGAGTATGGGAGGTTCAAAATACTGCTTGGTAGTGACTGATGACTACTCCCGTTTTTCATGGGTGTACTTCTTAACTACTAAGGATGAAGTTCCTGAAATTCTCATTTATTTGTTTGACAAACTAGAGAACCTATGCAATTTGTCAATTAAGAAACTGCGATCAGATAATGGTACTGAGTTTAAGAATTCAACAATTGAGTTGTACTATCTAAGAAAAGGCATTGATCATCAATTCAGCGCCGCACGAACTCCTCAACAGAATGGAGTTGCTGAACGCAAAAACAGGACACTCATTGAAGATGCACGCACAATGTTGGCAGATTCTAAGCTGCCTATTTCTTTTTGGGCTGAAGCAGTAAATACTGCTTGTTACATTCTTAATCGGGTTTCTGTGGTTAAAACACATAATAAAACGTCTTATGAATTGCTTAATAACCAGAAACCTTCGTTACAGTTTCTTGAACCATTTGGCTGTCCCTGTTGTACACGAAAGAAAGAGTTGCTAAATTTGGAGCAAAGTCCAGTGAAGGGTTATTTTTAGGTTTTTCAAATAATTCTCCAAACAAACGTGTGTATAACTTGGCAACTAAGCGTATGGAAGAACACTATGAAGTCACGTGCTTTCGTTACTCTGATAATCCGGAAGGAAAGGGACCAGCATATTTGTTTAATTAGGAGGCAATTTTTGATTCCTTTAATCTGCCTAAGGAAGATGATGATGTTGATCAGGTGGTCACTTTACTTCATGGCCTTGATTTATCTTCTAATACTTCACAGCCATCTAGACCAAAGATTACAACTGCCTCTGCTACTCCACCTCCTTCTCAACCAAATGTTGATGTTCCTGAATCATCTACAAGAAACCAAGAAACATATACCAATGTTCCTGCGGTGTCTGATGATGAAGATGAACAACTTGAGAATTCAAGGGAGTTTGAATCGGCACAGGAAGCCTGACGAGATTCCTAGTTCACGTGTTAATAAGGACCATCCAGTAGAAAATATTATAGGTCCTTTGGATAAGGGGATTCAGACAAGAAGTCAAGTTGTTGCAGAGACAAATCCTGCATCCCCTTCAGACTCTTATGAATCGGCTTCTCTTGCATGTCTTTCTGCTGAAGTTAAAACGTGTTTATTATATCAGGTGGAGCCAAAACGTACAGAAGAGGCTTTAAAAGATCCACACTGGGTTGAAGCAATGCAGGAGGAGCTGCAGCAATTCCAAAAGCTGCATGTGTGGGAATTAGTACCATTACCTAAGGGTGCACATCCAACTGGCACTCGATGGGTTTACCGAATCAAGAAAGATGATCGAGGAGTGGTTATTAGAAACAAAGCAAGGCTTGTAGTTCAAGGTTTTCATCAAGTAGAGGGTTTGGACTATGATGAGGTTTTCGCTCCTGTTGCAAGACTGGAGTCAATTCGTATTTTCTTGGCCTTTGCAACCTTCAAAGAGTTCATTGTTTATCAGCTTGATGTAAAGAGTGCTTTTCTGTATGGACAAGTTGATACCGACGTTTATGTCAAGCAGCCTCCGGGTTTTGAAGATCCATTGCATCCAGAATATGTCTGTAAACTTAATAAGGCATTATATGGTCTGCATTAGGCACCACGACTGTGGTATGAAAGGCTTGCAACTCATCTAGTTAAGAATGGTTTCGAAAGAGGTAGCATTGATAGTACGCTATTCACAAAAAGGGATGGAGAAGACTTATTGCTGGTACAAGTATATGTCGACGACATCATTTTTGGATCTACAAAAGACTCCATGTGTAAAGACTTTGAACATCTCATGAAGTCTGAATTTGAGATGAGTGCAATGGGGGAACTCACGTTCTTTTTGGGTGTTCAAGTTGAGCAGTCTGCCAAAGGAATTTACATTCATCAATCATAGTATGTCACTGATATGTTAACCAGGTATGACTTGCTAAATTGCAAGACTTATGGAACCCCCATTGAAATCAATCATAATCTCGGACCGGCCATCGATGACGAGGATTGTAAAGAAAAGGACTATCGCTCTATGATTGGTTCTCTCATGTATCTGACTGCATCCAGGCTGGACATTGTATTTGCTGTGTCCATCTGCTCTAGATATCAGGCTAGGCCGAAGGTTTCTCATATAAAAGCAGTAAAGCGAATTTTTGGGTACCTCAAACACACGCCAACTCTTGGTTTATGGTACTCCAATGAAAAATCGTTTGAACTAACTGCTTATTCGGATTCTGATCATGGCGTCTATAGTATAGATAAGAAGTCAACAACTGGTGAATGCCAGTTTCTTGGATCACGTTTGGTATCGTGGCAATGCAAGAAGCAGACGACGGTGGCTACTTCCACTGCAGAGGCTGAATACGTTGCTGCGGCTAGTTGCTGTTCCCAGGTTCTGTGGATTCAGCATCAATTGCGCGATTACGGGTTACTTCTTACTATGACTCCTTTACATATTGATAATACTGCTGCTATTTCAATTACACGCAATCCCGTACAACGCTCTAGAACTAAGCATATAGAACTTAGATTTCACTTTATACGGGATTGCTATGAGAAACACTTGATAGACCTTGTCCATATAGATACCCTTAAACAGAATGCTGACCTATTCACTAAGGCCTTTTCTTGTTCCCAATTTGATGAACTGGTCAACATGATTGGTTTGCGCTTCTTTCAGCTTAAGAAGTAATTCTTTGGACTTGGATTATTTAAAAAAAAAAAAAAAAAAAAAAAAAAAAAACGCAATAGCCATTCTTTATACTCTTTAGTATTAAAGAAATGCACAATTGCAACATTTATATAAGACGTTTAGTTGTGTCTGTAAACAACTAGGGAAATGATAGTACATTAGGGTGCATGCACAAAAAATGAAAATTTTAAGCTTTATCCTTGATGTATCAGTAGTTTTATCTAGCATACCTACCACAGCTTTCATAAACATTAGATTCATCATATGATGTACTGGCAAGCATGTTACACTAGCCTTTGAGCAATTAAAAAGTCATTCTAATACATGTCTATTATAATGTGGTCAACATCCTGTGATGTATGATTAAGTATCTTAATTCCTTAATATAACTTGGCATACTTCCATTTTAGCTTAAAATATGAAATACTTTGGGGGTATATACTTCTTGTATCCTTTGTTGAACGTAAGTACAGACCTGGTCTCAAGTTGTATCTACTTAAAAGTTAAGCAAACGCAAGTCACAGAACTTGAAAAAGTCTTAAATCATAAGATACCTCACAAGGTCGCCAAAATGGTTAGACCAAGTCTGGTTTTGCTTACACCTGAATCAAGCTATGTCGCTTTGTTGTACGTCTGTACAGACCTGTCACCACTGACTTGATTCTTAAAAATGACTTTCCTCTATTTTATCTATTTTGGAAGATATGCTCTTGCCTACATTATAGGGGTATGTCTATGGTGGGGACCATGGATAATTATTCATACTAACAATAAAAGTTTTGCTCATAGCCGTAGATGTAACATGTTTAGGTGGTCAAATAATAACAGTAATCATCTTGAAATAATATTTATCAAAGGTGTTTTAAATATGCTAAGTAAATTTCAAGAGATTAAATATACTGATAATCGAGATAACACTTAAAATTTTCTAATAAACTGCATGTTAGTCTAATATGATCCCTTAGCAGATAAAATAACTACGTCACCAAAAAGAAAATTAATTTAAGTTTTATTTTAGGTTAAGTAATTCCGTTATTTTTTGTCTTAAATTTGTATATTTATTTCTAACAAGTCCAACTAGTTACTCTTCCATCGGGTTACTAAACTTGAAATTAAAATTCAAGTTCTCTGGGCACTGCGACACAAGTTCTGTTTTGCGACATAACTTATGTCGCCTTCTATGTCGCCATTTTATGTCGCTAGGTGGGGCAGAGGTATAAATACCTTACTCCAGTCGCTTTCTCTGTTTACACTTTAAGCGACACAAAATCAAAAACCTGCGACACAAAATTCATTCCTGCGACACAAAACCTGCGGTTTTCTTCGTTTCTTGATTTCGATCGTCCGGTGTTTGTTTACACAATCCACCTTGTGCTTCTTGTTCACTACCTTCCACTCGATCGATAGGTACTAGTTTCACTCTATATTATTGCTTATTTTCGCTTAAATCATTAATATTCATTACGTTTTTTTTGGGGTTCACGGTTTTTGGCTTAATGTGACACGAAAATCACACTCTTATTTGTTAATATACATGTTTTCGTGCTTCTGGTATGTTGGCGTACCCTAGGGTATGTCTCGTTTTCGAAAACCCCAAATTAGAGGTTAGGGTTTTCTGGGTTGGGGCTTGCAGTTCGTCATTGCGACATAACCTGCGACATAACTTTTTATGTCGCAGGTTTTCTAAATTTTAATTTATGTCGCTTCCACTTGCGACACAAATTTTATGTCGCTAAATGTCAACTTGCGCCATAACTTTTATGTCGCTAAATGTCAACTTGCGCCATAACTTTTATGTCGCTAAATGCCTTCTTGCGCCATAACTTTTATGTCGCCAAATGTCATTGCGACATATCTTATGTTGCTTAACTTAGTTTAGCCTAATCCTCACTTTTGTCCAATTATGGTATAGCCATGGCAGGTGATTTCGTTCAGGACCACAGTGTTATACACTACTGTATTCACTGCTTCTGCCCAAAGACTATCATGTCTTCCACTTCCGCGACTTCGAGGGTTCTATTCCAGTCGTGGAAGCTTACGTGCATTCAGGTGTCGTGATAGCATTCTTGCTTGATCGATTACCTTCTGTTTTTGGTGGTCTGGTGGGATCCCCTCATTATCCTGGATCTTAGCTTGACCTTGTCTTGAATCTTGGCTTTTTGTTTTGAATCTTGGCTTTTTGTCCTGGATCTTAGTCTGGCCTTGTCTTGAATCTTGGCTTTCTATGTATTAATAGTATCCGAGGATACTATTTAGGTTTAGGGTTTAGGGTTTAGAAATGTGATAATTTGTAATCATAAATATGTATTCTTCTTATTTATCAATAAAACCCTAATTTTGTGCAAATTTGATTTCTTTGTGTATTATTTATGTGAATTTGCACACTGTTATGCAACGCATCTTTTATGTCGCATCACCTTTGCGACACAAACGTTTTATGTCGCTTGCTTTCTGCGACATAACTCTTTATGTCGCCTAAATTCGATTAAATTCGACTTAATTGCTAAATGCGACATAACTCCATCCGTCGCATTATTCTTTAGCGACACAATTCCTTATGTCGCTTCCTTTATGAATAATCAATTTTGTTTTATTAGCGACACATTCTGATTATGTCGCAGACTTTCTGCGCCACAATTCTCTGTGTCGCATACGATAACAAATTGATTTGTGTGTTTCGATTAAATCTGCTAACGCTAACTGTTTGCGAGCTTTCTTTCTATTCTTTACACAGAAATGGCAGATGGTGATATTCTATGGGAGCCACGTCACAACATTGTGGCATTCTTGGATGATTCAAAGGATACGGCTGCACCATATAGGCCAATGGTGGCATTCCTACGCCGTTCTCGCATTTATACTGCTATCACTACAATAACCACTATCTACAAGGATCAGGTGGCTCATTTTTGGGAAAATGCAGTGATCAACTCCGAGCTGCCATTCACCAGGATTATTTATACTGTTGGTGACCGTCAACTCATTATTTCCGAGAAAGTTATTCGGGAATTCTTTCACTTTGGAGATACTACGGAGATGCCTACTCTTTTTGGCAATGAGTTTATTGTCGGGGCTATGACACGCCTTGGCTATCCAGGCGTACCCAACGACCAATATCGTAAGGCGAATCTGCCTAAGGTCTGGCAATACTTAATGCATGTTCTTATTGTTTGCCTTTCTCCTCGTAAGGCAGGATTTGACGGCATCAGTCATTCTACGGCATCTGCCATGTTGGCTTTGATCTACAATAAGCCCTTTAACTTTTCTGGTTATATCTTTTGGGCTATGGTGGATAATCTTAACGCCGGGGATACACGTTGGAATTTATATCCACGTTTCATTCAGTTGTTTCTTGACAGTCAGCTTCCCGGCCTTCCGCAGAATGCTCGCGAACGTTTACGTCCTACTCCCATGAACGTCCGAATCTGGACAGTTTGTGCGGCTGGTGCAAACACGAATAACAACTTTCCGTTGTTTGGGCACGTCATCAATGAAGCTTTTGTTGCGCCGCCCGATGATGGGTTTATGGATGTTTTGCCTGCACCTGGGCAGGGAATTCAGGAGGAGGAATTACACCTCCATGATGCTCAAATACAGGTCGATGATCTGTTACGGGAAATTGAGGACTTCCAGACTAGAGAACAGGCTGATCAGCCTAATCCTGAAGTTCCAGTTACTGAAGATTCAGATGGAGGCTCTACTCCTGAGACTTCTCCAAGAGATATCCCCTCCGGAGATGCGTTGAGAAATATTCAACGCTTTGATCCTCGTCGGTACAAAAGAATACAATGTCGTATTCGTGCTGGTTCGAGTTATGTTCGCCCTGATCTGGGCAAACGACCAAGAAGTACCGATCTTGATGATGAAGACTGGGTTCCACCTCCGTCTATTCGTCGTACTTCTACGTCGTCTTCAAGGCCACGGGTTGATATTCCCCGTGTTGAGGTTCCCATTCAACCTTTGCCTTAGGTTGTTGAGGACTTGTTGAAAAGAATGGATCAGATGCAGCAGACTATGGATAATCAAGCTAAATTGCTTCAGTCTCAGGCATCGGTGTTGGAAGTTCAGGCTGCTCAGATTAAAGTGTTAGAAGAACAAGCAGCTTTGGTTCCTAGCTGTCGTTCCGGGGGAGTCAGGCCTGCGTGCCATAGAAACAACATCTAGGGCTTCAGCCGGAACACAGACAGATAATGTAGATGAAAATGTAAATCTTTTTGATAGTAATGAATCTCTTCGTTTGGATTATTTCTCTGTTGATGACATTCCAGGTCAACCAAGACCGTTAGCTGTAGACTTTTCAAATGCTAATCTATCTTTTATTCAGCAAATGGTCAATGAGGTAAATCAGGAATCTGAACCTGAATTCGAAACAAATGATGATGTTGAGATTGAAGAAGAGGAAATGCGTCCTGATGAATTCTACGACGATGCTCCTACAATCGAGACTGATTCTTCGGAAGATGAAGCAGAGCCAGCTGGAACTTCGCAAACTGTTCCAGAAACTACATCGGCTTCTGATACTACATCTACTTCGACCTCTGAGCGGCCTGTGATAAGTTTTATTCCTGATGTATATGTTCCTGTTACTTGCAAGACATATAAGGTTAGTGGAAATTATACAGGAATTATTAAAAGTTGGAAAACCTACAAAGGTATTTTCATGATTAAAAGAAGCGGTGGCATTCAGTATTTCAAAAGATCATTTAAGAAGCTGAGTACATTGCCAAAGGGAGAAATAAATCGTCTAGCTCAACTGGAATTGATTAATCCAACTAGGGATTCAAGAGCTGATTTTGTACAGACGGTTTTGCGTCGTGAAGTGAAGAGCAAAAGATATAATTTTATCAAACTGACGCTTGGTAAGAGATTCATATTCAAGAAGAAACTTGATCCAGTTACAAGGCAGCCAATTTGCAAAATGCGTTATCCACCAGCTGATTGTTTAACTGAGATACCATTGGAGACAGTTCCTTTTAACTTTCTAAGAAGATTTCATTATTGGGAACTCGATCCTCATACAGGCGAAGCTGTGTTCGTTTTTGTTCCAGAATCTGAGCATCCAGAAAGAACTTCGCTTTATGGTTTGAAGAAAGCTCAATTTAAAGTTTTTGATCCTATGAGCTTAATCAATTTGTCACAGAAAGACTTGAGGAAGTTGTTTGATAATCTAATTCGCTTCAACGTAAGAAATGTTGTGAATTCGATTCTAGCTACACAATTCCAGAAAGTGGTGACTGTGTGTGTTACGCATGGGATTCATGCTGGAGGCAGGTTTCCTACAGGATGGGCTTGATTGAAGAAATTTTGAAGACCAAGCTGAAGACACAGGGGAGTTTGTTGGTGCATCTTAGTGTGTCTGTCAGTTGGTCTAAGTCTGTAATGCGTTTGATATGTAATTAAGTTAGTTGATAACGTTTGTCTTAATTACATTTTTTGTTTTGGCGACACAAGGTCTTTGTGTCGCAATAGTCAACCTGGCGACACATCTTTTGTCGCATGAGTCAGCTTGGCGACACAGCTTGTGTCGCAAAGGTCAGATTAGGTTTAGTATAAATAGACTTGTACGGCTAATGGTTTGAGGTTGACGAATTTGTGATCAGTGAGAGCATATTGTAATCATTCTACTTAATATAAGCTGATCGGTTTTGTGTTTATTAATCATATACTTTGTGTTTGATTAGTGTTTATTCGTTTAACATTTTGTTATCAATCGTGGGATTCCGCACTACGGTTGATTGTTAGGGATTCGATTAGGTCCGTTACAGGGGTCCTACATTAGTTATGGACTTAAGCGCGAACACTAGTTAATAGATCCATTAGGGAAATGACCCTCCCCGCCCGGGGTAGTAGCGCTACCACGAACCGTTCTGTATAAACGGGCGACTATCATTCGTCACTTACGCTTGCTCAGTTTCGAGCATGTCGCGGGGGCAACTTATCACTTACGGGTTTAGCTTCGATTATGAGCCTCATGGCAATGGTATAAACTTACATACATTTGCAGGATTGCAAGTAGTTGATTTATGCCTACGGGCACCACTGATAAAATCTTGTGTTCAAAATCAGATATTACTTACAAACCTATGGGATTCACCAACATTCGTGTTGACCTTTTTAGCATGTATCTCAAGTACGCATACGGAGTAGGATTACTCCCGGATATAGCTAGAGTCGCATGATTTCAACATGACTGCATTAACGGAGATTCTTAGCATTATCTTTTGTATATTTCGATTATGTAATAGAATCTCCCGCCTTACGCATGGGCTCTAGGAAACTACAACTTTTGTACCGAAAACAATATGTTTTCAAATGATTTATGATAAAATCTAACTATTTTCTACAAACGTCTCATTTAGAGGTCGTTTGCTTGTGATTATGTGTTATGATATTTGATTAATAGCGCCCCGTGTTGACTTCCGCTGCATTATAAATTTTGGGGGTGCTACAGATTGGTATCAGAGCCATAGTTATAGCGAAATAGGATTGCATTAGTAACCCTAGACTATAACCCATAAGTTGTATACTTGTTCATTATAATTGGTTCGGGAGTTTCATCATTTAATCTTAATTTAACATAGCTTGATCAACTATGTACAATTAAGGGAAAATCGATGAAAAGTCCAAAATGGTTGTAATGGAATGGGCATACGGTAGCAGACTTGGGATGTGATAAAACGGGACCAACGCTTAGGCATTCTTTATGTGCTAGGTTACTATATATAAGATCCTATGTATACTAAGCCTTACACATACGTAATTACTTTCCACCGAAAATTGCATCCACTCCTTCGAATACCTTACCTACTTCTTCCCGCCGCTGTTCGGGAACGCGCGCACCACGAGTGGCCAGGAGAACCACTAGCTCGCCTAGGGCTAACCCCTACTCCAACCACTCCACGGGAAACAATTCACGCATCTCCCTAAATCGTTCGTGTAGGACTCTGTAATTTGACCGAACCTAACAAATCTCGGGAATTTTTTGTTCTCGAGTTTATTATTTTAATCACGTAAATGTTGTTAATACGATACGAATTCGAGTTGAAATATTATCTAAATAATATTTTGGGATGCAATAGAGTTATTAAATAATGTCATATTATTTAATAAAATTGTTCACCAACGTCCGTATTGATTGAATCGAATTGCATTCGATTTGAAACTTGTACGATTTAATCAAATCGAATATTTGTATATATTCAACAATATGTATATTGATACATTAATTAGCCTAACATAGAACTAATTACATGTGTTACACTTGATTAGGTACTAATTACTAGTCCTAATTTGGCGGGTGTCACACACGTCTTTGTTATCCTTAAGTGTTACATATATGCTAGCCTCCCTTTACTTTTATGATTTCTTAGTATTTTAAATAAATAAATACCTAAAAACAATCACCCTTCAATCTATAAAAACCCCAGCTTAATTACTAAGTTGTCAGAACTAGCTCTGTTTCAATTCTACCATCGTGAGAAACGACCCTGGATCATCCTTACCACATACTAATATCAGGTATTTGTACCTATTAATAGTAAGTAGTTCGGAAGGTTTTGGCTGCCCCCGACTATTATAAATTTAAAACCACCCTCCAATCGCCGGTCTCGACTGGAAGGTCCGCAACGACAAGGAAGCGATTCCTTGACCGACCATTGGAGCGTGATTAATAACTCATGCATAACCTTAAGTATTAAACTAATATGAAGATTATAAAAACTAACTTTCACCAATAGTCAAATTAGGCGTAAATGTTGCACCCCCAAAACACGTGGCAGCGGAAGTAGGAGGTGTCACGGGGGCGCCGACCAAATCAAATATCACAACACAAAGATCAAAGCAAACGACCTCTATATGAGACGTTTGAAAAATAGTTATGTTTCCATAATTCAAATGTTTACAAAATAAATCTGGAGTTCACATAAACCGTTTAGAGATTTCTAATACATTACTGAATCTACAAAATACAGCTACGTGCAATCTAATCTCTTGTTGTTTGAAAATAATGCGACTCGAGCTAAGATTTCCAAAATCTTCCTACTGCGGCGGGTTACCTGAGAAATACATACTAAAAGGTCAACATAAAGTTGGTGAGTTTATAGGTTTGTTAAGTAATCAGTTGCTAATATGATCCACAAGATTTCACAAGTTTGCATCATTCGTCAATGATAAGTAAAAGTATCGTTAGCCAACGACAAGTAAAAGTATTGCATACAGCAATATAAGTATACCATTTGCATGAGTCTCATAGTTCGAGCTTTACGTTGTTTGCCTCCGGTAAGTGTACTAATCCGATACACCTCTAATTCACAAATAATATTGCACCCGTGGGTTGGCTAGCGCGACTAGCCCGGATGAGGTTTGTCAAACCCTGATAGTACTATCCAATAATATTCAAGCATATATTAATGAACTATGATAAGTTAGAGGACTTTAGTGGATTATCATAAGGTCTCATGCAATCCGTACGAAAAGTTGTTGCCAGTACTTGTGATCATAAAGTAGTTTATAAAACAGTTGTATGTATTCTCACCCTAGTGAAAAACAGTAAAAAGGGGCTAACTCACTAGAGTCGAGTAGGTAGCAAGCAATATCAAATATTAGCAAGTAGTGGGTGTTCTCGTTCCCGTGTGCAACCTCCTAACGCCCTAAACGTATGAGGTTGTATAAGTAGATGTCTCAAAAGACCATCTATAGCGATTGTATAAGTGGGGGTTAATGTCCACCTAAGCCAATCGGGTAGGTGGGGGTTTTATGTCCACCTAAAGCTAGTTCATCAACTACTATGTCCAAATAAGTTGATTGTTTTGTTTGAGTTTTGGAAAATAGGTACGGCCCGTTGGTGTGGTTATGTGATAATAATTTAAAGTATTATTATTATGTTCATCGTGCTGTATACTTCTCGAAGCATATGAGTTTCATATATGATTTTACATCATAAAGGTTTGATCTTTGTAGGTGTTTATTGCTTTTATATATATGTTTATATATATGTCCGACATGTTAAGTCTCGGAATTTAGAGTCTAAAATGTGATTTTCTGAAAATTAATTAAGGGTCAAAAAGTCAACTCTCAAGGTCAAAAGTCAACTTGAAAAGTCAACTCACAAAGTCAAAAAGTCAACTCGTGAAGTCAACTCGCAAGTCTTCAGTTCGCAAGTCAAACTCAACTCGCAAGTCTTTCAGTTCGCAAGTCAAAATCAACTCGCAAGTCTTTCAGTTGGCAAGTCAAACTCAACTCGCAAGTCTTTCAGTTCGCAAGTCAAACTCAACTCGCAAGACTTTCAGTTCGCAAGTCAAACTCAACTCGCAAGTCTTCAGTTCGCAAGTTACAGTCAACTCGCAAAGTCAACAGTTGTGTTTTTGTCTTGGTAACATGGTCAAACGGGCTCGATTTGACCCGAAATTTTTACACAAGCTAAATTTTAGTTAATAGAGTCCAAATAATTTATCGGTTTGTGTCGGAGTCGTTACGAAGTGTCGGTTTTTAATACTCATTCAAAGACTTCAAAGTTTCATATTTACAACTTTGTCGGTTTGGTTCGCCGCTATATTTTACCTACTTCTGGTCCAAATCAAACTTCACAAATTTTACCAACTAGTCTTCTAAGTGTTTAGTGTCTAATATATATTTCCTAAGAATTTTAAGTCCCATTTTCATAGAGAAACAAAATAAATAGCCATGTATAGCCCAGATTCTGTTTTCACCCAGACCAGTCCCACAGATCGACCAGTAGAGAAAAACGTGTACGTTTCTGGAAAAAGTGTAAAACACGAAAGTTGTAGATCTTTTCAATACGAAAATTTTCAAAAAAAAATTCATCTTATAACTCTTCCTATAACTTAAGATATGACGTTTTTAGTGTACTGTGATTTTCTGGACAGATTGTATACTCTTAGTGTATAAATCATAAAAACGTATTTTAAGCTTATATTTGGATATAATCTTGTTATATGAGCTTTATAACATGTAAATCAGTAACATGAAGTGAAATAAGTGAAGGGGTTAGTTATTCTCACAAAGAATGATGAAGAAGAACAAGAGAGGATGATGATGGTGTTGATCCTAGCTTCTTTCTTGTGATTTCTTCTTTTAACTTGGTGGTGTTTAATGGTGGTTGTGGGTGGTGTTAGGGTGGTGGTGAGGCTGATTTTCTCGGGATTTTTGAGAGAGAATGTGTGAGAGGAAAGAGAGAAAATGAGAAGTGAGTTAGAGTGTGGAATGGAGAGAATGCATGGAATGTGAGTGGAGGGGGGGGGGGGGGGGTTGAGGTGGTGTAGTCAAAGAAGCAAGAGGGGAGGGGAATGGGCAGCCATGGGGGGGGGGAGCTGGCCAAGGGGGCCCCTCACAAGGGTATTTTGGTCATTTTATTGTTTATACGATTTGTGTTTCGCGCGGGGTCGTTTTCTCGTTCAGTTTGGTGTTAAACGTTTAATACGCGTATTTAAGTAACGATTTAAATTTCAATATTTTCGCTTGAAGTATTCATTCTATGTACTTGAAAAAAATTTATAAAAATGATTCGTTAATTTAGTGATCTCGATTTGCGCGTTAGTTGTACGGATTCTAAATCGTGTGACGTTTTATTTGGGCGTTTTTCGCTATCATTTAAAGACACGATATATTAATTGATAGTTTTACACTAAATAATATATTTTAGATTCAAAAATGTATTTTGACTTTCGTTCGATTGTCGGGTTCAGTTTGCGCGTTTTCGTTGCGTTTGAGACGTTTTAATCGAAACGTCTAGGTTTTTCGTGTATTATTATATTAAAATAATAATATATGATAAATAACTTCTAAAAATAGATTTAAGTTATTTATAGAAATGTTTTCACCAACGTCGTATTTATACAGTGTCGGACTCCGTCCGGTTGTTTTGCACGATTTCACAAAATTGCGTAAGCGTAATTACCACTAATTACGTAGCGTAATATAAATCAATTACGGGAGTGTATATTCACAAAAATATACAAATAGTTACAAGTAATTACAAGTATTTAGTCTAAAACTAAACTAAACACACGTAATTAGGGTTTCTAGTAGGTTAATCAGTAACCCTAAATCGTCGGGTGTCACAGTAAAAGCCCTTACTAGCTTTCGTCGTTTGGACCTTAAAGGTTGGTCATCATCTTCCTTAGTGTCTTCATCTCGCAGAGTGAACTCCGGATCTACATCCTTAGTTTTACGCTTCTCTGTCAAAGTCGGATCCGGAATCCTACGAGATTGATAATGCATAGTATGATGTGGTGGACTTGGTGTATCATCAGAATCAAACTCATCAGTTACTATCTCACCATCACGTCCACCAGAAGGAACAACCTCTATATCCTATACAGTAATTATAGTAAACTATTATGATTAGCAAAATGCTCCATCATACAAGTTTGTAGATAATTATCATAATTACAGAAATTATTACTTGTATATATACCTGTACAGGTACAACAACGGATGACGAACCCCCAGGTCTGTCAACCTTTAGATCCTGAATCACCTGTACCTATAATGATATAAACGCTTTATGATTTAGCAAAAGCTCAATCAACTAAGCCCTAATATCGTAATGAGTATATAAAGTAGAAGAATTAACTCATGATAATTCTCAATCGCCTGAAGTTCTGGATCATTGATATCATCCTGATGACACAGTATTTCTTGTACTACCTGCTCTGCTATCTCAGGTACAATATCGTGACCTTGCTGTTCAGCCTATAAAACATCCTCAAAAAACTCTTGTGGTTCCGGAGGAGGAACCACACCAGCTTCGGCAGGCACAGTGGGAACATCAGCATTAGCACCAGCACCTACGTCTAGCCAACCATTGTTTGGTGGCGCTACATAGTGTGGATCAATAATGAAACCAAAATGATCCCGATTCTCAGGTCTCTAATGCTTTGGGCGGTGAGAAGATCAACATTGAATGCCGCATTGTATCCACGAAGCCCAATTATATCAACAAAAGCCGTGGGCTCATAAGCTGGTAGATCATGAAGAAACTATCGAATAACAAGCATACAAAAACGTGGATAGAGCATAAAGGTCGTCTTGGCCTGTCCGGTGACTTGAGCTCTGAAGTTCTCAAAAATATAAGAAGAAAAACTGTATGGTTTGTTATAAACCAGGGACAGTATGCCAGACATCAATGTCGGAGGCAGCTCATCAAAACCACTCTTCTTGGGCACAAAAATGGTAAGTAGTACGTTCCATAAAAATCTCCACTGCCCAAACACAAAGGCCTTCAAGTACTGACGACCTCGTGTAGGGCCTACGTACCCTATATGAGCAATAGCTCCCTCAATGAAATCCACGGGAAACTCTACCAGACCATTCTCTTGCTGTTCTGTACCAAGACATAATATCTCGCTCAGATCAGCAGCTGAGAAAACAATCAGACGTCCACCCACTGTTGCACGAATAACCGGTGGGTTTGCAGAAGGATCATAAGCAATACCCGTCCAAAAGTCCGTCAGATGAATCATAGAGAGCGGAGGAGATGATGTAATAGCATGTCTAATACGAGACCGTGCTAAAAATGTAAGAATGTCCGCAACTCTCCGAGCTCCTGGCCTCGTCAAATCTAAATCCACAAGAATATTGTGGGAACGAGCGAAAACCGTATTTTCCATATCTGTAAACACATACACAAATGACAATTGGAATTATAATTTATGTAACATAATTAAACGTTTAAGTACAAGGTACTCAATTATTAAATATATTCTATAAATATTAGAACAATCATAAGTAATACGCTTTGTGACTTGTTATATATGTATCTCAATTCCAAACGTATCAAAAAAGAAGTTAACTTGTTAATATAAAATTCGCAAGTTAAAGATATAATGTTATTTTAGAAAATTTGACCGCCGATATAACATCAGGACACGCCGCTCGACTACGTTATGAGTCGGAAGACTTTCGACCAAATCGTCCTCTTAACTTATTAAAATATGTTTATTACTTGAAAAGATTTTACAAATATATCACTTGTAATTGTAAAAATCTCAAGTCAAATATTTCTTTAAATAATATTAAGTCATAAAAATCATATAACCCGAAGGTATTAATATCAAAACGTGTATTAAATAATTTGTAAAAGTTTATCGCAAGTCAAAAACGATACTCATTTTTTCTTAAAAGAAAATTCAATTCGCAGACTGCAAAGTTCGCAACTCAGCTCGCAAGTTGCTGAGTTCGCAGCTCAGCTCGCAAACCATCTCAACTTGCAAGGAAAGTCAACAAGTCAACGAGCTTCGTTCCGCAAATCTGTAGTCAACTTCGCATACTCATCTCGCAGAGTCAAATGAAGTCAAAAAGTCAACTATTTTCACTTCGCATCAGCGACTTGCGATCTAAGATGAATCTCAGTTCGCAGACGCTCTTGCAGAGTGATTTTGGAATAATAAACGAAAATCCGTGATGTTTTATTACTATCCGCTGATTAAATCATGATCTACATAGTAATATAATCTTAGATTTCTATGAGTTTTAATCCATTAAATCTAAGTTAATCGAACGAATTGTTAAACCGAGGGTTTCGAGAACTAAAACAATCAATCACTCGTTAAATACGCGGTGAAATCAAGTGTATTGTACCTCAAAATGTGCGTAATTCAAAGATGAATAATATCTATGGAGTAAAAAATCATTCCTCGTTCGTATGAGATCGTAAAATGTGTAAATAAGTGATTCAGTTCGCACCGCAATAAATCTTAGTTCGCAAAGTGTGTGGGAAAGTGACTGAGTTCTCAATCCACTGTACCTTTTGTACTCGAGTCTCAATTCGCAACTTTGACCAGTCAACTTCGCAATGTTGACCAAAAATGCAAATTGTATACTTAGTATAAATTGAAAACGAAAGATTACATAAAATATAATTTTATAAAAACTTTGCGCACTGTTATTTAATATTGAATGATTAAATACGAAGATTAACTTAATTCCATGGGGTTACACATATGTAAATAAAAATCAAAATTAACAACACATAAAATAAAATGTTTCAACATTATAAATAAATAAACTAAACTTTTGGTATCTAGTACCATTTTATTAATCAATTCTAAAATACATAAAGAAAATCTAAAAAAATACAAATATATGGAGATTAAGATTTTATCTGCTAAGGGATCATATTAGTAAGAATAAGCTATCGAATCTTAATATTTTAAAGTCTAAGATGATTGTTAGTATACTTACCTCAAGAAGTTCATAAAAATACCACTTATTTTACCATCCACATACTTATATTTATAATATTATATCTTAGTTACCTTTATCCACACAGTATAATTGAAAACATGCTATTCACAGATGTGAACAATTATTAGATAGTTCAAGACAATTACTGATATTATGAACCACATAAACAATTTATATTCAAATTTGTAAGCATACTTTATTATTATTAGTATGAGTATAAACTAGTGTTTTCCATTACATGATATACTGTGAAATCAAGTAAAACACATAACACTGAATTTATAACTAAGGTACATAAAGTAAACTTATGTTATTTAAAATTAGACAAATATCAAGCTCATAGTAAAGATACTAGTGGTTCCAGGTTTTTACTGACATACAACAAAGGATCCCTTAGTATGTGAACTACAAGTTTGAGATTAGTGACCTTGCTAATAGCTTCAGGTATGTACTCACGTACAACAGAGAAATCATTAGCTAAGTTAATAACCATATATTTTTCATACCATTTGTCATTTTCTTCATATTTACAGTGCACGGTGATGGCGCCCGGAGGGTCGGGTTTTTTGAAGCTCTCTCCTTGTGAAGGGGAGAACCCGTCCCCGTCGTTAAGGGACTGACCGGATGGTACCAAGCGCCGATCGGTGGAAGTTTTAAAATTTGTAATATGAGGGGCTCAACTTATAGGTACTAGCTACTACACTAGGTGAGTAAGCAGCAAGTATAACTCGAGGTCGTTCTTTGATCGGAGTGAATTGAAACGAAGCTTGGGCCAAAGATAAGGTTCACTATAAGGATGGGCTGTGTAGATAGGTAGGTTTGTTTGTTTGGTTTTCTAATTAACTAATTTATCTAAGTGCAGAAAAGTAAAATAGAGATGAGAATCGATAATTAGGTAGATAGATAGAGAATGTGGTTGTGAAGTTTTGATAATCAATTGTTAGGATGATGTTCATTATAAAGGTAATTGGGGACTTAAATAATTAACTGACAGATGAATTACAGCTGTAAACACTAGGACCCTACTTGTTTTGGTTAAACCTAAATAAGTATGTCACTGAGTTCCTAGGTTATCGTGATTCTGATCAGAACAGGCTGCTCGACCCCCCACACTGTCTGGTTATGACTAGTGACCCGTAAAGGGTGCAGGAATAAGGTAACAGACTGCCTTCAGGTTATTCTGATCTTTCTTAACACCTAAATACAACTGCTGTGATTTAATCATGTTCTAATTATAAACCTGTTATTTTAAACTATCAGTTTTGTAAAGTCTAGGGGTTTTAAGAATCCTGAACCACGACTAGGCTTGACTTTCATCTCCAGACTCATTCCTTAGGTTTTATTAGCATAATTACTTTTATCATGATCTAGAACTCTCCTTTTCGATCAGTCATTCGTCCCTAGGTACACTAGCGGTGTACAATGCGTTATTTTCCATAGCATGCTAACCCTGGGTACTTTCCAGAGTACTATACGCAAAACATTTCCACAGTTTCATGTAACTAGGGGTAGATACCCCATGTACTCCAGCTATTCCATAGTTCAATTAACCAAAGGTACAACAGCGGTGTACAGTGCTTAAAGCCTTTCCACAGTGTTTAGTGACCAGAGGTCTGTTTACAATGTACTTTAGCCTTTCCATGTGTTAGGTACAATTACGGTGTACTTTAATTAATGTATTTCCACAGTTGTTTCCACCAGAGGTAGACATACATTGTACTTAGCATTTCCACAGCTTTATGGTTCCTAGACCATATTTTAGGGTTTCTAGGTAGGCCACAATGTCGGTACCAACGGCTTTTCCATGAGCTTCCACGGTTGTACTCCACCAGTGGTGTTTCCATCGCTATACTCGGTACTTTAGCCGAATTACAGTAACGGACATGGCTTTGTACAATAATATAGATAAAAAACTACCGTATCTAGTGGTGATCAATTTCTAAACCTAAATAGCAATCACGCGAAGGACTGGAATGGGTGATCCGTAAACTAAGTCTAGCTGCATGAGAAGTTCAGACATAACAGATTTTAATAATTCCCAATTACATATTTAATTAAATATTAATTTAACATCATCCCTACGTTTAATTATCTACAATTCAACAACCGCAATAATACACTACTCAGTAATCATGGCAATACATATAGCATACATCATACAAACATGCAGAAATAATGCGGAGATAGTATAAGTATGAGAGAATAGATATCACCAGATTTTAAGCAGAGTAATATTGAGAAACGCATAGTCTTGCACCAAGAATGGTTTTACACCATGATTACAACACCTTGCTTTTCTTTCTCTACCTCTAACTAACTAACTATCTATATCTCTCTAGAGAGAGAGAACTTTAGAGAGAGAAACCAAAACTAAAAGCTAAATATGAAAATGAAAAATGAAAATGAAAGTGAAGTGTGAACAATGAATTGATAATTGATGAAGTGTGTGAAATGAGGAGGTGGTGGTTGGTATTTATAGATTTGGCTCAACCGTATTCCTCAACCGTATTCCCACCTCCAAAATCTCAGTCGTATTTCCCAACCGTATCAAAATTCAATCTTGTACGGGAAAAACATAGGATACGGATGAGATTGGCCGTATACGGGTGAGATTGGCCATATTCGGGAGGGACCAGGCCATATACGGGAGAGATTGGCCATATACGGCTGGCACCAGGCCGTATACAACCTAGCCAGGCCGTATACGTTTGAGGCTTGTCCGTATACGGCTTGGCTCTCCCGTATCTCGGTCTTCAGTTGCCTTGAATCTTCGTTCGGGCGTAACTTCTTCATCGTAAGTCCGTTTTGAGCGATTTTTATATCCACGCGTTCATATTTTCCTAACGAAGAAATGACATAAGTTAGAGGTCATAATTCTTAGTGTAGCTAAAAAAATGTTGAAACGCATGAACTATAGATTCGTTAATCGTTTATGCTCAGTTTTTCACGTTTTTCGTGTCATTTTCAATGGTTTTATAAACATCACTTCCGTTTTGACTTAGTTAGCAAAATATTATAATATTTGGCATTATTGGTGTGGTTTTGTTAACTATAGGTTTAAAATGCGGGAATTAATGTACGTAAAAACATGACTTTTTACGTGTCATCAAATATCCCACACTTAGAACTTTGCTTGTCCTCAAGAAAACTTAAAAATTCTCACTTGCTAAGAGATTTTAAAAATGATAGTTTTGGGTTTCTGACATAAAATACTTTTGAGATCAATCATTCGCCAGTAATTAAATAAATCTTTTCAGAAAGCAAGCATCGTTATACTAGTCACCCCTTAGATTTGAAATGTTAGCCCTGGCATAATTTCACAATTCTCGATGGATATTGTACATGACTAGGCGATCTCACTAGGTGGTCACTTCGGGTTTCCTATATTTCTAAATCAAAGAAATCGCTCATAAAGTCAGTCATGCATTTGCTTCTCGTCATAGGCTTGATCGAGAATCGGATCTCCACCACTTCGATGAGAACAACGTTAATCATCCCAAGACATTTTAAAGAGGGTTGTAATGGTAGGTGAGGGTCAAGGGGTACGGAAGTTGGTGTTTTTAGGGTTGGAGGTTTTTGACTTAAGCTTAGATATCCTAAAGCTATGAAAAGAATTATTTTGACACTCTTGAAACGAGACGAAAAACACGAAAGGAGGAGTTTATATTTGGAGGATAACTTTGATGACAAAAACACGCGAATTTTTATGATTTTTCTGATCAGGTATTCTTTTGCGAGGTTCAGAGCACCAAGCTTTATTCTATTTTTGTGGAACTTTTTGAGGGTATTTCTTTCTTTATTTTCTTCAAAGAAGTATTTTTCTGTCTTTTCAAGATATCCTAGACACGTTGTCTTTTGACATTTCATTTCTTCTGAGTTTTTCTTTCACAGGGGTGCCAATTTTTCGCATCAAGTATTGGTTCTAGAGATCTGACTTTTGAACACACACAAGATTTTCTGAGAGAAACACAGAATAGATGAAGATTTTGAAACAAGAGTGACAAGGATGTCCAAATGACGCTTTTCATAACCTCAAAAGTTCTAAGCTAAAGTTTTGGAGGGGAAAGGGAGTTTTGAGTGGGTTTGGTTAGTTGGGTTTGAAAGAAACGAAAGATTAAGGTGAAAAGGGGTTTTCTAGGCGGATCATCAACACTAAAGATTAGTGTTGGAAGGGTTTTGGGCTAGAAGAGATTTGTGAAAAATGGGTTTAATCCTAGAAATGTCGAGGTCCTCTGATTGCACCTACACCGCGTACGGTGCTCATCGGTGTGGTCTTGAAACGTATACCAAGCGCAAGTTCTAATTCAAAGCAAAAGCATCAGCACACACATCAATCTAAAGTGAAGCATTAAAGATGAATGCTTATTGGGCTCAAGTACCTCACTGCAAAAGGGTTGTATGTGCCTAGCCGTGCGATGCTCATGGATTAACATTTCATTTCTAAGAGATTCGTATCCTAACTTATCTTACTTTCCAAAGAAATTTATTTAATTTTTGGAAAATGACCTTTCGCAAAATAATATTTTAAGTCAAAAAATTTTAAAATTTTTAGCCAAAATGAGGTTTTGATGAAAATTTTTAGGCCTGATGGAAGTTAAGCCTATTTTTATTTATAATTTACTTTGGACAAGCAATCAAATCCAAAATACGGTATATCATACCGTGTATCCCACACTTAGAGGAACATTGTCCCTAATTTTCACAAACTAAGTATAAAAATTCTTCTTTGGAGAAGAATCCCACACTTAAAGCTTGATCATATTTTGCAACTTTGTTTCTAAATTGTTTTTGATTTATGGGATTTGAAATCCCACACTTAAAAATTAAGCATAAAGGACAACGGTATTTGATATATTATGATATTTAAAACCACTAGGAAAAAGAACGAAAAACTCCCCTAAGAAAGAATGAGACGGTTGTTTGAGAAATTTGGGCGTGTTGACAGCAATCGGAGAATCCAGCATCGTACAACCCGAATCTTGCGTGATTTGCACGTCGTCTTATGTTTCGTTGGGGAACTTCAATTTCACTCACAAATTTCTTTATTCAAAAGAAAAATAAACATAATATTAGTAAATAATAAACTAAGATGATAATACGATAAATAAAAGTAGATAAATCCAACCAGATCACTGGGTGGCTCAAAATATATCCACTCGTCACAGTACAGTACAGTCATCCAAAATATCAAGTGATAGTACAGTAATCCAACATAAGTAATAAAAATAAGATAAGAAGTGATAGATAAGTGAAATCAAGGAAGAAGAGGGTCCTGATCCGCTGGCGACTCATGGAGAGTGGGAAGAGAGCTGCCTGCTGGGTGATGGAGTGATGTCCACTCGATGACCTGCGGGGTACTGATCTCGATGATGCAGCATGCTGCTGCTCTAGATGTAGTGGATACAAATGGAAGTTCGAATCTAGGCCCATATCACTCATGTCAACTGATCCGAGAGGGTAGTCACGCAGATGTTGTGCCAAGTGAACCGGAGGAAAATCTGAGGATGGAACAAGGGTGGTGTCAAGTAACCCTGTCAATCCAAAAGCTGTAGTTCCAGTAGTGAAAATTGGCACATAGTCTGTCTGTGTCTGCTCCTGTATCTGCTCATGTGTCTGATCCTCCTCATGCTCCTAAACTGTCTCCATCTGACTATCCAAACCATGCTCTGACTGTGGTGAGTCCATCTCTGAAGATGTATGTATATCAGATGTGGCAGACCCAGCTGGTCGAGGACGGGTGACAACCCGTGAAGATGGCTATCGGATAACATGTGGGTCATGCGGCTCATGTGTGGTGGTGGTGTGAACAGAGAATACCGGCTCAGGTGTATGTATACATGAAGATCGGCGAGCCCTAGGGATAATCCCTGGTGTGATAGTAGGTGTGATAGTGGTAGTGGGGTGAGGTGATGTGATGGTGGGTATGGTAATGTTGAATGGAGTCATGGTGAATGTATGGAGTGGTGATGTGGTGAAGTCGGGTGGTAGTGGGCCGTAGAACCAAGTCGGTGGAGCTGGTGTAGGAAACCCAAACTCCTGAGCCAGGTATGTGTACATAGTGTGTCTCTTCTGAAGCATGTGTAGCATACCATAGAAAAGCTCAGATGATGGTGGATCTCCCCAGTTAAACACTCTGGGCTGAGGAGCAGGTGCACTTTGAGCCTCAATATCAGGAACTGAAGTCTCCCCTGTCTCTGGCTCATGATAAACCTCATTTCTGGGCTCCCTATGTATTGTGCTATCATCAAACTCAATCCTAGCTCTCTTAGTCTTCGGAGGTCTCATACAAACTCCCGAAATCAGCGGACCATCTTTCCAGTGGATATCACCATTCAAATCTTTTTCCAATAACCAAACTTTTATCATGTAGTTCATATCATACGGCTGTGACTCCTTTTCTTTCATCTTTGTAAACCGGCTAATCACATCACTAGTCAAAAGCCCCATCTTCCTAACTAGTTTTGTAATGATAGCTCCCATGTAAACAGTCTCAACCTCAGAGTAAGCAGACTCAGTAAGAAGACGATCAACAACCAAGTAAGCAACATTCACATGTTCATTCTCTATAATACTCTTGATGATCAACAAGTCTTTCTGCCCAACAGCTCCTTTTGTCTTCTTCTTTCCTCGAATACTACAAACAAGAAGGTTATGAAGCACATTGTGGTATTTGTCCTGAAAAACTCAAGCTTTGACATTTGAATGAAACCGTCCTGATGCATATTGAGACCAAATAGCAGTGTGATCTCTCTGTCTTGGACTGCACTCTAAGTCGAGGAAGAACTTGGTGGTCACTTGATGTTCACTGTATAGCTCTAAATGAACAGCAAAAGTGGCTAAGGACATGTTGTGACTCTTTCCCTGAAAGTTAAACTTAATCATCGAAACATTGTCCAATCTAGATACCAATTTATCAAACTTGAGAGTAACCATGAATTCTGCCACAAGTTCTTGATAAACTTTCTCTTTTAAGTTAAACAGACTAGTCCATGCCCGAAGATGTCATTTACCCACTTTAAATTCAATCAACTCCTTAAATCCCTTGTCTAACCCAATCTTAGCCAAATCCTCCCACACTACATATCTGTTTACTCCTAACTCATGAGATAACCATTTCCGATAAAGCTTCCTTTTCTCGTCATCTTTGATTGAGTCTTTTATGTATTAAGGAAGTGAAGTCTTGGCCCTCTGAAATAAGAGAAAAACAAACATCATAGTGGATTATATCAAATCAATTACAAGTGCATGGATTATATCAAACCCTAGAATTTTTAGAAAAAAATCGAAATGAGGGCTTTAAAAAGTGGATAATCCATAAACCTTTAATGATTAATAATCATCAACATTTCAATCTTCAACCACTTAAGAGAACTTTGATTTATGTAAGAAGTTATCACGAACTATTTGCAACAAGATATTAAGTAAACTTTATCAATTTAAAGTAACTCGAGAATTTGAGACTAGTTCCAATTTTCAACCACATTAGCATTAAGCATTTAGAATTTCACAATATGTAACATGTAAGTTTTGTTCTAAGCTTGCCAATTACCTTAAAGTGGCGAAAGTAACATCTACTTACACAATTTGCAAACTAGCATGGAATAATGATGCAATTATAATGAGCAAGTAAGCAATCAAAGTTCTAAGTTAACTTATTATTGCCATTTTGTAATTTGAGATTGTTCTTTAAAGTAGTTATGGCATTTTAGTCCAAGCATCGCTTATGTTTTTAAAGATGGTAATTTTAAAGTCGCGATGTATTGAATTTAATATTACCATACTTACTTCTAAGTTCAAAATCTCATTACAAATCAAATTGTTGTATAATGAAATGGTCACTTTGGATGTTTGAACAAATCATAACTTGTAAGTTTCCCTAACTTTATTTTACCAAAGTAGTGCCACTTAGAAATCTTGATCCATTCGTTTATCCGTTTTAAGTGCTTTCAAGGATTAAAGTGAGTTTGAGCACAAGTATCATTTTAAGTAAAGATTTTATTTCAAAAATGTGATACTTGGCAAAAAGTCGACTTTTAAGCTTACTTGAATTCTCAAATGTAACCATAATCATGATTTGATCAATAACAAAGCAAATGCACAAGCTACTTATATCATTCTAAGCATATAACAACTACTAGCAACTTCACATAAGCATTTTAATCATCATTTAATCAAACAAGAATAATTAGGGCAAAATTAGCTAACTTTAAAAACTCAAACTCATAATCCTTCCACTAATTCATGTAATACTTGTTCCTATATCATCATATATCATTACTAAGAAAGAATCAATACCCAAATTCGCAACTTTAACTAGCAATAATCACCAAGAAATTTGAAACCCTAGGTTTTTTAAGTTAGAGAATTTTGAGATTTAGGGCTTGAATATTACCTTAATCTTGATGCAAATGAGTTAGAGGCTACATAATCATGAAATGGAGCAAGGATTTGAGATTGATTTGGTTAACAATGGTGGAAAATTGAATTTTTAGGGGTGTTTGGTTGTGGTTGGCGAAGGGAAGAAGAAAGAGGGGAAGGGGTGTTTGAATTTTGTGATTTTTGATTTAATTTAAATCCTAAAATTACATATATACTCCCTCCTTCCTTCTTTTAATTATTTTAAATACTTATGTTTTAATTATTCTAGAGAAAAATTTTAAAAACTTAAGCCAAATAATTTTAGCAAAAATTTTCAAATTCTGCGTAGCAGTGTGAGCGGACAAAAAGTTTGTTTTATTTAAAATACGAAAGATAATACTTAAAAGAAAGTGAAAATATTTTTGGTCTAAAAATTTTGAATCCTTATAATCCTAACAATCTTAAAATTTTAAAATTTATAAAATTTTCAAATTTCAGAAATTGTACAGATTTTTCGGGGACACAATTTTTAGAGGTTTTTAAAACGTCATTTTAAAATAAAACTAATTTTAATACTAAGTTGATAAAATAATTATTAAAACCTACTTTAAAAATTGGGTTTCCTCACAACAAGCGCTTGGTTAAAGTCTTTAGCTCGACTTTCCAAAACAGTTTTAAATTTTCAAGAGGAAATGCTTAAAAGCATTTGGTGGTCTTTGGTCACGAAGAACATGTCGAGGAATGAAATAATTTATGAGGGTTTTGATGACAGAGTCAACTAGGTCTGCAGGATTTAGATGGAATCGTTCGAATTTGCTGAGAAACCTACGTGTAACACCCCCAAATTTACTGTTTGGCGGAAGCATAATTTGGGTGTTACTAATCAATAATCAAAGCACACAGATATATAGCAAACGACTCTATATGTGTCGTTTTAACAAAATATATTAATATTAAAATGTTTGCAACAGTTGAACCCGTACATAGCTCGTGTTCGATTTAATGAGAGATTTCAATACATAAATACTTGTACAAAATATATTAATGCAAGAAAATCTCTATTGTCTGCATGCTGACTCGAGCTATAGTAATCCTGAGGGCAGTCCAGATCTACTGCTGAGTACCTGTGATACATGCTAAAATAGGTCAACTAACACTGGTGAGCTCACAGGTTTGAGTATCAAATAATATAGTATGAACCGAAAGATTTAAGTACTGATTTGCATCCAACAAATAAAGTTAAAGATAATGTATACAACCATGAGCACATAGTCTGAGTTTAACTCGAGGGGTCAGGATCACAATCAGTGCCTGAGCGAGGTGCCTCCACGAGTGCCTAATCAACACTCATCTGAACAAATATTAGTACGTCCGTTTACCCATTTAGTGCTTGCTAACCTGGACGAGGAGGGTCAATCCTATATAATATATTATACTAATATTCACGCTACAACGTATTACCAAACTATGCTGATGGAGGACTTTGAAATGATTAGTTGTGTAAAACTCATGTAGTATATGTAAATGTTTGTACTTGCGTTCACATGTTAAAATCAGCAATGGATCACACCCCTGAGTAAAAACAGTAAAAGAGGGGCCATGAGACTCACTTGAGTCTTGAAGCGTTTAATCAATAAACGTGAGTTGATTATCCGATTAGTGATTGTCCGAAGACTCGTAACCTGAGGGTGTCCACAATACGCGATGGTTATTAATTGATTAGGTATCTTAAAAGACTACCTTTATAGTTGCCCGTCCAACTAGAATGTCCAAATGACTACGATTTGGTTAATTAACTTGAGTTTTGAAAATGTGTACGACCCGTTGGTGGTTATTTGTAATAATAATCTAAACTATTATTATTATGATTTCGAAGTGTTATACTTAAAAGGTATGTTCCAATGTGTTTTAGAAGTCGTATCGTATTCGTGTTTGATGTTATACAAGTTTGACACTTGGTGTGAAATGTATTTAGAAACTCTAAGTGACGGGGGTCCGGGGGCAGCGCCCCTGGTAAGCGGGGTTCCAGGGGTGGCAAGCCCTGGCAGGGTCCAAGGGGCTGGCCCCTGGTTGGGGTACAGATTTTTATTTCTACTATATTGCTTTGGTGAAAAGCGCATCTGAACTTGAAATTGGGTGAAATCAAGTGATAAAATTTTAGGTCTCGACACTTAGTAAAATTTGTGTTTTCTTGGTTCTGTTTCATGCGACACTACGTGCAACATAAGGCTTGTGTCGCTAGGTGCAACATAGTCTATTGTGTCGCAGATCATGTATGCGACATAAGGGCTTGTGTCGCTAAGTGCGACATCTGCAATTTAATGTGACATAAAATGTTGTGTCGCTATATGTGACGGAAAATGAGTTCTGCGACATAGTAACTTGTGTTGCTATATGCGACATAAGTAAGGGTTTAGCGACATAATGGCTTGTGTCGCATGTGGCCTGGAGCCTCTGCGACACAACAGGCTGTTGGCCGGAATTTGAGCCAAAAATATGTTTTCCGACGACCGTTTGGTCCGATTCTTTTACCCAACCCATATTTGGACATTTTAAGCTTAAATAACCCATAAACAAGTGAAAATGAGTAAAATCAGAGAGTTTTAAGTTTTGTCAGGAACTTATGAGTTAGCGCCGGAGAGTTTTGAAAGGATAGAAATGTAGATCATGGTACCGCGGTTCTTTTCTTCCAAAGGAGTAAAATGTGATAATGGGTTTTTGTGGTGATTTTTTGTGGTTTAATGGTAGTGGTGGTGGTGGTGGTGGTGATTTTGAAAGGGAGGTGAAAGAGAGAGAAAGAGAAAAGTGAAGATGGTGATGATAATTTGTGAGGGAAAGAGGGGAAATGGGGTGGGGTTTGACCCCCTCACCCCTTGGCCGGTTTTCAAGGGGGACCCACCAAGGAGTGGGTTTTCAATTTAATCTCGGGTATTCGCGCTCCGTGCGGTGTTCGTTTTCTCTATTGTTTGAACGTTTAAATATTTATTTCGCGCTTTATATATACGTTTTAAGATACGAATAATTACCCGATATTTCACATAAAATATTTCACCAGTTGCTTTAACAATTGAGTTATAAATATATCTTAATTTGTTTCGTTTTGTTTGCGTGTTTGTTATTTTAACCGCGAAGTCCTTGTTTGTACGATACGAATTTGAGTTGAAATATTATCTAAATAATATTTTTGGATATAATAGGATTATTAAATAATGTCATATTATTTAATAATAATAATAAAAAATTGTTCACCAACGTCCGTATTAATTGAATCGCGTACGATTTAATCAAATCGCATAATCATATATATTCATCAATATATATTTCGATACATTAATTAGCCTAAATCCAAACTAATTACATTTATTAACAGAGGATTAGGCACTAATCACTAGTCTTAATTTAGCGGGTGTTACACTACGTTCCTTTTTGCCTAAGTCTAGAAGATTGTCAATAAACCTATCAAATTCTTTCCTAATTTTCTTCGGACTTGAGATTCCTATTCGTGTTCCTTTGTCTATATGATTAAGGTCGTGGAGAAGTTCATCTAGAGTTTTCTGAAATTTCCATTCATCTTCTGAATCAGGGTCTCTGGTTGTAGTGTGAACTGCTTCAGCGATGTCCATGATTAAAGATCTTTGAGAAATAGTTAAAGGAAATTTAGAATGATAAAATAAGGAAGTGAGTTCAACGTGAATGTTCTTTCTTTCGGTAAAGAAAGCGGATTCTATCTTATCGTTATCGGCTCCAGGGAATATCTCTAACAAGGTTTTAATCATATAGGTGGCGGGGTCAACGAAGAATGGAATTTTTCCAGAAATATTGAGAGGGACTGCAGGATCTTTTGAGATCCAGAACTCAAGCTCACGATTAATCAAAGGTTGTGAGACCGAGTGATAATCGGTGCTGGCGAATAGGTCCATTAGTAGGTCTATTGTTGATATAAGCTTTCGCTCTTCCTCTCTATATCGTGTGAATATACCTTCTTCCTTTTGGGTCGGAAGATGGTGGAGAATACCGATTTGATCGTCATTCCTACTAATGACTTCTCTTTGTTCAACTGAGAAAGGAAAGTCTGATGTATTGAGGTGTCTGGAAAATGCCCTACATACATCTAACCTCCTGTCAGGATCAAAAGAGTAACCAACATAGCGGACTTCTTCATCTTCTAGTATATCCTTATCAACAACACGATATATGGTGTATGCAGGTTCTGGTATGAAGTTTATAAAAATTGGTGATCTTGGAGGGTATTCGTAAGCGTCTTCATTCCTTATGGGGATGCGTTCTTCAACGGGTGGAAAACGAAAGGTTTGAAGATTTTTAGAGGTACCATCAAAATCAGGGAATTGAGTGAAAATTTCTAAGGGGAATGAGATCTCAGGTGCAGGTATGACCTGATAGCTTGGAATGCTAGAGACAGAAGTTGAAATCTTCTGCTGAGACTCATTGGATCCTAAGTCAAGATCTAAGAATTGCCCTATGGTTCTAGAATCATCGTCTGGGCTAGCGGAGATTTCTTCGGATGAAGTTGAAGATGAAGAGTAGAAGTCAGATTCTAACTCTTGTTCTAGGCAGTCAAAGAACTCAGCGTCGTCCATGGCCATCATTTCTTCGGTCGTCTTGAGGGCAATTGGAGAAACGGGGCTAGAAGGCGGTGAATCGTAGAAAGGTATTTTTGTATTTTTCATTTTTAAATATTAATTTAAACTATTCTAAGGTAGGTAAGTAACTTTATCTAAGGCGGCTTCAGAATCGTAACGCTTAACGATTCCCGGTAGCGGCACTAAAAACTTTGATGGCGCCCTGAGGGTCGGGTTTTTTGAAACTCTCTCCTTGTGAAGGGGGAGAACCCATCCCCGTCGTTAAGGGACTGACCGGACGGTACCGAGCGCCGATCGGTGGAAGTTTTACAATTTATAATTTGCGGGGCTCAACTTATAGGTACTACCTACTACACTGGGTGAGTAAGCAGCAAGTATAACTCGAGGTCGTTCTTTGATCGGAGTGAATTGAAACGAAGCTTGGGGCAAAGATAAGGTTCACTATTAGGATGGGCTATGTAGATAGGTAGGTTTGTTTGTTTGGTTTTCTAATTAACTAATTTATCTAAGTGCAGAAAAGTAAAATAGAGATGAAAATCGGTAATTAGGTAGATAGATAGAGAATGCGGCTGTGAAGTTTTGATAATCAATTGTTAGGATGATGTTCATTAGAAAGGTAACTGGGGACTTAATTAATTAACTGACAGATGAATTACAGGTGTAAACACTAGGACCCTACTTGTTTTGGTTAAACCTAAATTAGTATGTCACTGAGTTCCTAGGTTATCGTGATTCTGATCAGAATAGGCTGCTCGACCCCCCACACTATCTGGTTATGACTAGTGACCCGTAAAGGGTGCAGGAATAAGGTAACAGATTGCCCTCAGGTTATTCTGATCTTTCTTAACACCTAAATACAACTGTTTTTATTTAATCATGTTCTAATTATAAACCTGTTAGTCTAAACTATCAGTTTTGTAGAGTCTAGGGGTTTTAAGAATCATGAACCACTGTTGGGCTTGACTTTCATCTCCAGACTCATTCCTTAGGTTTTATTAGCATAATTACTTCTGTCATGATCTAGAACTCTCCTTTGCGATAAGTCATTCGTCCCTAGGTACACTAGCGGTGTACAATGCGTTATTTTCCATAGCATGCTAACCCTGGGTACTTTCCAGAGTACTGTACGCAAAACATTTCCACAGTTTCATGTAACTAGGGATAGATCCCCCATGTACTCCAGCTATTCCATAGTTCAACTATCCAAAGGTACAACAACGGTGTACAGTGCTTGAAGCATTTCCATAGTGTTTAGCAACCAGAGGTCTGTTTACAATGTACTTTAGCCTTTCCATGTGTTAGGTACAATTACGATGTACTTTAGTTAATGTATTTCCACAGTTGTTTCCACCAGAGGTAGACATACATTGTACTTAGCATTTTCACAGCTTTATGGTTCCTAGACCATATTCTAGGGTTTCTAGGTAGGCTATAATGTCGGTACCAACAGCTTTTCCATGAGCTTCCACGGTTGTACTCCACCAGTGGTGTTTCCATTGCTATACTCAGTACTTTAGCCGAATTACAGTAACGGACATGGCTTTGTACAATAATATAGATAACAAACTACCGTATCTAGTGGTGATCAATTTCTAAACCTTAGTAGCAGTCACGCGAAGGACTGGAAAGGGTGATCCGTAAACTAAGTCTAGATGCATGAGAAGTTTAGACATAACAGAGTTTAATAATTCCCAATTACATATTTAATTAAAGATTAATTTAACATCATCCTACGTTTAATTATCTATATTTCAACAACCACAATAATACACTACTCAGCAATCAAGGCAATACACATAGCATACATGATACAAACAGGCGGAAATAATACAGACATAGTATAAGTACGAGAGAATAGATATCACCAGATTTTAAGCAGAGTAATATTGAGAAATGCGTAGTCTTGCACCAAGAATGCTTTTACACCGTGATTACACCACCTTGCTTTTCTTTCTCTACCTCTAACCAACTAACTATCTATATCTCTCTAGAGAGAGAAACCAAAACTAAAAGCTAAATATGAAACCGAAAAATGAAAATGAAAGTGAAGTGTGAAGAATGAGTTGATAATTGATGAAATGTGTGAAATGAGGAGGTGGTGGTTGGTATTTATAGATTTGGCTCAACCTTATTCCTCAACCGTATTCCCACCTCTAAAATCTCAGATGTATTTCTCAACCGTATCAAAATTTAATCTTGTACGGGCGAAACATAGGATACGGGCGAGATTGGCCGTATACGGGTGAGATTGGCCGTATTCGGGAGGGACCAGGCCATATACGGGAGAGATTGGCCATATACGGCTGGCACCAGTCCGTATACACCCTAGCCAGGCTGTATACAGTTGAGGCTTGGCCGTATACGGCTGGTCTTGCCCGTATACGGCTTGGCTCTCCCGTATCTCGGTCTTCGGTTGCCTTGAATCTTCGTTCGGGCGTAACTTCTTCATCGTACATCCGTTTTGAGCGATCTTTATATCCACATGTTCGTATTTTCCTAACGAAGAAAATGACATAAGTTAGAGGTCATAATTCTTAGAGTAGCTAAATAAATGTTGAAACGCGTGAACTAGAGATTCGTTAATCGTTTATGCTTAGTTTTTCACGTTTTTCATGTCATTTTCAATGGTTTTATAAACATCACTTCCGTTTTGACACTCTTCAAATCCAGCCTAAAATTTTTATTTGATTCATTTATTTTTTTCAAGAACAAGAAGTTTGACCCCTTCTAATTTTTCATTTTTTTCTTATATTTATTTGGATTTTGGGGACTTATATTGATATTATAATATTTGGCATTATTGGTGTAGTTTTGTTAACTTTAGGTTTAAAATGCGGGAATTACCGTACGTAAGAACATGACTTTTTACGTGTCATCACACTGAAATACTATCCTTCAACAATTAAGACAATTGTCATACATCACATAATAGTTACACCGGATAATACCCATGTAACTTAAGACTTCTTAAAAGCTTTAGAAATTTTTATATAAATTTCCTACCAGTATATCGTATGAAGAAGCTATCTAGATTTTAAGAAATAAAAATTATATCCTGTGGAAAAAGGTGTATAATAAAATAAATATAGATATATTCTTATTAAAATAGCCATAAACTTAAATGAACCTACTAACATATCAATCTTAAGTACTCAAACTCATTATAATCAAGCTTATTCTCCTAATGTACTATCATTTCCCTTATGCAAACAAAAACTTTTGTTTTTGTATTTTTGTTAGGCGGCGATTCCCCTCAGGTAACAAGCAAATGAATGTCATACACCAACTGAGACACCCATCCTTTAAAAACAATCATTAAAGTATAAATTACTACGGAAGCGATATATTATTTTACATATTTCACAAAAACTTACCAGAAATTTTCACAAACATTTACACAATCTATTACTACTAAGTTAGATACATTTAACTTGTTTCCAAACCGGGTGCTACAGTTTACGACACATTGTTTATAACCAACTTGATCAGAGTCGCAAGTTTCAAACATTCCCATCATCAAATTCTCCTTCCTGACTACCCACATTTTAAACATAACCTGCAGGAAGTAAATTGAGGGATTAGCACAAAGCTAAGTGAATGGATAATCAACTACAATTCAATTTAGCTAGCAATTTGTTCACAACCAATAATGTAACAAATATCGTCAAGAGGAACGGTGGTTCCTAAGGACCCTGTGCCGGGTGGCCCTATCAGAACACTTAAATCAACAATAGGCCAAAACAGTGATTAACCGCTAACTTATTGCTAATACTCATCAACACATGTACACAACCCTGTGTTGATCAACAATAGCAATCAAGTTCAACCCCCAATCTAGTTGACCTCTGGATTCAACACCCAACATACAGGCTAATCAATCAACCAAATCAATGGCATATCATTTCAATTCAACATTCTATCAATAGTAATCCTGTAATTACTGATTGAAAATCAAACTTACATAACCAAACCAAACTGTGAGTTTCAAATCCACTCACCGATACCTCCATAGTCTCTACACTCAGCTTCTAATCACTGAGTCTTTGGGGTATCTGAAACATCACATAACGCACGAATTAGTGACTTGTCATCAATAATTAGTGTTTATGTAAATGACTATCATACACGAATGATAACAATATTGTTCTACTTCAAACATAAGTAACAATACTTATACACTTAAGTTCATAAGTCATCATAATCATCAAAATATCACAGGCAAATGCGATCCAGGGTCCAAATGAGTAGGATCGCGTTCCTCTTAAGGAAAGTTTCTGTTACCAAAATACACTAAGCAACGCGATCCGGGAAAGTAAAGGCTGGATCGCGTTCGCCTTTGGAAAACTTTCTGTAACAAATTTGCACTTGGCAACGCGATCCAGGTGAATGCTTGGGATCGCGTTCCCAAGAACAAAACTCATCCAGCTCAATTTAAAACTGAGGAACGCGATCCAGGCTAGGGTTCTGGGATCGCGTTGAGCAGTTCTTCAGCTCAAGAACAAACCTGCAACTACACAGCTCGAACCAAACTCACAAATTCATATCTTTTGTATACAAATTTATACAAACAACCTATTTAACTTCAAATAAACATCATACCACATCAAGTAATCTCAACAACATCAATTAGCACATATATCATCAATCAATTCTCCTAAGTTCATATTTGACTTCATCTCACATTATAAGCTTATCAACAAGCACCATACTTACAATTAAAAGAAGATGATGATATTTAGAAAAATGAAGAATTCCAGAATTCAGCTCCAATTTAATAAATCTTAATCACAATTCTAGCAAGTGTTTAAGTTCTTGAAGATTTAGGGTTTTTAACTTGCAAGTGTTGTGAGAGAACTGGGAAAGTAAACACAAAAGATGAGTCACCATCTTTTAACCGATTCTTCTTATTTGGGTATTTTATGCCCGTCTTAAATCTATTGTCTGGAACTTAAATACTACTCGCGAAAAATCTATTTTATTGTACTGTCGACTTCAGTAAATTAAAACAATCACCAATTTACTATTCACAATAAGTCCTGGGACCTATTTATCTAAGTTTTACGATAAACAATAATATCAATTAATTTCTCATATAATTTAATAATAAATTAAAAAATAGAAATTACCAGGCCCGTCTAGAGGATGTTACACCAACCCTTTTGTTTAATATAGAAATACATACTACTAACTATTACAATTATAGTAATACCCCTGGAAGACTAGTTACTTTGCATTCTTCATTCCATTTAGCTGAACCAAGGTCTCAAACCGTGCTTTATCAAAAGCCTTCGTATACAGGTCTGCTAAGTTATCCACAGTTGGAACCTTTACTAACCGTATCATCTTCTTCTCAGCACAATCACAAATGAAATGATGTCTAATATCAATATGTTTCATCTTACTGTGCTTGACTGGATTGTTAGTGATGGACATCGTTGATTCATTGTCTATCATCATAGGACTGTTTTTCAAATTTAATCCATAGTGTCGCAGTTGCTGTTGAATCCAAAGAATTTGTGAACAACAGCTGCCAACTGCAACATACTCAGCTTCACATGTAGAAATGGCTACTGAGGTTTGTTTCTAGCACTGCCACGACACCCCTCTTCCTCCTAAGAATTGACATCCACCAGTTGTTGACTTTCGATTTTGATTGCATCTTACATAATCGGAATCTGTATAAGCAACAAGATCCAAGTCTCCATCAGAAGGATACCAAAGTCCCAGCTTAGGCTTCCCTTTAAGGTAACAAAAAGTCCATTTCACAGCTTGCATGTGAGATTCTTTAGTAGTGGCCTGATATCTTGCACACAGACAGACAACGAACATTATATCAGGTCACGATGCAGTTAGATACATTAGTGATCCAGTCATTGTTCTATATTGAGTATGATCCACATCCTGAACACTCGATGTACCGGGACCAAGTCCATGATTGACTGGAATGGGAGTATAATATATTCTACTTTCATCCATCTTGAATTTCTCTAATAACTCTGCAGTATATTTAGATTGATGAATAAAGAATCCATCTTTCTTTTGTTCAACTTGTAATCCTAAGAAGAAATTAAACTCTCCCATTGCAGACATTTCAAAACGTTTCTTGATGACTTTCTCAAATTTTTGACACATCTTTTCATCAGATTATCCAAAGATAATGTCATCAAGATATACTTGTACAAGTAAAAAGTCATTCTTTTTCCATTTGACAAAAAGTGTACTATCAATTGATCCTCTTGTAAATCCATTCTCAAGTAGATACGATGATAGTGTTTCATACCACATCCTGGGTGCTTGATGTAATCCATATAGAGCCTTATCTAAATGATATACTCTATCAGGATATCACAGGTTGGCAAAACCAGGTGGTTGAGAAATATACACCTTTTCTCTAATCTTTCCAAACAAAAAGGCGCTTTTAACATCCAATTGATAACCTTTAATTCATTTGAATGTTGCAAAAGCTAAGAATAGCCTAATTGCCTCAAGTCTAGCAACAGGTTTTATGCATCACCAGCGGTTGGTAAGGATTTTACCCTTGTCGTTGCACAGGCTACTGGCGACGGGCATCAATGGGTAATTGCGGGGCCTAAGTTTTCCCTAACAATGCTAATCCTAAGGGTGAGCAAGTGGTAGGTATGACCTAGAGTTTATAAGATAGTGGAGGAGTTTTGGTTTTTGTATTAACTTAGGCAAATAAATAAATAAAAGCGAAATAAAAATAAAAGATAAAGCAGATAAATAAAGATAGTGTTTGCTGCGACTTCGTTAATTAAGTCATGGGATGATATTTGGAGAAATTGTTTTGAAAGATATTAGTTATTTATCATTCTTGAGTACTTATATGTAAACACTAGACTCCCTACTAATTAAAATCCCATTAGCATGTCACACCGAAAGCTAGGTTATGGTAACATTACAAAGTATTTAGAATAATAAGCAAAATCTTAATTATGGTTTAATAATACTTTCATATGAACGGGAACAAAATCTTAAGGTACTAGACATAACTGAATCATATAATGATTCCTCGTCATCCTAACAGATTCGTATATTTAAAAAATCCATTTATGACTTTAAACTAGCCCTTGCTTAAGACTACCCAATAAATCCCCTAGTTATTCACAGCGTTCCTCACTTTAAGTGGTTCCACTGCTTCAAACCTTGACCATGTCTTGACCTACGATAATCCCCATGTAGCCTTGTGGTTCCATAGATTCATACCTTTGACAAATTATATTGACACAGATGACTGACTACCTTTTAATTGGACGTCGTTAAAAAGGTGTTATAATCACGTTTATTGGTGGAAAGGCGATAGATTAATTTGAAGTTTAAAAGTCTATTTAGAAAGGTTAATTAAACTAGGTTTCTCATTTTATATATTAGTTCGTGATATGACTACCTTCGGTCGTTCCTCGACTTCCATACATTTGTACTCCACCTTGAAGTGTTACAGTACTATATCGAGTAACAGTCGAATAGGGGTCGTCATATTACTTTATGAAAATTAAGACCGTTTATATTTTACTAATATGATGATCCTAAGGCAACAATCAAACAAGAACATGCAATAAGACGATCAAAGCAATACTTTCGATCTTTAATATTTAATTATAAATCATCCCATAATTAACTAACTACATTACAAGCAAACACAACAAGTATACTACTCTCTAATCATGGCAATAACTAAATCTAGCATAATCAATATAAACGTACTTAATTAAGATAGATAAGGATAGAAAGAACCAGGATTAAATGCGAGAAAGAATAGACTTGAATTAATTGACACAATTCCGAGCGTACTCAAAAGATTACAAAGCGTTACAGACTTTCCTTCTATTCCTAATTAAACTTCTAATCTAGTTTCCATACTAGTTAAAACTAATCTAGAGAAAGAATGTAGAGAGAGAAAGTTGTAGCTTAATTCTAGAGTGAGAAAGTAAGCTAGGAAGGTGTGTGTGTGTCATGAGGTCTAAGGGCTGCTATTTATAGATGAAATGTGGCTCATGTTAGCATTCCTAGGCACACATTAGCAAAAGGGTGAAAGGTGGTACACCGGGTACGAAAAAGCATGGAAAGGTGGCACACCGGGTACGAAAAAACTTGGAAGGGTGGCGCACCGGCTACACGACAGGACCAAAAGGCGGAAATGGGATGGGCGGAAGGCGGCCAGCTCCGCCCACCAGGTGGCGGGCTGGTGGTGGCCGGCGGCGGCTGGCACACCCCCGCCCTGGTTCGCCGTCTTTCGTTGCGTTTCTTAATTAGCGCGTATCTTCTTCGTTATGCGTCCATTTGCGTTGGATTCTCAATTCAAAAATGAAAACTTTGATATTAAGATATCCCAAAAATATGTCTCCCATCTTTGGATGTCTCGTACGAATCGTTTGGATCTTCCGACGTACGTAGAATCTTCATTCTTCGTCCGTTTTTGTTGATTCTTCTTCTGTTGGATTCGTAATTTGAAAATGAACATCTTGGATGAGATGGATGTTGATGATGGGCACTTTTGTCTTGAAATCTTGTTTTGATGCCTTGAATCTTCAAGCGTGCGTGGAATCTTCTTTTTTCATCCGTTTTGCTTGATTTTTGTCGTGCAACCTTGTTTTGACCATCTTGGCATAATATCACTGATTTGTACTGTTTCTAAGTTTAAAATGCCAAGAATCATTCCAGAATGAGAGAGATATCGGTAGTGAAAACATGACTTTTTATGCGATATCAAGTATCCCACACTTAGAACTTTGCTTGTCGTCAAGCAAACTTGAATTTCAAGCATGGTTAAAAGTAAGTAGATAATGAAATATTTTAAGGCGGAACTTTTTACTAAGGGGGTTTTGGAAAAATAAAATATTTGTTCTTTGAAAGAGCAGGGTTGTAATCTTTGGGAGCATGCTTTTGATCTTTGATCTTGGATACATGACTAGGCGATCCTCTCCAGGTGGTCACTCAAATCACTCAAAGTATTTAGGGTTTCCTTTTCTAATATTATCAATCACTCAGAACGCCAGTCATGTATCGTTTATCGTCATAGGATTGATCGAGAATCAAATCGTTACCCTTTTTGGTGAGCGTAAAGTCGATCTAGCCACAATCATTCTAGGGGAAGTAATGTAGGGCTTTTGGGGTGAAGTGTTGGTGATGTGAGAGGGGGTTTTGTTGGTTTTTCATTGGTTTCTTTTTGGTGAAGTTGGAATTTTTGAGAGGATTGACGCCCTTTTCTTTTGGTGTTTGCAGAAGGAGTCTTTTTCTCCAATTGATTTTCTTTTCTTCGAATTTTCTTTCTTGGGTTTTCTTCTTTGACATCATATCCTTGTAGCTTATTTTCTTTCATCTTTGGGACTTACTATGAAGTTTGAGGGATGCTTTCGAGAAGGTAGGGATAACGTGTTTATTTATGGGTATATGGATGGGTTTAAGAATGTAGTGATTCGATCTCCTCTTTACTCACCAATCCGGATTTGAAATGCATAACAGGAGCAAGTTCTGATTCTAAACGCGTACATCGGCACACTCAAGAATCGAAGAAGTGAAGCATTAAAACTGAATGCTTTATATGGCTCAAGGTACCTCACAAATCGAAAGTTGGTTTATTGTGTGCCTAGTCATGCGATGCTCTTTATGGGATTACTAAACTAATTTCCCAAAGGAATTCGTATTTTATTTATCCATCTTCCCCAAAGTAAATTATTCTTTGTCTAAAAATTTTCATTTTCAACATATTTTTAACTCAATTTTGAAAAATTTTGTTTACTTATTGGAGATGGATAGTCTAAAGAGCAACGAGCTTAGAATCAAGCATATACCATTATCCATTTTACAATAGTGTAACTACTGTTATCCCACACTTAAAGGAACATCGTCCTCGATGTTATTCTAAGCTCTGACTGGGGTAAAATCCCACACTTAGGATTTGAAACATCTAAGACGTATTCTTTTAGCGGTGTGTGTTGGGTTTGAATCCCACACTTAGTGATAAACATTATGGATAGGGTATATTTATAACGAAAAAGAGCTTAGAACAGAAGTACTCCCTATTTATATATATGGCTTGTTGGTGATGATGAGGAGTGCTCCGAAGCACATGATTGCCGAATTTTCCGTATAGTCCCTTCGTTGCTGTTGTGTGCTCCGATTTCTTCAAGTCTTTTGTGATATGTCTCGTAGGTGTGAACACGTTGGATATACTTTTCTTAATTTCGGTGCCAAAAACTTGATGTTTGATATGGCGCAAAAAACTTGATGTGTAGTTCTTCTTCGTATATCCAAGTGTGAAAGATAATCGGAGACTTCATCACTTCTTGGAATGTAAAATTGTAGAAATGTAAACATGGGTTGCCTCCCGAGAAGCGCTCTTTTAAAGTCGAGAGCTCAACTTCTTCTCTCCTAGCTAGATGGAGATGGATGCATCCATGGGATTCACTGTGTTGATGTTGTGGCCCTAGGTTGCAGAAAAGTGTATCGAGGTGGATAGATTCTCATGAAATGATTGAATATTGTCGTAATTAATTCAAATGGACTATCTCTCGATTCTGCCTTGTAGTTTTGAAGATGCTCTGAAGTTGTCATCGCAAGTCCGTGAAGTCTGCAGGTGATGTAATCGACTGCTTTAGTGACAGTCCCACTAGGGTTGGTCATGGTGGTTGTGTCTGTCTTAACAACCTCTCTTGGTGGTGGGTTTTGCCAGAGAGAGCAAACAAATGCCAAGAATTGCATTTTTATGTCTTCATAATTCTCGGTCTAGGGGTCTCCGTTGAATCTTCTGATGGACGTGCACAGGTCCTCTATTTGCCGGTGTTTATGGTTGTTGAATGGAAAGTCGGATTCTGAGAAATTAGAACAAGTTGACGAAGTATCTCCTCGCATCCTGAGTGGAATATGAATTTCGTTCTGGAGTTACTTTTCCGTTGTTGAATCTCCCGTAGATGGATCGTAACAAAAGTAACGATATCAAGTGGTGATTCATGTGTGGCCCTAAAAGGTCATTCGCGCCTTGATTCCTCCCAAACAAGATCACTAAGTTCTTCGATCATTAACTCAATTTGTTTTTCCATAGTGGAGTTGATAACCATAGATCCGCTTTCCTTGGAACTGAGGTGATCTTCTCTACTTAGCAAGTTAAGCAATGATGTGAGGTCATTCATCATTGAAATGTTGGCACGACTGCTCGGATGTCTAGTAGTCTCTTTCATATGTGCTCTAATGGATCCTAACATCTCCCATTACGTTGAGGTGAATGGGATGTTAGATCTTTTAAGGGCATTGTAGATCCTAGCCTAAGTCCGTTTTTGCTATTGACATAATTGCAGTTCAGCAGGGGAAAGCGTAAGAAGGTTTATTGTGCTCCTTATTCTTCCTACTTCTTTGTCGAATCTTTGGATGAGCACTTTGGGATCTTCAATGGTTTGTGGTTGGTATCTAGTGCGTTTGTAATATTCCTCCAGTATTTCTCCTCTCGTGGGATGGTTGTGGTTGCTTCCCGCCATTTCATCAGTGGTAAATAGATTAGTTGGCGGTCTGCTTCTTTTGTTTTCTTCTTCTATCTTTCTCTTTCTGATTATTTCTTCTATCGTTGGTTTGTTTGATGGAGATACATTTTTCATCTCTTGTCCTATTCGTTGGAGGTCAATCGGGAAATATGGCATGATTGCCATTTCCTAACTAGATTTACTTTCACTTGTTAACCTTGCAGTTTCTTTGTCCTCTGTTGTCACACCCCGCTAAAGCGGAAACACGAGATGTAACAGTACCGGGTAACAATGCATAAGATATAGAAGAAACACCATACATAATTTGTAGAAAGTAGTACAAGTTATTACAAGTTCAACCCATAGTTTCAAAAGAGATTACACCAAGTTCATAAAGGTTTCCAAAAGATAGTCATAATTCAAAGTGAAGCAAACGCATATGAGTATGCATCCATGCAAAAGTGCTCCTAGAATGCACCTTATTGTCGTTCGCCTGAAAAGCATGATAAAACAAAAGGGTCAACTATGGTCATAGTTGGTGAGTTCACAGGTTTAATGTCACAATTAATTGAACGAAAAGTTTTGCACCTAAGAGACATAAATAAAATGATTGGTTGTAATAGTTGTGAATATGAAAGGTAATATACAAGAGTGTTAATGCAATTGAGGCCACTACTTAACCGATTCAACCGACACATGCCCCAAGCTCCATGTTCTATCGCTAACATGAGTAAGGTGATACTATGCACTCACGACCAGTGTGAGTGAGGAGTGGTTTCCCCCTAAATAGCGCTATCCATAAATATCAACGGCTCGTCTGGCTCTCGGACGAGTTAATAAGTAGTGTAAACTGTATTTCCGGGGACTTTAGCACGATGGTACACAAGCATAACAATAGTATATACCAATTCGCATAAATAGTATAGCAAAAGTTCAACAAGTTCATAAAGAGTACAACCAATTTAGTTAAAGTTCGAGATCATGCTTTTCACCCCAAAATAATAAAACAAGTAAAAAGGGGCTGTGAATACTCACAATTGAGTGTAAGAGTAAACGATGAATGTAGCGTGCGTGCTTGTCGGGTATGACTCCTATCCAAGACCTATGAACATGAGGTTTCTAATTAGTTTCTTGGTAATTTAGGTTTGATAGGATTGCTTAGCTAAATATTTAGATTACAAAGTGCCAAAATGGTTTGTTTGCTTTGAAGTTTGTTAATGTCCAATAATCGCGTTGAGTATAATAATGAATATACAAGTATATAATGTCTCGCAATTGTTTATGTCCAAATTTCATAGTGTTTTGAGTGTTGGAACTTTGGTTCCTCCCAAATTTTGATTAACAACACACAAATCGCTAAATACATCATAAGACACCCGAACCCCTTTTGGTTATCATTCATTCCCAAAAATAGTAAATTTCCCGTTTTCAAAATTGGGACCGATTATTGTTGACTCAGTCAAACCTTCTCGGTTTTACCCGAGACTTTTACTCAATCCTTAAACATATTTATGGGTCAAAAAGAGTTAGTCTTTCCTTAAGTAACAAGTCCGCAAGTGTCGGTTTTTAACTTTTACCAAAATCAGTCCATATTCTTATTTCCAGAAAATTACCTCAGTTGGTTTAATTTATTAAAAATACTTATGATCCGAAATAAAATAAGACAAATATCACAGATCATCTTCAATATGTTATATATCTACTGTAATTTTTCCATGGATTTTAGTGAAGTCCAAGTATTTATTATTTTTACTTTTACCATCTGAGGTCAGATCTGAACATATGCATGCAATTATTATTTTTGTACAAAATGTACAAGGAATCAATAAAAGTGGTCTTCTTGAAAGTTGTAGGCAATGAAAATTTTAAACTTTTGGCGTTGGTTTCAAGTCATTTGGAGTTGTAATGCTCCAGTTATGATTAAAACATTGAGATGAAAGTTTCTGCCTTAATCTAACAGATTATACATCTCTATTCACAAAAATTATAAAAAATATCAAATGAACTCATAAAAACATGAGGCTTATGTGGTTGGAAAGTTAACTTCCAGAACTTGATTCTAGACTATAAAAACGTCCATTTTCATGAAGAAATGATTTTTATAAAAATCGTTGAAGTGGAAGAAGCCTTCTGGACAGAAAGTTGTAAACTCATGTTTGAGTGTTTCATTCAAAATAGTGAACACCAAACAGAAAATAAGGAAGATTATCATCTTTTGATCTTTAAATCCATGTTCTAACACATGCATGGTGTTGAAATACTTCCAAGATGTGTTAGATATGATTATTAACATAAGAACAAGTTTTTAAATAAAGATGAACAATATTTCCACAAGTTTACCAACAATAATCGGTTTTCACTTGATTTTCGGTTTGATCATGGGTTTCCCTTTCTTTTAACACATAAAGATGTGAAAAGAGATAACCTACAAACATCAAGTTTTGTATTAGGATTTTAGCCATGAAAAAGGCATAAATTCCGAATTTTATGAAGGAAAAAACATATTTTTAGAGATTGTAAGTAAAGAAAGATGTTAGAGACGTTGTGTTTTACCTTTATGTTCTTGAAATAGCTTGAGGACACCTTAAAGTTTCTGGGTTTAGGTTGCAAAATGACTGATTTCTTAAGAGGTTTTAGAGAGAAAAGAGTGTGAAAGGTTAGAGAGAAGTGTGTGTTTTGGGAGGGTGAAATGAATGATTTGGTGTAAGAATAGAGGGGAGATGTGTGGGGATAAGGGGGAGGCCGGTTTTGGGGTCCCAAGGAGGCCTTTTAATTTCTTTTTATTTGTTAAATAAAGTTTATAAAAGTTGTATTAAGTTTGTATTAAAGATGTGTAAGTATATTGTATGGTATAAGGTTTATTTTGTGATGTTTTGGTGATTAATATTTGAGCTATAAAAGTTTGTGTTCTTTAGTTTATAAAAGTACTTTAATTTATGATTGAATTGCTTCCAATAGGTATTCAAGTGTTAGTTTATTATATTCGAGTTTCATTTACGGGTTTACGGAATTTTAGCAAACCTTGGTTGTGCGACAAGATAGTATTTTTGTGATAATTCATGAGACTTGATTCTTTTGTTTTTCATGGCACTTCATAACTTAATTTAGCATGTCTGAATGAACTTATGGTTTACTAAGCAATCTCTAAGACGTTCTATAGCTTTAACAATTTAAGGAGTCATAACCTAGAGTTTTCACTAGGATTTAAGGAATGCTATAAATTTAAGATTCAAGTGCGGTAATGACCTGAGATTTCTGACGGTTGTCACATTATCCCACTGTTGAAATGAATTTCGTCCCGAAATTCAACTGGTCCTATTGGGTGACGAAGCACTAGTGAATCGGTGGGGGTAGTTTCGTCTCATTAAATCTTCCTGTTCCTATGTGAACTCAGGTCACAACTTTTTGGTACCTCTATTAAGGATTTCAGTGGGTGTTTCACTAAAAGAAAGTAGTCAATCATCGATTCGAACTCTTCTAAGGACAAGGTCTGAGAGTTGTCAACTAGACACTTCTTAAGGTTTGAGACATGAAATATGTCATGAACGCCATCCAACTCTTTGGGTGATTCTAGTTCATAAGCCACCGGGCCTATTTGTTTCAAGATTTTGTATGGTCCAATTTAGCTTGGGCTTAGCTTGCCTTTCTTGTTGAAGTGCACAAGTCCTTTCTGAGGTGATACTCTCAGGAACATTCTATAACCCGTTTGGAATTTTAATGGCTTTCTGCGATTGTCAACGTAGCTTTTCTGAATGACGTCTAGCCTTGTCAAGTGCTTCTCACCGACTTCATGCCAACACAACGGTGATAGGCATTTTTGTCCATATATGGCCTCAAATGGCGCACACTTGACACTAGTCTGGTAATTGTTGTTGTAAGAGAACTCTATCAGGGGTAAGTAAGTGTACATCCCAACTTCCTCCAAAGTCTAGTACACAGAATCGTAGCATATCTTCTAAGCTTTGAATAGTTCGCTCACTTGCCCATCTGTTTGAGGGTGATAAGCTGTACTCACGTTTAGTTGGGTATTCAACACCTTTTGCATTGATAGCCAAAACCGTGAAGTAAAATGACAATCTCTGTCGTAGATAATTGAAATGGGCACTCCGTGATGTGACATAATTTCTTCAATATAGCTTTGAGCAAGTCTCTCCATTATGTAATCCTCTCGGATAAGTAGAAAATGCACGAATTTTGTCAGTTGGTCGACAATAACTCAAATGAATTCGTGACCTTTGGAAGTTCGAGGTGACTTAGTGACGAAGTCCATTGTTACCTATTCCCATTTCCATTGGGGTATTTCGGGTTGTTGTAATAATCCTAACGGCTTTTGGTACATAATTTCGCAATCATAGTCGTTAAGTAACTCCATCCACCTTTTTTTTTTTTTGCCTCATGTAGAGCATCTTCTACTCGAGTATGTCCTTGAGACTCTTATGATCAGTAAACACAGAACATCTGGAACCGTATAGGTAATGTCTCAGGGTTTTAAGTATGAAGACCACTGCTCCTAGTTCCAAGTTATGCGTAGTACAGTTCGCCTCATTTTTCTTGAGCTGTGTGGAAGCATTCGTAATTACTTTATTCTTCTGCATCAGATGGCAGCCCAATCCCTAGTGTGACGCATCACAATATACCACAATCTGTTCCTTCAGGCAATGATATGATTGGCGCATTGCACAGTTTCTCCTTCAGCGTTTGGGATGCCTTCTCCTTTTCAATATCCCAAATGAATTCCTTCATCTTTTGGGTCAGTTCTGTCAAGGGCTTGGCGATCTCTAAGAAATTTTCTATGGACCTTCTATTGTATATAGCAAATCCTAGAAATTGACGGATTTCCGTAGGGGTCCTCGGGACTTTCCATTTCTCAATCGTCTCGATTTTAGTTGGATCCACATGGATCCCTTCTATGTTCACCATATGACCGAGAAAGTGTACTTCTCTGTTCCAAAACTCACACTTAGAGAATTTGGAGTACAACTTCTCTTCCTTGAGTGGTTGCAACACTTGCCCTAAATGTTGCTCGTGATCCTCTTTACTACGCGAGTAGACTAGTATGTCATCGATAAAAATCACAAATTTATCCAAGTATGCTCTCCAAACTCTGTTCATTAAGTTCATGAATGCCGCAGGAGCATTGGTTAGGCTGAAGGGCATAAGCATAGACTTATAATGTCCATATCGTGTTTGGAACACTGTTTTGGGAATAACTTCTTTGTGAATCCATAATTGGTGATAACCTGACTATAGGTCGAGTTTAGAGAAATAGGAGGCGCCTTGCAGCTGATCGAATAGATCGTCGATTCAAGGGAGCGGGTACCTATTCTTAGTTGTTAATTTGTTCAGTACTCTATAATCAATGTACATTCATGAGGATCCGTCCTTTTTATTAACGAATAAAACAGGAGCACCCCATGGTGATGAGCTAGGGCGAATAAATCCCTTATCGGAGAGTTCTTGGAGTTAGTTAGATAACTCCTGCATTTCCATGGGCGATAGGCAGTACGGTGCCTTAGCTATTGGAATTTCTCCAGGAATTAAGTCGATTCAGAATTCAACTTGCCTATGTGGGGGCAATCTAGGTAGATCATCTGGAAATACTTCGGGGTAGTTGCATACCACTGGGACATCTTGTATGCGTCTTTCCTTTGGCTTAGTCCTGACGATGTGTGCCGAAAGAGCGAGACATTCTTCGGTCAGATATTTACAAATTTTCTTGGATGACACTATCTTCTAATATCTTCCAGGTCTTTCTCCACGTAATAATATTATCTCATTCATTCAAATGGGTACTTGCATAATCTTCTCATGACAACTTGTGTCTACATGATTTTTGGCCAACCAGTCTATGTCGACTACTACATCAAAACTTTCCATTTTCATCGGAATAAGGTCTATACTGAAGGATTCACCTTTCAGTTCTAGTACGTAGTTGTGTATTATTTCACTAACAATCAGTTTGTAACCACTAGCGAGTTTTACCGCATACGGAGGTCCTAAAGGTTGTGATTCCCTATGGATTAGGGGCCCTAATAGATGTCAGACAAAGCTCTTGTCTGCCCCTTAGTCAAAGGTACTGATGCGTAGTGGGTATTTAGGAGAAAGGTACCTGTGACCACATTGGGATTTCAATGTGCTTTCCTAAAATGTTTAGTGTTTCCACACTTGTAACAAGCTCTTGATGCATCAGAGTTTAGTCTCTAAAGATATATAAATTTCTAGTATCATTAAAGGAATTTTTAACTATCCCAAGTTTTAACACAAAATAGCTAGTACTATTTCTGGTTAAATTGGCGTCGTCTCCTCTATTACTAACGTAATCGTGATTTTGACAACTTTGTTAATACTTTATGGATTTGAATATTTTATAAAACATTTTGTGGAAGAGTTGTCATAAAATCTATTGAAACATATTTTACGTTGAAAATCTATTTTTACAACTTAGAGTTCGTTGAAAATTTAAGTCAGTATTTTGAAAACTCTTGTCACTGACAAATCGTTTAAAAATTCTGTTAAACAAGATCCGTTCGAAAGATTAAAGTTGTGGAAAATTTTGATTAAATGTCCGATGAAAATCTGATGAAGACTTGAGTCGATAAAATACGTTGAACGCTCTGGTCATTGAAAAGTGTTGAAAATTCTGTTTTATCAAGAATTTGATGGAGGATTTATGTTTGTGAAAAATCCATGGAAAATATCTGACAAAAATTTGGTTGAAAATGTTTCTCACACATTTTACATGTATAGTGGAATTTCTACTAGTCTTAAATGAGTTCTATTTTGTACATTAGTCTTAATCGCAAGGCAATGACTTTGCCTCTGGTCTCCATCACCAGAAGATGGGTAGTTTCTATGGTTTCACTAAGACCCTGTTGGTCCTCATAGATGTGTACATCTCGGCCTTGTGCCAGTCGCACCTAGCCTAAACGGGTTTCATGTTGTTCTAACTTCATAGTATCTATTCTATTCTCGTGGCGGCGTAGCCTAGCAGCTAGTACCGGGAAGGTATGGTGAGCGAGTTCATGTGTGTGTAGAGAGATTTGCATGTAGAAATCTTCTTCGTCCTCTGTAAGAATCTATATTCCTTCTTCTATTCTCCAAGCCTCAAGAGTTGCGGGTAATTAATTCCATTGACGGACATTTGACCGACGACGGGTCCTAGTGGTTGGAGTATCACTAATAGTGTAGATAGTGTAAGGTCTAGTTCAAGGTGAACTGTCAGTAATTCTAGTCGTGTATAGCACACACGATTCATAGGTTTTCGATAAGAGTGGGAGGAAGAGTGTAAAATAGAAGAAGTAGATGTAACGCGCCTAGGTGACGACTTCTCATGTTGGTCCAGTTTTATTGGTTCATCCTTAGGCAGAACCTCCTCAAATGGGTCATTTTATGGATAGATTCTCCTCCTTGGTACTTGGTAGGTTGTCGCGAGGGCGACCAGTGACGTAATCATAATCGTCGGTTGATATGGCGGCGTGGGATGAGGGTTGCGACAAGGTAAGACTACAAATAGAAGATTTAGTCCCTAAGACGATTAGTGATGTGTCCTGATGGGTTTGTTGAGTAAGCAGTGTGGGAAAATGATGTGTGGTTTCCACTCTATTGATCTTTAGGGTTCGATTCACTAGTTAAACGTGCGGAATATTGTTTAACGAGTTTATGTATACGAAATCAAGTGCCATTTAATACAAACAAGAGTAGTAAAACTATTTCTCTATAATTAATCAGAAACGATTACAGTATCACATAATATTGCTCAAGCACAGACAGAACGAACAGTCACAAATCAAGACACAACCACTGTATATATATACAGTAGCTATAGCAACACCCCAAGTGTTGCTATCATGTACTTAGTGTCTCTTACAAAGATCAAGATTTGACTAACACCTTAAATAAGCTACATTGACATTATGCACTAACATGTTAACCTCGAAATGATAAGACTAAAATGGAGGTATACTTAGTTACTAACAGTGCTACTATGGATGCCTACAATATGCAATGCACTCACACAACGTTTGCTTTTCATAGGTTTAAATAGGAAAGAACATCGAACATAATCACAGTATACCTACGCCGTGTCTCGCATAATCTTACCTAAATTAAACATAGGTGATCAGGCTATGTCTAATTGAGGTCTAATAATGCAACACACGGGTTAGTTATACTAGTTATATGCTCGGTTTAGTTAAACTGGTAATACTTTTGGTGTTTTAAGAAAATATTATTTAAAAATGTTGGTTATAGTTGGGGTTTTCGTTTGGAAAAACCGGCATTCTCTATAACCTGGCTCTGATACCAAACCTGTCACACCCCGCTAAAGCGGAAACACGAGATGTAACAGTACCGGGTAACAATGCATAAGATATAGAAGAAACACCATACATAATTTGTAGAAAGTAGTACAAGTTATTACAAGTTCAACCCATAGTTTCAAAAGAGATTACACCAAGTTCATAAAGGTTTCCAAAAGATAGTCATAATTCAAAGTGAAGCAAACGCATATGAGTATGCATCCATGCAAAAGTGCTCCTAGAATGCACCTTATTGTCGTTCGCCTGAAAAGCATGATAAAACAAAAGGGTCAACTATGGTCATAGTTGGTGAGTTCACAGGTTTAATGTCACAATTAATTGAACGAAAAGTTTTGCTCCTAAGAGACATAAATAAAATGATTGGTTGTAATAGTTGCGAATATGAAAGGTAATATACAAGAGTGTTAATGCAATTGAGGCCACTACTTAACCGATTCAACCGACACATGCCCCAAGCTCCATGTTCTATCGCTAACATGAGTAAGGTGATACTATGCACTCACGACCAGTGTGAGTGAGGAGTGGTTTCCCCCTAAATAGCGCTATCCATAAATATCAACGGCTCGTCTGGCTCTCGGACGAGTTAATAAGTAGTGTAAACTGTATTTCCGGGGACTTTAGCACGATAGTACTCAAGCATAACAATAGTATATACCAATTCGCATAAATAGTATAGCAAAAGTTCAACAAGTTCATAAAGAGTACAACCAATTTAGTTAAAGTTCGAGATCATGCTTTTCACCCCAAAATAATAAAACAAGTAAAAAGGGGCTGTGAATACTCACAATTGAGTGTAAGAGTAAACGATGAATGTAGCGCGCGTGCTTGTCGGGTATGACTCCTATCCAAGACCTATGAACATGAGGTTTCTAATTAGTTTCTTGGTAATTTAGGTTTGATAGGATTGCTTAGCTAAATATTTAGATTACAAAGTGCCAAAATGGTTTGTTTGCTTTGAAGTTTGTTAATGTCCAATAATCGCGTTGAGTATAATAATGAATATACAAGTATATAATGTCTCGCAATTGTTTATGTCCAAATTTCATAGTGTTTTGAGTGTTGGAACTTTGGTTCCTCCCAAATTTTGATTAACAACACACAAATCGCTAAATACATCATAAGACACCCGAACCCCTTTTGGTTATCATTCATTCCCAAAAATAGTAAATTTCCCGTTTTCAAAATCGGGACCGATTATTGTTGACTCAGTCAAACCTTCTCGGTTTTACCCGAGACTTTTACTCAATCCTTAAACATATTTATGGGTCAAAAAGAGTTAGTCTTTCCTTAAGTAACAAGTCCGCAAGTGTCGGTTTTTAACTTTTACCAAAATCAGTCCATATTCTTATTTCCAGAAAATTACCTCAGTTGGTTTAATTTATTAAAAATACTTATGATCCGAAATAAAATAAGACAAATATCACAGATCATCTTCAATATGTTATATATCTACTGTAATTTTTCCATGGATTGTAGTGAAGTCCAAGTATTTATTATTTTTACTTTTACCATCTGAGGTCAGATCTGAACACATGCATGCAATTATTATTTTTGTACAAAATGTACAAGGAATCAATAAAAGTGGTCTTCTTGAAAGTTGTAGGCAATGAAAATTTTAAACTTTTGGCGTTGGTTTCAAGTCATTTGGAGTTGTAATGCTCCAGTTATGATTAAAAAATTGAGATGAAAGTTTCTGCCTTAATCTAACAGATTATACATCTCTATTCACAAAAATTATAAAAAATATCAAATGAACTCATAAAAACATGAGGATTATGTGGTTGGAAAGTTAACTTCCAGAACTTGATTCTAGACTATAAAAACGTCCATTTTCATGAAGAAATGATTTTTATAAAAATCGCTGAAGTGGAAGAAGCCTTCTGGACAGAAAGTTGTAAACTCATGTTTGAGTGTTTCATTCAAAATAGTGAACACCAAACATGAAATAAGGAAGATTATCATCTTTTGATCTTTAAATCCATGTTCTAACACATGCATGGTGTTGAAATACATCCAAGATGTGTTAGATATGATTATTAACATAAGAACAAGTTTTTAAATAAAGATGAACAATATTTCCACAAGTTTACCAACAATAATCGGTTTTCACTTGATTTTCGGTTTGATCATGGGTTTCCCTTTCTTTTAACACATAAAGATGTGAAAAGAGATAACCTACAAACATCAAGTTTTGTATTAGGATTTTAGCCATGAAAAAGGCATAAATTCCGAATTTTATGAAGGAAAAAACATATTTTTAGAGATTGTAAGTAAAGAAAGATGTTAGAGACGTTGTGTTTTACCTTTATGTTCTTGAAATAGCTTGAGGACACCTTAAAGTTTCTGGGTTTAGGTTGCAAAATGACTGATTTCTTAAGAGGTTTTAGAGAGAAAAGAGTGTGAAAGGTTAGAGAGAAGAATTAGAGAGAAGTGTGTGTTTTGGGAGGGTGAAATGAATGATTTGGTGTAAGAATAGAGGGGAGATGTGTGGGGATAAGGGGGAGGCCGGTTTTGGGGTCCCAAGGAGGCCTTTTAATTTCTTTTTATTTGTTAAATAAAGTTTATAAAAGTTGTATTAAGTTTGTATTAAAGATGTGTAAGTATATTGTATGGTATAAGGTTTATTTTGTGATGTTTTGGTGATTAATATTTGAGCTATAAAAGTTTGTGTTCTTTAGTTTATAAAAGTACTTTAATTTATGATTGAATTGCTTCCAATAGGTATTCAAGTGTTAGTTTATTATATTCGAGTTTCATTTACGGGTTTACGGAATTTTAGCAAACCTTGGTTGTGCGACAAGATAGTATTTTTGTGATAATTCATGAGACTTGATTCTTTTGTTTTTCATGGCACTTCATAACTTAATTTAGCATGTCTAAATGAACTTATGGTTTACTAAGCAATCTCTAAGACGTTCTACAGCTTTAACAATTTAAGGAGTCATAACCTAGAGTTTTCACTAGGATTTAAGGAATGCTATAAATTTAAGATTCAAGTGCGGTAATGACCTGAGATTTCTGACGGTTGTCACATTATCCCACTGTTGAAATGAATTTCGTCCCGAAATTCAACTGGTCCTATTGGGTGACGAAGCACTAGTGAATCGGTGGGGGTAGTTTCGTCTCATTAAATCTTCCTGTTCCTATGTGAACTCAGGTCACAACTTTTTGGTACCTCTATTAAGGATTTCAGTGGGTGTTTCACTAAAAGAAAGTAGTCAATCATCGATTCGAACTCTTCTAAGGACAAGGTCTGAGAGTTGTCAACTAGACACTTCTTAAGGTTTGAGACATGAAATATGTCATGAACGCCATCCAACTCTTTGGGTGATTCTAGTTCATAAGCCACCGGGCCTATTTGTTTCAAGATTTTGTATGGTCCAATTTAGCTTGGGCTTAGCTTGCCTTTCTTGTTGAAGTGCACAAGTCCTTTCTGAGGTGATACTCTCAGGAACATTCTGTAACCCGTTTGGAATTTTAATGGCTTTCTGCGATTGTCAACGTAGCTTTTCTGAATGACGTCTAGCCTTGTCAAGTGCTTCTCACCGACTTCATGCCAACACAACGGTGATAGGCATTTTTGTCCATATATGGCCTCAAATGGCGCACACTTGACACTAGTCTGGTAATTGTTGTTGTAAGAGAACTCTATCAGGGGTAAGTAAGTGTACATCCCAACTTCCTCCAAAGTCTAGTACACAGAATCGTAGCATATCTTCTAAGCTTTGAATAGTTCGCTCACTTGCCCATCTGTTTGAGGGTGATAAGCTGTACTCACGTTTAGTTGGGTATTCAACACCTTTTGCATTGATAGCCAAAACCGTGAAGTAAAATGACAATCTCTGTCGTAGATAATTGAAATGGGCACTCCGTGATGTGACATAATTTCTTCAATATAGCTTTGAGCAAGTCTCTCCATTATGTAATCCTCTCGGATAAGTAGAAAATGCACGAATTTTGTCAGTTGGTCGACAATAACTCAAATGAATTCGTGACCTTTGGAAGTTCGAGGTGACTTAGTGACGAAGTCCATTGTTACCTATTCCCATTTCCATTGGGGTATTTCGGGTTGTTGTAATAATCCTAACGGCTTTTGGTACATAAAACGTCTGGTGTCTCCGAGTTTTTCTGGAATGGTATTTTTCAAGATAGCCGAACATTCCTCGTTCAGCGGGACATTGGGTACTTCGGGTACCTTATCCTTGGTTGTAAGAAGATTTCTGAAGTACTTTTTGGAAGGAACTTCAGATATGGTATCTAGGAATTTCCTATCAAGATTAAAAGACTTAAGCTTGTCGGGTCGTTGTTTAAGACGAGCCGGAAATGGAATGTTTACTTTCCTATTTGGTGTAGACTCTAAATCCATTGTCGATGGGACAATAGGTGGTTCCTTCATCGGGGAAGAAATCGTAGGTGGGCTATGTGCTACCTGAGAGTCTTGAATATGGGAGGCCTCCTTATGGCAACTAGTTAGACTATCCTGAGGTTTAGCGTTAATACGCTATGCTAATTGTCCTAATTAGGATTCAAAAGCTTTTAACAAAGTCAAATTATCTCTTAAGATGATATCAGTTTGGTCTTGTCTAGCTGAGAGTCCTTGAATGACTTGTATCAGGGTGTCGTCAAAACTATAGATTTGTGAGGAAGAGGGTTTCAAAGGTTGAGGTTGGTAAGTTAGTGGGCTATTCCTAGGTGGGTTAAGAGAAGGGTTAGTATTGGGTGAAGTTAAATGAGACTGAGGAATTTGGGCTGAGTGGTTCAGATTAGCACAATTAAGGCAGGTTTGAACTTGACAGAATTGTTGTTTTTGACTTTTCAATTCCTTGATCTCTTTGGTTAGTTCTTCCACTTGCTGAGTGAGGGTTTTGATAGCTTCATTCCCGATTGTAGTATGTGAATTCACTAGTGAGGGGTGATTTTCACTGTTCCAGTCATGGTTGTGTATTGTCATTTTCTCAATAAGGCTGTATCAAGTAAAGTTCATAAAACTGCCTTGAGAGGCGGTATCAAGTAAAGGATGGTGATATGGGAAGAGACCATTGTAGAAAATGCGCAACTGGTCTGAGCACTCAAAACGATGATTTGGACATTTCTTAAGCAATTTCTTAAAGTGTTCCCATGCACCGTAGATTGATTCATCGTGAACTTGGCGGAAGTTTATGATATTGGACCTAAACGTGGCTTGTTTTGATGGGGGAAAATATTTGGCCAAAAATTTGGTTGCTAATTCTACCCAAGAGGTTATAGAGTTGATTTCTAGTTCCTCAAACCAGGATTGTGCATTGAGAGTGAGTGAATAGGGAAATAGGTATAGATAGACTATGCCTGATTAACCCCAATCGACTTAAAGGAGTTGGATAAGGAAATGAATTTGTCAAGGTGGGAGTTGGGATCATCATTTGGTAGGCCACGGAATTGACAGAGGTTTTGGACTAACTGAACAATGTGGGGCTTTAATTCGAATGAAGTTCTATCATTTTCCAGTTAGACGATTGGTCCTCCTAGACCTTCAATCAGAGGTTTAGAGTCATCAGCCAGAGTGATACGTGCAGCAGTCATAGTCTCATTGGCAGGTTGTTGACTAGTTGAATGGATAGGGGAGGTAATTTCTAAAAGTAGTAAAAGGAAGGAAAAACGAATAAAGACATAAAGGTTTAAGGGATTCTAGAGGTTCACTATTAAGTAAGTTCATCTTAATGACTAAGGATCGTACAGTTGGTTCCCCGGCAGCGGTACCAAAAACTTGACGCGTCACCAGCGGTTGGTAAGGATTTTACCCTTGTCGTTGCACCGGCTACTAGCAACGGGCATCAGTGGATGTTTTAAATTTGTAATTGCGGGGCCTAAGTTTTCCCTAACAATGCTAATCCTAAGGGTGAGCAAGTGGTAGGTATGACCTAGAGTCGTTCTTCAAACCGACTGAATTGAAACTAAGGCGTGGTAGATGAGGGCTTTCAAACTAGTGAAGGGTTTATAAGATAGTGGAGGAGTTTTGGTTTTTGTATTAACTTAGGCAAATAAATAAATAAAAGTGAAATAAAAATAAAAGATAAAGCAGATAAATAAAGATAGTGTTTGCTGCGACTTCGTTAATTAAGTCATGGGATGATATTTGGAGAAATTGTTTTGAAAGATATTAGTTAATTATCATTCTTGAGTACTTATATGTAAACACTAGACTCCCTACTAATTAAAACCCCATTATCATGTCACACCGAAAGCTAGGTTATGGTAACATTACAAAGTATTTAGAATAATAAGCAAAATCTTAATTATGGTTTAATAATACTTTCATATGAACGGGAACAAAATCTTAAGGTACTAGACATAACTGAATCATATAATGATTCCTCGTCATCCTAACAGATTCGTATATTTAAAAAATCCATTTATGACTTTAAACTAGCCCTTGCTTAAGACTACCCAATAAATCCCCTAGTTATTCACAGCGTTCCTCACTTTAAGTGGTTCCACTGCTTCAAACCTTGACCATGTCTTGTCCTACGATAATCCCCATGTAGCCTTGTGGTTCCATAGTTTCATACTTTGACAAATTATATTGACACGGATGACTGACTACCTTTTAATTGGACGTCGTTAAAATGGTGTTATAATCACATTTATTGGTGGAAAAGCGATAGATTAATTTGAAGTTTAAAAGTCTATTTAGAAAGGTTAATTAAACTAGGTTTCTCATTTTATATATTAGTTCGTGATATGACTACCTTCGGTCTTTCCTCGACTTCCATACATTTGTACTCCACCTTGAAATGTTTCCAGTACTATATCGAGTAACAGTCGAATAGGGGCCGTCATATTACTTTACGATAATTAAGACCGTTTATATTTTACTACTATGATGATCCTAAGGCAACAATAACACAAGAACATGCAATAAGACGATCAAAGTAATACTTTCGATCTTTAATATTTAATTATGAATCATTCCATAATTAACTAACTACATTACAAGCAAACACAACAAGTATACTACTCTCTAATCATGGCAATAACTAAATCTAGCATAATCAATATAAACGTACTTAATTAAGATAGATAAGGATAGAAAGAACCATGATTAAATGCGAGAAAGAATAGACTTGAATTAATTGACACAATTCTGAGCGTACTCAAAAGATTACAAAGCGTTACACACTTTCCTTCTATTCCTAATTAAACTTCTAACTAGTTTCCATACTAGTTAAAACTAATCTAAAGAAATAATGTAGAGAGAGAAAGTTGTAGCTTAATTCTATAGTGAGAAAGTAAGCTAGGAAGGTGTGTGTGTTATGAGGTCTAAGGGCTGCTATTTATAGATGAAATGTAGCTCACATTAGCATTCCTAGGCACACATTAGCAAAAGGGTGAAAGGTGGTGCACCGGGTATGAAAAAACATGGAAAGGTGGTGCACCGGGTACACGCAAGGACCAAAAATCAGAAATGGGATGGGCGGAAGGTGGCCGGCGCCGCCCACCAGGTGGCCGGCGGCGGCTGGCACACCCCCGCCCCGGTTCACCGTCTTTCATTGCGTTTCTTAATCAGCGCGTATCTTCTTCATTATGTGTCCGTTTGCGTTGATTCTTTTTGCGTTGTATTCGTAATTCAAAAACGAAGACTTTGTTATAAAGATATCCCAAAAAGATATCTCCCATGATTGGATGTCTCGTACGAATCATTTAGATCTTCCGGCGTACGTAGAATCTTCATTCTTCGTCCGTTTTTGTTCATTCTTCTTCTGTTGGATTAAACGAACATCTTGGATGAGATGGATGTTGATGATGGGAAATTTTGTCTTGAAATCTTGTTTTGATTCCTTGAATCTTCAAACGTGCATGGAATCTTCGTTTTTCATCCGTTTTGCTTGATTTTTATCGTGCAACCTTGTTTTGACCATCTTGGCATAATATCACTGATTGTAATGTTTCTAAGTTTAAAATGACAAGAATCGTTCCAAAATGAGAGAGATATCGGTTGCAAACAGACTCATAACGAAGAAAGCACGCACAAATCGAGAAATGAGCTAACAGGCAGCGGACTGGTGCGGGTAACAGCCACCCGCCGCCAGCCAGCCAGCCAGCCGCCGCCGGCTGCCAACCAGCCGTCGCCGGATGCCACCCCCCTGCACGCTTCTCACTTTTTGGTCCTTTTGTGTACCCGGTGCTAGACCTTTACGTGTTTTTCCGTACCCAGTGCACCACCTTTTCCACCTTTTTCGTACCCGGTGCCACCACCTTTTCCACCTTTTGCTATTGTGAGCTTCCACTTGCTAATATGCACCAAAAATCTCCTATAAATAGGAGGCATGAGGCTCATTTGCAAAAACACACCATTCTTAGAACAATATATTTCTCTTAAGATATTGCTTTTACTTTCTTTCTATTTTCTTACTAAAAATTAGTTTTAGGCTAGTTCAGGAGCTTGTTTAGAATAGAAGGAAAGTACGGAACGCATTGTAAATCTTCGGTGTAAGCTTGGAATTGTGTCAATTAATTCAAGTCTACTTTCTCCCGCATTGAATCCTGGTGCTTTCTAATCCTTATCTATCTTAATTAATTACGTTTATATTGATTATGCTAGATTTAGTTATTGCCATGATTAGAGAATAGCATACTTGTTGTGTTTGTTTGCGATGTAGTTAATTAATTATGGGATGATTTATAATTAAATATTAAATATTGGTAGTATCGCTTTGATCGTCTTATTGCATGTTCTTTTTTGATTGTTGCCTTAGGATCATCATAGTGGTAAAATATAAACGGTCTTAATTATCGTAAAGTAATATGATGGCCCCTATTCGACTGTTACTCGATATAGTGCTGGAAACACTTCAAGGTGGAGTACAAATGTATGCAAGTCGAGTAACGACCAAAGGTAGTCATATTACGAAACGGTACAATATTACGAAGTAATATAATGGCCCCTATTCGACTGTTATTCGATATAGTACTAGAAACACTTCAAGGTGGAGTACAAATGTATGAAAGTTGAGTAACGACCGAAGGTAGTTATATTACGGACTAATATATAAAATTAGAAACCTAGTTTAATTAATCTTTCTAAATAGACTTTTAAACTTCATATTAATCTAATCACCTTTCCACCAATAAACATGATTACAACACCTTTTTAACAACGTCCAATTAAAAGGTAGTCAGTCATCTGTGTCAATATAATTTGTCAAAGGTATGAAATTATGAAACCGCAAGGCTACATGGGGGATTATCATAGGAAAAGACATGGCCAAGGTTTGAAGCGGCGGAACCACTTTAAGTGAGGAACGCTGTGAATAATTAGGGAATTTATTGGGTAGTCTTAAACAAGGGCTAGTTTAAAGTCATAAATGAACTTTTTAAATATATGAATCTGTTAGGATGACAAGGAATCGTTATATGATTCAGTTATGTCTAGTACCTTAAGATTTTGTTCCCGTTCATATGAAAGTATTATTAAACCATAATTAAGATTTTGCTAATTATTCTAAATACTTTGTGATGTTACCATAACCTAGCTCCCGGTGTGACATGCTAATGGGATTTTAATTAGTAGGGAATCTAGTGTTTATATCACGAGTATTCAAGATTAATAATTAACAAATATCTTTCAACACAGTTTCTTTAAACATCATCCCATAACTTAATTAACGAAATCTCAGCAAACACTATCTTTATTTTATCTGCTTCATCTTTTATTTTTATTTTGATTTTATTTATTTACTTGCCTAAGTTAGTTAATATAAAAACCAAAACTCCCTCACTATTTTATAAAACCTTCACTAGTTTGAAAGCCCTCATCTGCCACGCCTTAGTTTCAATTCAGTCGGTTTGAAGAACGACTCTAGGTCATACCTACCACTTGCTCACTCTTAAGATTAGCATTGTTAGGGAAAACTTAGGCCCCGCATATACAAATTTAAAACACCCACTGATGCCCGTCGCCAGTAGCCGGTGCAACAACAAGGGTAAAATCCTTACCGACCGCTGGTGACGCATCAAGTTTTTGGCGCCGTTGCCGGAGAACCAACTGTACGATCCTTAGGCATTAAGACGAACTTACTTACTAGTGAACCTTTAGGATTTCTTAGACCCCTACGTCTTTCTTTATTTTTCGTTCCGTTTACAACTTTTAGAAATGACCACCTCTATCCATTCAACTAGTCAATCACCTGCCAATGAGACTATGATTGCTGCATGTATAACTCTCGCTGAAGACTCTAAACCTTTGATTGAAGGTCGAGGAGGACCAATCGTCTATCCGGAAACCGATAGAACTTCATTTGTATTAAAACCCCATATTGTTCAGTTAGTCCAAAACTTCTGTCAATTTCGTGGCCTACCAAATGATGATCCAAACTCCCACCTTGACAAATTCATTTCATTATCCAACTCCTTTAAGCCGATTGGGGTTAATCAGGACATAGTCTATCTATACCTATTTCCCTATTCACTCACTCTCAATGCACAAACCTGGTTTGAGGAACTAGAATCAACTCTATAACCTCTTGGGTAAAATTAGCAACCAAATTTTTGGCCAAATATTTTCCCCCATCAAAACAAGCCACGTTTAGGTCCAACATCATAAACTTCCACCAAGTTCACGATGAATCAATCTACGATGCATGGGAACGCTTTAAGAAATTGCTTAAGAAATGTCCAAATCATCGTTTTGAGCGCTCAGACCAGTTGCGCATTTTCTACAATGGTCTCTTCCCACATCACCGTCCCTTACTTGATACCGCCTCTCAAGTCAGTTTTATGAACTGTACAGCCGATGATGCTTGGAGCCTTGTTGAGAAAATGACAATACACAACCATGACTGGAACAGTGAAAATCACCCCTCACTAATGAATTCACCTACTACAATCGGGAATGAAGCTATCAAAACCATCACTCAGCAAGTGGAAGAACTAACCAAAGAGATCAAGGAATTGAAAAGTCAAAAACAACAAGTCTGTCAAGTTCAAACCTGCCTTAGTTGTGCTAATCCGAACCACTCAGCCAAGATTCCTCAGTCTCATCTAACTTCACCCAATACTAACCCTTCTCTTAACCCACCTAGGAATAGCCCACTAACTTACCAACCTCAACCTTTGGAAACCTCTTCCTCACAAATCTCTAGTTTTGACGACACCCTGATACAAGTCATTCAAGGACTCTCAGCTAGACAAGACCAAACTGAAATCATCTTAAGAGATCATTTGACTTTTGTTGGTGCATCTTGGTGTGTCTGTCAGTTGGTCTAAGTCTGTAATGCGTTTGATATGTAATTACGTTAGTTATAATGTTTGTATTAATTACATTTTGTGTTTTGGCGACACAAGGTCTTTGTGTCACAATAGTTAACTTGGCGACACATCTTGTGTCGCATGAGTCGGCTTGGCGACACAGCTTGTGTCGCATAGATCAGATTAGGTCTTAAGTATAAATAGTCGAGTTCGGCTCATTTGTGAGGGTTGACGAATTTGTGAGATCAGAGAGCATATTGTAACTATTCTATTCAATATAAGCTGATCGACTTTTGGTATTCAATTGATATACTTTGTGTTTGATTCGTTATTTATTCGTTTACCGTTTGTTGTCAATCGTGGGATTCCGCACTACGTTTGATTGTTAGGGTTCAGTTAGGTCCGACTACAGGGGTCCTAGAAGTGGTATCAGAGCGAAAATCTAAGGATTTGGCATTACTGAATCCATTTTAATATGTTTCTCGGGAAAAACAACTTGGTTTTTGGTTCAAATCTTCAACGAAAGGTGCTTCAAAGTTGGTATTTGGCTTTTCTGGAAGATTTTGGGTTTATTATCCGTCCTCCATTCGTGAATTTTTGTTAGGTTACCGAAAATTTTCGATTTTAGGGTTTTTGGTCGCTGCTTAGCCGTTTCTGCGACACAACTTTGCGACATATCTTTTGTGTCGCGACTAGGGTTTTTGCGACATAAGCCTTTAAATAGGCGACATAAGTTTGCGACTCAAGCTTCTTCTGATTTGCGACATAAGCCTTTAAATAGGCGACATAAGCTTGTGACTCAAGCTTCATCTGGTTTGCGACATAAGCCTTCACTTAGGCAACATAAGCTTGCGACACAAGCTTGCAATATAAGACACGGTTTTCTTCCGTCGCTGTCTCTTTGCGACATAAATTTTGTGTCGCTAGACACTTTGGAATTTAGCTTCTTTTGCGACATAACTTTTCTGTCGCTTAATTTTTCCGCGACACATACTTGTGTCGCATAACAGTTTGTTCTTTGTATCTTTGATTGTTTTGCAGGTACTTTATAATGGCATCATCTTCAGCTCATTCTATTCAATCAGTTGGAGCTATGTTGAAACAGAATAACGAGGTTGGTTCCGGAAATAAGCCTCCTATGTATATGCCTAGAATGAGTTATTCTGATTGGCGTCAACGCTTTGAGTCATATGTTGGACTCAATGATCCTGAAATGATGATATATTTAGAGGAAAGATATGAACGTCCTCTAAGAACAGGAGTTTTTAATGGCCCAGTTCCTTAAAAGTCAATTAAATCAATGACTCCTGAGGAACATAAAGCTTTTGATATGGAAAGAAAAACTCATGCTGCAATCACTATGGCATTGCCTCAACCTATCATGAGACAATTGAGGCAACATAAGATTGCTTATGATCTTTGGAAAGCGTTTGAAAAGAAATGTGGTGGTAGTGATCAATACAAGAAGAAGAAGATTGATTTGATCAAGAAGCAGTACGAGGTTTTCGATATGCTTCAGGATGAATCATTGGAAGATCTGTGCAGCAGATATTCCCAATTGGTTACTGAATTAATGGAAGGAGGTGTAGCCCTTGAATGGAATGATGTGAACAAGAAACTTCTTGATTCACTTCCTAAGAAGTGGCATACTCGGGTTCTCTTGATGGAAAGAGATGAGGATATCATGGACATGGAGCTCGAAGATCTTATAGGTCACATTGAGGCAGAGCTTCTTGAGATGCGAAGAAAGGAGACCAAGGCTACTTCCCATCTCCAGAATCCAAAATTATATGGCGTAGATGTTCCTGTATCTTCAAGCAAGTCTACAGGTACCGCATTTATCGCTAGCAATGCTAGTGGAAATGCATCTACAAGTATTCCATGAGGTGGTACTTACTTTCAAAGTTCGGGCATATCTTCTAGTGAAGATTATTCTTCTACGTTTTCAGCATTTTTAGCCTCCACTGGTGACTTTTCTGATGAAGACTTTGGTCAAATTGATAAAGAGGAATTGGAGAGGTTAGATTTAAAATGGAACATGGCTATGCTAACAAGGAGGGTAAAGAACTTTTTGCAAAAACTGGGAGAACCTCTGTGAACAATCCGAGTGAAAAAGGCTTGGGTTTTAATAAAGGGAAGGTGAGATGTTATAAGTGTCAGAAATATGGACATTTTGCTCGTGAGTGTGAAAAGAATAAGACCCAACCTTCGGGTCTTACCAAGCCTTCTCCAACAAAGGTAGAAGAGAAAGCTATGGTGTCAGCTACTTTGATGTTGACAGAAACTCCATGGGACAACAGCTGGTCAGATGCAGCTGATGATGAATAAGAAAACACTGCACTAATGGCTGAGGTTCATGAGGTAGATGATGAACCTTTATCTTGTGTTTCATGCATTAAACTTACTAACCAGTTTAATAGGTGTAGAGAGGACAATGAATGCCTTAATGCTACTATCTCACAATTAACAGAAAATAATGAAATGTTAAAAGAAAGTTATAAGGCGTCCGAAAAGAAATTAAAGGCTAATTTTGAAGAAAAGAAAGAACTTAAAGCCAAAATTTTTGAACAGCAAGATGAAATAGGAAGTTATGTAGATATGTTAACTTTTGTTAAAAAGGAACTTGTTGATTCACAGGCTGAAGTTCTTACTTTAAATCGGAAATTATCAAATTTTTCGACGTCCTCTCTCGTCTTTGATGAAATTCTTCAAAAACAAAGGACATATACTAAAAGTAAGCAGGACTTGGTTATCACCATGTCCCACCTCCAAAAGATTATCTGCCTATGCCTCAACAAGAAATCATCAAAGATTTTGTACCTACTGTTCCTCAAGTAGATATAAAACCTGTTAGACCTGTTAAAGTAAGGATAAGTAGGCCCGAAGTTGGAAAGGAGGGACTAGGTTTTCATCAAGTCCCACCACCAACAGAGTATCATCAATAAGATACGGCCGAAAATGTTAAAGATGAGTCTAAAAAACCTGTAACTAGTATGCCTGAGCTAGTTAAGGCATCGACTAGTGAGCCTAAAAAATTGAAGGCTCGTAAGGTTGACTCAGTTAAGAAGCTTGATGTCAGGGCTGAGCCATTTAAGCCCATGACTAATGAATCCGTTGAGAAACAGGAAACTAAGGCTGAGCCTATTAAGCGTGTTGTAGTTTCCAAGTCTGAGAAATCTGTTGATAAGTCGATTCCTCCAGTAAGTTTGAAGGAGGAAATTGAGATTGAGGATATAACCGATGAAGAATACGGTTATTTGAAAAAGAAGAATGTAACCAACGACCATCATATCTTCACCAGTGAAGGTTAGGGTGAAGGTTATGATGAGATTTATAAAATGAAAGGTAAAGCCAAAGCTGAACCTACAAAGAAGATTTCTCAACCAGATAATTATAAATCTAATAAAAATCATCTAATAATAAATCTCAAGGTTTAACTTCTGCTTGTACACATCAGTGTACCTATTCAGCACATCCATTTTTTGGCCGAGCTCAAAGGTTTATACCTCAATCTCATGATAGTGTTGAGCAACGATCTTGTTTCTATTGCAAGAAACAAGGTCATTTGATTAGTCAGTGTCCATTGCTTGCTAAGAAGTATGGTCGAAGGGGAGATACGCGAACCTCTAACTCTAAAAAATTTTCAAAAAAATCTATGAGAGGTTATGCAGTTCCACCAACTACTTCTGAGAATAACAATATTGAGCCAAACAAAGTTAAACATGATAAGCTCAATAATGTTAACAAGCAACCATCCAAACCTCAAAAGGTTTGGAAGATCAAGGAGTCATGTTCTGACTCTTCATCTGACAATGATTCATTAGGCAATGATTTCAATTTGCTAAAAAATAAAATTCTGACTGATGTAATCATTGCGGATGATGCTATTGGGTTACCCAAGTCTGTTAAGGCTTGGGTCTCCATTACTAATTGATCTCTTTGTTTGTGATGTCGCAGTAATCTGAAGCAGTTCAAAATAGTAGATGGTATATCGACAGTGGTTGCTCGCGACATATGACAGGCGAGTTATCTCTGCTATCCAAAGTCAAAGATTATCTTGGGGGATATGTTGCTTTTGTCAGTGATAAAGGAGGAGTTATTACCGGACAGGATACACTCACTAATGGGCAAGTGAGTTTTGAAAAAGTTAACTTTGTGGACAAACTTACTCACAATCTGCTCAGTGTATCACAAGTGTGCAACAAAGAGTACACTAAGGCATTTACCAAAACTGAATGTTGTATTTTGAAACCAAGATTTGTTATTCCTGAGGAATGGGTGCTACTGAGGGCACCTCGGCAAAAAGACACGTATATTCTAGATATGAAGACTGTTGAAACAACCCAACATACGTGTCTACTATCAAGAGCTCCTGAAAAAGAATCACTATTGTGGCACAGACGTATGGGTCACCTGCACTTCAGAAAGATGAATTATTTGGTGAAGCACGATCTTGTGCATGGAAATCCAAAGCAATCCTTTGGAATCAATGATCATTGTGTTTCCTGTCAAAAAGGGAAACAGCACAAGAAGTCCCATAAGTCAAAAGTGGTGAATTCTGTTTCAAGTCCATTGGAGCTATTGCATATGGATCTTTTTGGACCTGTAAGTAAGAAGAGTATGGGAGGTTCTAAATACTGCTTGGTAGTAACTGATGATTACTCTCGCTTTTGGTGGGTGTATTTCTTAACTACTAAGGATGAAGTTCCTGAAATTCTCACTTATTTGTTTGATAAGCTCGAGAACCTGTGCAATTTGTCAATCAAGAAACTGCCATCGGATAATGGGACTGAGTTTAAGAATTCGACAATTGAGTTGTACTGTCTAAGAAAAGGCATTGATTATCAATTTAGTGCTGCACGAACTCCTCAACAGAATGGAGTTGTTGAACATAAAAATAGGACACTCATTGAAGCCGTACGAACAATGTTGGCAGACTCTAAGCTGCCTATCTCTTTCTGGGCTGAAGCGGTGAATACTGCTTGTTATATTCTTAATCGGGTTTCCATGGTTAAAAAGCACAATAAAACGTCTTATGAACTGCTTAATAATCGGAAACCTTCGCTACAGTTTCTTGAACCATTTGGCTGTCCCTGCACTATTATGTACACAAAAGAGAGAGTTGCTAAATTTGGAGCAAAGTCTAGTGAAGGTTTATTTTTGGGCTTTTCAAATAACTTTCCAAATAAACATGTGTACAACTTGGCAAATAAGCGTATGGAAGAACATTTTGAAGTCACGTTCTTTCGTTACTCTGAAAATCCGAAAGGAAAGGGACCAGCACATCTGTTTAACTATGAGGCAATCTTTGATTCATTTAATCTTCCTAAGGAAGATGATGAAGTTGATCAGGTGGTCACATTACTTCATGGCCTCGATTTATCTTCAAATACTTCACAGCCATCAAAATCAAAGAATCCGACTGTCTCTATTACTCCACCTCCTTCTCAACCAAATGTTGATGTTCCTGAATCATCAACAAGAAATCCAGAAACATATAATGATGTTCCTGAGTTGTCCGATGATGAAGATGAACCGTTTGAGAATACGGGGGAGTTTGATTCGGCACAGGAAGCCGATTTCACAAACCTGGACTCTGTCATTGTGCCTGACGAGATTCCAAGTTCTCACATTAATAAGGACCATCCAGTGGAGAGTATTATAGGTCCTTTGGATAAGGGGATTCAGACAAGAAGTCAAGTTATTGCTGATGCACACCCTACATCCCCTTCTGACTCTTCTGAGTTTGCTTCTCTTGCATGTCTTGCTGTTGAGGTTAAATCATGTTTTCTATCTCAGGTGGAGCCTAAACGTACAGAATATGTTTTAAATGATCCACACTAGGTTGAAGCAATGCAGGAGGAGTTGCATCAATTCAAAAAGCTGCATGTTTGGGAATTAGTGCCGTTACCTAAGGGTGCACATCCAACCGGCACTCGATGGGTTTATCGAATCAAGAAAGATGATCGAGGGGTAGTTATTAGAAACAAAGCAAGGCTAGTAGTTCAAGGTTTTCATCAATTAGAGGGTTTGGACTATGATGAGTTTTTCGCTCCTGTTGCAAGATTGGAGTCGTTTCGTATCTTCTTGGCCTTGGCGTCCTTCAAAGAATTCATTGTTTATCAGCTTGATGTAAAGAGCGCTTTTCTGTATGGACAGGTTGATACCGATGTTTATGTGAAGCAGCCTCCTTGTTTTGAAGATCCTTTGCATCCAAAATATGTCTGTAAACTTAATAAGGCATTATATGGTTTGCATCAGGCACCACGACTGTGGTATGAGAGGCTTGCCACTCATCTTGTTAAGAATGGATTCGAAAGTTGTAGTATTGATAGCACTTTATTCACAAAAAGAGATGGAGATGACTTATTGCTGGTACAGGTGTATGTCGATGACATCATTTTTGGCTCTACCAAAGACTCCATGTGTAAAGACTTCGAACATCTCATGAAGTCTGAATTTAAGATGAGTGCAATGGGGGAACTCACGTTCTTTTTGGGTGTTCAAGTTGAGCAGTCTGCCAAAGGAATTTACATTCATCAGTCCAAATATGTCACTGATATGTTAACTAGGTATGACTTGCTTAATTGTAAGACCTATGGAACCCCCATTGAAATTAATCATAATCTCGGGTCGGCCATTGATGACGAGGATTGTAAAGAAAAGGACTATCGCTCAATGATTGGTTCTCTCATGTATCTGACCGCATCCAGGCCGGACATCATATTTGCTGTGTCCATCTGCTCAAGATATCACGCTAGGCCAAAGGTTTCTCATATGAAAGCAGTAAAGCGTATTTTTGGGTACCTCAAACATAGGCCAACTCTTGGTCTATGGTACTCCAATGAAAAATCATTTGCACTGACTGCTTACTCGGATTCTGATCATGGCGGCTGTAGCATAGATAAGAAGTCAACAACTGGTGGATGCTAGTTTCTTGGATCGCGTTTGGTCTCGTGGCAATGCAAGAAGCAGACAACGGTGGCTACTTCCACTGCGGAGGCTGAGTACGTTGTTGCGGCTAGTTGCTATTCCCAGGTTCTGTGGATTCAACATCAATTACGCGATTACGGGTTACTTCTTACTATGACTCCCATACATATTGATAATACTGCTGCTATTTCCATTACACGCAATCCCGTACATCACTTTAGAACTAAACACATAAAACTTAGGTTTCACTTTATACGGGATTGCTATGAGAAACACTTAATAGACCTTGTCCATATAGATACCCTTAAGCAGAATGCTGACCTATTCACTAAGGCTTTTTCTCGTGCCCGATTTGATGAACTGGTCAACATGATTGGTTTGCGCTTCTTTCAGCTTAAGAAGTAATTTTTGGACTTGGACTATTGTTTATTTAAAAAAAAAAAACGCAACAGCCACTCTTTATACTCTTTAGTATTAAAGAAATGCACAGTTACAACATTTGTAAAAGACGTTTAGTTGTGTCTGTAAACAACTAGGGAAATGATAGTACATTAGGGTGCATGCACAAAATAAAAATTTTAAGGTTTATCCTTGATGTATCAGTAGGTTTATCTAGCATACTTACCACAACTTCTTTAAACATTAGATTCATCATATGATGTACTGGTAGGCATGTTACACCGGCCTTTGAGCAATTAAAAAGTAATTCTAATACATGTCTATTATCATGTGGTCAACATCCTGTGATGTATGACTAAGTGTCTTAATTCCTTAATATAGCTTGGCATACTTCCATTTTAGTTTATAATATGAAATACATTGGGGGTATATACTTCTTGTTTCCTCTGTTGTACGTAAGTACAGACCTAGTCTCAAGTTGTATATACTTAAAAGTTAAGCAAACGAAAGTCAAAGAACTTGAAAAAGTCTTAAATCATAAGATACCTAACAAGGTCGCCAAAATGGCTTGACCAAATCTGGTTTTGCTTACACCTGAATCAAGCTATGTCGCTTTGTTGTACGTCTGTACAGACCTGTCACCGCTTACTTGATTCTTAAAAATGACTTTCCTCTATTTTATCTATCTTGGAAGATATGTTCTTGTCTAAATTATAGGGATATGTCTAATGTGGGGACCACAGATAATTATTCATACTAACAATAAAAGTTTCGCTCATAGCCGTAGATGTAACATGTTTAGGTGGTCAAACAATACCAGTAATCATCTTGAAATAATATTTATCAAAGGTGTTCTAAATATGCTAAGTAAATTTCAAAGGGACAAATATACTGATTATCGAGATAACACTTACAATTTTCTAATAATTGCATGTTATCCTAATATGATCCCTTAGCAGACAAAATAACTACGTCACCAAAAAGAAAATTAATGTAAGTTTTATTTTAGGTTTAGTAATTAAGTTCTTTTTATCTTCAATTTTGTACATTTATTTTTACAAGTCCAATAGTTACTCTTTCATCGGGGTTCAAAACTTGAAATTAAAAATCAAGTTTTCTGGGCACTGCGACATAAGTATTGTCCTGCGACATAACTTATGTCGTTCTCTATGTCGCTAAATTATGTCGCTAGGTGGGGCTGAGGTATAAATACCTCACCCCAGTCGCTTTCTCTATTCACACTTTTAGCGACACAAAATCAAAAACCTGCGACATAAAAAGCACTCCTGTGACACAAAAGCTGTGTGTGAATTCGTCCCTTGATTTGGATCGTCTGGTGTTTATCTTGGCAATCGCTCACTAGTTTCTTGTTCACCTACTTCTACTCGATCGATCGGTACTTGTTTCACCATATTTGACCGTTTGTTTATGCTTTAATCGTTGATTTTTGTTATGGTTTTTTAAGGGTTTCGGGTTTGGGTTAATTAGACACGAATATCTCATGCTTATCTGTTAATATGTATGTTTTCATGCTTCTGGTTTGATGGTGTACCCTAGGGTATGTCTCTTTTTCAAAAACCCCAAATTAGAGGTTAGGATTTCTGGGTTGGGACTTGATGTTCATCACTGCTACATAACCTGCGACATAAGTTTTTATGTCGCAGCGTTTCTGAATTTCAATTTATGTCGCTGACATTTGCGACACAATATTTATGTCGCTGGCATTTGCGACATAACTTTTATGTCGCCAAATAACAATGCGACATATCTTATGTCGCTTAAATCAGATTGGCCTATTCGTCACTTTTGTCCACTTATGGTATAGCCATGGCAGGTGATTTCGTTCAGGACAATGGTGTTTTACACTACTGTGTTCACTGCTTCTGCCCAAAGACTATCATGTCTTGCACTTCCGCGACTTCGAGGATCACCTTTCGGTCGTGGAAGCTTATGTGCACTCAGGTGTCGTGATAGCATTCTTGCTTGATCGATTACCTTTCGTTTTTGGTGGTCTGGTGGGATCCCCTCATTATCCTGGATCTTTGCCTGTCCTTGTCTTGAATTTTGGCCTTTTGTGTATTAATAGTATCCGAGGATACTATCTAGGTTTAGGGTTTAGAATGTGATACCTTGTAATCATAACAATGTATTTATCTTTATTATCAATTAAACCCTTAATTTGTGCAAATTTGAGCTCTTTACTTGTTATATATGTGATTTGGCACTTTGATGTGCGGCATAACTTTTGTGTCGCCTCATCTTTGCAACACAAAATATTTATGTCGCATATATTCGATTAAATTCGAATTAATTGCAAAAAGCAACACAACTCTGTCCGTCACATTAGTCATTAGCGACACAATTCCTTATGTCACTTATTTTGTAAAAAATCAATTTTGTTCTGTTAGCGACTCAATCATATTATGTCGCACCTATTTTGCGACACAATTCTCTATGTCGCATACAACACAATACTAAATTGATTTATTTGTTTCGATTGAATCTGCTTACGCTAACCGTTTGCGAGTTTTATTCTTATACTTTGTACAGCAATGGAAGATGGTGATATTCTATGGGAGCCACGTCACAACATTGTGGCATTTTTGGATGATTCGAAGGAGACGGATGCGCCATACAGGCCAATGGTGGCATTTCTACGCCGGTCTCGTATTCATACTGCTATCACCGCAACAACCACCATTTACAAGGATTAGGTGGGTCAATTTTGGGAAAATGCGGTGATCAACTCCGAGTTGCCATTTACCAGGATTATCTACACTGTGGGTGATGGTCAACTCATTATCTCCGAACAGGCTATTCGGGAATTCTTCCACTTTGGTGATGCTACAGAAATGCCTCTCTTTTTGGAAATGAGTTTATTGCTGGGGCTATGACACGTCTCGGTTATCCAGGCGTGCCTAATGACCAATACCGAAAGGCGAATCTGCCTAAGGTCTGGAGATATTTGATGCATGTTCTTATCGTCTTCCTTTCTCCTCGTAAGGCGGGTTTTGACGGTATCAGTCATTCTACGGCCTCCGCCATGCTAGCGTTGATCTACAACAAGCCCTTCAATTTTTCTGGGTATATTTTCAGAGCAATGGTCGACAATCTTAACGCCGGGGACAAGCGTTGGAATTTATATCCACGCTTCATTAAGCTTTTTCGTGATAATCAGCTTCCCGGCCTTCCGCAAAATGCTCGAGAGCGCTTGCGTCCAACTCCCATGAACGTCCGAATCTGGACGGTTTGTGCGGCTGGTGCGAACGCGAAAAACAATTTTCCGTTGTTTGGGCACATAATCGATGAAGCTTATTTTGCGCGCCCAATGACGGTTTTATGGATGTTTTGGCTGCACCTGGGCAGCAACTTCAGGAGGAGGAATTACACCTCCATGATGCACAATACAGGTCGATGATCAGTTATAGAAAATTGATAATTTCCAAGCTGGAGAACAGGCTGATCAGCCTAATCTTGAAGATCCAGTTGTTCGAGATTCGGATGGAGGCTCTACTCCTGAGACTTCTTCGAGGGATGTCCCCTCAGGAGATGCGTTGAGGAATATTCAACGCTTTAACCCTCGTTGGTTCAAACGAATACAGCGTCGTATTCGTGAAGGTACGAGTTCTGTGCACCCTGATCAGGGCAAACGACCAAGAAGTGCTGATCTTGATGATGAAGATTGGGTTCCACCTCAATCTATTCGTTGTACTTCTACGTCGTCTTCGAGGCCACGGGTTGACATTCCCCGTGTTGAGGTTCCAATTCAACCTCTGCCTTCGGTTATCCAGGAACTTTTGAAAAGGATGGATCAGATGCAGCAGACCATGGACAATCAAGCTCAAATGATTCAGTCTCAGGCATGGGTTTTGGAGGTTCAAACTACTCAGATTAAATCGTTAGAAGAACAAGCAACTTTATGAGAAAACCTAATATCGATTAAGCTCAGATTGTTTAGATCTAATTTAGGATCAATGATAACAAAGAAAACAATAATTTGCAGCGGAATAACAATAAGAACAATGTTATCACAAACCAAATCCCTAATCTTATTATTAATCAATAATAAAGACGGATACACTTTTGCATCGGGGTACAAAGAACCTTAGGGATAAACAAATTACAAACACAAAACCCTAATTCTATATGATCAGTATAGAACATGTTATCTACCTATAACAAGGATTAAAGATATCAAAGATATCTTAACCTTAGGGATAATACTCTAGACATCTACATATTTCTGTGTACACTTTATTCTATACGCCTATATCTCTTTATATACTATAGATATTAGGGTTTACAAGAAGACCTAATTGTAGTAGGAAACTAATTTAAAATAAAACATTTATCTTTAGTCCCTCATCTTTAATTATTTTGTATCATCAAATCAATAATTCCCAACAATCTTCCCCTATTTGATGATGACAAAATATCGATCTTCTTGCACACACTTCCCCTTAACTTTTGATTTCTTTTAAACCGTGTCATGCATAATAATAAGCTGCAAATCTTGATCTTTAATGATTCTTCCCCTTTTTTTGTCATAATCCAATGGGGATCTTCCAGAAGATAAGCAACTTGAAGTATTACAACCACATGCTATATAGTACACCACTAACAGTAGTAATATACAACTAGCAGTAGTATTGAAACCTTTTTCCTCAAACAATGCATGAACATATCTCGATGGTTAAAAACTTTAACAACAAGCTTCCCCTCAAATCAATATTTTAACCATCTCTTGAATCTCGAACTTTGTAGGCTCTATGTAATGATCACCGATGAAGAAAATAAAATATAACAAACTTAATAAAGAAATTAAGTCTTCCAAACTTGTACCTTATATCTTGTACTAACCACGACGTCGAACTTATAATCCTATGTATAAGCAGACCGCAATCTCTTTGACAAAAATCCTTATTTTCCATAATAAGTCACCGAGCACACCAAACTCTTTCAAGTGATAGCAAATGTGAGCATTGAGCATCATAAGTTTGTAAATCTCACACTTTTGCTAGATTTTGTCAAGTCTTCGTCACCGTACAAACCAAACAAGTTATCTTCAAAGTTCTTCATCCTCCACTTTGAGATATGATAAGATACAAACCTGTAAAACTCAATTACAATATCAAATAAGCTATAATCAATCTTCTTCATAATCACATCTTCAAGAACAAGCCATTAAATCAATATAATTCCATTTGAGATCCAAACTATCAGTTGAACCAACAGTTGTAACCAAGTAATACTAACAGTGGAAACTGTTTTGTACTAACAGTGGTAATCTCCTTTCCACTAACAGTGCCAATCTTCAAAATCTACTAACAGTGGTAAGCTTTCAAAATCTAACAGTGATAAGCTTTCAAAATCCACTAACAGTGGTAAGCTTTCAAAATCCACTAACAGTGGTAACCACTTTGCATTAACAGTGGTAAGCTTCTAAACTCCACTAACAGTGGTAACCACTTTACATTAACAGTGGTAAGCTTCTAGCAGTGGTAAGGTTGTACTCACAGTGATAAGCTTTCTAGCAGAGGTAAACCTTTTAGCAGTGATAAACATGTGCTAGCAGTGATAACTTGAGAAATCTAAGTAATCACTGCACATGTCTTCGTTTTTACTCCTTTACCACCAAAATCGCTATCAACTTTTCTGTAGCAGAATTCAAACAATTATGTATCTCCTCTTAAACAGCTCCGATCATTCTCAAATTTTTACACATTGTAAATATATGTGTCGTGAACCATATATCCAAAAATCAAGTCGATCCAACGGTTAACGACCATAGAACAATTAATTTACAGCAGCTGTGCAAACAGAAACCAAAAATGTACTGCAGCAGATTCGAATTTCAATATCTCTTTGTATATACATCCGATCATGATGAAATTTTTACACACTGTAGAAATATATGTTTTCTATTACATATCCAAAAATCATAAACTTTCGTTGGATAACGAAGACACAGTAACCGTTTTACTTCTGCCGTTCTGAAAAACCCTAAACTTTCAGCAACCAATTTCGACAATGAATATCTCTCAATCAAAAGCTCAGATCAAAAATTCCTCTGGTCAGAATGTGCGCCAATATGTTAAAAAGCTCTAGTTCAAATTTCACAACAATCTAACGGTTAACGAAGGAGATCCGAATTTTTTACCATGGCTGTGCAGAAAGTGACGAATTACGAGTTTTTCTTGCAATCTTCTAGGGTTTCTTCGATATGGCTTCTCTTGCTTGCAAAACTTGTAGATCCTAGATAACGAGCCACCTTGCTCTGATACCAATTGAGAAAACCTAATATCGATTAAGCTCAGATTGTTTAGATCTAATCTAGGATCAATGATAACAAAGACAACAATAATTTGCAGCGGAATAATAATAAGAACAATGTTATCACAAACCAAATCCCTAATCTTATTATTAATCAATAATAAAGACGGATACACTTTTGCATCGGGGTACAAAGAACCTTAGGGATAAACAAATTACAAACACAAAACCCTAATTCTATATGATCAGTATAGAACGTGTTATCTACCTATAACAAGGATTAAAGATATCAAAGATATCTTAACCTTAGGGATAATACTCTAGACGTCTACATATTTCTGTGTACACTTTATTCTATACGCCTATATCTCTTTATATACTATAGATATTAGGGTTCTCAAGAAGACCTAATTGTAGTAGGAAACTAATTTAAAATAAAACATTTATCTTTAGTCCCTCATCTTTAATTATTTTGTATCATCAAATCAATAATTCTCAACACTTTAGTTCCTACTTTGAACACTAGGGTTTTAGAATTAGAATCCCTAGTTGTTGTTCCGGGGGAGTCTGGCCTGCATGCCATAGAAACAACATCTAGGGCTTCAGCCGGAATACAGACTGACAATGTAGATGATAATGTAAACATTTCTGATGATAATGAATCTCTTCGTTTGGATTATTTCTCTGTCGATGATATTCCAGGTCAACCAAGACCGTTAGCTGTAGATTTTTCAAATGCTAATCTATCTTTTATTCAGCGAATGGTTAATGAGGAAAGTCAGGTATCAGAACCTGAATTTGAAATCAATGATGATGTCGAGATTGAGGAAGAGGAGATGCGTCTTGATGAATTCTATGATGATGCTCCGACAATCGAGAATGATTCTTCGGAAGATGAAGCAGAGCCAGCTGGAACTTCGCAAACTGTTCCAGAAACTACACCGGCTTCTGATACTGCTTCTACTTCAACTTCTAAGCGACTTGTGATAAGTTTTATTCCTGGTGAATCTATTCCTGTTACTTGCAAGACATATAAAGTTAGTGGGAATTACACAGGAATTATCAAAAGCTGGAAAACCTACAAAGGTATTTTCATGATTAAAAGAAGCGATGGCATTCAGTATTTTAAAAGATCATTCAAGAAGCTGAGTACATTGCCAAAGGGAGAAATAAATAGTCTAGCTCAACTGGAACTGATAAATCCAACCAGGGATTCAAGAGTTGATTTTGTACAGAATGTTTTGCGTCGTGAAGTGAAGAGCAAAAGATATAACTTTATCAAACCGACGCTTGGTACGAGATTCATATTCAAGAAGAAACTTGATCCAGTAACAAGGCAGCCTATTTGCAAAGTGCATTATCCACCAGCTGATTGTTTAACTGAGATTCCACTTGAGACAATTCCCTTTAACTTTCTAAGAAGATTTCATCATTGGGAACTTGATCCACATACGGGCGAAGCTGTGTTTATATTTGTTCCAGAATCTGAGCATCCATAGAGAACTTCGCTCTATGGTTTGAAGAAAGCTCAATTCAAAGTTTTTGATCCGATGAGCTTGATTAATTTGTCACAGAAAGACTTGAGGAAGTTGTTAGATAATCCAATTCGCTTCAACGTAAGAAATGTTGTGAATTCGATTCTTGCTAGACAATTCCAGAGAGTTGTGACTGTGTGTGTGTTACGCATGGGATTCATGCTGGAGGCAGGTTTCCTGCAGGCTGGGATTAATTAAAGAAATTTTGAAGACCAAGCTGAAGACACGGGGGAGTTTGTTGGTGCATCTTGGTGTGTCTAAGTCTGTAATGCGTTTGATATGTAATTACGTTAGTTATAACGTTTGTATTAATTACATTTTGTGTTTTGGCGACACAAGGCTTGGCGACACAGCTTGTGTCGCATAGATCAGATTAGGTCTTAAGTATAAATAGTCGAGTTCGGCTCATTTGTGAGGGTTGACGAATTTGTGAGATCAGAGAGCATATTGTAACTATTCTATTCAATATAAACTGATCGACTTTTGGTATTCAATTGATATACTTTGTGTTTGATTCGTTGTTTATTCGTTTAACGTTTGTTGTCAATCGTGGGATTCCGCACTACGTTTGATTGTTAGGGTTCAGTTAGGTCCGACTACAGGGGTCCTACAACTTTGTTAAAAGATTTAGAATCCCAATTAGGACAATTAGCACCGCGTATTAACGCTAAACCTCAGGATAGTGCAACTAGTTACCATAAGGAGGCTTCCCATATTCAAGACTCTCAGGTAGCACATAGCCTACCTACGATTTCTTCTCCGGTGAAGGAACCACCTATTGTCCCATCGACAATAGATTTAGAGTCTACATCAAATGGGAAAATTCCATTTCCGACTCGTCTTAAACAACGACCAGACAAGCTTAAGTCTTTTAAACTTGATAGGAAATTCCTAGATACCGTACCTGAAGTTCATTCTAAAAAGTACTTCAGAAAACTTCTTACAACCAAGGATAAGGTACCCGAAGTACCCAATGTCCCGCTAAACGAGGAATGTTCAGCTATCTTGAAAAATACTATCCCTGAAAAACTCGTAGATATCGGACGTTTTACTCTCCTCTGTTCTATCTACAATTCAGGCATAATCTGTTCTCTTACCGATTTAGGAGCTAGTGTTAACCTTATGCCATACTCGATTTTCAAGAGGCTTGAGTTAGAAAATCTTCGACCTACCAAAATGACCATACAACTTGCTGACCACTCGGTCAAATACCCTAGGGGAATAGCTGAAAATGTTTTAGTTAGGATTGACAAATTTCTTTACCCAGCAGATTTTGTAGTAATGGATATGCAGGAAGACGTACACATCCCAATCATACTAGGAAGACCTTTCATGAATACGGCCAAGGCAATCATCAACGTCTTCGCACAAACTATCAGCTTGCAGTCTCAGGGAGAAACCATCACTTTCCATATCGACAACCCAATCCCTGGAGATCAAGCCGATATATACATGATCTCCATGAACAAGCCTGCGGAGGACAAAGAAACTGCAAAGCCAACAACTGAAAGGAACTCTAGCACGGAAATGGCAATCATGCTGTATTTCTCGATTGATCTCCGACGAATAGGACAAAATATGAAAAATGCATAAGTGAAAAACTCAACGATGGAAGAAATTGGGATGAGAAAGATGGAAAAAGAAAACAAAAGCAGCATACCGCCAATTAATCCGTTTACCACTGAAGAAATGGCGGGAAGTAACCATAACCATCCTACGAAAAGAGAAACACTGGAGGAATATTCAAAACGCACAAGATACCAACCGTAAACCATCATCGATCACAAAGTGCTCGAAGAATTCATCCAAAGATTTGACAAAGTAGTAGGAGGAATAAGCGGCGTAGTCAACATCCTGGCTCTTTCCCCTTCAGAACTGCAATTCTGTCAATAACAGAAACGGACTTACATTAGGATCTACAATGCCCTTAAAAGATCTAACATCCCATTCACCACAACGCAATGGGAGATGTTAGGATCCATTAGAGCACATATGAAAGAGACTACTGCACATCCGAGCAGTCGTGCCGACATTTCAATGATGAATGACCTCACATCATTGCTTAACTTGCTAAGTAGAGAAGATCACCTCAGTTCCAAGGAAAGCGGATCTATGGTTATCAACTCCACTATGTAAAAATAAATTGAGTTAATGATTGAAGAACTTAGTGATCTCGTTTGGGAGGAATCAAGGCGCGAACAACCCTTTAGGGTTACATATGAATCACTACTTGATATCGCTACTTCTGTTACGATCCATCTAAGGGAGATTCAACAACAGAAAAGTAACTCCAGAAGAAAGTTCATATTCCACTCAGGATGCATGGAGATACTTCGTCAGCTTATTCTAGTTTTCACAGAATCCGACTTTCCATTCAACAACCATCAACACCGGAAAATAGAGGACCTGTGCACATCCATCAGAAGATTCAATGGAGACCCCAAGACCGAGAATTATGAAGACATAAAACTGCAATTCTTAGCGTTTGTATGCTCTCTCTGGCAAAACCCACCGCCAAGAGAGGTTGCTAAGACAGACACAACCACCATGACCGACCCTAGTGGACCTATCACTAACGCAGTCGATTACATCACCTTCGGACTTCACGGCCTTACGAGGACAACTTCAGAGCATCTTCAGAACTACAAGGCAGAATCGAGAGATAGTGCACTTGAATTGATTATGACAATAGTCAATCATTTCATGAGAATCTATCCACCTCGATACATTTTTCCGCAACCTAGGGCCCACAACATCAACACAGTGAATCCCATGGATGCATCCATCTCCATCTAGCTAGGAGAGAAGAAGTCGAGCTCTCAACTTTAAAAGAGCGCTTCTCGGGAGGCAACCCGTGTTTACATTTCTGAAATTTTACATTCCAAGAAGTGATGAAATCTCCGACTATCTTTCACACTTGGATATACGAAGAAGACCAACGCATCAAGTTTTTGGCGCCGCATCAAACATCAAGTTTTTGGCACCGGAATTAAGAAAAGTATATCCAACGTGTTCACACCTAAGAGACAAATAAAAAAACTTGAAGAAATCGGAGCACACAACAGCAACGAAGGGACTCTACAGAAAAGTCGGCAATCATGTGCTCCGGAGCACTCCTCATCATCACCTACAAGCCATATATATAATTGGGGAGTACTTCTGTTCTAAGCTCTTTTTCGTTATAAATATACCATATCTACTATGCTTATCACTAAGTGTGGGATTCAAACCCAACACACACTGCTGAAAGAATGCGTCTTAGATGTTTCAATTCTTAAGTGTGGAATTTTACCCCAATCAGAGCTTAGAATAACATCGAGGACGATGTTCCTTTAAGTGTGGGATAGCAGTAGTTACACTACTGTAAAATGGATAATGGTATATGCTTGATTCTAAACTCGTTGCTCTTTAGACCATCCTTCTCCAATAAGCAAATAAAATTTTTCAAAATTGAGTTAGAAATATGTTCAAAATGAAAAATTTTAGACAGAATAATTTACTTTGGGGAAAAGGATAAATAAAATACAAATTCTTTTGAGAAATTAGTGTAGTAATCCCATAAAGAGCATCACATGACTAGGCACACAACAAACCAAGTTTTGATTCGTGAGGTATCTTGAGCCATATAAAGCATTCACCTTTAATGCATCACATCTTTGATTCTTGAGTGTGCCGATGTATGCGTTTAGAATCAGAACTTGCTCCTGCTATGCATTTCGAATCCAGATTGGTTAGTGAATAGAAGATTGAATCACATCATTCTAAAACCCACCCATACACCCAAACACCCAAAAATAGACACATTACCCCTGCTTTCTCAAAAGCAACCCCCAAATTTTAAAATAAAGTTCCAAAGATGAAAGAAGAGAAATCGCAAGGAGATGACGTCGAAACAAAAGAGAAAAAAAAGTTCAACAAACCCCCTCTCATATCACCAACACTTCGCTTCGAAAAACCCTACATCACTTCCCTTAGAATGATTGTGGCTAGATCGACTTCGTGCTCACCAAAAACGGCAATGATTTGATTCTCGATCAAGCCTATGACGATAAACGATACATGGTTGGCGTTCTGAGTGATTGATAATAGTATAATAGGAAACCCTAAATACTTTGAGTGATTTGAGTGACCACCTTGAGAGGATCGCCTAGTCATGTATCCAAGATCAAAGATTAAAAGCATGCTCCCAAAGATTACAACCTTGTTTTTCAAAGAACAAATATTTCATTTTTTCCAAAACCCCCTTTAGTAAAAAGTTCCGCCTCAAAATATTTCATTATCCGCTTATCTTTAACCATGTTGAAATTCGAGTTTGTTTGAGGACAAGCAAAGTTTTAAGTGTGGGATACTTGATATCGTGTAAAAAGTCATGTTTTTACTACCGATATCTCTCTCGTTCTGGAATAACTCTTGGCATTTTAAACTCAAAAATAGTACAAATCAATGATATTATGCCAAGATGGTCAAAACAAGGTTGCACGACAAAAATCAAGCAAAACGAATGAAAAATGAAGATTCCATGCACATTTGAAGATTCAAGGCATCAAAACGAGATTTCAAGACAAAAGTGCCCATCATCAACATCCATATCACCCAAGATGTTCATTTTCAAATTACAAATCCAACAGAAGAAAAATCAACAAAAACGGACGAAGAATGAAGATTCTACGTACTCCGGAAAATCCAAACGATTCGTACGACACATCTAAAGTTCAGAGACATATTTTAGGGATTTATTTTCATCAAAAGCTTCGTTTTTGATATACGAATCCAACGCAAAAAGAATCAACGCAAACGGACTCATAACGAAGAAAACATGCACGAATCGAGAAACAAGGCAACAGGCAGCGGACTGGTGCGAGTAGCAGCCACCCGCCGCCGGCCAGCCACCCAGCCGCCGCCGGCTGCCAACCAGCCGCCGCCGGCTACCACCCGCCTGCACACTTCTCGCTTTTTGGTCATTTCGTGTACCCGGTGCTAGACTTTTACGTGTTTTTCCGTACCCGGTGCACCACCTTTTTCGTACCCGGTGCCACCACCTTTTCCACCTTTTGCTATTGTGAGCTTCCACTTGCTAAAATGCACCAAAACTCTCCTATAAATAGGAGGCATGAGGCTCATTTGCAAAAATACACCATTCTTAGAACAATATACTTCCCTTAAGATATTGCTTCTACTTTCTTTCATTTTTCTTACTAAAAATTAGTTTTAGGCTAGTTCAGGAGCTTGTTTAGAATAGAAGGAAAGTACGGAACGCATTGTAAATCTTCAGTGTAAGCTTGGAATTGTGTCAATTAATTCAAGTCTACTTTCTCCCGCATTGAATCCTGGTGCTTTCTAATCGTTATCTATCTTAATTAATTACGTTTATATTGATTATGCTAGATTTAGTTATTGCCATGATTAGAGAATAGCATACTTGTTGTGTTTGTTTGCGATGTAGTTAATTAATTATGGGATGATTTATAATTAAATATTAAAGATCGGTAGTATCGTTTTGATCGTCTTATTGCATGTTCTTGTTTGATTGTTGCCTTAGGATCATCATAGTGGTAAAATATAAACGGTCTTAATTCTCGTAAAGTAATATGATGGCCCCTATTCGACTGTTACTCGATATAGTACTGGAAACACTTCAAGGTGGAGTACAAATATATGGAAGTCGAGTAACGACCGAAGGTAGTCATATTACAAAACGGTACAATATTACGAAGTAATATGATGGCCCCTATTCGACTGTTATTCGATATAGTACTGGAAACACTTCAAGGTGGAGTACAAATGTATGGAAGTTGAGTAACGACCGTAGGTAGTTATATTACGGACTAATATATAAAATTAGAAACCTTGTTTAATTAATCTTTCTAAATAGACTTTTAAACTTCAAAATTAATCTAATCGTCTTTCCACCAATAAACGTTATTACAACACCTTTTAAACGACGTCCAATTAAAAGGTAGTCAGTCATCTGTGTCAATATAATTTGTCAAAGGTATGAAACTATGGAACCGCAAGGCTACATGGGGGATTATCATAGGAAAAGACATTGCCAAGGTTTGAAACGTCGGAACCACTTTAAGTGAGGAACGCTGTGAATAATTAGGGGATTTATTGGGTTGTCTTATGATAGGGCTAGTTTAAAGTCATAAATGAACTTTTTAAATATACGAATCTGTTAGGATGACAAGGAATCGTTATATGATTCAGTTATGTCTAGTACCTTAAGATTTTGTTCCCGTTCATATGAAAGTATTATTAAACCATAATTAAGATTTTGCTAATTATTCTAAATACTTTGTGATGTTACCATAACCTAGCTCCCGGTGTGACATGCTAATGGGATTTTAATTAGTAGGGAATCTAGTGTTTATATCACGAGTATTCAAGATTAATAATTAACAAATATCTTTCAACACAGTTTCTCCAAACATCATCCCATAACTTAGTTAACGAAATCTCAGCAAACACTATCTTTATTTTATCTGCTTCATCTTTTATTTTTATTTCGCTTTTATTTATTTACTTGCCTAAGTTAGTTAATATAAAAACCAAAACTCCCTCACTATTTTATAAAACCTTCACTAGTTTGAAAGCCCTCATCTGCCACGCCTTAGTTTCAATTCAGTCGGTTTGAAGAACGACTCTAGGTCATACCTACCACTTGCTCACCCTTAGGATTAGCATTGTTAGGGAATACTTAGGCCCCGCATATACAAATTTAAAACACCCACTGATGCTCGTCGCCAGTAGCCGGTGCAACAACAAGGGTAAAATTCTTACCGACCGCTGGTGACGCATCAAGGAATATCCTATGTTTCAGTGTCAACATTAGTCTCTTCAGTAACAGTGATAGGAATATTCGACCTAGGGATTAGGCTGATTTCTTCATCCACATAAATAGTGTCATCACATTTTGAATTGATTACGTCATCACTGGGAGGAATATTGAATGATTTTAAGAGATCTGAGTGATTAAATTGCCAATCCAATCCCTTGAGTATCGTAGGAATAGCTCGTAACTTCAATGTTATAAGCTATTTCTAGACGTCCCTTGACAATATTAAAGACACGCTTATTAGGAGAATTAGAAACATAACCTAGGAAGTATCCTTCGTCAGCTTTTTCACCAAATTTTGGTTGAGTTTGTGTTTTCAATATTGTGCACTTAACTCCAAAGGGTTCAAATCCTTTCATGTTAGGTTTCTTATTATTCAAAAGCTCATAGCATGTTTTGTTAAGCCTTTTTACCGTAAGAACCCTATTTAAAATGTGACATGCTGTATTCACTACTTCAGCCCAGAAGATGACTGGAAGCTTTGAATCTGCAATAATTGTTTTAGCAGCTTCGATTAATGTTCTATTTTTCTTTTCAGCAACACCATTTTGTTGTGGCTCATATGGTGCACTGAATTGATGATTGATTCCTTTACTCAAACAATAGACATTGAGAGTTGAGTTTTTAAATTCAATTCCGTTGTCACTACGAATACTCTTAACCCGTGTTCAATAAGTATTCTCTACTAGATCTAAGAATTCCATAAGTATTCTAGGAGTTTCATCCTTAGATCCCAAAAAGAATACCCAAGAGAATTTAGAGTAATCATCAGTAACAACTAAACAGTACCACTTGCCACCTATGCTTCTCTTGCTTATTGGGCCAAATAGGATATTGAATTTTCTGTTTTAGACTTGTATGCTTTCTTGTGCTGCTTTACTTTATTACAAGGAACACACCTGTCTTCAAACTCAAAACATTTTTGTGGAACACCTAGAACTAAACCATTTTTGGTTATATAATTCATTTTGTGAAAGTTCAGGTGCGCCAGCCTCTTATGCCATAATAATGAGTCTGTTTCAGAAGCTTTGAATAACAAACATGTCAACACCATTGAAGTGTTAGGAACACCCATATTTATGGCATAAATGTCCTTCTTCCTTGGTGTTAGGAACACCCATTTGAGCAACAAAGTCTTCTGGACTCAAATGCTTAGTAGAATCCATGTAGAGCACATTATCTCCAATTGACTTCTCTTGCATGTCTGGTACTTGAAACTTAGAATCTTCAGCTTCAGGCATTTAAGATGTTGATTCAGCAGTCTTTTCTTCATCCATAATCTCAGCCATTAGAGCTTCTTCGGAAATTGCTTTTCAATTATAAGATCCATCCAACTGTTGAACTACCAAAGCCTTGGAAGCTAGAGACTTACCCGAGCTTTGATTATTCTCCTTGTTTTGGTCAACTTTTTGTCTTTGACATTCCCTAGTAAAATGTCCATAACTTTGACAGTTAAAACATTTCACTTTGGATTTATCAAACCCAACTTTGTTACCAACAAGTTTTCTTCCAGTACGCTTCAAGAAATTTTTAACTCTCCTTGACACCATAGCCAGTGGCCACTAGAGATTGTAAGTCCATATGTATTAGGATCGATAACGAGGATATCTTTAGTATTAAGGTGCGGAATCCCTTAATACGGTGTTTACGGATTGTAAACGGTTTGTTTCACAAGTATTAGTGAAATCAATAATCTAATATGTTTTGTATTGATTATAACTGATGTTAATCAATCAATACCTAACCCTTAGATTATGTTGAAAGCTCTGGAAAGTTCAATTCGCTCGTATTTATCAATTGGCAAAAGTTAATTAGGTTTCAAACCTAATTTTGTTATAAACACGTCTCGGTTCGCAGCTTATGAGCTCTGCGATTCGACTCGGTTCGCAGCCCAAGTTGGCCCAGCGAATCCAGTGGACTCGCTTCGCAGACCTGCCCTGCGAACTCAACTCAGTTCGCATCGCAGGTTCTTGGTCAACATTTTTCAGTATTTAACATTTAACTCTAAAATGTTTACCAACCAGTATATTCATTACAATTCAAAACCAATTTACAAACTTGATTACAATAATTTCTAGTACTATTACAAGCTAGATCTGTTGTCACAATAACATGTCCCAACAGACTCCCCCTTGACAATAGCTCTAGCATCTATGTCTTCAAAAATATCTTTGATCTTTACTTGTAAATTTTACTCCCAGCATACATCTTTAGTTTAATGCAAGTTTTAACCATCAGCTGATAATCTCTTCCTAAATCTCCCCAACCTTCAATAGCAGTGATCCTGTTCTTGTATAACACCAACAGATCATTCTTGGAAAGATTCACTAAGTGTCGATGATCATATGTTCTCAAAAGTTCTTTTTCTCCATCTTCGACTTCATCATCAGCTTCAAAAACCACAGCTTCACCAGTTCCAGCTTCTACATGCCATCTCTTCATATTTTCCAGAATATCCTGAGGCATAAGCTTTAACGGTATCTGTTGTACGCACTTAACTGCTGGATAAATCTTTTTACGCAGTCGTCTTCCCGTTCTTTGACTTCTTTCATTTAACTTGATAGTTTTTCCGACTCTTGGCTTAATTCTTTCAAACTTCATTGACCAACCCTCAGTCTTGATTACCCTTTCGACATATCTTCCATAAGGATCATTACTAGGGTTCTTCATTTCCATTCTAGCCAAGTCTCGTATTTCAAATCTCGGTAAAGAACTAAAAACTGGAAGCTTTCTTTCAAAGTATTGAACCCCGTCATACCTTTTAATTGCAAAAAGCTTTAAATCTGTGTCATAATACCAACCGATTATACCTTTCTTAGGTACTCGCTTTCCAGTAATATCAATTTCTGATATCGCAGTCTTAGCCTTTTTCTTCTTCTCCAAAGGCTTAAAGATCGTATTATCTTTATGACAATCAGGAAGATCTTCTTCAAAGTCAGAATCAGTTGATTCATTTAGATATTCATCTAAATCTATAATTCTTTCTCCTTCTTCATCCTGAATAGTCACATTTGTTCCTGAAGGATTTATGATGTGTTCATCTATATTAGCATCAAGATCCACACCTTCAACTAATCTAATATTGACAACAGAAGTCCAATCTTCAGGAGGTACAAACTCACCTTCCTCTAGATCATAATCAACTTCCGTTTCAACTTCATCGACAATCTCAATATCAGAATCACTTTCAACATTCTTTTCTGTAATCATTTTAAATAACACGAATTAAATAATATAATATAAATTCATTCATTGATTTCTCTCAATCAATCTTAGAATTTCCTTTATTTATCTCAATCTTATAATCACATTTAATCTCATATAATTTTTAATTTGTTATAAAAATATCTCAAATTCAAATCTTATATAATTAATCTTATATAATTTTTACTTGTTATTTATAAAATCACAAGTCTAAATCTTATATCAACGTAACTTATATACTTACAAAACATTAATCTTTAAAAGATTATAAATAATATTACAATCAATCTAAGATTACAAAAGTATATCAGTTTCAAATACAAAATATAACTACTTCTCACCAGCTCCACTCCCACTAGCACCAGCACTAGCACCAATACCAGCAGACTCGGACTCCCCCTGAAGTGTAGCTTGCTCACTAGTCTTTGAAGGACCAATCAGCTCACTATCTTTATATGCACTGGGATCATCATCTCTGTCATGTCTCCTTTTCAGCTTCAGCTCATCTTCTTTACACGCTGCCTTATAAACCCTAATCTCCCCCTGAGCTGACTGTTCCTGATGTAAACTCAAAACAAGTTCTTCTAAGTTGTCAAGCTTCAGGCGTTGAGCAGTGCAGTCATCAAGCAATGTGTTATGAATCTTCATCAATGTGCGATAAGACTCACTAACAGTGACCAACTGATGTGCTAAAGAAAGATTCTCAGCTAACAACCGTGGAACCGATCCCGTCAATTTCGCTAACTCCTTTACCCTAGACTCTAAGGATGTAATCCTTTCAGCATCAGTCATAGGAGTTACTGGAATCGTCGATGGTCCAGGCGGTGTCACCGAAGCAAGAAATGACTCACGAGTAAGCGGTGGAATAGCCTGAGATAAGGCAGTTGTGAGAAGACCAGCAGCAAAACGACTTGCTTTGGTCGTAGGAAACTGTGCAGAACGCACCAATTCCACAACCCCTTATTTGATAGTCTGAGAAACCGATTCTTGTGTCGGTAACTCTGTCCTTAGCTCAGCCTATTAAGATAGATACAATTACATAAAGAAAAATAATTATTACATATTATTCTGTCTCAATTTCTTAAGTAATTATATAACACTTGTAGTACTAAACGTTTATCTCATACCTCAGTCGGTATAGATACAGGTTCAGAAATCACCGGTGTCATCAACTCCACCTGTGGTGTATCTAGAGAAACTGTTACAGAATGAACTATCTCAGTTTATCTCCTGATAAACAACAAGTTAAAATTATTTAACTTTAAATTAAAGAGTTAAATTTACCATCTCTAATGGTCAAAGTCCTCGAACGCTTCCTGCGTTGAGAAATAAGAAGTGTATCCTCTTCCTCAGGACCTTCATCAAGAATACTGAAGTCCGGGTCAACTTCCTTAGCCTTCCTCTTCTCCTTCAGAGCTGGATCTGGAATCATCCTAGATCGATATCTAATATAACCAGCATCTAGAGGTAGAGAAGGAGTACTATCATCATCATCTGAAGCCGATTCACAATCACGGCCTCCAGATGGACCAACATCAGAATCCTAAATATTAAACATATTAAACATTTATGATTAGCTAGAAGCTCTATCATACAAGTTCTATATATTTTTATGATTAATCTGATAATTACCTTAGAAGGTAAACCCTCAGATCCATCAAGCTGTCCCTGCTCACCCTCAGGTCCAGTGACCTCTGCGTCTACAGTCTCAGCTCCCTGATCAGAAAGATATTTATATTTTATAATCAGAAACATTATCTAATTAACTAAATATCTATAACATTTGCATTATATAATAATATTATAATAATGATGTAACAACTAAGTACGTATATTACTATATAATTATAAAATTTACCTCAGGTGGTGCAACATACTGGTCAATAGCCTGTAACACAGGATCAATAGCATCATCCTGCTGTACTAGCACCTCCTGCACAACCTGTGCAGCAACGTCTGCATCAACCTGTTGTCCCGGATGTTCTAAAACATCGTCCAGAAGCTCTTATGGATCATCCAGAATAACCACATCAGCAAGGTACCGTATCAGCAGGCTCAACATCTAACCACCCATCATTGGCTGGAGCCACATAGTTCTCATCCAGAAGATAACCAAATAAATCAACTGTAACACCCCTCTTTTAGGACTACAATATTATATTATTTTACTCGGAAGCGTAATAATTTAAAACATATTTATATACTGTACATTAAGATAATGTACATACACAGTTACATATTTAAACTATACCAACGTAGAACTGTTTAAAAAATACATATGTCGGGGTATTATCTATTACAAAACAAGGTTTATAATAAAACCATATCAGAGTTATCATTTGTCAGACATTCCCTGCTAAAGCATCCCTTCCTGACACCCACATTTATATCAAAACCTGCAGGAAGTAGGATGAGGGATTAGCACAAAGCTAAGTGAATGAATTTATCACACACAATTCAACTTAGCTTAACCATCAGTTTACAGCAAATACTAGTAAACACATTCTTTTTCAATGAGGATCGGTGGCTCTTGGGATATCATAATACCCGGGGATATCCCCAAGAACACTTAACGTCAATCTGTATGGCCATTACAGAATAGACCGATAACTATTGGTTATTAAACTCATACACAGGTCTCAAACACAACAAATGAATCAAAACCTGTGTAATTCACATAATAACCAAAAAGTCCAACTACACGTTGACCTCAATAATCTGATACACATAGATTCACATATCAAGTAGATTCACAATCAATAACACAGATTAGTAATCGTATAATCAATTTACTTATACTTGTTGCAACCAAACAGTTACAACTAAATCGAAGGGTGAGTTCTAAATCCACTCACCGATACCCTTGAAATCTCCACACTCAGCTTTTATTCACTGAGCCTTTGGTGTATCTGAAATACCACAAAACACACAAGTTAATAACTTGTCATTAATCAACAACCTTAGATGAATCATGTTGTTATACAAGTAATCACACAACTTGCATATATATATATTACTTGTACATTTGTGATTGATACACAAATTAAAACTGAATTGATCTTGTTCTGAACCAAAGCCGATCTGCTTTACCTTAGCAGATCTGCTTCCTCAATAAATTCCTAAGCTTTTTCACTCAAGTTAAGTTCTGTTGCATTTTTGAACTAAGCTAGCTGTTCGGCTACACATAGCCGTTCGGCTTTTCTTTCATAGCCGATCTGCTTTGTAAAGCAGATCGGTTTCTTTAGTTAAATTCGTCCATTTTGTTCCTGGGTTAAATTCTGTTGAGTTTTTACACTAGCATAGCCGATCTGCTATGTATAGCCGATCGGCTATAACCTGAAACCCAGAAAACTCAGTTTTTGTTGCTGCACATTTCCAGCTCGAATCATATGTTCCAAAACCCACATTTTCAAGTGCTAAATCAATCAAACCACACTACAAATCACAAAGGAGTATCATATATCGACTAGTTAACATCCAATAACTTATTCAAACACAAATCACTACAATTTTCAAGCTAAATTCTTTACACATCAAAGATGAGCTTGAATCACATTTCAATGGCAAACAAATCACAAATTGAGCTAAGCAATCAGTTTACTATCATTAGCTAATGACTTTTAACAACATTAAACACATATAACTGATTTAATTCATCAATTTCATATTTGACCTAACTAATATTGAAGTTCATAAACAATCAATACTTACACTTTGAAGGATGAGCAATAAGATGAAGATGATGATGCTAGCAAGAAGAACTTATAATCACAGGCAATTTCTTTCTTAACTTCTTTGGATTAGGTTATAATTGTTCTTGATTTTGAGCTTCTAATCTTCAAAAACTCAGTATTTGGGGAAAGTAACAAATAAGGGTTAATCCCCTTATTTACACCGACTCAAATGTTTGGGTATTTTATACCCGTTCCAAATCTATTGTCTGGAACCGCAAAATCTCTTGCGAGACTTATTATTTTATTTTACTGTCAACTACAGTAATTTAAAACAACTAATATTTCACTAGTCACAATAAGTCCTAAGACTTATTCACCTAAGTTTTTCAATAACAATTAATAACAAGTAATTTCTAATTAATAAAATATTCAATTTTAATAGAAAATTACCAGGCCCGACGCGAGGATGTTACAAATCTCCCCTCCTTTAGGAGATTTCGTCCTCGAAATCTAATCAAACAATCCAGGATATCTGGATTTCATTAACTCTTCAGTCTCCCAGGTCAAATTTGAACCTAGACTGTGTCTCCATTTCACTAACACCATAGGAATGTGTTTCTTCCTAAGTTTAGTAGTCTTTCTATCTACAATTTCAATCGGTTCTTCAATCAATTTCTGATTCTGATCGACTTTCAAATCTTGTAAAGGAAGAATTTGAGTTTGATCCTTGACATTGCACTTCCTCAAGTAACAAATATTAAACGTATCGTGAATACTAACGAGTTCAGGAGGAAGGTCTAATGTAACTGATTGATCATTTACCAACTGTCGAATTTTAAAAGGACCAATGTATCTTGGTGCCAACTTTCCTCTCTTTCCAAATCTAATAACACCTTTCCATGGAGAGACTTTCAAATACACAAATTCACCTTCGGTAAAAGTAACCGGTCTTCTACGTGGGTCTGCATATTGTTTCTGTCTATTACGTGCTGCTTTTAATTTTTCTCGGGCGATAGCCACTTTGTCAGCTGTGATCTGTACAATATCTGGGCCTGCAAATTGCTTTTCTCCCGCTTCTAACCAACACGTGGGGGTACGACAACGACGACCATATAACATTTCATAAGGAGGCATACCAATACTGGAATGATAGGAATTATTATAAGCAAATTCCACTAAAGGAAGGTGAGAATCCCATGAACCTCCATACTCTAATACACAAGCTCTGAGCATATCCTCTAACGTCTGAATCGTACGTTCTGACTGACCGTCTGTCTGAGGATGATAGGCCGTACTGAGATTAACACGTGTACCCAACTCCTGCTGTAAACTCTGCCAGAAATGAGAAATAAAGCGAGAATCTCTATCTGATACAATTGACAATGGAATACCATGTCTTGAAACAATTTCATTAACATACAACTGTGCGAGTTTACTGAGGGAAGCAGTCTCACTAGTCGCCAGAAAATGTGCACTCTTGGTCAATCTGTCAACAATGACCCAAATCATGTCATTCCCTCGAGATGTACGTGGAAGTTTAGTCACAAAATCCATAGTCAAATGTTCCCATTTCCATTCTGGAATCTCTAACTGTTTCAATGACCCATACGGCTTTTGATGTTCAGCTTTCACTTGAGCACATATATGACAATTACCAACAAACTTTGCAATATCAGTTTTCATTGTAGGCCACCAGTACAAATGTTTTAAATCATTATACATTTTAGTACTCCCTGGATGAACAGACAATCTAGATTTGTGAGCTTCAGTCAAAATCACATCTCGAAGACCTCCTATCAAAGGAATCCATACACGTGACTGAAAAGTTTTCAATCCTCTAGAATCATCAATCAACAAGTCTTTTCTTTTTAACATAATCTCTGATTTTAAATTATAATCCAATAAAGCTTCCAACTGTGTAGCTTTAATTTGATCCACTAAATCAGAAGAGACATCAACTTTCAAGTAATAGACTCGGTTAGAAGTACCTTTTCGACTTAAGGCGTCTGCAACCACGTTTGCCTTTCCTGGATGGTATCTAATCTCACAATCATAATCCTTGATTAATTCTAACCATCGCCTCTGACGCATATTCAGTTCTTTCTGTGAAAACACATACTGCAGACTTTTATGATCAGTACAAACAATGCATTTAGTACCATATAGATAGTGCCTCCAGATTTTCAAAGCGAATACTACAGCTGCCAATTTTATATCATGTGTGGGATAATTCTTTTCATGAGGTTTCAATTGCCGAGAAGCATAAGCAATGACTCTATCCCGTTGCATCAGAACACAACCCAGACCAGAATAAGATGCATCACAATAAACAATAAAGTCATCTGAGCCATCTGGTAAAGTTAACACAGGTGCCTGACATAATAACTGTCTTAAAGTATGAAAGGCCTGTTCCTGTTGACTATTCCATTCAAACTTTTCATTCTTGCGGGTTAATTTAGTCAATGGGCTAGCAATTTTAGAAAAGTCTTTAATGAATTTCCGATAATAACCAGCCAAACCCAGAAAACTTTTAATCTCAGAAGCATTCTTTGGAGTTTTCCAGTTCATTACAGCTTCAACTTTTGAAGGATCAACTTTAACCCCATCATTACAAATAATATGACCCAGAAACTGTACTTCTCGAATCCAGAACTCACATTTAGAAAATTTTGCATATAACTGTTCTCTTTTCAAGGTTTCAAGAACTAACCTCAATTGCACGGCATGTTCTGATTCAGATTTAGAATACACGAGAATATCATCGATGAAAACAATTACAAACTTATCGAGAAAGGGTCGGCATACCCGGTTCATCAGATCCATAAAAACTGCTGGAGCATTAGTCAAACCAAAAGGCATCACCAAGAATTCATAATGACCATACCTGGTACGGAAAGCAGTCTTTGGAATATCCTGTTCACGAACACGAACCTGATGGTAACCCGATCTCAGATCGATTTTAGAATATATAGAAGATCCCTGCAACTGATCAAACAAATCATCTATTCGAGGCAGAGGATATTTATTCTTTACTGTTCTTTTGTTCAATTCTCTATAATCAATACACATTCTGAATGACCCATCTTTCTTTTTAACAAACAAAACCGGTGCACCCTAAGGAGAAGAACTCGGTCTAATAAAACCCCTATCCAATAATTCCTGTACCTGACTCATCATTTCTCGCATTTCAGACGGTGCTAATCTATAGGGAGCTTTGGCTACAGCCGAGGAACCAGGAATGAGATCGATCTGATATTCCACTTCCCTAATCGGTGGTAAACCAAGCAATTCATCGGGAAACACTTCCGGATATTCAGAGACAATCGGAACATCAAAAACAGATTTCTTTTCTAATTTGGCATCAATGACGTAAGCTAAGTAAGACTCACAACCTTTAGACATCGACTTCCTAGCTTTCATCATGGAAATTAGAGGAATACACCCACTATCCCGTTCTCCTCGAGCCACAACGTATGACTCTTCAGAGATTGGGATTCTAATCAGCTTATGGTGGCAATCTATACTTGCTTTAAACTGACTTAACCAATCCATGCCAATAATCACATCAAAACTTGGAATCGGCATTAACAGAAACGAAATTGGAAAAGTCTGGCCATCTATCACAATATTAGCTCCAGTCACCGAGGTGGTAACAGGAACTAATTTGCCACTAACAATCTCTACTTCTAAGGGCTTAGTTATCACAGTAGGAATCAATTTCAACTTTTCACAGAAACACACAGATATAAAAGAACAATTTGCTCCAGAATCAAATAATACACGAGCCGGTACAGAGTTTATAAGAAAAGTACCAGTAATCACATCATCTGTGTGGACAGCCTCATCGACTGTCATCTGAAATGCCCTACTCGTCGCTGGCGGAGGATTCTTTTGCTTTTGACCGGAAGATGATGAACTCCCGACCGAACCAGAACTCTGTCTTCCTGCCTCAGGACACTGACCAACTCGATGCCCTTCTTTCTTACAGTTCCAGCACACAAAATTGGGAAACTTGCAATTCTTAAACTCGTGACCCAATTCACCACATTTAACACATTTGTTCGTCTGGATTGTACATGGACCATTATGTTTAGATCGACAAGAAGTACACCAATTAGAACTTCCAGAGGAACCACTTTTATTACTAAATCTCTGACCCTGACGATTACTCTACCACCTGGACTTTCCTTTACCCGAAGACTCTGTTCTAGTTCTTGGAAACGAAGAAGAAGTATTTCTAGCTTGAGATTCTTGAAAACCTCTAATGTCACTATCAACTGAACATGCAAGAGTAAATGCTTGAGATAAATTACTAGCTAATCTTACTGTGGTACGATAATTATGAGGTAAGGTTTCCACAAACTGCTCTATTTTAGTTTTCTCATCGGGAACCCAATGCTGTACAAACCGTAGTTTTTCCGAAAACTGTGTGATTAACTCATCGATAGTCATCTTATCGGTTAATTGAAGATTCATAAACTCTCTTCTAATACGTGCCAACTCAAAGTCAGAACAGTACTGATTGCAAACAGCTTGATGAAAATCAGGCCATCGAATAGCTTCCTTCTGCTGTTGAGTTAAATGACCAGTAATCGAGTCCCACCAAACCATAGCTTCGTCTTTTAAACATTGAATAGCATAAAACACTTTAAATTCTTCTTCACAACGAGTAACATCAAATTTTCGTTCCATATCTCTTAACCAGTTTAAAGTTACTGATGGATTAGTACTCCCTCTAAACTCAGGTGGTTTACTTGCCATAAACGTCTTAAATGAACATTGTTTATTTGACGGAAAAGGAGGAATATTACCAAACACAGGTATCTGTTGCTGAAAACGTTGCTGAGATGATGTAGTTTCGGCCTGTCTTTTAAATTCTCTGAGATTAATCACCTCATCTTCTAATTGAAAAAGATAATCATCTCGATTAGATTCTTCATGAGCAGGAAAAGAAGTACCCTCATGATCATGTCTCTCATTATGAATATCTGGAGGAGGAACATCGATCCGTGAGGCATTATTAGGGTTAGCGGTCGGTTGCTCGTTATCTGCCATATCTGTATTCTACACAACAACTTGAAATTTGTTAATCGTTAGCACTTATCTACTAACAGATTCATACACAATGCTAAATCCCATAACCAGGAATGTTTGACATACAAATTCTAGATTTGGGATTGAACACTTTAAAATGCTCAATTCACCCAACTCTATGCTCTGATACCAAGCTTGTAACACCCCTCTTTTAGGATTACAATATTATATTATTTTACTCGGAAGCGTAATAATTTAAAACATATTTATATACTGTACATTAAGATAATGTACATACACAGTTACATATTTAAACTATACCAACGTAGAACTATTTAAAAAATACATATGTCGGGGTATTATCTATTACAAAACAAGGTTTATAATAAAACCATATCAGAGTTATCATTTGTCAGACATTCCCTGCTAAAGCATCCCTTCCTGACACCCACATTTATATCAAAACCTGCAGGAAGTAGGATGAGGGATTAGCACAAAGCTAAGTGAATGAATTTATCACACACAATTCAACTTAGCTTAACCATCAGTTTACAGCAAATACTAGTAAACACATTCTTTTTCAATGAGGATCGGTGGCTCTTGGGATATCATAATACCCGGGGATATCCCCAAGAACACTTAACGTCAATCTGTATGGCCATTACAGAATAGACCGATAACTATTGGTTATTAAACTCATACACAGGTCTCAAACACAACAAATGAATCAAAACCTGTGTAATTCACATAATAACCAAAAAGTCCAACTACACGTTGACCTCAATAATCTGATACACATAGATTCACATATCAAGTAGATTCACAATCAATAACACAGATTAGTAATCGTATAATCAATTTACTTATACTTGTTGCAACCAAACAGTTACAACTAAATCGAAGGGTGAGTTCTAAATCCACTCACCGATACCCTTGAAATCTCCACACTCAGCTTTTATTCACTGAGCCTTTGGTGTATCTGAAATACCACAAAACACACAAGTTAATAACTTGTCATTAATCAACAACCTTAGATGAATCATGTTGTTATACAAGTAATCACACAACTTGCATATATATATATTACTTGTACATTTGTGATTGATACACAAATTAAAACTGAATTGATCTTGTTCTGAACCAAAGCCGATCTGCTTTACCTTAGCAGATCTGCTTCCTCAATAAATTCCTAAGCTTTTTCACTCAAGTTAAGTTCTGTTGCATTTTTGAACTAAGCTAGCTGTTCGGCTACACATAGCCGTTCGGCTTTTCTTTCATAGCCGATCTGCTTTGTAAAGCAGATCGGTTTCTTTAGTTAAATTCGTCCATTTTGTTCCTGGGTTAAATTCTGTTGAGTTTTTACACTAGCATAGCCGATCTGCTATGTATAGCCGATCGGCTATAACCTGAAACCCAGAAAACTCAGTTTTTGTTGCTGCACATTTCCAGCTCGAATCATATGTTCCAAAACCCACATTTTCAAGTGCTAAATCAATCAAACCACACTACAAATCACAAAGGAGTATCATATATCGACTAGTTAACATCCAATAACTTATTCAAACACAAATCACTACAATTTTCAAGCTAAATTCTTTACACATCAAAGATGAGCTTGAATCACATTTCAATGGCAAACAAATCACAAATTGAGCTAAGCAATCAGTTTACTATCATTAGCTAATGACTTTTAACAACATTAAACACATATAACTGATTTAATTCATCAATTTCATATTTGACCTAACTAATATTGAAGTTCATAAACAATCAATACTTACACTTTGAAGGATGGGCAATAAGATGAAGATGATGATGCTAGCAAGAAGAACTTATAATCACAGGCAATTTCTTTCTTAACTTCTTTGGATTCGGTTATAATTGTTCTTGATTTTGAGCTTCTAATCTTCAAAAACTCAGTATTTGGGGAAAGTAACAAATAAGGGTTAATCCCCTTATTTACACCGACTCAAATGTTTGGGTATTTTATACCCGTTCCAAATCTATTGTCTGGAACCGCAAAATCTCTTGCGAGACTTATTATTTTATTTTACTGTCAACTACAGTAATTTAAAACAACTAATATTTCACTAGTCACAATAAGTCCTAAGACTTATTCACCTAAGTTTTTCAATAACAATTAATAACAAGTAATTTCTAATTAATAAAATATTCAATTTTAATAGAAAATTACCAGGCCCGACGCGAGGATGTTACAAATCTCCCCTCCTTTAGGAGATTTCGTCCTCGAAATCTAATCAAACAATCCAGGATATCTGGATTTCATTAACTCTTCAGTCTCCCAGGTCAAATTTGAACCTAGACTGTGTCTCCATTTCACTAACACCATAGGAATGTGTTTCTTCCTAAGTTTAGTAGTCTTTCTATCTACAATTTCAATCGGTTCTTCAATCAATTTCTGATTCTGATCGACTTTCAAATCTTGTAAAGGAAGAATTTGAGTTTGATCCTTGACATTGCACTTCCTCAAGTAACAAATATTAAACGTATCGTGAATACTAACGAGTTCAGGAGGAAGGTCTAATGTAACTGATTGATCATTTACCAACTGTCGAATTTTAAAAGGACCAATGTATCTTGGTGCCAACTTTCCTCTCTTTCCAAATCTAATAACACCTTTCCATGGAGAGACTTTCAAATACACAAATTCACCTTCGGTAAAAGTAACCGGTCTTCTACGTGGGTCTGCATATTGTTTCTGTCTATTACGTGCTGCTTTTAATTTTTCTCGGGCGATAGCCACTTTGTCAGCTGTGATCTGTACAATATCTGGGCCTGCAAATTGCTTTTCTCCCGCTTCTAACCAACACGTGGGGGTACGACAACGACGACCATATAACATTTCATAAGGAGGCATACCAATACTGGAATGATAGGAATTATTATAAGCAAATTCCACTAAAGGAAGGTGAGAATCCCATGAACCTCCATACTCTAATACACAAGCTCTGAGCATATCCTCTAACGTCTGAATCGTACGTTCTGACTGACCGTCTGTCTGAGGATGATAGGCCGTACTGAGATTAACACGTGTACCCAACTCCTGCTGTAAACTCTGCCAGAAATGAGAAATAAAGCGAGAATCTCTATCTGATACAATTGACAATGGAATACCATGTCTTGAAACAATTTCATTAACATACAACTGTGCGAGTTTACTGAGGGAAGCAGTCTCACTAGTCGCCAGAAAATGTGCACTCTTGGTCAATCTGTCAACAATGACCCAAATCATGTCATTCCCTCGAGATGTACGTGGAAGTTTAGTCACAAAATCCATAGTCAAATGTTCCCATTTCCATTCTGGAATCTCTAACTGTTTCAATGACCCATACGGCTTTTGATGTTCAGCTTTCACTTGAGCACATATATGACAATTACCAACAAACTTTGCAATATCAGTTTTCATTGTAGGCCACCAGTACAAATGTTTTAAATCATTATACATTTTAGTACTCCCTGGATGAACAGACAATCTAGATTTGTGAGCTTCAGTCAAAATCACATCTCGAAGACCTCCTATCAAAGGAATCCATACACGTGACTGAAAAGTTTTCAATCCTCTAGAATCATCAATCAACAAGTCTTTTCTTTTTAACATAATCTCTGATTTTAAATTATAATCCAATAAAGCTTCCAACTGTGTAGCTTTAATTTGATCCACTAAATCAGAAGAGACATCAACTTTCAAGTAATAGACTCGGTTAGAAGTACCTTTTCGACTTAAGGCGTCTGCAACCACGTTTGCCTTTCCTGGATGGTATCTAATCTCACAATCATAATCCTTGATTAATTCTAACCATCGCCTCTGACGCATATTCAGTTCTTTCTGTGAAAACACATACTGCAGACTTTTATGATCAGTACAAACAATGCATTTAGTACCATATAGATAGTGCCTCCAGATTTTCAAAGCGAATACTACAGCTGCCAATTTTATATCATGTGTGGGATAATTCTTTTCATGAGGTTTCAATTGCCGAGAAGCATAAGCAATGACTCTATCCCGTTGCATCAGAACACAACCCAGACCAGAATAAGATGCATCACAATAAACAATAAAGTCATCTGAGCCATCTGGTAAAGTTAACACAGGTGCCTGACATAATAACTGTCTTAAAGTATGAAAGGCCTGTTCCTGTTGATTATTCCATTCAAACTTTTCATTCTTGCGGGTTAATTTAGTCAATGGGCTAGCAATTTTAGAAAAGTCTTTAATGAATTTCCGATAATAACCAGCCAAACCCAGAAAACTTTTAATCTCAGAAGCATTCTTTGGAGTTTTCCAGTTCATTACAGCTTCAACTTTTGAAGGATCAACTTTAACCCCATCATTACAAATAATATGACCCAGAAACTGTACTTCTCGAATCCAGAACTCACATTTAGAAAATTTTGCATATAACTGTTCTCTTTTCAAGGTTTCAAGAACTAACCTCAATTGCACGGCATGTTCTGATTCAGATTTAGAATACACGAGAATATCATCGATGAAAACAATTACAAACTTATCGAGAAAGGGTCGGCATACCCGGTTCATCAGATCCATAAAAACTGCTGGAGCATTAGTCAAACCAAAAGGCATCACCAAGAATTCATAATGACCATACCTGGTACGGAAAGCAGTCTTTGGAATATCCTGTTCACGAACACGAACCTGATGGTAACCCGATCTCAGATCGATTTTAGAATATATAGAAGATCCCTGCAACTGATCAAACAAATCATCTATTCGAGGCAGAGGATATTTATTCTTTACTGTTCTTTTGTTCAATTCTCTATAATCAATACACATTCTGAATGACCCATCTTTCTTTTTAACAAACAAAACCGGTGCACCCTAAGGAGAAGAACTCGGTCTAATAAAACCCCTATCCAATAATTCCTGTACCTGACTCATCATTTCTCGCATTTCAGACGGTGCTAATCTATAGGGAGCTTTGGCTACAGCCGAGGAACCAGGAATGAGATCGATCTGATATTCCACTTCCCTAATCGGTGGTAAACCAAGCAATTCATCGGGAAACACTTCCGGATATTCAGAGACAATCGGAACATCAAAAACAGATTTCTTTTCTAATTTGGCATCAATGACGTAAGCTAAGTAAGACTCACAACCTTTAGACATCGACTTCCTAGCTTTCATCATGGAAATTAGAGGAATACACCCACTATCCCGTTCTCCTCGAGCCACAACGTATGACTCTTCAGAGATTGGGATTCTAATCAGCTTATGGTGGCAATCTATACTTGCTTTAAACTGACTTAACCAATCCATGCCAATAATCACATCAAAACTTGGAATCGGCATTAACAGAAACGAAATTGGAAAAGTCTGGCCATCTATCACAATATTAGCTCCAGTCACCGAGGTGGTAACAGGAACTAATTTGCCACTAACAATCTCTACTTCTAAGGGCTTAGTTATCACAGTAGGAATCAATTTCAACTTTTCACAGAAACACACAGATATAAAAGAACAATTTGCTCCAGAATCAAATAATACACGAGCCGGTACAGAGTTTATAAGAAAAGTACCAGTAATCACATCATCTGTGTGGACAGCCTCATCGACTGTCATCTGAAATGCCCTACTCGTCGCTGGCGGAGGATTCTTTTGCTTTTGACCGGAAGATGATGAACTCCCGACCGAACCAGAACTCTGTCTTCCTGCCTCAGGACACTGACCAACTCGATGCCCTTCTTTCTTACAGTTCCAGCACACAAAATTGGGAAACTTGCAATTCTTAAACTCGTGACCCAATTCACCACATTTAACACATTTGTTCGTCTGGATTGTACATGGACCATTATGTTTAGATCGACAAGAAGTACACCAATTAGAACTTCCAGAGGAACCACTTTTATTACTAAATCTCTGACCCTGACGATTACTCTGCCACCTGGACTTTCCTTTACCCGAAGACTCTGTTCTAGTTCTTGGAAACGAAGAAGAAGTATTTCTAGCTTGAGATTCTTGAAAACCTCTAATGTCACTATCAACTGAACATGCAAGAGTAAATGCTTGAGATAAATTACTAGCTAATCTTACTGTGGTACGATAATTATGAGGTAAGGTTTCCACAAACTGCTCTATTTTAGTTTTCTCATCGGGAACCCAATGCTGTACAAACCGTAGTTTTTCCGAAAACTGTGTGATTAACTCATCGATAGTCATCTTATCGGTTAATTGAAGATTCATAAACTCTCTTCTAATACGTGCCAACTCAAAGTCAGAACAGTACTGATTGCAAACAGCTTGATGAAAATCAGGCCATCGAATAGCTTCCTTCTGCTGTTGAGTTAAATGACCAGTAATCGAGTCCCACCAAACCATAGCTTCGTCTTTTAAACATTGAATAGCATAAAACACTTTAAATTCTTCTTCACAACGAGTAACATCAAATTTTCGTTCCATATCTCTTAACCAGTTTAAAGTTACTGATGGATTAGTACTCCCTCTAAACTCAGGTGGTTTACTTGCCATAAACGTCTTAAATGAACATTGTTTATTTGACGGAAAAGGAGGAATATTACCAAACACAGGTATCTGTTGCTGAAAACGTTGCTGAGATGATGTAGTTTCGGCCTGTCTTTTAAATTCTCTGAGATTAATCACCTCATCTTCTAATTGAAAAAGATAATCATCTCGATTAGATTCTTCATGAGCAGGAAAAGAAGTACCCTCATGATCATGTCTCTCATTATGAATATCTGGAGGAGGAACATCGATCCGTGAGGCATTATTAGGGTTAGCGGTCGGTTGCTCGTTATCTGCCATATCTGTATTCTACACAACAACTTGAAATTTGTTAATCGTTAGCACTTATCTACTAACAGATTCATACACAATGCTAAATCCCATAACCAGGAATGTTTGACATACAAATTCTAGATTTGGGATTGAACACTTTAAAATGCTCAATTCACCCAACTCTATGCTCTGATACCAAGCTTGTAACACCCCTCTTTTAGGATTACAATATTATATTATTTTACTCGGAAGCGTAATAATTTAAAACATATTTATATACTGTACATTAAGATAATGTACATACACAGTTACATATTTAAACTATACCAACGTAGAACTATTTAAAAAATACATATGTCGGGGTATTATCTATTACAAAACAAGGTTTATAATAAAACCATATCAGAGTTATCATTTGTCAGACATTCCCTGCTAAAGCATCCCTTCCTGACACCCACATTTATATCAAAACCTGCAGGAAGTAGGATGAGGGATTAGCACAAAGCTAAGTGAATGAATTTATCACACACAATTCAACTTAGCTTAACCATCAGTTTACAGCAAATACTAGTAAACACATTCTTTTTCAATGAGGATCGGTGGCTCTTGGGATATCATAATACCCGGGGATATCCCCAAGAACACTTAACGTCAATCTGTATGGCCATTACAGAATAGACCGATAACTATTGGTTATTAAACTCATACACAGGTCTCAAACACAACAAATGAATCAAAACCTGTGTAATTCACATAATAACCAAAAAGTCCAACTACACGTTGACCTCAATAATCTGATACACATAGATTCACATATCAAGTAGATTCACAATCAATAACACAGATTAGTAATCGTATAATCAATTTACTTATACTTGTTGCAACCAAACAGTTACAACTAAATCGAAGGGTGAGTTCTAAATCCACTCACCGATACCCTTGAAATCTCCACACTCAGCTTTTATTCACTGAGCCTTTGGTGTATCTGAAATACCACAAAACACACAAGTTAATAACTTGTCATTAATCAACAACCTTAGATGAATCATGTTGTTATACAAGTAATCACACAACTTGCATATATATATATTACTTGTACATTTGTGATTGATACACAAATTAAAACTGAATTGATCTTGTTCTGAACCAAAGCCGATCTGCTTTACCTTAGCAGATCTGCTTCCTCAATAAATTCCTAAGCTTTTTCACTCAAGTTAAGTTCTGTTGCATTTTTGAACTAAGCTAGCTGTTCGGCTACACATAGCCGTTCGGCTTTTCTTTCATAGCCGATCTGCTTTGTAAAGCAGATCGGTTTCTTTAGTTAAATTCGTCCATTTTGTTCCTGGGTTAAATTCTGTTGAGTTTTTACACTAGCATAGCCGATCTGCTATGTATAGCCGATCGGCTATAACCTGAAACCCAGAAAACTCAGTTTTTGTTGCTGCACATTTCCAGCTCGAATCATATGTTCCAAAACCCACATTTTCAAGTGCTAAATCAATCAAACCACACTACAAATCACAAAGGAGTATCATATATCGACTAGTTAACATCCAATAACTTATTCAAACACAAATCACTACAATTTTCAAGCTAAATTCTTTACACATCAAAGATGAGCTTGAATCACATTTCAATGGCAAACAAATCACAAATTGAGCTAAGCAATCAGTTTACTATCATTAGCTAATGACTTTTAACAACATTAAACACATATAACTGATTTAATTCATCAATTTCATATTTGACCTAACTAATATTGAAGTTCATAAACAATCAATACTTACACTTTGAAGGATGGGCAATAAGATGAAGATGATGATGCTAGCAAGAAGAACTTATAATCACAGGCAATTTCTTTCTTAACTTCTTTGGATTAGGTTATAATTGTTCTTGATTTTGAGCTTCTAATCTTCAAAAACTCAGTATTTGGGGAAAGTAACAAATAAGGGTTAATCCCCTTATTTACACCGACTCAAATGTTTGGGTATTTTATACCCGTTCCAAATCTATTGTCTGGAACCGCAAAATCTCTTGCGAGACTTATTATTTTATTTTACTGTCAACTACAGTAATTTAAAACAACTAATATTTCACTAGTCACAATAAGTCCTAAGACTTATTCACCTAAGTTTTTCAATAACAATTAATAACAAGTAATTTCTAATTAATAAAATATTCAATTTTAATAGAAAATTACCAGGCCCGACGCGAGGATGTTACATCAACTGCTTCCGGCTTCACTACGTCTGGACGTCTTGAGGAGTTGAGAAAACAAGCGTTGTATGTACGCAAGTTGACTCGATCAACAAATCGATCCGGAGCATCTGCTGGCATATCAGGAATGCAGTGACGAACAATGAGCATACAAAATCGTGGATAGATCAAAAATGTTGATCTAACTGCTCCAGTGATCTGACCGATAAAAGAACCGAAGATAGAAGAAGAAAAACTGTATGGTTTGTTATAAACCAGTGACAGTAGCCCAGAAAATAACTGAGGGCTGAGCTCATCGTATCCTCCCTTCTTGTTACCGAAGATCGTAACAATGATGTGGAATAAGAATCTCCACTGCCCTAAAATGAACGCCTTGATGAATTGACGTCCACGTCTGGGACCAGAATATCCCATTCTGCCCAAAGCTCCCTTGATAAAATCCGTCAAGTAAGCAGATGGACCAGCTTCCTGCTCTACAGTGCCTAATCTCAAAATCTGGCATAGATCATCAGCAGAAAAGACAACAGGATGTTCATTAACCCGTGTACGGACAACCGTAGGGTTAGCCGCATCATCGAACTCAATATTGTCCCAGAACTGGGTCAATATATTCTGAGATATAGAAGGTGACTCCATAATGGCATATCTAATCCTGGATCATGCCAAAAATGTCAAGATCTCAGTAAATCGCTCAACACCGCGCTCACTGGTGTCGAGACTCACCAGAATGTTGTGTCCAGGTGCAAAAGCTCTATCTGCCATATCTATTAATATAAATAACACAAATGGCAATTAGCATTAACTAACAAACATTAGTTAATTTAAACTTTAACGTATTATGATCGACTGATCATCAAACATCTAAGTTTACTATTAACTAACAATTTAATCTACAAACCTTAATTGAACAATTAAACAAATTTAAATTTTCAATTATATTTGTTAAATTAAATTACATTTGTTAGTTATAAAAGAAAGTTTGAGTAAATATACCGCCGATTAATTATCGGGACACGCCGCTCGACTTCGCTATGAGTCGGAAGACTTTCAATATTAATTAACCCAAATGTTCTAAGTGATTACATATTTTTAACTTATTAACGAAAGTTCATAAGTCTAATGACGTAATTAAAGGTTAACTTGTCAATTATTTGTAACCTCACAGTCCTCAAATCGAAAACAAGTTGTAACATATATTATGTAAACTAAATATCGATTAAATCAAACGTTTAGTTTACAAATCACATTTGAAAATGTTAAAAATTAAAATTAACAAAAGTCACTTCGCTTCGCAATAATCCTGTGCGAAGTGAAGTTCAGTTCGCAATGGTCAATAAAAGTCAACCATTACAACTCGCTTCAACATTATTAGCTACGAAATGAGGTTCATTTCGCAGAGTAACCTGCGATCCGAGGTTTGAATTCGCAAAAATATGATGCGATCCGAACCCAAATATTGAGTTCTCTTCGCAAGAATGCTATGCGATGTGAGTTGTCACTTCGCAGAAATGGTCTGCGATCCGAACTTAAATATTGAGTTCGCTTCGCAGATTCAATATGCGATGCGAAGTCAAAGGTTGAATTCGCTTCGTAGAATTTAATCTGCGATCCAAAATCAAGTGATTTACTTCGCTTCGCAGGAGCGGGGTGCGAAGTGAGTATGAATCTCACTTCGCAGACGCAACTGTTGTGAAATTCAAACTCAAACCCATGATCAAGTAAATTTTAAAGCAAATAACTGATTAAAAATAGGTTTGTAATGGCTTGTAGATCATATGTTTATAGTTTTACGTTCTGTAATTCATCAATTAACGTATAATTTATGAAAAACTAAACCGAAACCTTCGAAAACTCAAAACAAGCAATTACAAGTGAAATACTCGGTTAAAAATCACAAGGCATACCTCTTTAGATGCGTAATCAAAAGTTGTATGAGAAACACGAAGTGAAAATCCCTTCCTCTCTCTGGAAAATTGAAAATCAAACGAATAAGTGGTTCGGTTCGCTTCACAGATGTTCGTCTCGCAGGAGGTTTCGTTTCGCTTCGCAAAATGTGTGGAAAGTGTGGGTTTGACTCGCTTGACTTGTCCCTTTTATACTCTAAACTCATCTCGCAACGTTGACTGGTCAACTTCACAGTTTTGACCAAAATTGCTATTTTAGCTTTAAATATAAATTGAACTTTTATTCATTGTTACTAGTCAAATGTATTAACTTCCCATTGCCTTTTTGTCACATTTATTCAAACACGGAACGATAAAATGTTATTTAACTTAATTCCAAATAATAACACAATAAATAAATCAATCCAACTTTATTGAATTATAATAAAATAGAGTTTTACAAAATTAAAATGTAAACAAAAATACTAAGCAAAAATTAATTCTATGCTTAACTCATTAAGAATTATCTGCTTAGGGATCATATTAGAAAGAATAAGCAAAACTTAAATAATTTTTAATAAGTCTAAGATAATCGTTAATATTCATATCTCATGAAATTCATATAAGCACAATAAAATTTCAACTTTAAGCAGTAATAAACTTATATTTATAAAATTATATCTTATTTACCTTTATCCACACGATATAACATATGGTTGAAAAATAACTTATAATTTCTTTAGAACTTATTCACTAAGGTGAATGTTCAAAGGTCATAGACAGATCAAGACGATTATCGATATTATGATACACAGAAACAAATTATACACAGATTTTTGAGCAATATCTAGTGTTTTCTACTATACAATATACTGAGAAACTCAAGTACAACTCATAACAATGTATGATGTCCTTTAGAAGCATATAACGTACACTTGACTCTTGATACTTTGTATCTTACATATGTAAGGTAGAGGTTACTAAATGATGCTCTTTAGAGACATATAACTCACCTTGTAGTCTTAAAGACTTTGAATCTTTTTGTTTTTGTTTTAGATAATAGTGCATGGAAGTACTATTATTCAACAATTAAGACTTGAGTCATACATCGTATAGCAGTTTCACAAAAGATAAGACACATGCATTTAGAATTTCTTAAACGCTCAGAAATCCTAGCATAATCTGCCTATCAATATATCGTATGATGAAGCTGACTAGACTAAAATTATTCTTATCACTTATGAAGTAAGAGACGGGTTATTATCAGTGGATATAGGTGTATAATAAGATAAATATAAGTCAAGTTCTAGTTAAAATCTTTATCTTAAAGTGACCAATAGGAATCTATTAACACATCATACTTAACACTTAAGGTATTATTCTTAGGCTTATTCTCCTAATGTACTATCATCTCCCAGGTTTTTGCAGATAAAAACTTAAACAATTTCTAAAAGAACTCATGTTGTTCTTTTATTGGAGGTGATTCCCCTAAGGTAACAAGCAAATAAATGCCATACGCCACCCCTTTTTTTTTATTTTGAATAGAAAGACTTAAGCTATTACATTTCCTTTGGAAGACTAGTTAATCTGGATTCTTCATTCCGTTTAGTTGAACCAATGTCTCAAAACGATTCCTGTCAAAAGCTTTTGTGTACAAGTCTTCCAAGTTATCCAATGATGGAACCTTGACTAACTGTATAAGCTTCTTTTCAGCACAGTCTCTTATGAAATGATGACGAATATCAATGTGCTTTGTCTTGCTGTGCTTTATAGGATTATTAGTGATAGAGATGGTGGATTCATTGTCAATCATCATCGGAGTGTTGGTTAAATTTAAACCATAATCTATCATTTGCTGTTGAATCCACAGCACTTGAGAACAGCAGCTGCATGCAACAACATACTCAGCTTCACATGTAGAAATGGCTACTGAGGTTTGCTTCTTACACTGCCAAGACACTAATCTTCCTCCAAGGAACTGACATCCACCAGTTGTGGACTTTCTATTCTGATTGCATCCTCCATAATCAAAATCAGTGTAAACAATAAAATCCAAGTTTCCTCCAGTTGGATACCAAAGTCCCAGCTTCGGTTTCCCTCTTATGTAACGAAAGATTCTTATGACTGCTTGCATATGAGACTCTTTAGGTGAGGCTTGATATCTTGCGCAGATACATACTGCAAACATTATATCCGGCCTGGATGCAGTGAGATACATTAGTGACCCAATCATGGCCCTATAAAGAGTAGGATCCACATCTTTGTCACTCGATGTATCCGGTCCAAGTCCATGATTTTCTGGAATAGGAGTATGATATATGCGTGTTTCATCCATTTTAAAACGTTATAACGGTTCATAGGTATACTTTGTTTGATGAATGAACATACCATCTTCTTTTTGATCAACTTGTAATCCTAAGAAGAAATTCAATTCTCCCATAGCAGACATTTCAAATCTTTTTCGCATGACTTTCTCAAATTCTTGACACATCTTTTCGTCAGAAGACCCAAAAATGATGTCATCAACATATACTTGAACGAGCAGAAAGTCATTCTTTTTCCATTTAACAAAAACTAACATGTCCCAACAGACTCCCCCTTGACAATAGCTCTAGCATCTATGTCTTCAAAAATATCTTTGATCTTTACTTGTAAATTTTACTCCCAGCATACATCTTTAGTTTAATGCAAGTTTTAACCATCAGCTGATAATCTCTTCCTAAATCTCCCCAACCTTCAATAGCAGTGATCCTGTTCTTGTATAACACCAACAGATCATTCTTGGAAAGATTCACTAAGTGTCGATGATCATATGTTCTCAAAAGTTCTTTTTCTCCATCTTCGACTTCATCATCAGCTTCAAAAACCACAGCTTCACCAGTTCCAGCTTCTACATGCCATCTCTTCATATTTTCCAGAATATCCTGAGGCATAAGCTTTAACGGTATCTGTTGTACGCACTTAACTGCTGGATAAATCTTTTTACGCAGTCGTCTTCCCGTTCTTTGACTTCTTTCATTTAACTTGATAGTTTTTCCGACTCTTGGCTTAATTCTTTCAAACTTCATTGACCAACCCTCAGTCTTGATTACCCTTTCGACATATCTTCCATAAGGATCATTACTAGGGTTCTTCATTTCCATTCTAGCCAAGTCTCGTATTTCAAATCTCGGTAAAGAACTAAAAACTGGAAGCTTTCTTTCAAAGTATTGAACCCCGTCATACCTTTTAATTGCAAAAAGCTTTAAATCTGTGTCATAATACCAACCGATTATACCTTTCTTAGGTACTCGCTTTCCAGTAATATCAATTTCTGATATCGCAGTCTTAGCCTTTTTCTTCTTCTCCAAAGGCTTAAAGATCGTATTATCTTTATGACAATCAGGAAGATCTTCTTCAAAGTCAGAATCAGTTGATTCATTTAGATATTCATCTAAATCTATAATTCTTTCTCCTTCTTCATCCTGAATAGTCACATTTGTTCCTGAAGGATTTATGATGTGTTCATCTATATTAGCATCAAGATCCACACCTTCAACTAATCTAATATTGACAACAGAAGTCCAATCTTCAGGAGGTACAAACTCACCTTCCTCTAGATCATAATCAACTTCCGTTTCAACTTCATCGACAATCTCAATATCAGAATCACTTTCAACATTCTTTTCTGTAATCATTTTAAATAACACGAATTAAATAATATAATATAAATTCATTCATTGATTTCTCTCAATCAATCTTAGAATTTCCTTTATTTATCTCAATCTTATAATCACATTTAATCTCATATAATTTTAATTTGTTATAAAAATATCTCAAATTCAAATCTTATATAATTAATCTTATATAATTTTTACTTGTTATTTATAAAATCACAAGTCTAAATCTTATATCAACGTAACTTATATACTTACAAAACATTAATCTTTAAAAGATTATAAATAATATTACAATCAATCTAAGATTACAAAAGTATATCAGTTTCAAATACAAAATATAACTACTTCTCACCAGCTCCACTCCCACTGGCACCAGCACTAGCACCAATACCAGCAGACTCGGACTCCCCCTGAAGTGTAGCTTGCTCACTAGTCTTCGAAGGACCAATCAGCTCACTATCTTTATATGCACTGGGATCATCATCTCTGTCATGTCTCCTTTTCAGCTTCAGCTCATCTTCTTTGCACGCTGCCTTATAAACCCTAATCTCCCCCTGAGCTGACTGTTCCTGATGTAAACTCAAAACAAGTTCTTCTAAGTTGTCAAGCTTCAGGCGTTGAGCAGTGCAGTCATCAAGCAATGTGTTATGAATCTTCATCAATGTGCGATAAGACTCACTAACAGTGACCAACTGATGTGCTAAAGAAAGATTCTCAGCTAACAACCGTGGAACCGATCCCGTCAATTTCGCTAACTCCTTTACCCTAGACTCTAAGGATGTAATCCTTTCAGCATCAGTCATAGGAGTTACTGGAATCGTCGATGGTCCAGGCGGTGTCACCGAAGCAAGAAATGACTCACGAGTAAGCGGTGGAATAGCCTGAGATAAGGCAGTTGTGAGAAGACCAGCAGCAAAACGACTTGCTTTGGTCGTAGGAAACTGTGCAGAACGCACCAATTCCACAACCCCTTCTTTGATAGTCTGAGAAACCGATTCTTGTGTCGGTAACTCTGTCCTTAGCTCAGCCTATTAAGATAGATACAATTACATAAAGAAAAATAATTATTACATATTATTCTGTCTCAATTTCTTAAGTAATTATATAACACTTGTAGTACTAAACGTTTATCTCATACCTCAGTCGGTATAGATACAGGTTCAGAAATCACCGGTGTCATCAACTCCACCTGTGGTGTATCTAGAGAAACTGTTACAGAATGAACTATCTCAGTTTATCTCCTGATAAACAACAAGTTAAAATTATTTAACTTTAAATTAAAGAGTTAAATTTACCATCTCTAATGGTCAAAGTCCTCGAACGCTTCCTGCGTTGAGAAATAAGAAGTGTATCCTCTTCCTCAGGACCTTCATCAAGAATACTGAAGTCCGGGTCAACTTCCTTAGCCTTCCTCTTCTCCTTCAGAGCTGGATCTGGAATCATCCTAGATCGATATCTAATATAACCAGCATCTAGAGGTAGAGAAGGAGTACTATCATCATCATCTGAAGCCGATTCACAATCACGGCCTCCAGATGGACCAACATCAGAATCCTAAATATTAAACATATTAAACATTTATGATTAGCTAGAAGCTCTATCATACAAGTTCTATATATTTTTATGATTAATCTGATAATTACCTTAGAAGGTAAACCCTCAGATCCATCAAGCTGTCCCTGCTCACCCTCAGGTCCAGTGACCTCTGCGTCTACAGTCTCAGCTCCCTGATCAGAAAGATATTTATATTTTATAATCAGAAACATTATCTAATTAACTAAATATCTATAACATTTGCATTATATAATAATATTATAATAATGATGTAACAACTAAGTACGTATATTACTATATAATTATAAAATTTACCTCAGGTGGTGCAACATACTGGTCAATAGCCTGTAACACAGGATCAATAGCATCATCCTGCTGTACTAGCACCTCCTGCACAACCTGTGCAGCAACGTCTGCATCAACCTGTTGTCCCGGATGTTCTAAAACATCGTCCAGAAGCTCTTATGGATCATCCAGAATAACCACATCAGCAAGGTACCGTAGCAGCAGGCTCAACATCTAACCACCCATCATTGGCTGGAGCCACATAGTTCTCATCCAGAAGATAACCAAATAAACCAACTGCTTCCGGCTTCACTACGTCTGGACGTCTTGAGGAGTTGAGAAAACAAGCGTTGTATGTACGCAAGTTGACTCGATCAACAAATCGATCCGGAGCATCTGCTGGCATATCAGGAATGCAGTGACGAACAATGAGCATACAAAATCGTGGATAGATCAAAAATTTTGATCTAACTGCTCCAGTGATCTGACCGATAAAAGAACCGAAGATAGAAGAAGAAAAACTGTATGGTTTGTTATAAACCAGTGACAGTAGCCCAGAAAATAACTGAGGGCTGAGCTCATCGTATCCTCCCTTCTTGTTACCGAAGATCGTAACAATGATGTGGAATAAGAATCTCCACTGCCCTAAAATGAACGCCTTGATGAATTGACGTCCACGTCTGGGACCAGAATATCCCATTCTGCCCAAAGCTCCCTTGATAAAATCCGTCAAGTAAGCAGATGGACCAGCTTCCTGCTCTACAGTGCCTAATCTCAAAATCTGGCATAGATCATCAGCAGAAAAGACAACAGGATGTTCATTAACCCGTGTACGGACAACCGTAGGGTTAGCCGCATCATCGAACTCAATATTGTCCCAGAACTGGGTCAATATATTCTGAGATATAGAAGGTGACTCCATAATGGCATATCTAATCCTGGATCATGCCAAAAATGTCAAGATCTCAGTAAATCGCTCAACACCGCGCTCACTGGTGTCGAGACTCACCAGAATGTTGTGTCCAGGTGCAAAAGCTCTATCTGCCATATCTATTAATATAAATAACACAAATGGCAATTAGCATTAACTAACAAACATTAGTTAATTTAAACTTTAACGTATTATGATCGACTGATCATCAAACATCTAAGTTTACTATTAACTAACAATTTAATCTACAAACCTTAATTGAACAATTAAACAAATTTAAATTTTCAATTATATTTGTTAAATTAAATTACATTTGTTAGTTATAAAAGAAAGTTTGAGTAAATATACCGCCGATTAATTATCGGGACACGCCGCTCGACTTCGCTATGAGTCGGAAGACTTTCAATATTAATTAACCCAAATGTTCTAAGTGATTACATATTTTTAACTTATTAACGAAAGTTCATAAGTCTAATGACGTAATTAAAGGTTAACTTGTCAATTATTTGTAACCTCACAGTCCTCAAATCGAAAACAAGTTGTAACATATATTATGTAAACTAAATATCGATTAAATCAAACGTTTAGTTTACAAATCACATTTGAAAATGTTAAAAATTAAAATTAACAAAAGTCACTTCGCTTCGCAATAATCCTGTGCGAAGTGAAGTTCAGTTCGCAATGGTCAATAAAAGTCAACCATTACAACTCGCTTCAACATTATTAGCTACGAAATGAGGTTCATTTCGCAGAGTAACCTGCGATCCGAGGTTTGAATTCGCAAAAATATGATGCGATCCGAACCCAAATATTGAGTTCTCTTCGCAAGAATGCTATGCGATGTGAGTTGTCACTTCGCAGAAATGGTCTGCGATCCGAACTTAAATATTGAGTTCGCTTCGCAGATTCAATACGCGATGCGAAGTCAAAGGTTGAATTCGCTTCGTAGAATTTAATCTGCGATCCAAAATCAAGTGATTTACTTCGCTTCGCAGGAGCGGGGTGCGAAGTGAGTATGAATCTCACTTCGCAGACGCAACTGTTGTGAAATTCAAACTCAAACCCACGATCAAGTAAATTTTAAAGATTACAAATAGGTTTGTAATGGCTTGTAGATCATATGTTTATAGTTTTACGTTCTGTAATTCATCAATTAACGTATAATTTATGAAAAACTAAACCGAAACCTTCGAAAACTCAAAACAAGCAATTACAAGTGAAATACTCGGTTAAAAATCACAAGGCATACCTCTTTAGATGCGTAATCAAAAGTTGTATGAGAAACACGAAGTGAAAATCCCTTCCTCTCTCTGGAAAATTGAAAATCAAACGAATAAGTGGTTCGGTTCGCTTCGCAGATGTTCGTCTCGCAGGAGGTTTCGTTTCGCTTCGCAAAATGTGTGGAAAGTGTGGGTTTGACTCGCTTGACTTGTCCCTTTTATACTCTAAACTCATCTCGCAACGTTGACTGGTCAACTTCGCAGTTTTGACCAAAATTGCTATTTTAGCTTTAAATATAAATTGAACTTTTATTCATTGTTACTAGTCAAATGTATTAACTTCCCATTGCCTTTTTGTCACATTTATTCAAACACGGAACGATAAAATGTTATTTGACTTAATTCCAAATAATAACACAATAAATAAATCAATCCAACTTTATTGAATTATAATAAAATAGAGTTTTACAAAATTAAAATGTAAACAAAAATACTAAGCAAAAATTAATTTTATGCTTAACTCATTAAGAATTATCTGCTTAGGGATCATATTAGAAAGAATAAGCAAAACTTAAATAATTTTTAATAAGTCTAAGACAATCGTTAATATTCATATCTCATGAAATTCATATAAGCACAATAAAATTTCAACTTTAAGCAGTAATAAACTTATATTTATAAAATTATATCTTATTTACCTTTATCCACACGATATAACATATGGTTGAAAAATAACTTATAATTTCTTTAGAACTTATTCACTAAGGTGAATGTTCAAAGGTCATAGACAGATCAAGACGATTATCGATATTATGATACACAGAAACAAATTATACACAGATTTTTGAGCAATATCTAGTGTTTTCTACTATACAATATACTGAGAAACTCAAGTACAACTCATAACAATGTATGATGTCCTTTAGAAGCATATAACGTACACTTGACTCTTGATACTTTGTATCTTACATATGTAAGGTAGAGGTTACTAAATGATTCTCTTTAGAGACATATAACTCACCTTGTAGTCTTAAAGACTTTGAATCTTTTTGTTTTTGTTTTAGATAATAGTGCATGGAAGTACTATTATTCAACAATTAAGACTTGAGTCATACATCGTATAGCAGTTTCACAAAAGATAAGACACATGCATTTAGAATTTCTTAAACGCTCAGAAATCCTAGCATAATCTGCCTATCAATATATCGTATGATGAAGCTGACTAGACTAAAATTATTCTTATCACTTATGAAGTAAGAGACGGGTTATTATCAGTGGATATAGGTGTATAATAAGATAAATATAAGTCAAGTTCTAGTTAAAATCTTTATCTTAGAGTGACCAATAGGAATCTATTAACACATCATACTTAATACTTAAGGTATTATTCTTAGGCTTATTCTCCTAATGTACTATCATCTCCCAGGTTTTTGCAGATAAAAACTTAAACAATTTCTAAAAGAACTCATGTTGTTCTTTTATTGGAGGTGATTCCCCTAAGGTAACAAGCAAATAAATGCCATACGCCACCCCTTTTTTTTATTTTGAATAGAAAGACTTAAGCTATTACATTTCCTTTGGAAGACTAGTTAATCTGGATTCTTCATTCCGTTTAGTTGAACCAATGTCTCAAAACGATTCCTGTCAAAAGCTTTTGTGTACAAGTCTTCCAAGTTATCCAATGATGGAACCTTGACTAACTGTATAAGCTTCTTTTCAGCACAGTCTCTTATGAAATGATGACGAATATCAATGTGCTTTGTCTTGCTGTGCTTTATAGGATTATTAGTGATAGAGATGGTGGATTCATTGTCAATCATCATCGGAGTGTTGGTTAAATTTAAACCATAATCTATCATTTGCTGTTGAATCCACAGCACTTGAGAACAGCAGCTGCATGCAACAACATACTCAGCTTCACATGTAGAAATGGCTACTGAGGTTTGCTTCTTACACTGCCAAGACACTAATCTTCCTCCAAGGAACTGACATCCACCAGTTGTGGACTTTCTATTCTGATTGCATCCTCCATAATCAAAATCAGTGTAAGCAATAAAATCCAAGTTTCCTCCAGTTGGATACCAAAGTCCCAGCTTCGGTTTCCCTCTTATGTAACGAAAGATTCTTATGACTGCTTGCATATGAGACTCTTTAGGTGAGGCTTGATATCTTGCGCAGATACATAATGCAAACATTATATCCGGCCTGGATGCAGTGAGATACATTAGTGACCCAATCATGGCCCTATAAAGAGTAGGATCCACATCTTTGTCACTCGATGTATCCGGTCCAAGTCCATGATTTTCTGGAATAGGAGTATGATATATGCGTGTTTCATCCATTTTAAAACGTTATAACGGTTCATAGGTATACTTTGTTTGATGAATGAACATACCATTTTCTTTTTGATCAACTTGTAATCCTAAGAAGAAATTCAATTCTCCCATAGCAGACATTTCAAATCTTTTTCGCATGACTTTCTCAAATTCTTGACACATCTTTTCGTCAGAAGACCCAAAAATGATGTCATCAACATATACTTGAACGAGCAGAAAGTCATTCTTTTTCCATTTAACAAAAACTAACATGTCCCAATAGACTCCCCCTTGACAATAGCTCTAGCATCTATGTCTTCAAAAATATCTTTGATCTTTACTTGTAAATTTTACTCCCAGCATACATCTTTAGTTTAATGCAAGTTTTAACCATCAGCTGATAATCTCTTCCTAAATCTCCCCAACCTTCAATAGCAGTGATCCTGTTCTTGTATAACACCAACAGATCATTCTTGGAAAGATTCACTAAATGTCGATGATCATATGTTCTCAAAAGTTCTTTTTCTCCATCTTCGACTTCATCATCAGCTTCAAAAACCACAGCTTCACCAGTTCCAGCTTCTACATGCCATCTCTTCATATTTCCCAGAATATCCTGAGGCATAAGCTTTAACGGTATCTGCTGTACGCACTTAACTGCTGGATAAATCTTTTTACGCAGTTGTCTTCCCGTTCTTTGACTTCTTTCATTTAACTTGATAGTTTTTCCGACTCTTGGCTTAATTCTTTCAAACTTCATTGACCAACCCTCAGTCTTGATTACCCTTTCGACATATCTTCCATAAGGATCATTACTAGGGTTCTTCATTTCCATTCTAGCCAAGTCTCGTATTTCAAATCTCGGTAAAGAACTAAAAACTGGAAGCTTTCTTTCAAAGTATTGAACCCCGTCATACCTTTTAATTGCAAAAAGCTTTAAATCTGTGTCATAATACCAACTGATTATACCTTTCTTAGGTACTCGCTTTCCAGTAATATCAATTTCTGATATCGCAGTCTTAGCCTTTTTCTTCTTCTCCAAAGGCTTAAAGATCGTATTATCTTTATGACAATCAGGAAGATCTTCTTCAAAGTCAGAATCAGTTGATTCATTTAGATATTCATCTAAATCTATAATTCTTTCTCCTTCTTCATCCTGAATAGTCACATTTGTTCCTGAAGGATTTATGATGGGTTCATCTATATTAGCATCAAGATCCACACCTTCAACTAATCTAATATTGACAACCGAAGTCCAATCTTCAGGAGGTACAAACTCACCTTCCTCTAGATCATAATCAACTTCCGTTTCAACTTCATCGACAATCTCAATATCAGAAACACTTTCAACATTCTTTTCTGTAATCATTTTAAATAACACGAATTAAATAATATAATATAAATTCATTCATTGATTTCTCTCAATCAATCTTAGAATTTCCTTTATTTATCTCAATCTTATAATCACATTTAATCTCATATAATTTTAATTTGTTATAAAAATATCTCAAATTCAAATCTTATATAATTAATCTTATATAATTTTTACTTGTTATTTATAAAATCACAAGTCTAAATCTTATATCAACGTAACTTATATACTTACAAAACATTAATCTTTAAAAGATTATAAATAATATTACAATCAATCTAAGATTACAAAAGTATATCAGTTTCAAATACAAAATATAACTACTTCTCACCAGCTCCACTCCCACTAGCACCAGCACTAGCACCAATACCAGCAGACTCGGACTCCCCCTGAAGTGTAGCTTGCTCACTAGTCTTTGAAGGACCAATCAGCTCACTATCTTTATATGCACTGGGATCATCATCTCTGTCATGTCTCCTTTTCAGCTTCAGCTCATCTTCTTTGCACGCTGCCTTATAAACCCTAATCTCCCCCTGAGCTGACTGTTCCTGATGTAAACTCAAAACAAGTTCTTCTAAGTTGTCAAGCTTCAGGCGTTGAGCAGTGCAGTCATCAAGCAATGTGTTATGAATCTTCATCAATGTGCGATAAGACTCACTAACAGTGACCAACTGATGTGCTAAAGAAAGATTCTCAGCTAACAACCGTGGAACCGATCCCGTCAATTTCGCTAACTCCTTTACCCTAGACTCTAAGGATGTAATCCTTTCAGCATCAGTCATAGGAGTTACTGGAATCGTCGATGGTCCAGGCGGTGTCACCGAAGCAAGAAATGACTCACGAGTAAGCGGTGGAATAGCCTGAGATAAGGCAGTTGTGAGAAGACCAGCAGCAAAACGACTTGCTTTGGTCGTAGGAAACTGTGCAGAACGCACCAATTCCACAACCCCTTCTTTGATAGTCTGAGAAACCGATTCTTGTGTCGGTAACTCTGTCCTTAGCTCAGCCTATTAAGATAGATACAATTACATAAAGAAAAATAATTATTACATATTATTCTGTCTCAATTTCTTAAGTAATTATATAACACTTGTAGTACTAAACGTTTATCTCATACCTCAGTCGGTATAGATACAGGTTCAGAAATCACCGGTGTCATCAACTCCACCTGTGGTGTATCTAGAGAATCTGTTACAGAATGAACTATCTCAGTTTATCTCCTGATAAACAACAAGTTAAAATTATTTAACTTTAAATTAAAGAGTTAAATTTACCATCTCTAATGGTCAAAGTCCTCGAACGCTTCCTGCGTTGAGAAATAAGAAGTGTATCCTCTTCCTCAGGACCTTCATCAAGAATATTGAAGTCCGGGTCAACTTCCTTAGCCTTCCTCTTCTCCTTCAGAGCTGGATCTGGAATCATCCTAGATCGATATCTAATATAACCAGCATCTAGAGGTAGAGAAGGAGTACTATCATCATCATCTGAAGCCGATTCACAATCACGGCCTCCAGATGGACCAACATCAGAATCCTAAATATTAAACATATTAAACATTTATGATTAGATAGAAGCTCTATCATACAAGTTCTATATATTTTTATGATTAATCTGATAATTACCTTAGAAGGTAAACCCTCAGATCCATCAAGCTGTCCCTGCTCACCCTCAGGTCCAGTGACCTCTGCGTCTACAGTCTCAGCTCCCTGATCAGAAAGATATTTATATTTTATAATCAGAAACATTATCTAATTAACTAAATATCTATAACATTTGCATTATATAATAATATTATAATAATGATGTAACAACTAAGTACGTATATTACTATATAATTATAAAATTTACCTCAGGTGGTGCAACATACTGGTCAATAGCCTGTAACACAGGATCAATAGCATCATCCTGCTGTACTAGCACCTCCTGCACAACCTGTGCAGCAACGTCTGCATCAACCTGTTGTCCCGGATGTTCTAAAACATCGTCCAGAAGCTCTTATGGATCATCCAGAATAACCACATCAGCAAGGTACCGTAGCAGCAGGCTCAACATCTAACCACCCATCATTGGCTGGAGCCACATAGTTCTCATCCAGAAGATAACCAAATAAACCAACTGCTTCCGGCTTCACTACGTCTGGACGTCTTGAGGAGTTGAGAAAACAAGCGTTGTATGTACGCAAGTTGACTCGATCAACAAATCGATCCGGAGCATCTGCTGGCATATCAGGAATGCAGTGACGAACAATGAGCATACAAAATCGTGGATAGATCAAAAATTTTGATCTAACTGCTCCAGTGATCTGACCGATAAAAGAACCGAAGATAGAAGAAGAAAAACTGTATGGTTTGTTATAAACCAGTGACAGTAGCCCAGAAAATAACTGAGGGCTGAGCTCATCGTATCCTCCCTTCTTGTTACCGAAGATCGTAACAATGATGTGGAATAAGAATCTCCACTGCCCTAAAATGAACGCCTTGATGAATTGACGTCCACGTCTGGGACCAGAATATCCCATTCTGCCCAAAGCTCCCTTGATAAAATCCGTCAAGTAAGCAGATGGACCAGCTTCCTGCTCTACAGTGCCTAATCTCAAAATCGGGCATAGATCATCAGCAGAAAAGACAACAGGATGTTCATTAACCCGTGTACGGACAACCGTAGGGTTAGCCGCATCATCGAACTCAATATTGTCCCAGAACTGGGTCAATATATTCTGAGATATAGAAGGTGACTCCATAATGGCATATCTAATCCTGGATCATGCCAAAAATGTCAAGATCTCAGTAAATCGCTCAACACCGCGCTCACTGGTGTCGAGACTCACCAGAATGTTGTGTCCAGGTGCAAAAGCTCTATCTGCCATATCTATTAATATAAATAACACAAATGGCAATTAGCATTAACTAACAAACATTAGTTAATTTAAACTTTAACGTCTTATGATCGACTGATCATCAAACATCTAAGTTTACTATTAACTAACAATTTAATCTACAAACCTTAATTGAACAATTAAACAAATTTAAATTTTCAATTATATTTGTTAAATTAAATTACATTTGTTAGTTATAAAAGAAAGTTTGAGTAAATATACCGCCGATTAATTATCGGGACACGCCGCTCGACTTCGCTATGAGTCGGAAGACTTTCAATATTAATTAACCCAAATGTTCTAAGTGATTACATATTTTTAACTTATTAACGAAAGTTCATAAGTCTAATGACGTAATTAAAGGTTAACTTGTCAATTATTTGTAACCTCACAGTCCTCAAATCGAAAACAAGTTGTAACATATATTATGTAAACTAAATATCGATTAAATCAAACGTTTAGTTTACAAATCACATTTGAAAATGTTAAAAATTAAAATTAACAAAAGTCACTTCGCTTCGCAATAATCCTGTGCGAAGTGAAGTTCAGTTCGCAATGGTCAATAAAAGTCAACCATTACAACTCGCTTCACCATTATTAGCTACGAAATGAGGTTCATTTCGCAGAGTAACCTGCGATCCGAGGTTTGAATTCGCAAAAATATGATGCGATCCGAACCCAAATATTGAGTTCTCTTCGCAAGAATGCTATGCGATGTGAGTTGTCACTTCGCAGAAATGGTCTGCGATCCGAACTTAAATATTGAGTTCGCTTCGCAGATTCAATATGCGATGCGAAGTCAAAGGTTGAATTCGCTTCGTAGAATTTAATCTGCGATCCAAAATCAAGTGATTTACTTCGCTTCGCAGGAGCGGGGTGCGAAGTGAGTATGAATCTCACTTCGCAGACGCAACTGTTGTGAAAGTCAAACTCAAACCCACGATCAAGTAAATTTTAAAGCAAATAACTGATTACAAATAGGTTTGTAATGGCTTGTAGATCATATGTTTATAGTTTTACGTTCTGTAATTCATCAATTAACGTATAATTTATGAAAAACTAAACCGAAACCTTCGAAAACTCAAAACAAGCAATTACAAGTGAAATACTCGGTTAAAAATCACAAGGCATACCTCTTTAGATGCGTAATCAAAAGTTGTATGAGAAACACGAAGTGAAAATCCCTTCCTCTCTTTGGAAAATTGAAAATCAAACGAATAAGTGGTTCGGTTCGCTTCGCAGATGTTCGTCTCGCAGGAGGTTTGGTTTCGCTTCGCAAAATGTGTGGAAAGTGTGGGTTTGACTCGCTTGACTTGTCCCTTTTATACTCTAAACTCATCTCGCAACGTTGACTGGTCAACTTCGCAGTTTTGACCAAAATTGCTATTTTAGCTTTAAATATAAATTGAACTTTTATTCATTGTTACTAGTCAAATGTATTAACTTCCCATTGCCTTTTTGTCACATTTATTCAAACACAGAACGATAAAATGTTATTTAACTTAATTCCAAATAATAACACAATAAATAAATCAATCCAACTTTATTGAATTATAATAAAATAGAGTTTTACAAAATTAAAATGTAAACAAAAATACTAAGCAAAAATTAATTCTATGCTTAACTCATTAAGAATTATCTGCTTAGGGATCATATTAGAAAGAATAAGCAAAACTTAAATAATTTTTAATAAGTCTAAGATAATCGTTAATATTCATATCTCATGAAATTCATATAAGCACAATAAAATTTCAACTTTAAGCAGTAATAAACTTATATTTATAAAATTATATCTTATTTACCTTTATCCACACGATATAACATATGGTTGAAAAATAACTTATAATTTCTTTAGAACTTATTCACTAAGGTGAATGTTCAAAGGTCATAGACAGATCAAGACGATTATCGATATTATGATACACAGAAACAAATTATACACAGATTTTTGAGCAATATCTAGTGTTTTCTACTATACAATATACTGAGAAACTCAAGTACAACTCATAACAATGTATGATGTCCTTTAGAAGCATATAACGTACACTTGACTCTTGATACTTTGTATCTTACATATGTAAGGTAGAGGTTACTAAATGATGCTCTTTAGAGACATATAACTCACCTTGTAGTCTTAAAGACTTTGAATCTTTTTGTTTTTGTTTTAGATAATAGTGCATGGAAGTACTATTATTCAACAATTAAGACTTGAGTCATACATCGTATAGCAGTTTCACAAAAGATAAGACACATGCATTTAGAATTTCTTAAACGCTCAGAAATCCTAGCATAATCTGCCTATCAATATATCGTATGATGAAGCTGACTAGACTAAAATTATTCTTATCACTTATGAAGTAAGAGACGGGTTATTATCAGTGGATATAGGTGTATAATAAGATAAATATAAGTCAAGTTCTAGTTAAAATCTTTATCTTAAAGTGACCAATAGGAATCTATTAACACATCATACTTAACACTTAAGGTATTATTCTTAGGCTTATTCTCCTAATGTACTATCATCTCCCAGGTTTTTGCAGATAAAAACTTAAACAATTTCTAAAAGAACTCATGTTGTTCTTTTATTGGAGGTGATTCCCCTAAGGTAACAAGCAAATAAATGCCATACGCCACCCCTTTTTTTTTATTTTGAATAGAAAGACTTAAGCTATTACATTTCCTTTGGAAGACTAGTTAATCTGGATTCTTCATTCCGTTTAGTTGAACCAATGTCTCAAAACGATTCCTGTCAAAAGCTTTTGTGTACAAGTCTTCCAAGTTATCCAATGATGGAACCTTGACTAACTGTATAAGCTTCTTTTCAGCACAGTCTCTTATGAAATGATGACGAATATCAATGTGCTTTGTCTTGCTGTGCTTTATAGGATTATTAGTGATAGAGATGGTGGATTCATTGTCAATCATCATCGGAGTGTTGGTTAAATTTAAACCATAATCTATCATTTGCTGTTGAATCCACAGCACTTGAGAACAGCAGCTGCATGCAACAACATACTCAGCTTCACATGTAGAAATGGCTACTGAGGTTTGCTTCTTACACTGCCAAGACACTAATCTTCCTCCAAGGAACTGACATCCACCAGTTGTGGACTTTCTATTCTGATTGCATCCTCCATAATCAAAATCAGTGTAAGCAATAAAATCCAAGTTTCCTCCAGTTGGATACCAAAGTCCCAGCTTCGGTTTCCCTCTTATGTAACGAAAGATTCTTATGACTGCTTGCATATGAGACTCTTTAGGTGAGGCTTGATATCTTGCGCAGATACATACTGCAAACATTATATCCGGCCTGGATGCAGTGAGATACATTAGTGACCCAATCATGGCCCTATAAAGAGTAGGATCCACATCTTTGTCACTCGATGTATCCGGTCCAAGTCCATGATTTTCTGAAATAGGAGTATGATATATGCGTGTTTTATCCATTTTAAAACGTTATAACGGTTCATAGGTATACTTTGTTTGATGAATGAACATACCATCTTCTTTTTGATCAACTTGTAATCCTAAGAAGAAATTCAATTCTCCCATAGCAGACATTTCAAATCTTTTTCGCATGACTTTCTCAAATTCTTGACACATCTTTTCGTCAGAAGACCCAAAAATGATGTCATCAACATATACTTGAACGAGCAGAAAGTCATTCTTTTTCCATTTAACAAAAAGTGTACTATCAATTGAACCTCTTGCAAATCCATTCTCAAGAAGGTACTTTGATAGTGTCTCATACCATGCCCTGGGTGCTTGATGTAATCCATATAGAGCCTTATTCAAGCGATATACTCTATCTGGATAATATGGATCAACAAACCCTGGTGGTTGAGAGACATACATCAATTCTTGTACTTTGCCATACAAAAAGGCACTCTTAACATCCAACTGATACACTTTAATTTCCTTGTAACTTGCAAATGATAAGAATACCCTTATTGCTTCAAGCCTAGCAACAGGTGCAAACACTTCGTTGTAATCTATACCTTCTTCTTGATTGAATCCCTGGACCACTAAACGAGCTTTATTGCGAGTAACAATTCCCCGATCGTCTCTTTTGCACTTAAAGACCCATTTAGTTCCAATAGGATACTCACCAGAAGGTAAGTCAACTAGCTCACATACATTCAACTTTTTAAACTGAGTCAATTCTTCTTGCATAGCCTCTACCCACGAGTTTTCTTTTAATGATAGTTGAACATTTTTAGGTTCAACTTGTGAGATAAAGAATGCATAAAGACATTTATTTGTAATCCCAGTTTCTTTAATTGAAACGTATAAGCTAGTGAATTCAGAAGTTCTAGCTTTAGCTTGACTCCTGGTTAACATTGGAAGGTTTTGATCACCAATGATATTTTCCACAGGATGATTCCTACTTGTTCTAGTCATAGTTACAGGCTCAACAGGTATCTCATCATCCAAATTGGTACCAATCTCTTCCAATGGTGGCATATCCTCATCAGTACTCTATATCTCATCAGAAGTTATTCTTTCCCTCAATTGCCTTGTAGGAGTAAAGATATTATCTAATACCCTTTGAGTAACTTCCGACAACTTGTCTTGTTCTTGAGGTTTATTCACTGATGGCTCTTTTGAAGTACTAGTCGAGTGATTACTTGCAGACATCCCATATGAAGAAGCATTCGATGTATGTGTCAGGTCTGTGTCCCCGTCACCGTACAATAAATGCTCAGGGATTTCTGAATTAACCACATAGTCACTTATAGGGACTTTAAATGATTTAAACAGATCTGAATAATCGAATTGCCAATCTAATCCCTTATGTTTGTCATGAGTATAACTTGTAACTTCAATGTTGAAGACAGTTTCCACACGACCAGTGACTTTATTGAAAACCTTCTTGTTTGGTGAATTAGGAATATAACCTAGGAAATATCCTTCGTCAGCCTTTTCCCCAAACTTAGTTTGATTGTTAGTCTTCAAAAGTGTGCATGAGACACCAAAGGGCTCAAATCCCTTCAAATTAGGTTTCTTTTTGTTCCGAATTTCATAACAAGTCTTGTTATGCTTCTTAACAGTTAGTACCCTATTCAAGACATGGCATGCTGTATTCACTGCTTCTGCCCAAAAGATGACCGGAAGCCTTGAATCTGCAAGCATGGTTCTTGCTGCCTCAATAAGAGTTCTATTCTTCCTTTCAGCAACACCATTTTGCTATGGTTCATAAGGTGCACTGAATTGATGTTGAATTCCTTTACTTAAGCAATAGACATTCAATGTAGAATTTTTGAACTCCGTACCATTACCACTACGAATTCTCTTAACTTTGTGTTATAGACATTCTCTACTAAATCTAAGAACTCCATAAGCATTCCTGGAGTTTCATCCTTAGATTTCAAAAAGAACACCCATGAGAATCTAGAGAAATCATCTGTAACAACCAGACAATACCATTTGCCACCTATGCTTCTTTTGCTTATTGGGCCAAAGAGATCCATATGTAGCAATTCAAATGGCAAGGATATAGAGTTTTCTATTTTGGACTTGTGTGGTTTCTTATGTTGTTTTCCTTTCAGACAAGAAACACACCTGTCTTCAAACTCAAAATGTTTCTGTGGCACACCCAGAACTAAACCATTTTTGGTTATGTAATTCATTTTATGAAAGTTCAAATGTGCCATTCTTTCATGCCATAGAATAGAATCTACTTCAGAAGCCTTGGATAATAGACATGTAGATTCCATTGAAGTATTTGGAACACCCATGTTAATAGCATAGATGTCCTTCTTCCTTGGAGCCCTCATTAGTATCCATTCTTCAGGAATAACAAATCCCAGCTTCAGGACTAAGGCTTCCTTTTCATTAAAATGAACTGGATGACCTTTATCGCAGACCTGGGAAACACTCACCAAGTTGTGAGTTAGTTCTTCAACATAATTCACATCTTCAAGAGTCAAAGTTCCATTTGAAACTTTTCCTTTTCCCGGAATCACTCCTCCTTTATCCCCAACGAAATTTACTCGCTGTTTTAAACCACCTTTGAAGTAGTTCAGTAGACTTCTTTCTCCTGTCATGTGTCTTGAGCATCCACTATCTACATACCACCAGCTGTCTTTGTTCACAGTTTGCTCCTGCACATGACACGTTGCACACGGTTAGTTTTCAAGAGGGACCCAAGCCATTACGGTCTTGGGTTGTCCCTTATCATCTACAATCTGAACTTCCTTAAAATAACCATAACTGTTCCCATCGGGAGTCTTGGTGACATTTACTGGAGGTTGAGATTGTTGATGATTTATAGTCTTATGCCTGTGAGGAGAGTGAGTGGAAAACCTCCTAGGCATTTGACTGTTTTGTTGTGCATGATAAGTAGAACCATTTTCATATTGACTATGGTTTCTACTTGGTGTTCTAAACCTTGAGGGTGTCTTATCTCTAGATTTATTGACAAAATTATTACTTTGAGAATAAGGTCTCTTAGGTTTAGGTGGAGAGACACTACTAGTGTTGTCTCTCTTCAACATGTTCACAGGTTTGCTTCCCAAACCAGGTTTAGCACTAGGCCTGTCTACATGTTTTAGTTTCTCGTTATTCACAGGCTTATGAATTGCTTCCAACTTCTTATTAGGACAACAAGAAGCCACATACCCCTTTTGATGGCATTTGAAGCAAGACATCTGCCTACGTGACTTAACATCTTTTGCCTTAGTTTCAATCTGAGTCTTAGATACTAAAGCTGAATCATTCTGTTCTTTAATAAGCTTATCATCTACTTTGGAATCATTCACCAATCAACCCAATACAAATTGTACATTGGTGAAACCTGTTATCTTACCAATTTTAGATGATTGTTCTTTAGGAACATCCTTCTGTATCTTAGAGACATCAAATTCTACGGGTACATAAACATCAGAATTAGCAGTTGCATCAATCTTCTCTAGGTCAACATTAGTAGTAGTGTAATTAGCATTAAAAGGCGGAGGTACATCACTATAGCCTAAGCCAGTCTTGTCCTTTACACTACGTTGAGCGTCATTTATATTGTCCATAGTTAAAGAAGAAGTTCTATAACTCTCAAACTTACGATTTAGCTCAACTAACTTGACCTTAGATTCAACTAATTCTTTGTCCTTGTCAGCTATTCCTTGATTTAAGTCCTTTAGGTTTAAATAAAGACCATCTATTGTCACAGATTGTTCATTTATTGTATTCCTAAGTACAGTCTTATCAGATGTGTAGGACTTAATCTGTTTCTTAAGGTCTAGCTTGTCCTCACTTAATCTACGTACATCAATCTTGGCCAGTTCTAGTTCAGATGTTAAAGCCTTATGTGATTCAGCAAAGACATTGACCTGTGCTTGTAAACTAGTCACTAACTGACATACATCTATAAGTGTAGGAACATCAAGACATACCCGTTTCTTTTCAGTTTGGAGTTCAGCCATTTGTGCAACAAAGTCTTCTGGACATAGATCTTCAATTGATCCCAAGTCCAACACATCATCTTCAACTGCTAGCATCTTCAAATCAGGAATCTTCATTTGATAATCCTCAGCAGTAGGCATGTAAGATGGTGTTTCCTCAGTCTGAACTGGATCTTCAATTTCAGCCATTAGAGCTTCTTCAGACAAAGCTCTCCAGTCATAAGAACCATCCAGTTGCTGAACGACCAAGGCTTTAGAAGACAGAGAAGCACTTGGTTTTTCTGGATTCGCAGATTTCTCAGATTTGGATCTTTGACATTCCCTAGCAAAATGTCCATAACCTTGACAGTTAAAACATTTTACTTTGGATTTATCAAATCCAACTTTATTTCCCACCATCTTTCTTCCAGTACGCTTTAAGAAATTTTTAACTCTCCTTCACACCATAGCAAATTGCCACTGGAGATCCATTTCTTCTAAGTCGTCGGGGTCTACCTGATCATAATCCTCATCAAAAGTAGCTGGATCATTGATCTTACCCTGGATGTAATTTTCATATGAAGCAACAAATGAAGCAAGAACTGAAAGTTGTTGTTCAGCGGATTTCACACTCATGGGCATTTTGTGATGCTCTTGAGCTGACTTCCCAGTTGTCTTGCTTTTTGCTTCACCACCGGATGAGCTTATAAAGCATAAGTCTTTAGATAAAATTTCACCAGTTACTCCAGTATCACCAACTAGTAAAGCAGTGGTCGAACTGGAAGAACTGTTAGAGATAGTTGTTTTTCCATGATAAAGCCCAGGATCCTGTACCTGATCAGGATCAGTATCTCTAGATCTTTTTGTGAAATCATATCCACAGAGCTTGTCAATTACCTGCTCCAAAGACATAGCTGCATAACGCTCATCGTTATCTTTAAGCATAACTCCATACATTTCCCATTTCGAAGGAAGACCCTCAATAAACTTGTCAGTCTTCTCCGTATTAGAATAGGTAATGCCGTGGTCATCTAGCTCACTTAACAGATGGTAATATCGGGTGGTATATGCATCAAGATCTTCACCTTTCATAGCTTTGAAAACTATGAATTGTTTCTTTAACAGATTACACCTACCTGCCTTAACTTGAGGACTTCCATCACACCTTTTTCTCTAGAGCTTCCCATAGCTCTTTAGCAGTATGAAAAGACTTCAACTGATGGTTGATTTCTTTTGAAAGAATCATTTTAATTGAAGAATGAGCTTTATTCTCAATTTGATAATCCTTTTTTTCTTCATCACTCATTTAAATATAGGTAAGTGCCACTGTCTTACTACCAACCTTAGCAGAAGGTGCAATATATCCATTCTTAATGCACATCCAAATAGACAAGTCATGGAACCGATAGTGTGATTCAAATCTGTCTTTCCATCCATAGTAGTCTTCAAGTCGGAGCAATTTAGGTGGAACATTAGATTTCCCAACCTCATGACCAATCTGGATCATCTTACTTATGGCAGACATTGTTGCAAATTCCAGAAATTAATCAAATAAGCAGAATGCTCAGATCGCAGAAACTCAGTTCGCTGAATGAACTCAGTTCGTAGGGGAGAACTCAGTTCGCAGAGAAGAACTCAGTTTGCTTCGTAACTCAGTTCGCAGCACAAACTCAAATCGCAGAATCTCAGTTCGCCAATTCAGTTCGCTTCGCAACTCAGTTCGCAGAATCGGCTGAAAACCCCAAAAACGAAAATTTCAGTTTTTGAACGTCTAAACCCTAAGATTACGGACGTAAACAAACCCAAAAACTTCCAGAGTATGATTTTGATCGTTTTTACGCAACAGATCACGTACCAACAATCCAAATCAACCGTTATTATCTGAATAACCTCGAACCTACGCGTATCTAGCCGTAGGCTCTGATACCAATTGTAAGTCCGTATGTATTAGGATCGATAACGAGGTTATCTTTAGGTATTAAGGTGCGGAATCCCTTAATACGGTGTTTACGGATTGTAAACGGTTTGTTTCACTAGTATTAGTGAAATCAATAATCTAATATGTTTTGTATTGATTATAACTGATGTTAATCAATCAATACCTAACCCTTAGATTATGTTGAAAGCTCTGGAAAGTTCAATTCGTTCGTAGTTATCAATTGGAAAAAGTTAATTAGGTTTCAAACCTAATTTTGTTATAAACACGTCTCGGTTCGCAGCTTATGGGCTCTGCGATCCGACTCGATTCGCAGCCCAAGTTGGCCCAGCGAATCCAGTGGACTCGCTTCGCAGACCTGCCCTGCGAACTCAACTCAGTTCGCATCGCAGGTTCTTGGTCAACCTTTGGTCAACATTTTTCAGTATTTAACATTTAACTCTAAAATGTTTACCAACCAATATATTCATTACATTTCAAAACCAATTTACAAACTTGATTACAACAATTTCTAGTACTATTACAAGCTAGATCTGTTGTCACAATAACATGTCCCAATAGAGATACATTTCTTCTAAGTCATTAGGATCAACTTGATCATAATCCTCATCAAATATGGCTGGATCATTAATCATTAATCACCAACTAACAATGTAGTAGTGGAACTTGCAGATGCATCATAGGGACTAGCCTTACCAAAGTATAGCTTAGGATCTTGAACCTGATCATTATCAGCATCCCTTGTTTTCTTAGTGAATGCATAACCTCTGAGTTTGTATATTGCATCTTCCAGAGTCATAGATGCATAGCGATCCTCATTATCTTTGATCATCACTCCATGCATTTCCCATCTTTGTGGTAAACCTTCAAAAAACTTGTTTATTTTCTCTCGATCATTTACCGCAATCCTATGGTTATCGAGCTCACTCAGAAGATGATAATACCGAGTGATATAAGCATCAAGTTCCTCTCCTTTGAAAGCCTTAAAGACGACAAATTTTTTCATTCACATATCATTTTTGCCTTCTTTCATCTGAGGACTTCCATCGCACCTCTTCTCTAGAGCTAACCATAACTCTTTAGCAATGTGAAAGGATTTAAACAGATGATTGACTTCCTTAGGTAGACACATTTTAATGCATGAATGTGCTTGGTTTTCATTCTTGTAACTTTCCTTCTGTTCTTCATTCATACGATTATATTGAAGAACCACAGATTTGGAAGTTCCCTATATCTCTTGAGTTGGAGCAGAGTATCCATGAGTGATACACTCCCATATCATAAGGTCATGAAAACGACAATAGGACTCAAAACGGTCTCTCCACCTATAATAGTCATCAAGGGTGAGTAACTTAGGTGGAACATTTGATTTTCCCACCTCATGGTTCATCTCTATCATTTGGCTAAGATTAGATATCTTAAATTTGTTCAAAAACACGAAAAATCAGTCGATATTGGGAACTCAGAAAGTTCAGTTTGCAAACCACAGCTCAGTTTGCAACTCTCAGTTCACCTCGCAGAAACTAAGTTCACAAGTCCAACTCAGTTCGTAAAGGAAGTTCAGTTCGCAAACCCAATTCAATTTGCAAGCTCAGCTCACTTCGCAAATCTCAGTTCGCAAAGTTCAGTTCAGCTCGCAAACTCAATTCAATTCGCAAGCTCAGCTCACTTCGCAAATCTCAGTTCGCAAAGTTCAGTTCCGCTCGCAATATATGTCTCAGTTCGCAAATATGGTTGTTAACCCTAAAAACGAAAATTCTAAGTGTGTTCACGTTTAAACCTAAAAATTTCGAACGTAAATCAACCTAAAAATGTCCAGAATCAACTATTGGTCGTAAAACTTACGTAAAATAACCGAAAATTGTTAGTTATTTATTCCAAATAACCTCGAACCACAACGTATTACGCCCGAAAGCTCTGATACCAATTGTAAATCCCTAGTTCTTTGGATCGATAACGAGGTTATCTTAATATTGAGGTGCAGAATTGCTCAATACTCTAGTTATACGGATATAACTTTGGTATCACGATCTATTCGTGATAAGGAATAATATCTAGCTTTAATCTTGATTGTTAATAACGTTAACCTATCAAGAACCAAGCACGATATACTTAGAATTTTGTAGGGTTGTATGCAGAAGCCAAATTCGCAGATTGTAAGTTGTTAGGGTTTTCTAAACCGAAAACCTTAATATATACCGTCTTAGTTTGCAGGCCATGGGCTTTGCGAAATAACTCAGTTCACAACCTTAATGGTCCTGCGAACTGACTCGGTTTTGGTTCGCTAACCATATTGCGAACTGACTCAGTTCGCAAGTTGACTAACTCAGTTCGCAAAGCTTATAAAGATTGCAGTCCATATATTTATCATATACTTATATATAACAAATATATTAACCACAATACGAATATCATCTATCGTATTAGCTTAATCCTATATTTTTCTAACACCTTAATCACAATAATATGTTTAGAAAATATTAATATCAAACTAATATATATTTCATATCAAAGTAAAATCAATATACAAAACTTGATTAAAAACTAAATAGTGTTACAAGCTAGAACTGTTGTCACACAAACATGTCACAACATAATACAATCACACTAGAGGGATAGCCCGTGCGATGCACGGATTTGTCTATTCCAATGTTTACATATTTATGTTTCGATATGTCTTCATATTGTTAGATTTTAATACTTGCATTCTCATATTTTGATAATTTTTTCTACCAAAAACTCTTCGAATGTTTAAACTTTGAGGATTAGAAAGTGGATAGTTAATCATGGCTACATGAAATTTTATGTTTTTACGTTGGTAACATTAGTTAGATAAAATGTAGCCAATGAACACTTATATAATTTGATTTACCTCCTTCAGTATTCGTCTATTCGATAATCATCTTTGTTTGGTTGCACCTCAAACTTTTTCATAAAATAAACATAGTCTTCTTGTAGCTTATCAAATAAACAATATGAGATTTAATGACTTTTACATGAGCATCTAAGCCCTCTTGCAGCTGGTCAAGAAAACTTACAACATTTTATTTAGGTTATATTTTTGGTGTTTTAGTGGTGTTACTCATTTGTAGTCCAATGTATTTGATATTTTGGGTTTTGACGATTAAGAATATGTGTTATTACTCAAACACCCTTCATTTAGTCATTGTGTTAGCTCTTTCTCATATATTTTTTTTACGATTTCACCACCTACATTATCTAAACATGTCAAAATATGACTCATCGACTTCATCTTATATTATTAGTTATATAATAATGATTTATTTACCTTTTTCTTTTCACCATCATTAATTAGAGTCATTAATCAAATCATTATAGTTTGTTAGATTACAATATTATTAGTTTGTTAATGTAAGTTTTGCATGTAAAGTGAAGTAATGAAAAGTTGCTTTTATAAATTATTTAATAGAAAATTTTAATAAGGATTATAAAGAAAAAGATTTCACACTTTATAAATAAATAAAAATAGGATTTGAGGTTTACTTTGGATCTCCGATTATAGGAGAAACAACCGTAACTTGACTTATTATTTTTTCTTTTTCTTTTCTCTTTGATCCAATCTAGTTTAGTTAGATGCGTGTGAATTGAATATTTGTATGTAAGTTTTTAAGAACATCTTGAAATTATTTATTTTATTCTTAGATAGATAGCAGGATGAAGATGAACTGTATCTCTATTACATATTTTAGTTCTTGCTTTTATAATGACATAGAGATATATAATATGTATGACTTTTCCATACGTTGATACATCTAAGAATATTTTTTTTTTAGAATAAGGTAAAATTTTATAAATATTCAATAATCTCTCTTCTCTCTTATCTATTAAAAGAGAGTGGATATCAACTAATCTTAGTAATCAAAAAATAATCCTTGTGATCCGTATTTTAGGTTAATCTAATCCAGACCATTCATTCAAAGTAATTTAATGATTAATTAAGCATTAAAATAATTTACACCTAAATCCCACTAATACCCTTAGTTTTAATAGTTTTAATATTTAATGTCCTAATTTAATAGTATTCAAAATTCATCCTAATTTATTATCTATATTTTGTTTTTAACATGATATACATCCACATTTTTGAAAGATGACAAAAGTATTCAACTTAATTTCAATAGATGATATTTTTTTCAACTTAATTAGATTTACTCAGCTATCAATCAAAATGAACGATTTTATCATATGAGCAAATTTACAGTCCTAATAGTTTAGTATAATACATCATCTTAAATATACCTACATATGTAATACCATTATATTATTATTATTATTATTATTATTATTATTATTATTATTATTATTATTATTATTATTATTATTATTATTTATTGTTATTGTTATTATTATTATTATCATCATCATTATTATTATTATTGTTATTATTATCATTATCATAATCATCATCATTATTAGAATCATATAATTATTTACAATTTGAATAAACGGTTAGTTAATATTATTTGTAGAAGTTGTAGGTCTCCTTATATCATCAGATTCTATGAACATCAAACGTGAAAATGGTTATGAAAAGAAGTCAATGCAAGTAACATTTTTATGCAGTATTATTAAGTATCATGTATATTATCTCTACAACTATTAATTGTAGTTTGAAAATCTTACGTTGATCTCTAAATAATTGTAGGTTACTTAATGTGCTACTACAATTGTCCTAACATAATTGTTCAGTTTTGACTTTTTAAAGTCTTTCTTTTTCAACTTTGACCTTAAATATTTTTGTTTGTGTTATATAATATTTGCTGGAAATTATACCAATGAAAAATTGAAAATACATCTAAAACCGAATCCATTCATATATTTTGCAACAAGTATATCATAAACAAAATAATAAATGTCAAAGTTGAAAAAGAAAGACTCTGCCCCTTGGACCCCGCCAGGGGCTGCCGCCCCTTGGACCCCGCTACCAGGGGCGCTGCCCCCGGACCCCCGTCATTAACGGGCTTCGCCCTTACCCTAGGTTCACGAGTAACAGGGTTACATCTAAACTTTCACACAAGGTGTTAAACTTGTATAACATCAAACACGAATGCGACACGTCTTCTAAAACACATTGGAACTTACTTTTAGGTATAACACTTCAAAATCATCAAAATAATAATGTGGGATTATTATTACAAACAATCACCAACGGGCCGTACACATTTTCAATACTTAAACAAACAACCAAATCATGGTAATTTGGACATTCTAGTTGAACAAACAACTACAAGGGTGATCTTTGAGATACTCAATCATGTCATAACCATCGCGTGTCGTGGACACCCTCAGGTTACAAGTCTTTGGATTTCAATTCTTGGCTAATCAACTTCAGTTTATTAAGATAAACTCTCAAGACTCAGGTGAGTCTCATGGCCCCTCTTTTTACTGTTTTACTAGGGGTGTGATACATTGCTCTGTTTTTAACGCATGAACGCGAGTACATATTTCAATATACTACATGAGTTGTTTTCAACTAATCAAATCAAAGTCCTCCATCAGTATAGTCTGGTAATACGAAAGTAGCGTGAATATTAGTATATGGTACCATATAGGATTGACCCTCCTCGTCCGGGTTAGCAAGCACTAACCGGGTAAACGGACGTACTAATATTTGGGAAGACGAGTGTAGATTAGGCACTCGTGGAGGCACCTCGCTCGGAATTCTCTATATGGGACCCGACCCTCGAGTTAAGCTCAGACTATGCGCTCATGGTTGTATACATTATCTGTAACCTTATTTGCTGGATGCAAATCAATACTTAAATCTTGCGGTTCATAGAATATTATTTGATACTCAAACCTGTGAGCTCACCAGCGTTAGCTGACCCATTTTAGCATGTATCACAGGTACTCAGCAGTAGATTTGGACTGCCCATCAGGATGCATCTTAGCTCGAGTCTTCATGCAAACTTCAGAGATTTCATTGCATTATTAGATTTTGTATAACTAATTATGTACTTAAATCTCTCATAATACGAACACGAGCTATGTATGAGTTCAAACTGTTGTAAACCTTTTAACATTAATATATTTTGTTAAAACGGCGCATATAGAGTCGTTTGCTATATATATGTGTGCTTTGATTATTGATTAGTAACACCCAAAGTATGCTTCCGCGAATCATTAAATTTGGGGGTGTTACACTATATATATCTAAAATTGTAAACCATTGTAATAATATACATAGGAAAAGATTTCAGGAAAAAGTTTTGAGAGAGCAAATTAATAGAAATAATGAAAAATGAATCGCATTCTAGAAACAATTGAAGATTTACAAGAAATAAAAAATACAAGGGAAATTATATTTCGAGAACCATTCATACCATTTAATCAAAGTTTGTTAAAAATTCCTCAAAATCTACCATCTGGAACATCTTATGGAATAAAAGAAAGTAATAAAGAAATTTCTATAAGTGATAAGATAGACGTATTAATTTCAACATTAAATAATATAATGGAAATATTAAGTTTTATAATTTTTGGACAGATTCCAGAAGTTGCAACAATAATACAAGAAAGAATAGACAACATGCAAATAATACTAGATAAAAAAGTAGATATTCTAACCGACACTTTTGATGACACTAAACCAAATATAGAAAGTAGTCAATAAGTAACAACTGTTTTAGATCAATTGTCACAAATAATGGACACTCAATAACAAGACAAAACGATTAATCTATCAAGAATAAAAGAAATATTATTAAGAAAACCATCTCTCAAAATTATTCTACCAATACGTTTAACATAATGGAAAATCTAGAAGAACAAATAGAAATATTAACTAAACTAATGGCATCACTTGATATACCAACAGAAGTACAAGATGAAGATATAGATGTTGTTCTTGATTATTGTTCTGAAAAAAATCCATTACGATAACCTATATGATGATGATAATTTTGCTCAAAAGAGAAAGAAATCATATGTAGATGAAGATTTTCAAAAACAATTTTATTACAAACCACCATCTCTAACAGAGAGATACTTATATCAACAAAGTATGGTTAGAAATAAAAAAGAATAAATGGGAACAAATACCACCTCAATATATACCAAATATTTAACCAATAACAAGGCTTGATAACGAAATATTAAATATCGATTGTGAAACAAATATAAATGAAAAGATTCAAGATTGGAGTAATAGTTTAAGTGCACAAATTCAGCTAACTGAGAACTATGAGCATTACAACCACATGATTTACTCAACTATATAATACATAAAACTTCGGAAAATATATATATATATATATATATATATATATATATATATATATATAGAATCATTAAATAAAATAGAATTAGCTAAATTGCAACTATTGATGCAATGGTAACTTTTAAAAATATCATCGCATGTATAATACAAGAATTTACCGGAAGAATGCCAAGGGTAGAAACTTCTACCGGAACATTTAGAGAACAAGCATATTGGAGAATAATTAATCTAAAAATATGTAATATGTGTTATTTAGAATTATATATATGTGAATTTTCAGATCAATATTATAAATTGGATACACTAAGACAAAAATCTACCTTAGAAATGTTCTTTTAATAAATTACCAGAATCAGTAGCAACAAAGGTGAATGATATGTAAGCAATATTATTAAAAGATAGAGATAAACTAGAAGATACTCTAGGAGCAAGAATTAGTAATCTAAGAGCTTGGATACAAAAAGAATGTTTACAAGAAACTGCGAACAGAGAAGCACAAATAAAACTTTGTTGCATAAAACAAAATAATAGAGTAAGAAATTATGGACGTTCTAATAAAACTTATAAAAAACATATAAAAATATGGAAAAAGAAATCATATAAATCAAAATACAAGAATTTTTATAAAAAGAACTCTAGAAAGAATTACTTTAAAAATAGAAAACAACATCAACAAAAATACAATAACCAAAATAAATCTAAGGAATAATTTTGTCCTTCAAAAAAGAAAATTTAATATCAATATACAAATGGAATTAAGCTTAAATAAAGATTTAAATAAAAGTATTACTATTAGATATGAACTATTAAGAAGAAGATTTATGAATAAAGGAAACCACCCATTTAGAGTAACATATCAAATAAATTACGCATTAACAAATTCACATCATAGCATTAATTCTAGAACAGATGATAGAATATTCATAGATAAATTATTCGAACCACTACTTAGTCTAGAAGCACCATATACTATGACTAGCAATAGATATTGAAAGGTGTAGAAAATCAACTACTGATGCTCCATCCTCCGTATGGATACCATCAATAGAAAAATCAATCCCAGTAACAACAAGAGAATCTTCAAATACTTCTACAAATAATCAAGAATAAGAAAACATAAAAGAAATGCTACGATCTTTAAGTTTACGAATATGAGTGAGATCTCAAATATAATACAACTTTATATATCCATGTCAAATAAAGTAATATATTTTAAAACATTAAAAAAAGAACTTGAATGTATTAATAGTAATACACAAGTAATTCAACTAGATTATATAAAACTAGAGAACTACAATAAAAAAGAGCTAATAGAATTATACAAAGCCATAACTAACAAAATAGGTGAAATGGAAAGTAAGAATATTCTCTATATATCTAAAATAGTAAACCATTGTAATAATATACATAGGAAAAGATTTTAGGAAAAACTTTTGAGAGAGCAAATTAATAGAAATAATAAAAAATGAATCACATTCTAGAAACAATTGCATATTTACAAGAAGTAAAAGATACAAGGGAAAGTATATTTCAAGAATTTATCGGACACTCAAGAACAAGACAAAATGATTAATCTATCAAGAATAAAAGAAATATTATTAAGAAAACCATCTCTCAAAAAATTTTAATCTATCAAGAATAAAGGAATATTATTAAGAAAACCATCTCTCAAAATTTTACCACCAATACGTTTAACATAATGGAAAATCTAAAAGAAAAAATAGAAACATTGTCGCACCCCTAAAACACATGGCAGCGGAAGTATGAGATGTCATGGAGGCCACGACCAAATCAAGTATCATCACACAAAGTTACATCGAACATCCTCTAGTATGTTGTTTCCTGTGGGTAGTCCTACTGCATCTGTGAACCTGAGAGATACATACTAAAAGGTCAACATAAAGTTGGTGAGTTCATAGGTATTATTTGCAAAGTAATAATGTAAACACAAGGTTTTCATGTTTTACAAAAAGAATCTGTAAGATAAAGTTCTGTAAAATAGTAAAGTTTATGTATAATAAAGTTTTGTATTTTGTATACTATTGCTATGAGCTCATGTATTCGAAGCTTTAACAAATTCTGTCACCTCTATGTGTCTAATCCGGGACACATCCTGATCAAATAATTATACGCCCGTGGGTTAGCTGGAGCGACCAGCTCGGAGGAGATTGTCAATCCCGAATATATCTATTCATAATTATTCGCGCTTAAAAATTAACGAACCATGAAATTGAGGTCTTATTAGTGGATTAGTTCTGCTACTCATGTAATATGTATGTGTTATGTTTCTGTTTCTATTTCAAGCAATCATAAGTAAAAATCTGTAAAAATTTGTGTATGTATTCTCACCCCAAAACAGTTCAAAACAAGTAAAAGGGGGCTATGAAACTCACCTGAGTGTAGCAAGCAAGCAAATAAGCAAGTAATAGCAAGTAGTGGGTGTTCGTGTCCCGTGTGCAACCTTCTAGTGCCCTAAACGTATAAGGTTATGTGTAAGTGGGGTGTCAATGTCCACTTATATAACATGTGTGTAAGTGGAGGGTTAATGTCCACTTAAGCTAATCATGTAGGTGGAGGGTTAATGTCCACCTATGCTAGTTTACTCAACTAGTATGTCCAAAGAAGTTCTTTATTAAAAAACATGTACAACCCATTGGTGATAGTTTGTAATGTTAATTCTCAAAAGATATTATCATTATGTATGTTTCGTTGTATACTTCGCAATAGTATAATTCAAATGTTAGCGCGTTGTTTTCATATGTAGTTATCGATTGTTGCGCAAGTTTAACACTTAGTGAAATAATTTTTAATTTTCGTTTAAGTGTTCTAAGTGTCGGCTTTTCGTTCGGGTGTGTTTTCGGGTCTCATTTTTTTTCTAAGTTACTAAATAAGTCACCCAAACCCGTTTTGTTCACAATTCATTCCAAAAATAGTAAGTTTTCAAAAATAGAAAGTTTGACGTGTTTGAAACCGAACCCCAATTTTGTTGACTTGGTCAAACCATCTCGGTTTGACCTGAAAATTTTACCCAAATACTTAGATATGTATAAAAGTCCATAAAAGTAAGTTTTATCACTTATATCATGTTCGAAAGTGTCGGTTTTTACTATCATCCAAAATCGGTTCACTTTTATATTTTTCCAGAAAAATGCATCAATTGTCGAATTTTTATAAAAGTTTATAGTCCATAATAATATCCAAGAAAAATACCAGTTATTCTCCCATATGTTAAATACTTTCAGTAATTTTCCTATGAATTTTAGAGAAGTTAAAGTATTTTCAAAAATTACATGTGTCCTCTAAGGTCCAACAGTTGACCAATCTGAACACATGCATGAAGATTGAATTTCTTGGCAAAATCTACAACTTTTTAGAGTTAAGAGGGAGAAACACCATGGTGAATCTCGTATTCATTTCTGGACATAAAGTTTAAGTTGTGTTTTCTTGAGTTTTATGATATGAAAAGTAATTTTAACAAAGCTTTAGGACATAATCATGTTTAGTGAGTTTTAATAAATGTTATTAAGAATAATAAGAGTAAGAGTATGTCGTCACAAAGTGATGAGGAACTTCTGAGCTTGAATCTTCTTGAAAAACCTTAAAAAATGGTGATGATTTTAGGTGGTGCTTGATGGTGGCTTAGTGGTGGATTATGGTGGTGGAATGGTGGTGTTTAAGGCTGAGTTCTCTATAGATTTTTGAGAGAGTATTAAGGGAAAAAGTTGAGAGAAAATGTTAAGTGAGGGGATTGTAAGTCTTGCATGGAGATAATGAGTGGAAATTGCATGAAGGGGGAGTGGTGGAGGGGAGGGGTGGTTAGTTTTAGGGGCCCCCACAAGGGCTGAAAATGTTTTTCAATTTAAACTTCCAGACTGTGTTGCGTTATGTGGTCGTTTACTCGTTCGTCTCGTTATTCGGTTAAATCGCGTAATGTTATTTTGTGTCGTTTTAATTGACGATATATTTGAGATGTTTTTCCATTGAAGTATTATATTTTGAGTTGTCAAAATATTTATTGACTTTCGTTTGGTTACCGAATTCGATTTGCGCATTTTTACCGTGTTTGTTACGTTTTAAACAAAACGTCTAGGTTTTCGTGTATTATTATACAAAATAATAATATAATGTAAATAACTACTATTTAATTCATAAAATAGGTTTACGTTATTTATAGAATTGTTTTCACCAATGTCGTATGTAGTGTCGGACTCCATCCACCCATTTTGCGTAATTACAAATAAACACGTAATAACGTAAGTGTACATTCAAATATACGTATTTAAGGTTTTAAAAGAATCAATCAAGCTTGGACCCGTGCAAATTAACTAAACTAATGGCATCACTTGATATACCAACAGAAGAACAAGATGAAGATATAGATGTTGTTCTTGATTATAGATCTGAAGAAAATCCTTACGATAATCCATATGATGATTATAAGTTTGCTCAAAAGAGAAAGAAATCATATGTAGACGAATATTTTCAAAAACAATTTGATTACAAACCACCATCTTTAACAGAGAGATACTTATATCAACAAAGAATGGTTAGAAATAAAAAGAATAAATGGGAACAAATACCACCTCAATATATACCAAATATTTAACCAATAACAAGGTTTGATAACAAAATAAATGGGAACAAATACCACCTCGATTGTGAAACAAATATAGATGAAAAGACTTAAGATTGGAGTAATAGTTTAAGTGCACAAATTCAGCTAACTGAAGAACTACGAGCATTGCAACTAGATGATTTACTCAACTATATAATACATAAAACTTCAGAAAATGTATATAGATATATAGTATCATTAAATGAATTAGAATTAGATAAAATTGCAACTACTGATGCTATGGTAACTTTTAAAAATATCATCTCATGTATAGTACAAGAATTTACCCAAAGAATGCCAGGGGTAGAAAATTCTACTTAAACATTTAGAGAACAAGCATATTGGAGAATAATTAAATTCAAAATATGTAATATGTGTTATTTGGAATCATTTATATGTGAATTTTCAGATCAATATTATAAATTAGATACACTAAGATAAAAATCTGCCTTAGAAATGTTCTTTAATACATTACTAGAATTAGTAGCAACAAAGGTAAAGGATATGCACACAATATCAATAAAAGATAGGGATAAACTAGAAGATTGTTGCACCCCGAAATTCATGATTAGCGGAAGCATCATTTAGGTGTGACTAATCGGGTAATCATAGCACATAAGATGTATAATGAATGACTCTACATATGTTGTTTACAATTACATTGATATTATAAAAGTTATGCAAGGTTTTATTAGTTACAAAAGCTCGTAAGCCAAATGATACAGATTCTATGGCATATCTAATTATACAAAATGTAGAAATGCAAAGAAATCTCCTGTTGTCTGTATGTGACTCGAGCTAAGTATCCAGATAGAGCAGACCTACTGCTGCTGAGAACCTGAGAATAAATGCTAAAAGCTGGTGAGCTCACAGGTTTGTAATATGATAAAATATAATTTATGAACCGTAAGATTTAAGTATAAGGATTTGTAACCAAGCAAATAAATAAATGAGTGTATATCACTGCCATGAGCACATAGTCTGAGCTTAATTGAAGTGTCAGGATCATAATCAAGTTCATGATCGAGGGTGCCTCACTGCGAGTGCCTAATCTACACTCGTATGAACAAATGATAATGCGTCCGTTTGACCAGTTGGGGCTTCCAACCCGGACGGGGATTGTCAATCCCATATGGTGTCATACACTAACATTCACACTACAAATGTATTACCAAACTATGCTAGAGGACTTAAAATGATTAGAGAAAACAACTCATGTAGTATGTAGTGATATTTTGATACTTGCGTTCACGTGTAAAACAAAACAAGCATGTATTCCTACCCCTGGGTTAAAAATAGTAAAATGAGGGGCTATGAGACTCACCTGAGTCTGATGTGATACTATCAAGCAAATAATGATGGAGCACAAGTAAATGATGTCGTTCAAACGACTGTAACCTGTCGAGCATCCTAAACGCGCAAGGTTATGATAATGAGTAGGTATCTCAAAAGATTACCTATGCTAGTTGTCTACTCAACTAGTTATGTCCAAATGATTTTGTTTGATTGATTGTGTTTTAAAAATTTGTACGGCCCGTTGGTGACAGTTTGAAATAATGATTTATGAAAACATTATTATCGTGTTCGTTTCATCGTATTTTATAATATATAAAATCATGTACAGTGGTCCGGGGGCAGCGCCCCTGGGGTCCAAGTGGTGGCAATCCCTGCCGGGTCTAAGGGGCAGAGGCCCTGGCTGGGGTCGAGCTGCAAGGTCAGCGCAAAAAAAATTTATTTCTACTACATTACTTTAGAAAGAAAAAAACGCATCTGAAATCCAAATTTAGAGTAAAATCGAGTGGTAAAATCTTAGTTTCGATACTTAGAGAAAAAGGCATTTATAAGGTTTCTATTATTAGTGACATTCAATGTGTCGCTTGGTATGGGTTGCGACACTACGGTTAGTGTCATAAAATATGATAATTAGATGTTTTTGGTGACGCTAAATGTCAGTGTCACAGGTGGCTACACTCGGTGAGTTGCGATGCAGTCAATGTCACAATACATGTTTGGCAAGATACCCGACCATGTGAAGATGCATACTCGATCGGGTGAGGTTTCATACCCGATCGGGTGGGATTGCATACCCGTTCGGGTATCGGTAGTACCCGCCGGGTACCATGGTAAAAGGGTTGATATGCGGTCGGGTGAGGATGTATACCCGATCGGGTGAGATCTGATACGCGATCAGGTGAGGATACATACCCGATCGGGTATCAGTCGTATCCTGGTATGTTCTAAATCTGGTCATGCGATTTACAGTGTAAAGAGTTTGAAATCAAATTTTTCGGGCATAAACTCGTTGATAGAAGACTAAAACATAATTTAATAAGCTTTCTAAACATGAAATCAAAGAAAAGTTGAAGATTGCTTATGGATGAAGATGGGAACCGAAAGTGATGATGATGGTGCCGAGATGATGAAGATAATGATGATGATGTGTCTCCTCCTTTCTTTCTATTCTCTGATTATGATGATGATTCCGAACAAGATGATGATGATGATGGTGGCGGTTGTGTGTGTGAACCGAGAGAGAAAAAGGAAAATGAAATGGGAAATGGAAACGAAGGTGGGTTTGTTCTGCTATGCAGTCACAGGCAAGATCCACAAATTGTCGATCTTGTCCGGCACCAATAATTTGGGTTGGGTAGGGGTTGGTAGCTTTTTATTTCCTAAATTTTGGTGTTTATCCCCGTGTTTGTTTAGTTGCATATTATTTAAAGTATTAAATTTCTTTAAATGTATTCGAAATATTTTTAGTCGAAGTATTTTATCGAAATACTTTAATTGAGTTACAAAATTATAACTTTGTTTTGACGGATTTGTTTCGCGTGGTTTCGTCGAGTACGATTTGTCTTATACGATACGAAATACTTGTTTAATATTATCGACATAATATTTAGTAAATAATAAATTTATTAAATAATTTCATATTATTTAATAATTTTGTTCACCAACATCCATATTAATGAATCGGAATTCGGCCGATATAAAATGACACGATTTAATCAAACCGTGTATGTGTATATATCATAATATACATAATGATACATACAATTAGCCTAACATAGCACTAATTACATGTATAAGTAAGTGATTAGGACTAATAACTAGCCCTAATTTGGCGAGTGTCACAAAGATACTCTAGGAGCAAGAATTACTACTATAATACGTGCTCCTAGAGTATCTTCCTAGTTTATCCTTATCTTTTATTAATATTGCGTACATATCCTTTACCTTTGTTGCTACTCATTCTGGTAATTTAATAAAGAACATTTCTAAGGCAGATTTTTTCTTAGTGTATCTAATTTATAATATTGATAAAAAAGTCACATATAAATGATTCTAAATAACACATATTACGTATTTTATGATTAATTATTCTCTAATTTTCTTGTTCTCTAAATGTTTCAATAGAAGTTTCTACCCTTGGCATTCTTCCGCTAAATTCTTCTACTATACATGCGAAGATATTTTTAAAAGTTACCATTGCATCAGTAGTTGCAATTCTAGCGAATTCTAATTCATTTGATGATTCTATATATATATATATATATATATATATATATATATATACATTCCTTGAAGTTATATGAATTATATAGTTAAGTAAATCATGTGGTTGGAATGCTCGTAGTTCTTCAGTTAGTTGAATTTGTGCACTTAATCTATTACTCCAATCTTGAATCTTTTCATCTATAAGTGTTTCACAATCGATATTTAATACTTCGTTATCAAACCTTGTTATTGGTAATTTTGATATATATTCAGGTGGTATTTGTTCCCATTTATTCTTTTTATTTCTAACCATTCCTCGTTGATATAAGTATCTCTCTGTTAAAGATGGTGGTTTGTAATCAAATTGTTTTTGAAAATCTTCATCTACATATTATTTCGTTCTCTTTTGAGCAAAATTATAATCATCCTATTGATTATTGTAACGATTTTCTTCAAAACTATAATCGAGAACAACATCTATATCTTCATCTTGTACTTCTGTTGGTATATCAAATGATGCTCCATCAACATTCTTATCTAATAGTTGTTCTATATATTATTGTATCGGACATAAATCCTGATTCGTCTTCGTTTTCATAAACAACTGTAATATATTCCTTTGTTGGTGATTGCGACATATTTAATAAGTAAGAGATAAGAGTTTTAGATATACCTTTATAGTATGTTTGTCTCTTATTTGTTCGTTAGATGATGATTCTGTGATGCATAGCTCTGATACCAAATGAAAATAATACATGATGATAAATAGTTGGTTGTAATGATCATGAATGTGATTGTATTATTAGTAGAGTGATGGGTGATGTACTTAGTAGAGTGATGGATAATGAATATAATAATGTTATTACGAAGGCTTGAGGATAGCATGCTATTCAGAATTCAACAGAGAAAACGAAAGAGTAGATATACTCAAATATTATATAAATCTTATTCAATGTTAGAGGTAATGCCTCTATTTATAATATTACATGAGCACACTCAAATATTAAAGTAGATAGCCAAATTGATTAAATAACCAAAGTGGCCGACACACTATACTAGCATTATTGCTAGCCGACACACTATACTAGCATTACATTATCTGCTAGCGCATTCTGTATGGAGTAGGATCAACTAGCTTCTCACCATCTTCTTTAGACAACTTGCAATTTAAAACAAGTGGTGATGTAGCCAGTTTGCAAGAGAACATGTTGAATCTTTTGAGCAGGTCGTTTGCATGCTTCTTTTGAGAAATATAAATACCACTAGTTTGTTGCTTAATATTCATGCCAAGAAAATAACATTCAAGTCCCAAATCTGACATTTAAAATTCAGATTTCATTTGCTTCTTCAACTCCTCAACAAGATTCACTAGTACAGATTTGGGCTTTGGTCACACCAGAAAAGCGTGACGATATGCTTACGGTCACGCTTGTTTTTCAACGTGTGTGTGACTAAAGGTCCCGCGACCATAGGGTGCATACGGCCACATTAAATCGTTAGTGGCGGTATCCATTTAAAAAGAGTGACAAAAACCATAAAAGGTGTGACCATATGCTCTTTTAAATCAAGTAAAGGTGTATTATATGTGACTATTGTTCATCCAATGGCCACTTGAATTCTATGTTTGTGTGGCGTTATGTAACATGTTGTCACAGAACGAGTGTTTTAATTTGGAGATATGGTCACATAAAATGAAGCCAAAAGTGGCCATAGGTGTTAATAAGCATGACCAAATGCTCCTTAAAGCCAAGTAAAGGTGGATTTTGTGTGGCTATTGTGCCTCCAATGGCCACGTGAACTCTATGTTTGTGTGGCGTTATGTAACATTTAGTCACACAATGAGTGCTTTTCTTTGGGATTTGGTCACACAAAAGTAAGCCAAAAGTGGCCATAGGTGTTAATATGTGTGACCATATGATCTTTAAAGTCACGTAAACCTGTATTTTGTGTGACTATTGTTAATCCAATGGCCACTCGAATTTTATGTTTGCGTGACGTTTGGTATCATTTAGTCACACAACGAGTGTTTTATTTTTGGATTTGGTCACATATATAGAATTAAACCAAATGTGGCCATAGGTGTTAATATGTGTGACCATATGATCTTTAAAGTCACGTAAACCTGTATTTTGTGTGACTATTGTTAATCCAATGGCCACTCGAATTTTATGTTTGCGTGACGTTTGGTATCATTTAGTCACACAACGAGTGTTTTATTTTTGGATTTGGTCACATATATAGAATTAAACCAAATGTGGCCATAGGTGTTAATATGTGTGACCATATGATCTTTAAAGTCACGTAAACCTGTATTTTGTGTGACTATTGTGAATCCAATGGCCACTCGAATTTTATGTTTGCGTGACGTTTGGTATCATTTAGTCACACAACGAGTGTTTTATTTTTGGATTTGGTCACATATATAGAATTAAACCAAATGTGGCCATAGGTATTAATATGTGTGACCATATGATCTTTAAAGTTATGTGAACATGTTTTTTGTGTGACTATTGTTAATCCAATGGCCACTGGAATTTTATGTTTGCGTGACGTTTGGTATCATTTAGTCACACAACGAGTGTTTTATTTTTGGATTTGATCACATATATAGAATTAAACCAAATGTGGCCATAGGTGTTAATATGTGTGACCATATGATCTTTAAAGTCACGTAAACCTGTATTTTGTGTGACTATTGTTAATCCAATGGCCACTCGACTTTTATGTTTGCGTGACGTTTGGTATCATTTAGTCACACAACGAGTGTTTTATTTTGTGATTTGGTAACATATATAGAATTAAACCAAATGTGGCCGTAGGTGTTAATATGTGTGACCATATGATCTTTATAGTCACGTAAACCTGTATTTTGTGTGACTATTGTTAATCCAATGGCCACTCGAATTTTATGTTTGCGTGACGTTTGATATCATTTAGTCACACAACGAGTGTTTTATTTTTGGATTTGGTCACATATATAGAATTAAACCAAATGTGGTCGTAGGTGTTAATATGTGTGACCATATGATCTTTAAAGTCACGTGAACATGTTTTTTGTGTGACTATTGTTTATCCAATGGCCACATGAATTTTTTTTTTGTGTGACGTTTGGTATCATTTAGTCACACAACGAGTGTTTTATTTTTGAATTTGGTCACATATATAGAATTAAACCAAATGTGGCCGTAGGTGTTAATATGTGTGACCATATGATCTTTAAAGTCACGTGAACATGTTACCTGTAATTATAAAGTAATTATACATGATCACAGTTGCAAGGCCTTTTGACTCTTGAGTTTCATCCTCGCTTGCTTTTGCACGGTATCACTAGTTACAAAAACCGATTTGTTGCGCCTTTTCTTTGATACTTCTGGTGCAGTTTTGTTTTCCACATACGCCAATTGACCTGAAGTAGGTGGTGTTACCTGTAAAAGACAAAAGCCGCATATATATATGTATCAAACATCAATATTAATATATGAAGAATTATATATGTATACGTAGCTAGATATAGGTTGTTAAAAACGTATACGTACTGTATGTACCTCCTCCTCAAATACCACTTGCTCCTTGGGCCATGCATAAAAACCACCTACTGCCTGCAAAGCAGTTTTGACACCATTGTCTCCAACATCCGGTAAAAAAGCTGCATCCACCAACGATGTACCAACAGACACTTTGTAGCAATCCTTTGGGATTACTTTGCTATGAAGCATCTGTTTTCCACTCGACACGTGTACGGTACCTAAAGCAATAGTGTTTGACTTCTTTAGGTTTCACAGTTTACACTTGAATACCTAAACAAAATGAAATGATGACGATTAATATAAATATATATACTAATTAATTATAACTAAAGCATAAGCTTCTGTCTTAAACGGTGAAGATTTCAGATATGCACAGAGTACAACTCACAATAAATACCCTGTAATTGCATTCTAATTAAATTCAGAATTGTAGAAACCAATATTTCAACAAATAATTAATAGCACGTACTTCATATTTACCGATTTCAATATTTTCCAGCAGCATCATATCATGTGTATATATATATATATATATATATGTATATATATATGTATGCAATATCAGAATTAGATGAAACTTAATTGAATAATGTTTCAACATGCTGAAATACATATATATACCTGCAGCATTGGTGGTGTTGGAGATGGTTTATTTTGTGATCGGGACGACCGATTAGGTTCAACCGTGTTCTCTTGTGAATCAGGAGTCCTGTTTGCTGACTTGTTAACTGCTTTTTCAACAGTCTCCTATATAAAACAAGGCAAACAAGTAATTATTGTAAATGGGAGTGACTCTTGAACTAGCAGTGCTTTGAATTACTAGCTGTACTTTGAATACAACTAGCAGTGGCAAAACTAGGTTGATTTTGCAGTAGCAGTGGGAGTGACTCTTGAACTAGCAGTGCTTTGAATTACTAGCTGTACTTTGAATACAACTAGCAGTGGCAAAACTAGCTTGATTTTGCAGTAGCAGTGGGAGTGACTCTTGAACTAGCAGTGGGAGTAGATGACTTGGCCCTTTTAAGTTCTTCAATGCCACTGCAAAATCAATGTAATTCTAATATTTTATTACTTAATTACCATTTTGTCTTTTTGGTTGATCATGCTAGTTGCAAGTCCTTTAGGCCTGTCAAAACTAGCTTCCTGCCCACTTCCAACCACACTTGATGTCCTTATTTGGCACTCCTGATCTGCAGTTTCAATGGTTGCTTTAGGATTAACGTCCACTGATGGAGACACCTGCAATATATATAAAGAAATACATATATCCGTTAGCTGCAATATAAATTAATGAATAATATGTTAGCATAATTACTTAATTAATACAAGAATTAAATGTCTTTCCTCCGATGGCAGGTTTTGAGTTGACATTGAATTAATTTTCGCCTCTTGTGCAGTCAACTTGGCCATCACTTCTGACACCTGGTTGGACAACGTTTCTATAACTTTTTCTTTGTCTTCACGGGCACGTCTCTCAGCTGCAAGTTCTGCTTGAAGTAATTTCATCTGTTCGGCATCTGCTGCTTTTCTGCTTCGAGCTGCTGGAAGATGAAAATATTTGTTGATTGTCACTCCACTTCCTACTCCTCTGGCATACCCTCCCCTTTCCTTTCCAAATACCTCTGTCATTGCATCGTTGCCATGAGCAAGCTGTAAGGTTCCGATTTTAATCTTCTCGTGAGTGTCTATCTGCATTATAGATTCCAACAGCCAGTAGTTAATTGATTAATGGAAAGTAAACTACATGAACTATTTAAACGGAAAATTTGCATGTCAAATTAATGCTTACTAGTTGTTGTCCCTTATATTTAGTCATTTCGTCTAGAAATAACCCGGCTTTGTTTTGCCTTCCTCTCAACCACAATATACCACGGGGGGGTTCTTCATGTGCTTCAATTACTTTTTCTTCGATCTTGTAATCATCAAATCAACACACATGTAAATTAGTCAAATTACCAATTAACATGTAAGCATATAAAATTGACAACAGAAACAAAGTACACTACCTTTCTGTGTATTTTACTTTGATCTTATATATAATTGATACATAAAATGTACAAAATAGAAACATACATTATATATGTAAATGTAATTACCAATTTATTTTTCACATGTACGTAGCCACCTCGTCCCATGGTATGCGGATAAACTGACTTGGAGCGCGCCTCTTTTGATGCATCTGACTTTTTCTAATTAGAGAACAAAATCATTATTAGATGGCATTAATGTGCAAAAACAATAATCTGAAATTATATATATATATATATATATATATATATATATATATATATATATATATATGCACTCTAATATAAATGACTAAACCTGGTAATCCTCCGTGCTCGTATACTCTACAAAAGAGTTCCATTCCGGGGCATGGACAAATGCACTATATTTCATTGGGACTTCATTTACTACTGGTGTGTTTAGGTTGGGCAGTATGTAGGATTCCCTCAATTTCCTTCTGAAATTCCTAAGATGGGCACCAAGACGATTCATTACTAGCTTTCTGTGTGTCTCATCAACATCAAAATATCACTGCAAGATCAATATTAACAAGTTAAATCTATCTATCTATCTATCTATCTATCTATCTATCTATCTATCTATCTATCTATCTATATATATATATACATCCAGTTGCATATATAATGTATTGTAAACAATTTTAATAATGAAGGAAATTAATCAAGGGAGCATGGATTGGGTTACAAATACCATGATTTCATCCCACAGTTTATCTCTTTGTTCTTTATCGACCTTCTTCCAGGATAGAATCTTCAAACCAATATGCTCACGAACAATGTCTCCCAAAAAACTGGAAAACAAGGCTCTATTGTCCCATATTAGCCGATCCATTTGATCGAAGGTTACCTTGAGCTTTTGTGAACCGGGTCTGCCATACTTGTTGCGAAACGCAAATAATCTTGTTATGCCCCTCGGCGAAACTATTTTGGGATTTGCATTATTGTCGTTTTCATCGGCTTCAACATCTTGTACATGATCGTAACCCTCTGATTCATATCCTAAATCATGGTCGTCATCATTATAATTATTTAGAGGATGATCGGCTTCGTTATCCATGATATATACTTTAATTGAGATTAATTGAGAGTTGTAAATTCTTTGATATTTTGGTTGGAGATTAATTGAGAGTTGTAAATTCTTTATTAAGATGTTTTGGAATGTAAATAGGTCACTTGAAATTCAAATTTTTCTGCCTGGCTCTAATTGGTCAGTTTAAATTTTTTGGTGAAAAATTTGGCTCCAAAATGAATGAAATAATATTTAGAGTTAAAATTATGAATAAGGTTAATTATCTATACCCCTTATTAAGCATTTCAGTATGTTGACCTTAAATCATATGGGAAATACTAATATTGCCCCTGTATTTAATCTTAAATCAAAGAATAATCAATATTAAATTGAAGGATATCATTACTTAAATGCCCATACTTTTAATTTGTCAATTATAACACTAATGTACATTAATACATACCATAATATATTTCAAATTACTTTCTATGTAATGTACTTTTACCAATTATATATTTATATCTTTCTAATACATTGACATATAATGACCTAGGATGCTAATAAAAAAAAGCGTTCAAAACGATTTCACTATGTTTTTTCCGAAAAAAAAAACATTATCGAATCACATAACTTTATTATTAATTTCCGCTGCATTGCGCGGGTTTTCATACTAGTGAATTCTGATTGTAGGGGGGAAAACAGCAAATCAAACAATATTGAGCTAAAAAAAACAAAATGTAGGTTAGCGGACTTGAATCCGGGATTGCTCACATTACTTTATTATTGATTTCCGCTGCATTGCGCGGGTTTTCATACTAGTGAATTCTGATTGTAGGTGGGGAAAACAACAAATCAAACAATATTGAGCTAAAAAAAAAATGTAGGTTAGCGGACTTGAACCAGGGATTGCTAGGTTAACTCCTCAACGAAATGACCAACTCAGCTATGAATATAATTGATTTACTTTTCCCACGATAGATATATAATATTATGTTGTTAAACCCTAAACGCTAGCCCTAAACCCTAAAATGAAATGACCCACAGGTTCCTAGCATCTTGTTTCCTTTCCTGACCTTCCATTAACAAAAGCATATAATGCACATATATATAACACATCATTAACTTAACTACAAAAAATAAGTACATATTTATAAGTATCCGACATACATCTTTCTATAACTAACTATATATAGTTAATCAAAAGTAAAAAATACCAAAAGTAGATACGAAGTTAATGTAGCAAGCATCCCACAAGCATACATTACAATCGAACAGCCAAGCCCGTCTGTGAAACAAGGCATCACGTAACGTCTGCCCGTGCAATACCTTGTGCTTAGGACAACAAAGAATGCAGTTAGTGTATTCCCTTTTTGCTCGCCATAAGATACGGGGATCAGCCAACAATCGACGTACCTTGTTAGCTGTCCGGGCCACATCCCACAGACCTGCTAACCTTGTTCTGGTAGAGGTCAACAGTTGCTTGGCCTCTGCTTGTCTCTCTTGACTTTCCCCCATCACCAGCATCCCAAGCACAAACGTTGCATCACGTTGTCCCAAATTAGATGCCTGTTGCATCACGTTGTACCAAATGAGAAGAACTTGTTCTGATCAAGACATTTAAGAAAAGTAAATTAGTATGTGACAGAGTACAAGTAAAAACTTCAATAAAATGTAAAATAAACATTACCATGCCATCCCTAAACAGCATGTTAGGGTTTCGATTCTCCCTCATTTTTGATAGCACATCATTTTTGTGCAAGTTCGTAGAAAATAGAGGATAGAGGGAATCATCATCCAGCTGGCGATAAACCTCAGCTGAATCAACTGCACGTCTGAAGGTCTTGCACCTGTAATGCATATATATAAACGACATCATAAACACAATGTAAGTCCCTTGATCTTAAAAGGTGATTTCTTAAATACTGTACATGCACAATATAATTTAAATATTCCTAAATCAAGCCCTAATTAATAATTGCGCTACATTTTTTAAAAATTACAGAAAATACAAGGCTTATACTGACAAAACGTCAATATAACCTTAGGTTGAAACGAGAATCCAAACAAGAAACTAGGGTATGGAGACTTACAGAGTCCTCATTTTAAAAACTTGCTTGGCGTTGCAAGCCCCGACACGGGCCAGTACTTGACTAACGACGCCGTCCGGAAGGTCAACAAGAGTTCGATCATCTTCCATAGCATGTTTCTGTCGTTTAGAGCTTTGGGAATCCATGGTTTATATATTGTTTAGATGATTTGTTGATGCTCTGTTTTGAGTTTCTCTCGAAGTTGGTACACCGGGAATTGGAAGGTGTTGATCTGATGTCTGAATTTTACTCGTAAAGTTTACGGCTCACGCGCCTACTTCCAAGTCTTTAAGTAAATTACCTAAATGCCCTTACTATTAAAATCCTTCTTATTGTATTGGTAATTGATTATTAAGGGTATTTATGTCATTCAACCTTTAAGGGTTAGTATTAGTAGACGTAATTACCAAATGTGGTAAAAAGATAAACTATTTTGACTCTTGATATACACAATTTCACAATAACATATTTATATACAATATTATAAAAATGTTATAAAAACGTATTTATATAAACAAATATGGTAAGAAGATAAATTATATTTTTAATCGGTACACAATTTAACAATAACCTATTTTTATTTATACACACACAAACAAAAGTATGAAAATCTTATACTTATAATAAGTAGAATTATGCCGTATATCGTACATTTGACTATTAACCTTAGGGCAATGTCACATACATATGCCGAAATAACGAATTACATAACACCCTAAGTTCAATAGTGGCGTGTGTGATACCGCAACTGCCGTATATCGTATATTTGACTATTAACCTTAGGGTGATGTCACATACATATGCCGAAATGACGAATTACATAACACCCGGCCGTAAGTTCAATAGTGGCGTGTGTGATACCGCAACTGCCGTATATCGTACATTTGACTATTAACCTTAGGGCGATGTCACATACATATGCCGAAATGACGAATTACATAACACCCGGCCGTAAGTTCAATAGTGGCGTGTGTGATACCGCAACTGCCGTATATCGTACATTTGACTATTAACCTTAGGGCAATGTCACATACATATGCCGAAATGACGATATACATAACACCCTAAGTTCAATAGTGGCGTGTGTGATACCGCAACTGCCGTATATCGTACGTTTGACTATTAACCTTAGGGCAATGTCACATACATATGCCGAAATGACGAATTACATATAATTTGCATATAATATTCCACAAATGGTTTTTTGTTCATTCTGCTTTGATTAATTTATTTATTATTAGTTGAGGTTACATTTATATAATAATTTATTTAACCGAACCGAGTTTTTCTCGGTTTTTCGATTTCGGTTTCGGTTCATGATTTTGAGATGGACGTTATAAACGGTTAACCGAAAAAACCGAAAACTTTATATATAGTTTTAAATATATGTATATATAGTGTACATATTATATTTATATATAAATATTTACACTTTTATTTTGATAAAATTATTTTTATTTCTTTTTCACTCATTGTAATGTAATTTACTAGTTAAATTTTGGCCTAATATGGTAATTACTTCTACTAAGTTTCTAATTATATTGAAATGATTTACGTACGTATAACATAAATACACAATTATAAAGAGTAAAACTAACATTTGATACTTCTATTATCAAAGTATTTTAAATATAGTGAACATTGAAAAATAAATATTTATATGTGTGTTATTAATTACTTTTTAAGTAAGTATTAATTAATTAACGGTTCATTTGGTTAACCGATTATCCGAACCGAAAAAACGGTTAACCGATTTCCGGTTAACCGATTTTTTCGGTTTCGGTTTAGGTTCAAAAATATTACAAACCGAGACTCCGGTTAACCGAGTCTCCGGTTAACCGTCCACGAACACCCATAAATTTAATCACACCATTAAATGAAACTTAGTTCATAACAAGAACAAGTATAACTACACACAACATCACTACAACACCAATTACTACTGCAAACACTTGGTCAAACATCTTCAATTTTGACTTCATGAGAGTCAACTCTTCAACCATCTTCATCAACACCATCTTTGAGTCTGAATCTTCTTCCGTTTCATTCCTGATGGACTTGTTTTTGCATTCCATTCTTAATTGATACATAATCTTCCTGTAATACTCTGGAAGCTCCGAATCAAGAAAGCGATATCTTGTGCAAAAACGGGTTTTAACCTAAATGACAACAAAAAATTAAAGCATTTTGGAGTCAATATTTAACCTAATAGCATCATCAATTGCAGATACCAACAATAATTAAAAAATAAGGTTAAAACTAACATCTGGGCATTTAACGAATCTGCGTGCCGGGTTGATCTCAGTCCATGATGTGCGAACATACATCTTGGCTCCGCAATGACAGTAATAAAATTGTGGTTCCAAAACTTGATTTTGAGAAGATGATGATGACGCCATGTTACAGGGAGAAAAATGAGCGGGAATAAAATGGGTATGGTAATGGAGGGAAATATCAACTGTACGATGTAAAGGAATGGGGGAGAAAGGGGATTTAAAAGGTGGGTAGGAAAGGAAATTACCTAAATACCCTCATGTGTGCTACCGGTAGTGCCATATATCATACATTTCACTATTAAACTTAGGCTAAAGTCACATAAAGACGTAAATCTGTTAAAGACATAGAATCTGTTCAATCAAATTCATTTGGTTTAGTACGACGAATCTGTTAAAGACATAAAAAATGAAACAATAAAACTTTTTATCGAAGACGTAAATCCTTTTTCGCTTTTCAGATCCGGATAGAGATTTCGGAGGCATAGTTTTCTGTTATTAGAACAATATAATTAAACAATATGTGACAAATGTCTAAAGATATATTCCTTTAAAGTTCATAATTATTTACTAAACAACTTACGAAAAAAAAATATATATACTCAAATCGCCTAAATCTTATTTTAGGTTGAATAATAAAATCAAATAAAATATTAATAATCAATTCAATGCTACCAATTTAAACTCGGATAAAAAATTGTACGTAAATCAACCTTAACTATACGCAATGTGTTCAAGAATTACCAAAGTTTATAAAATGTGTTTAATGATAACTAAAGTTTATAAAAGTGTTCAAAATGATGAATACTTATGGTTAATCGAATTCGTTTTCCGTTTAGTGCCATATAATCATATATCATTAATTACATTAACAGTGGCTACGCCATGCTTTCCACTAACAGTGGCTACAATATACTTAGCACAATATACTAACAGTGGTAAGCACTTCCACACTAACAGTGGTAATCATATATCATTAATTACATTAAGTTTCTTCATTCAGCCTCAGATTCTTTAGAAGATTTGGACCCTTTCTTGCTTGATTCTACCCTCTTGTTGTACTGATTCATGATTTTATAGATTATATCCTTTCCTTTATCTGTTTTGATAGCTACAAGTAACTTTATTTCAATTAGCTGTTTCAACAGTGATTGGCTCAGAACATAATCTTTGTCTTCCAACATATAGATGTATTTACCATTCCTCAGTCGTATGCAATGAACTCCTGCTCTAGCAAAATGTCTCCAATCAGTAACAGCTTCAATACCCAAAAATAGTTCACCATACTGTTCTGGTTTAAACATCATTCTTAACCATTCCCATACGTGTCTTTCAATATGAATATTCACAAGCTTCGTATCCTTTTCCATTCCAACTCTATACATATCATACACATCCATTTTCTTTACTTTTCTCAAAATATCACCCATAGACTTATGAAAACTCACATCTCCATTTCTTCTTTCAATTCTGAGTTCATAAGACACAGTGTTTGACTCTATGAACATTCCTTGCCATTCAACAATATCTGAGAGATCTTCATCATTAAGATTTGTATTTTCATTCCTATCTCTCTTTTCAACCATCATCTCTTCTAAGATTTCTTCATCTCTATCCAAATCATATATCTGATCATCAGAGTCTTGAATCATTTGAAATGACCTTTTATGACTTGCAACTTTTAATCTCAACTCTTCAGCCTTTTGGGCTTCGATTTTCTTTTGTTCAAGCTCCTCATCAATCTGTTGATACCTTAATTTCAGCCTTCTCTGTATCTCTTCATCCTCTCTCCTTTTCTTTTCAATTCTTTCTCTTGCCTCAGGATTAACAATTGGATTGTTATCCCATAATTCTTGCAATTCCTCTAATGTCATTCTCCTCAACTCCATTGTAGAATATCTAACTCCTCTTAACTTGCAAACCAGTTGATTTTTCAATTCACCTCTTGTTGGTTTCTTAGCTTTCCTCTTAGCTTCTTTCTCTTCAGCATCCTTCTTTCTGATCCTATCAATTGCAACTTGCAGAGGGTTACCCTTGGTCTTTTCAACATAAGCATCATACATAATGTCATCCTCTACTTTCAAACCCTTTGACTTCATTTCTGCATACACTCTGCTAGCTTCTCTACTCATCTTCACAATTCTTCCAGATGGTAGCAAAACATCTACTGCATCAGACTCAGATGCAGATTTCTGTATAGGTACTGACCTCTGAATAGGTGGCTTGGAATCAGGTTTAGGCACACTACTAGGTTCATTGATTTTAAATGGTCCTTCAGGTTTCCTGGTAGTGGTTGATTTTGTAGCAGTGGGTGGTTGTGGTATATCAACAGTGGGTTGATTTATTATAGTCGGTTGAAGTTCTGGTTCTTTGGTAGCAGGGGCTTGAGGTTCTGTTGGAACAGTGGTAGTGGGTGTTGTAGCAGTGGTAGGTTCAGTTGGTATAACAGTGGTAGGTTTACTCCTAGCCCTTTTAAGTTCTTCAATTCTACTAGCTTTTGCACTTGCATATGGTATTGATTTCTTTCTTCCCATTGTCATCTTAGGCTCTATTCTAACCTTCTCAGTTTCAACACTACCTTCATCTACATTCGTTGGTTGATCAACATTTTCAACACTTTCAACATCCTTAGGCTGCACATCATCCATATTGACCTCAGGTGCCTTTGCAGTCTCCTCAGCCATATCATCATTCTGCACCACTTTTTCATCGTTGCTTGCATCATTTCTGCCTTCATCATCATCATTATTCTCCCCCTTGTTGAAAGTGGTCTTAACCAGCAAAGCTTCAAGTGCAGCAAGCCTGTCTTTGAGATCCTCAATCACTTTTTGTTGCTCATCAATCTTAGCAGCCTGCTCTGCTATTTTCTCATCTTGAGCCCGATTGATCTGTTTCTCTTTCTTTAATTTCTCCCAAATTTTATTCACAGCTTCTGTCAGTTGTACATTCGCCAATTCAATGGTAGGTACATTTGACTGAGACACCTGCTGTGGTGGTACATCTGACTGAGACAAATGAGCAGTAGGAGCCTCACTTGCCTGTTTAACTTTCTTTTTCTTAGGCTTAGATGTGGTACGCTGTTTGGTCCCTTGTTTTCTCTTTTTACCCCCACTTGGTGTGTGTTCAGGCACAACTGGTTCTGCTGGCCTGTCACCGAGTGGTTCAAATGTAGTTGGTGGTACTACATCTGTGGTGGAAGGAGCAGGAAGCATTGTTGGAAACAATGCTGTTTCCTTCCCTGAGAACTTCTTATTGGTATTTTTACTCATCTCTTTGAATGTTCTAGCAGAGAGAGTACCAACACCAATGACAACTTTTTGTGCAACCAAATCAGTAATTTGTTTGTTTAAAACAAGTTGCACAAATCTTGGATACATTATAAAAAGATCCTTTTTACCCTTTGTGATGTTTCTGATCATGCCATCAAGTATGTATTTGGAAAAATTATATTTCTGACCCTTAGCCAAACACACAAGAGAATAGGCTAATTGTGTTCCAAATTCATTGTAAGAAGTTCTCTTAGATGACAAGCAATGAAGAATGGTATGAATTAAAAATTTCCATTGTGGGCTAAAGAGTGATTTAAAAAATGTAAAACGTGTATAATCACCCTCATACCCCATTAATCTTAAATTATCAAACAATTCTGTGTCATCTAAGGAAGTTATACCTGTGGCATCATCAAGTAAAAGAACATCTCGTAAAATTTCCTCAGTAACCACCACTTTGGTTTCTTGAACCTTTGAAACCACTTGATTTACACCAGCAACCACTTCTAACTGTGCATTCTTCCAGAATTCATTCAGATGACCCCTTGACACCCTCGGAGATACTGTAAGCGCGTGATAAACATAACTAGCACGAAGAAAATCAACTATTTGAGTGAAATTCTGTGCAGATGGGGGTTTCATTAGAAAAGCGATCATATTGTGTTCTTCATGAACACTAAGGGTCAAATCAAATGAAGAAGAAGAAGCCATGATCGTCAAATTAATTGTACAAGAAGAGGCGGTTGTATTTTGAATTGTAGTTGCAGTGGTTAGATGAGAGCGTAATGAAAAATTGAAGTGTTTTAAGGTTATATACTGTTAGCAGTGCCAATCCCTAGAAAATATAACTAACAGTGGCACTGTCAAAAATAACTGACAGTGGGAAGGTATGTAAAATACCTAACAGTGGCACTCCTCAACTCAGATTCCCTAATTGCATTTATGAGATCCGAATTAATTCCCCTAATTGAATTAATCAAGGCACTTCCTAAAATATTTCATACCCTAATCAATTACAGTACATAACACGCCGACACACCTAATTGGATTTTTCAAACCCTAAGTAATGTACAAGTCTTGGATGGGAACAAACAGGCTGGGCAGAATTTATAGAGACGGAGTAGAAGCATTTATTGATTATGCGGTAAACAACTTGAAGAAGATGAGTAACATCGACCCACAGGGTAATAATCCACATCTTCTAATCCCATGTCCATGTACCAAATGTTTAAACCATGTAGTTCGTAAAACGGAGGAAGTGCATTTCCATTTATTCAGCAATGGCATTGATCAAAACTACACATGATGGACTTATCATGGAGAGAAGGATGAGCCAATTGTTACAACAGAATATGGTGACAACCATATGGATTTTGATGCAGAACTCCCAACACATGCGAGTGAAACAGTGGACATGGTTAATGCTACAAAAGATAATTTTGATGATGAGGATCCGGATGACCATGCCAAGCTTCTAGAACGGCTATCAGATGCAGAGAAGCCACTTTACAGTGGGTGTCCTGACTTCACAAAGTTGTCAGCCATAGTTCACCTACTCAACTTAAAGAGTAAGTATGGTTGTTCAGATCAATTCTTTACTGAACTGCTAGGATTGTTAAAAAAGATGCTACCTGATGGTAACGAATTGCCGGAAAACACTTATCATGCAAAGAAAATTTTGAAATTGCTGGGATCAGGATACAAAAAGATAGATGTATGTATCAACAATTGCCTTCTTTACTGGAAAGAGGACAAGGAATTGACCGTGTGTCGTACCTGTGGGACATCAAGATGGAAGGTGGATAAGAAGACAAAAAAAGTGTATGAGAAGACTCCGGCAAACGTAATGTGGTACTTTCCAATAATACCAAGGCTGCAACGTCTCTTTAAGATAACAAGTATTTCAGAAGAATTAAGATGGCACGCGACAAGGAGGAAAACAGATGGTGTGTTACGTCACCCGGCAGATTCATAGGCATGGCGAACCATAGATAACGAATTCCCCGAAATTGCAAATGATCCAAGGAATCTAAGGCTAGGAATATCTGCTGATGGTGTTGATGTCAACAGAGGAAATAGGCATCACAGTGTGTGGCCAGTTTTATCTGTCATCTACAACCTTCCTCCATGGTTGTGTATGAAAAGAAAGTTTATCATGTTATCTGTACTGATATCGGGATACCCGGGAAATGATATCGATGTTCTTTTAGAACCGTTGGTTGATGATCTGCAACTCTTATTCGAGACAGGGGTCGATACATATGATGCTTCTACAAAGCAAATATTTAATCTATGTGCGGTGGTGTTATGGACAATAAATGATTACCCTGCACTTGGTACTTTATGTGGCTGCCCAACCAGTGGATACAAAGGTTGTGTGGTATGTGGGAAAGATACATATTGTATTAGACTTCCTGCGTCATCCAAGCAGAGCTATGTAGGTCACGGAAGATATCTACCATATAACCATGCGTTCAGAAAGCAAAAGAAGGCGTTTAATGGAAATCAAGAATTTGGCACGGCTCCAATTCCAATGACCGGTGAACAAATATACAACAAGGTAAAACATATTGAAAATAAGTGGGGACGCGTAAAACAAGCAAACCAAGAAGATGCCAGAGGCAGAGGTGGGAAGATCCAAAAGGAGAAGAGGAAAAGATCAGGAAAAGAAGATGGTACTTCAAGCAAATCAAATGAACAGAATGGTGCGTATTGGAAGAAATTCAACATTTGGTATCGAAAGCTAAAGTATTGGAGGCACAATGAAGTTCAACATTGTATCGATTTCATGCATATAGAAAAGAATGTTGGTGAGAGTCTAGTCGGGACTTTGCTAAATGTGCCGGGAAAGACGAAAGATGGAGAGAATGCTCGATTGGATCTTAAAGAGTTGGGAATAGACAAACCAGAGTTGTTTGTTAGGAAAGACGACCGAGAAATAACAGTAATACCACCAACAGGTTACACGCTAACGAATGCCGAAAAGGACATCTTTTGTCAGACGTTATACAACATGAGGGTACCGCAAGGATATTGTTCTAATTTCTCTAGTTTAGTCAGCCTCACAGATAGGAAGCTCATCGGCCTTAAATCACATGACTATCACATGCTAATGCAGGAGTTTTTGCCCATTGCAATACGTTCGATAATGGACGAACCCACATGCAAGGCTATTATCAGGTTTTGCTTTTTCTTTAAATCTATATGTAGCAAAGAGATCATATTAGAGGAACTAGATAAGATGCAAGAAGAACTTTGTGTCACACTGTGCCTACTCGAAAAGTTCTTTCCCCCCTCTTTTTTTGATATTATGGTCCATTTGACTGTACACCTAATTAGGGAGGTAAAATTATGTGGTCCTGTATGCTTTCGGTGGATGTATCCCTTCGAACGATTTATGAAGGTTATTAAGGGACATGTGCGAAACAAAAATAGACCAGAGGGATGCATTGCTGAGGAGACTATTGCAGACGAAACAATAGAGTTTTTCAGAGAATATCAAAAATCCATGAAAACTATTGGTATCCCAAATGATACACATGAAACTGATGAAAACGAGGACGGAAAGCCACTGTCGGCTGACAAATCAAGTAAAGTTTCTGCAGAACTCTTTCAGAAAGCACATTTGTATGTAATACTGAATACAGATGAGATTGTACCGTATATCGAGTAAGTATTAATTACTAACACATGTCTAGCTATTTCGTTACTTTAGTTAATGTTCTATCAAATATAATAACAAAATACCTTGTTTCAGTCGACACAAGGAGGTTTTGGTAACAAAAAACCCGGGTAAACGAAAAGCATGGCTGCAGAATGAGCACGTTAAATCTTTTGATAAGTGGTTACGCGAAGAGGTAATTGTTATTTAATCGTATATTATTTACTCGTTACAATTGTCCAGTTATTACCAATTGGAGATCGACTTAATTAACTGTAGTTTCATTAACCAAAGTTACTACTATTAAGCCTGTTAGTATGTACTGTCAGAGTTGAAGAATAAAGTCAAACTAAAAGCTGGACAATTGTTTTTTTCTATCACTATTTGTGTTTTGTTAATTCGTTCAATTTCAAGCTCACATATATATATATATATATATATATATACTTGTAATGAGATTCTGCAGGTTGAGAGAGAGTTAGCGATCTCCAAAGACAGTGTATCCGAAACCGTAAGGTGGATCTCATATGGACCACGAGCCAGCGTAGTGAAATACACTGCATATAACATCAATGGTTATACATTTCGTACAAAATGTAGTGATGGCAGAGTTTACCAAAACAGTGGGGTTAGTGTTGAGACAGAAGATATTCACATATCCAAAGAAGTTGCAACCACTAGACGCACATTTTATTATGGGGTTTTGCAAGAGATATGGGTACTGGATTACCGCTTCAGGCAACTTCCTCTTTTCAAATGTGATTGGGTTAACCGTAAAGATGGCGCGGTCCAACGCGATACTAATCTTGGTTATACATTGGTTGACCTGAATAATGTAGGCCACAAGGTTGATCCATTCGTGTTAGCCTCACAAGCACGACAAGTGTTTTATGTGAAAGACCAGCTAACTAGGAATTTATCTATTGTCCTTAAAGCACCTCCCAAGAATTACAGAGATACATATGATGAAATCGATGAGGAATTTAGCACGGTCATTCACCCGCACAATGATAACATATTGCCACGTGTGGATAAACGTGACTTGGGTAATGAATCACGAGATGATTACTTTCGAACCAACTAGAGTTTGGGTATTGTTATACCAAAGTCCAAGTGATCAACATATATGTAATGCTGGAACACTAGCTATATTAATTTTAGTACAGTAACCTTGTAAATTACCTTTTGAATATTTTATGGAACGATTACTTGTATCTTAATTTCTATGACTTCCATTCTTTTTAGTACATGCATTAACTTTGTAAATTACAACATAAATACTTATGGATAAATGTCATATATAACATCGTAACCAATAACTAATCACGGGCATATTACAATAACCATTTAATTTGACCATACCACTAAGTCTGCTTGCATACATAAAACCTTTTGGTCAAAATGACATTTATATTAAAAAACATTCTGAGAGTGGGGTTCGAACTTGGGTCCCAGCCAATACACCTACAAAGAAACACGTTAACCAATGCAGCTAAATGTTATATCTGTTAGAATTCCAATGCTTTTTAATATAACAATATACGTTAGATTTAGCCACACAAACAGCATTGAATGTGACTAATATCAAATTTAATGATAATCGTTTTTGCCCATTTTAGCTTTAAAAAATAGTCACAAGAATATTTAACAACGTGACTGTTGTGAATACATTGGTCACATATAATCACCCAAAATGTGGCCATAAACATCCTATTGGATACACATTTGTGATATGGTGTGGCTATTACCATGCCATATAGTCACATGATCGGGCAAGAAATTAGGGTGACTATACACATTACGTTTTGCCATTCTGAGTTTCTAACACACACTAAACTTTAGACACATATAATAACTTGTGTGACCATATGTACCTGACTTTGGCTACACTTAAATCATGTGTGACAAAATCGACTCTATACTTTAGTCACATAAACAATTCCTCCATGTGACCAATAGGGTCTCATGATTTAGCCACACAAACAACACTGAATGTGACTAATATAATATTTAATGATAATCGTTTTTGCCCATTTTCGCTTTAAAAAATAGTCACAAGAATATTTAACAACGTGACTGTTGTGAATACATTGGTCACATATAATCACCCAAAATGTAGCCATAAACATCCTTTTGGATACACATTTGTAATATGGTGTGGCTATTACCATGCCATATAGTCACATGATCGGGCTAGAAATTAGGGTGACTATACACATTACGTTTTGCCATTCTAAGTTTCTAACACACACTAAACTTTAGACACACATAATAACTAATGTGACCATATGTACCTGGCTTCGGCTACACTTAAATCATGTGTGACAAAATCGACTCTATGCTATAGTCACACAAACCATTACTCCATGTGACCAATAAGGTCTCATGATATAGCCACACAAACAGCACTCAATGTGACTAATATCAAATTTAATGATAATCGTCTTTGCCCATTTTCGCTTTAAAAAATAGTCACATGAATATCTAAAAACGTGACTGTTGTGAATATATTGTTCACATATAATCACCTAACATGTGGCCATAAACATCGTTTCGATACACATTTGTGATATGGTGTGGCTATTCTAATGCGATATAGTCACATGATCGGGCTAGAAATTAGTGTGACTAAACACATTACCTTTTGCCATTCTAATAGACACTAAACATATGGTCACATAATAACTTATGTGACCATATGTACCTGGCTTTGGCTACACTTTAATCATGTGTGACAAAATCGACTCTATGCTTTAGTCACATAAACAATTACTCCATGTGACCATATAGTGGCGTTTGGTCACAGTGTTCAAGTATGTGACAAGATTTGTCATGCGTTCCAACTTCATGTGTGACTAAATGAAATGCAAAAAAATTGCAGTTCCCTTTAGCCACATAAATGTTCAAAGGTGTGGCAAATACGTTTCAGAATGGTCACACGATTGGAGTTCATGTGTGGCTAAAGAATAACGTCCAGTTTTTTTTTGCCCTTTGGTCACATAAATATTGGAATGTGTGACCGTTTCAAATAGACCATGTGTGACGAAAGCCCAAATTTGTACTAGTGATTGTCATTGCTCTCAATCACAAGTATATTATGAGGAAGAAGAAAAAAACCGTGTTAGGGTATTAAGATTGTTGTTAGAAACTAGTTTGAATAATTAATCTTTTGTTAACTTTTTACTATGTAAACTTAGTTACTAAGATAACTTAGATAGTAAGTATCCTTTCCTACTAAGGAAACTTAGATATATTTTACAAACCTTACTTGTTAAGAAACTATAGATATTTTAGAAGCTTATCTTATAAGAAAGCTTAGCTAGTAAGAATACTTAGAGGCAAAGTTAGTGTATGAACTAAGCTTATAAGCCTATAAATAAAGGTCGTAATCAAAAGGTGGAATATATAACCAACCTTCAAATTATATGTGTTCTACACTTCTATTATCCAATATCCATTATAGAAACAAAGTTTTGCTACTTTAATCTTTCAAGTGTAGCAACAAAGTCTTGCTACTCTAATTTTAAGTGTGGTTTCGATTCTATTCTAAAACAATTATAGTGCCATGTGGTTAACAGCCACAATATGATAGTGCAACTTTGAAAACGTTGGAATTGCAGGAGCAGTTGAACTAGATGCCATGTCTAGCTTAAAATGGATTTCGAATAATGAAATTGCCCCTTAAGATGATAGCTCTGATACCACTGTAAATATTTGATAATATAATCAAGATTACACTTGAAATAAATTAATGGCGTAGATTTTGGAGAGACTTTCACTCCAGTTGCTCGTCATGACACGATCAAGTTATTGTTAGCTGTAGCTGCTCAACACAATTGGAAAATTCACCATCTTGATGTCAAATCTTCATTTTTGTATGGTGAACTTAAGGAGGAGATTTATGTATAGCAACCTCAAGGTTTTGAAGCAGCTGGCCAAGAAAAAAAAAGTGTACAGACTCTACAAGGCACTTTATAGCAATGTTTTGAAAACCGTTTTTCGAATCGAACCGGAAAGTGGCCCGGGTCCGGTCGAACCGGTCGGACCGGCCGGCCGAACCGGTTTCCTGATTCTGGGCAGAATAGTATTCAAAACACTGCAGAATACTGGGCAGAAGCATCTGGGCATAATTCTGGACAGTAGCATCCGGTTTTATGGGCATATGATTATTCAACCAAGCATTAAAAACACATATAAAACTAAATAATACGTCAAAGTGTTACAATCCAACAAATACAACACAAAAGTCTTACAATCTAACGGAGATACAAATTCTAATGATTATAAATGACATTACTTAAATAAACCTTAATTGTTCAAACAAGTTTCAATTTAACACATGATACCAAATCCCCACAAGATCATCAATTCATCTCATTCATTCCCTACATCAAAAAATAGGAGTGTATAAATCATCATATTCTTATTCAGCACGATAAATCAAAAAAGTATAAAAATAACTTTCCATCAAAGGTTCAAAGCAAAGGAGTGTTATACGCATTAAGTTCCGTCTCACTAAGTGGTTGCCATTCATCAACGTCTTCATCTTCATCAACTAGAACATAATCACTTCCTTTTTCTATCATATTAAATTAAATAATAAGTGTTAATGTAATGTAATTGTCTAATAATACACCCAAAATGATAAATATGAAACCTTGTGTTTGAGTAGCCGGTTCATGCTCTTCCCCATTAAGCTCATTGTCAATTACATCATCATTTACAAGTTCTCCCTCCGGAACTTCTTCAACAACCCAACATTCCAAATCTTGATAAATGCATTCATGATCGATCGGGTCGAAAGATCTCATATCAATTTTAAGCCTATAAAAATAATTACCAAATATCACAACATTTATATATAATCATGCATTACAATTAGATTATAAAAATAAACCTTATTAAAATAAATCGCACAATCATACCTATTTTGTAAACACAAGTTGTAGTGAATATAAACAACGTCACTTAGTCATTGATGTTCCAACCTATTCCTTTTTTTGGTGTGAATCCTTTCAAAAACACTCCAATTACGTTCACACCCGGAAGATGATGCAGTTTGGCTTAATATTCTAATTGCAAACCTTTGAGGCTTTAGACAATCTCCACCAAACAATTTCCACCATTCATCTAAAAATTAAATGGTTAGCAACACAATAATAAATACCATTCTAACATAACGCTTTATTAATAACATATAGTTTTTGAAATCTTATAGGGACGAGTAACATGACGAGATGCAACGGCACTACTTCTACCAAAGGTTCCTTCACTATCAAGGAACTTTTCTAATGCCAAGGTAACATCTAAAATATCCCGACCCTCATAGTATTTCTCGACCATATCAAGAACACCTTTAAACACCTCATTCCTATCATTCATGTTATTCTTACCATATTGAAAAGTTGGATTTAACCAATAAGCCGCACAATGAATACTTGTACACAACATCTTATCCCAACGATTATCAATTATGTCTAGATAAGCCTTGCACAAGTTTTTTTTACCTTGAAATAAATCAATTATCCCTCTCCCAGCCCGAGCCATACCATCATAAACATAACCCAATGATGGTTTTTTATCCGAATCACACAACCGCAAAAGCTTCATTAAAGGAACCATTGATTTAACCGCAATCCCACAACTTGTCCAAAAAGCATCATTCAAGATAATTTGTCTACATTCACTTGCAGTATTCACTTTTTTAGCTAAGTACATCTTCTTAAACTCGCTAGATATGACCATAGCTTGCAAATCATCCTTATGCTCAAGTAAACTTTGTAATGCAATGAATGTTGTAGCAAAACGGGTAGCACCTAGACGGATGATTTCTGTCCAACCCGGTCTCTGTCTCAACTAATCCAAAGGCCACTTGTGATTATAGATAAAAACAGTGATCTTTAATGCAAATGAAGCTAGAGTCTGCACATTTTCTTGTTTGCCGACATCCTGAAATATAAGATTAATGCAATGTGCTGCACATGGTGACCATGTAATAGTAGGATATCTTTCACATAACTTGGTACCAGCAAGTTTATAATTACAAGCATTGTCGGTAATCAATTGCACAACATTCTTTGCCCCAACCAATTCCACAATCTCAGCAAATAAATTACACAAATTTGTTGCATTGCTTGCAAAACTCGACGCATCAACAGATTTGAGGAATGAAATCCCTTTAGGACAATAAACCAAAAAATTTATCAAGTGTCGTTGTCTAATGTCCCTCCACCCATCACTCATAATTGTGCAACCACAATCAACCCAAGCACTTCTATATGAATCAATCAAAAGGAAACTTCTTTTTTAGCATCAACTAACAACTTAGACCGCAATGCATGATAAGTAGGCGGTTTGTAACCGTAACCTATACTCGCTACTTTATTTATTGCATGTTCAAAATAAGGAGAATTGCATGCATTCATTGGTATACAAGCATCATAAAACCACATTGCAATAGCCAAATCAACATCATGTATTCTTTCCTTTGATTGCATTGCTTTTTTGATACTAGGTTGAGAAGGATCGTTTATACCTTTAGTAAAGAAAGGTTGCAAAGTTGATTTAGCTTTTCTTTTTCCAGGACATTTGAATTGTGTGGCATCATCATCATCATCATCTTCTTCTTGGTTATTATCCTCCAATATGTTAACCTTATTTTTTCCCCTTATTTTAGCATTTTCTTCCGCTTCTTTAATAAGACCTTGCATCATAAATTTAACTTCCGGCGGTACTTTCTTACATGATGTACAATCACCCTTTTTATGAGCAAGATGTTGCTTAAGTCGATGTATTCCCCCACCTCGAAATTCTTTAAGACAAAAGTTGCAAACGGTTATTTCTTTATCGTTTTATCGTTGCAAAGTCCCATGCTTTATCGTTTTTGCCTCTCACATGCGATTGGACCGAAGAATTAGATTGGGTCTCCGATGGCGTGTTGTTTTTAGGATCCATAATCTATACATTTTAAACAAGGAAACATCAAACAACGAAATATCAAGCATTAACTAACATAATTCTTACATTTCAATAATCATAATACAAATATACAAACAAGTAAGTATAATCCATTCACAAATGACTAATGTTTATAATCCATTCTTACATTTCAATAATCATAATACAAATATACAAACAAGTAAGTATAATCCATTCACAAATGACTAATGTTTATAATCCATTTCAGTAACTAACATAACTAACATAATTCCTACTGTTTTTCACAAACATAATAATTTATAATCCATTCACATATACGCCTAATCATCTATCAATTTACATAACTAACATATACGCCTAATTTCAGTAACTAACATGATTACTATTCAATTTGGTTACAAAGAAATAATTCTTCTTGGTTACATATACGCCTAATCATCTATCAATTTACATATACTTTCAATAGATAACAAATAAGCATATATGCCTACTGTTTACATATAATAAGCATCTATCAATTTACATATACTTTCAATTATCAATTTACATATAATGAATTCAAAGGAAAAAGGAACAAATTAGAGATAGATGATACGGAATCGAGACTACCTTAATTAGAGAGTATAATCACGACTGGAGATCGACGGAGATGGCCAGAGGCGACGGATGGCGAGCGTATGCGGAGATGGCCGGAGGCGACGGAGATGGCCGAATGTATAATCACGACTGGAGAATGACGGAGATGGTCGGAGGCGAGCGTAGGATGCGGAGGTGGTGGCCGGAATTGGTGGTGGTGGCCGATTGTTTTTAGGGTTTTGGTCGTGGTCGAGATGTTGAACGAGAGAGAGAAAGAGATTTGTTTCCAAAAAATAAAATATCATATACATATTAATTATTAAATAATAAATACATTAATAATTGTCATTAAAAATTAAAAACTTTAGTACTTCGGTTCAATCCGAGTTGAAAAACCGGTTGGACCGGAAAACCGGCCTGTTGGACATTTTCCTCTTACATCTTCAAAACCGGTTTTGGTGGGCCCGCTTTTTCTCTAAAATCCGGTTCAACTGGCTGAACCGGTTTCAAAAACATTGCTTTATAGTCTAAAACAAGCACCAAGGACTTGGAATTCTAAGATTGATTTTCATTTGCTGAATCATAACTTTAGGAGGAGTTCAAGTGAGTCAACTCTTTACGTAAAGCAATTGAACTCACAAGAGACTTTAGTTATTTCTTTGTCGTTCATGATTTACTTGTGATTGGGAGCCTTATCTTATAAGAAAGCTTAGCTAGTAAGATTACTTAGAGGCAAAGTAAGTGTATGAACTAAGCTTATAAGCCTACAAATAATCAAAAGTTGGAATATATAACCAACCTTCAAAGATTATCTATTCTACACTTTCATTATCTATTGCGAAATATATAGCAACAAAGTTTTGCTACTCTAATCTTTCAAGTATAGCAATAAAGTCTAGTTACTTTAATCTTTCAAGTGTAGTTTCGATTCTATTTTCAAACATTTATATAGCTCTCTTCTTACGGGGCTATTTTATTACTCAAAATCCATTTTAATCTAGAAATGGCATCTAGTTCAACTAATCCTTCAATTTCAATGTTTTCCAGGTTGCATTATCATATTTGGGAGACTGATGAGTAGCTACATGTTTATGGAAGGTTGAAGAGACTGATGAAGATCCTCTAGCACTCGGAGCAAATTCAACTAATGCTCAACTTAGAAATTATGAGGAATATTTGTTAAAGAAAGATAAGGCTCTTACCTCTTTGCATTCAGGACTTGGAAATACCAAAAGCCGTGTGGGATAAACTCAAAGAAAACAATGAAGGTTCTGATAGAGTAAAAGTTGTTAGATTATTCAATTTCATAAGAGAGTTTGAATTGCTGAAAATGAAAGATGATGAAGTCGTGAAAGATTATTCATTGAGAATGATGGATGACGTTAATTAGATTAGGCTTCACATTGAGAAATATTTAGAGAAATGGGGGCGGGGGGCGAAGGGGGGAATAACTCAAAAGTTTGAAGCCAAACTTTCCGCAATAGAGGGTTTCTATGAGATCAGTGGAAGAAGTTGAAGGTGTTTTTCAAGCTTCTTATAGAAGTGATACGGATAGAGGTGCAAAACAAAATATTTATAAAGGTTCTATCTCACCAAATACTTCCTCAATATCAAAGAAAGGTACTTTCCCTCCATGTCTAAAGTGTCAAAATATAAACCATCGCAAAACTGATTGTTGGTTCAAAGATAAACCAAACTTTAAGTGCGATTTTTGCAAAAAAGTTAGGTCATGTTGAAAAATATTGTAGAATCAAGAAAAAAAATAATGGTCATACACAAACCCTTCAACAAGAAATTGTTCCAGAGAACCAAGAAAATGAAGAACATTTGTTCATGGCTTCACATCTTGATAAACATACAAAAAGTATTGCATGGTTCGTGGATAGTGGATGAACAAGCCATATGACTCCGGAACCAACTTTCTTTAAAAATCTGGACACCGCAGTCAATATAGAAGTGAAGTTAGGAGATGGGAGAATTGTTCAAGCCAAGGGAAGAGGTACTATTGCTGTTAAAACAAAAAGATAATGTACTAGATGCAAATTATTGACTCAAATATGATGGCAACAAAGTGGTATCAGATATTCTGGGTTGCACCTATAAGGCGGTTGCAATATCATATTTCGATTTTATCTAGTTAGTGTATTAAGATTGTTGTTAGATACTAGTTTGAATAATTAATCTTTTGTTTACCTTTTACTATGTAAACTTAGTTACTAAGATAACTGATGTCGTGTAAACGAGGTTAAGTTTTAAGAAATAGAAAGAACCTTACTGACTATACACAACTCAGGCAAGAAGACCTGATCGTATAATAGTATAGAATGGTAAATCCGAGTCGAACACTAGGAACAGATATTAATTATGAATAATATAGAAAATGTTATATAATGAAAACAGTAAATGAATGGACGTTTTAGTTCCGTTAGAACAATTGACTAAAAATTATGAAATGTAATTAGAACTTTAAATTAAATAATAAAGAGGAATACTTTATAAAACAATTAATCAAATAAAAACACTCGATTCAAACGATGGAAAAAATGTATTCACTAGATTTCGATTATCACTTTATCGATTTGCTCAAACATTGGATTTTATTGCGACATAACTAATGAGATAACTCCTTTTCCGAAGTAAGTTAATCTAACACAATTAAGAAAGACACAAGGTTGTTTTCAACACGCTAATTGTTCAAATAACGTTGCCCACCGAATTGTGTTCTAAATTAAACCTACACCGTTTATGTGATTTATCCTTATAACTTGAATCAACAAAGTCTATAGTTAATTAAAACTATCTTGCTCATTAAAGGTTATTATCAATTATTCATCCTAGCCTATCAAACTCAATATATCTAGCAATAATCATCAACAGCAACCAATAATTATCAATAATTTACTATTCAAAAGGAAATCTCGATTAAATAATAAACCACGCTAGGTAATCGCAAATAACCAATTAATAATCAAGGATCATCGAATAAACATGTAAACATTCATAAAATCCAAAAGCTTTCGCAAATCAATAATCAAACCATCATCTAAGTATTGTCATCTAAGCAAATACATAAATAGTTTAGCCACTCATAACTTTACAGAAACTCAGAATTGAAAATGAAATCGAAATCATAATCGAATGAAAAAGAAAAGTGTTTTCAAATCGAGAAACCAAAAGAATGAATTAACCAATGAAAAACTTTGATTCTCTAAGATTTTAATCCTTAAAAATGCTCCTGGAATGAGGTTGAAATGATTGAAAATCGGCTGGAGAGAAAACAAGGGTGATAACCCTAAAAATGTCGAATTAATCCGTACGCCGTATGGATGCAAAAAGCCCACGGTCCAAGGCCGCGTAACTGGCAGCCCGGCTCACTCAATCCATACGCCGTATGGAAATTCCATACGCCGTATGGATGTAAAAATCTAACTTTTCATCAATTCGACTTCTCGTCTTCAAGCTTCAAGTTTTAAATCTTTTCTTCAACATTAGCTCGTTTCCTGCTTCATTTACAATTCAAGCTCCAATAAACTTGATGGCACCCGAAAGCGTCGGTGTCGTTAATGGAAACTAATCAGGCGCCAACAGGGATTTTAAAATTATATTTAGTGGGGCTTAAATTATATGTACTACCTACTCTGGTTAGTAAGCGGTAAGTATAACCTAAGATCGTTCTATGAATCCAAACGTGTGGGCAATTAAAGTTGGCACTTTCAGTAGGGAAGTATCTAGGATGGAACAAAGTAGGTTGGTTTGGGGGTTTTAAACTAAAGATAAGTAATTAAAATGCAGGAAATTAAAGTACAGGAAAGCAGATAAAGATAAATACGTGATTGTTGAGATTTCGACAATTAATATTTCGGGATGACAGAATAAATAGGGATGATACTAATGTGGCAACCAAACTACTAGGCGTAAACTCTAGAACCCTACCAACTCAATTTCCCATTGGCATGTCACTAGGAACTAGGTTATCATGATTCTGATCGGAGCAATACGCAAACTCCCAATACTTATCTAGTTGAAAGATAAGCAACCTATTTTGGTTTTATACCGAGGTTCATGAATCAGTAGCGTATCGTCTCATAGGTCTGACCTTTCTTAACTCCTAAAAATAGTTACTGCTCGATTAGCACATAAATTAATAACTTCTTAAATCTAGACCGCCGATTTTGTAAGACTTGGTGTTTTAAGGATTCTAGGTCATGACGACTTTAATCTTATTCCGAAGTCCTGTTACCATTCATTTAAACTCTAGTTACTTCGACTTATGATTCAAATCTCTCCTTTTCAAACAATTATACATTCCCGGATTACCTTTCTTAACTCCTAAAAATAGTTTACTGCTCGATTAGCACATAAATTAATAACTTCGTAAATCTAGACCGCCGATTTTGTAAGACTTGGTGTTTTAAGGATTCTAGGTCATTACGACTTTAATCTTATTCCGAAGTCCTGTTATCATTCATTTAAGCTCTAGTTACTTCGACTTATGATTCAAATCTCTCCTTTTCAAACAATTATACATCCCTGGATTATTCGCAGTTTGTTAAAACTTGTTTCATATGCGGACCATGCCTTTCAATGATAGACAGTGTACTTTACGTAGTAATTCCACGGTTTCTTATATCAACATGCGGTCAAGAGTAATTGATAGTGAAAGTGACACTCTATCTAACTAAATGTAAAGCAGTGCAGAAATGTAAACCTAATATATACAACGAGTGGTTTCAATGTGTCTTACTTATTGCATGTAATGGGCACAGATAACTACTTACCATAATTAAGGTTTGATAACACATAAAAAGTCAAGTTTTTAAGTGTTATTATATCACATTTTCAGCCCAATTTTGGATGAAAACATTTGAAATATACATTTTTATATTAAATTTCATAATTAAGGCTAAAATATAGACGGTGCTTCAAGAATCAGCTAAAACGGCCTAAAAACGAGTAAAATAGAGCACAAACGATCATAAGCATTCTCGTTCACGCTTTTAAGTACTTTTTGAGTTCCACTTGGAACTATGACCTCTAAATTATGTTGTTCTCTTCCTTAGGAAATAACGATTGCGTGGATATAAAGAACGCTCAAAACGGACAACCGACGAAGAAGTTACGCCCAATCAAAGAATCAAGGAAATACGGCTAGGAAATACAGTTGGGAAGAATACGGCTGGGCAAGTAAGAATACGGCTGGGCAATACGGCTGGGAAATACAAGTGTCATTCTGCTCGCAATTATTTACAGGTTATATCTATCCTTTCTCATATTAATTCGTCATAATGTTCTTGTTTGATGTTTATGATTTATTAATGTTTGAAATGTTTATTGCCATGCTTTGTGAGTAGTTGCTTGATTGTTTGCCATGATTTAGATAGTTGTAATCATGTATGATTAATGGAATTGTTAAACCTTGTATCTGTCTAAACTTATCATGCATCTATACTTAGTTATTGATCACCCTTTCCAGTCCTTCACGTGACTATCACCTTAGTTGTAGGCCTAAGTTAGGGTAGATTGTTATCTGTGTTATCGTACGAACCCATGTTTGTTACTGTAATTCGGATAAAGTACTGGGTATAGCGATGGAAACACCACTGGTGGAGTACAACCGTGGAAGCTCATGGAAAAGCCGTTGGTACCGACATTGTGGACTACCTAGAAATTCTAGATATGGTCTAGGCACCATAAAGCTGTGGAAATGCTAAGTACACCGTAGGTCTACCTCTAGTTACAAAAATCTATGGAAATACAGTAACTAAAGTACACCGTATCTATAGTTAGGGTTAGTGAACATGTGGAAAAGCAGTCATACATGGTGAAACTAATTCTGGTTACAAACGTTGTGGAAATGCTTTAAGAACTGTACACTGTAACTGTACCTAGAGCTAGTTAACTGTAGGACAACTGGAGTACATGGTATACAGACCTCTGATTATATGAGATTGTGGATAATGGTTACAGTACTGTACACCTTAAAGTACCTAGGGTTAGCAAGCTGTGGAAAATAACGCACTGTACCCCGCTAAGTGTGCCTAGGGATGAATGACTGATCGCAAAGGAGAGTTCTAGATCATGACAGAAGTAATTGAGCTAATAAAACCTAAGGAATGAGTCTGGAGATGAAAGTCAAGCCCAACAGTGGTTCAGGATTCTTAAAACCCCTAGACTCTACAAAACTGATAATTTAGAATACAAATATAATAATTAGTACACGTTTAGATAATAATATTTAGACTTAGGTGTTAAGAACGGTCAGAATAACCTAAGGGCAATCTGTTACCTTATTCCTGCACCCTTCAAGTGTCACTAGTTCTAATCAGACAGTTTGGTGGGTCGAATAGCCTATTCTAATCAGAATCACGATAGCCTAGGTACTCAGTGACATACTAATTTAGAATATATCTAAAGAAGTAGGGTCCTAGTGTTTACATCCATAGTTTACTTGTCTGTTACCTAAATGTATCCCATAATGACCATCATCACAATAATGCACGATCCTAAATCATGGTGAACTACGTCTCCGTCATCCTTAAGTGTTACATATCTGCTAACTTCCCTTTTATTTTATGTTTTATTATTTTAATAAATTATAAAAACAAATACAAACTTATCCAACTATTCAAAACCCAGCTTAATTACTGAGTTATCCGAACGATCTCTACTTCAATTCTACCGTGAGGAACGACCCTGGATCATCCTTGCCACATACTAGTATCAGGTATTCGTACCTAATAATAGTAAGTTGTTCGGAAGGTTTTGGCTCCCCCTGACTATTATAAATTTAAAACTACCCATGATGCCTCCTTGAGCGTGAGGTCTGCAACGGCAGGGAAGCGATTCCTGGACCGACCGTTTGGGGCGCATCAAGTTTTTAGTCGCCGATGCCGGGGACGGTAGTACGATTTGGAGTTTGTTTAGATAAAGTAGTTTTTAAGCGATCCTTTTGACTAAGATTCACCATCCCTATCATAAGTTACTTTCTGCCCGTAGATTAGCATAGTTTAAATTAACTTAGCATAGTTTAGATTAAATTCCCTTCTCACCTTAACTTTTATTCTTAAACCTTCTTCGTGTGTTCTCTAAAACTTGGGTAATGGCAAATGTACAACAACTAATAGATCAATTTGATAGTCTTGTTCAAGATAGATTTAGAAGTGACCCCCACGTAGATAACGAATGTCAAGGGTATAGTAGGAATTATGTGGATAACGTAAGGTACCTAGATCCTCAAATACAATATCAATATGACCCTTACCATTTCCAACAATATCAACCTTACTATCCTGAACCATTCGAAGTCTACCCATACTCATCTTACCCTGTACCTGAACCCCAACCGTATGAGAGTTCTGACTTGAGAGATACGTCTTTAACCTTTCTCAGCAATAATGTTCCTTTCTCACCCCCTTACAACTCATTTGAACAATTATTAAAAGAACAAGAGGACTTGCTTAAACGCATCACTCATAAGTTAAAAATGAGTAGTGAGGGAGATAGGAATCAAGTTAGACCCAGCTTTAGGCTACAGAAAGATGATAGGAACACGTACACCACATCTACCTCACTCGACACAGACTTTCATTCCAATGTGTCTAGTTGCAAACTTTCTTATAATCCTACACCTACCCAATCTTCTAAATCTTCACCTCCACCCCTTCTTAACCTATCGACGTCCAAGACCAACGAAGAGTTCATTCTAGAGGAGCTTTTCGAACCATTGCCACTCAAAACTTCCAGCCGGGGTGACGAGTATGACAAGGTAGACGAGGAGATAGAATTGGAGAACCCGGAGGTGGAGATCTATATAGAAGACTCAGCTTCAGAAGGACGGGAGGAATGTTCACCGACTCTAAGAAGTGATCTCATCCCAACTCAAACTGACGTGGTTGACACTATCCCACATATCTTTCCGGATGAATCACTCCTTGATCTAATAAAACCTTCTATTGCCTTAGATAAACTAGTCACCCAAGTAGTTGATGAGAATGTTGCTACAAGATTGGAGATGTCAATGGACTCTGTCCCACCTCCATGCCCAAAGTACAACATTATCCTCAACAAAGAAACCATAGGAAGTAAGGTGGGTTCTGCGTCAAGGTCGCCCTACACACCATCTCTCCACTACATAATGACGTATACATCATGGAGTGATGAGGACCTCTTTGACCAACCCAATCCAAATTGAGAAAGTACAAGAAGTTGAGAGATTTATTATACCTCAATTAAAACAAATCACTCACTTCGACGCACCTTCTCATCTTATTGGACATACCCTAGGAATAACCTGCTTTAACTATATAGGTATGCGCCAATACTACCACTTGTGTCTACTAATGGATGCAAGTGAGCTAGGGTTTTATGAGAAATAGAGCTAGAGTCAGGCTCGAGACTCGAACAAAAACAAGCGCTTCTCGGGAGGCAACCCGTGTCTAACATAGTATCGGTAGTAGTTAACTAACCCCAATAAGTAGAAAATGAAACCCTAAAAAGCATGTTTAAAAAGTTTTCTTAAATTTTTGTGAACAAAAAAAAAAAAAAAGGAATGATTTTCAAAAATGACTTGGAACTTAAATTTCATATTCAGTGAAGTCATGGTTTTTGAAAGTTAAAGTAAATCTTTTGCTAAAAACCTGAAACTTTCCTTCTCCCACTTGTTTGAACTTCATTATCATTACACCATTATCTAAGATCTCAAGTTCTCTGCATCCTTTCATTTGCAAACATGGAACCCTGCTAGCAACTTGGTTATCTAGGTGCCTTAGTCATCATAGACACCACTCACATATATTCCTGTGAACATACATAAGATCTTTCAATGCCTTATAACATGATGTGTATGTCCATGTGTGTATTATGCTCGAACTCGTTTAAAAATAGGTGATTTGGAAATCTTTATACTTGGCCACCTGATTAACTGAATCTACTTGTATTTCCATATCTATTGCTTATGCTGAAATGAAGTTGTAGGCGGCAAACACTTTTATATGTGTGATTAGACTCGAAGTCATACATTGGTTTGTTTTTCAAAAACCTTCGCTTTTAAAAATCTTTCAAAAACCAGTGAGTCTATGACTTAGAGAATAATCACATGTCTATTAGATTACATTTGTCTACTCTCTTGTTTGTACAAGTGCCTAACAGATAGGGATTAGCGCCTATGGATGGAGAATCTTTAAGTATAATGGTGAAATGACAAGGGGATCCTTATCGTTCATTATATTTGGAAACTTTGGAGCATTGCTTAGTAAGGAAATGATATATCTTTAGGAGACAAAAGATGATTACATTCTAGCCCTTTCAGAATTTTCATCGAGCAGATAACCTCGACATTCACCATATGTTCCCACATATTCCATAAATCTAGCCATACCTTACTACATCCTTGGTTGCAAGTAGAGCATTTCATGGAACCTGAAACCACCATTACCACCACAACCACATCCACCTACCCATCACACCTATCATTTCCACCAGTAGGGACCATGAAGCATCACAACACTAGTAGTTCTTCCAGCTTATATGAGTTCACTGCTAAACCTTAGGAATATAAGTTGATCAAGGAATGGACATTAAGGTATTGAAGACGGGATTGAAATGGAAGCTGGATATCTCATCCGACAAGAACAACATTACATTTGTCCCATCAGTTCGTCAGAGAAGATCTCGGGTGATAGAAGTTTAAGGTCAATAGATTCAGCACTTCAGATCATCATAAGCCGTTAAGTTACATCAATAGCTCACGATGATTAGGATCCTTGACCATTATCTCTATCAAGCATTTGGTGCATCTTGGTTGATTCTGCCTGCTTCCTGATGATGTTATCACTTCGTTTTCTACAATCTATCCTTTTAGTCCGAGTTATTAGCGAAATTGGTGGATAGTGTGAATGAAGAATATACCGAATGAGCTTGAGTGCACTTCATGAGGAAGGAGTCTGACCCAACACTGGTGCCGACGCAGTCTACCTTCAGATCATCAGCTCACAGCCGTATAGGGGAGTTTCCTCGTTCTTATCTATGTTTTGTTATGATCATATGTGTTTTACTTTTATCGTTTAATAATCTATATCATTTCCTAATCTTATCACTAAGTGTGGGATTCCAGCCCAAATACAAACACTTGAGAAACATTTTTCGATGTTCAAACTCTAAGTGTGGGATTTCACTTTTCAGTTAAATCTCCACTCAAGAGAACATTAGGGACAATGTTCCTCTAAGTGTGGGATAGTGGTATAGAATACCTTAAGTTAGATTCTTACTTCCAAAAGCAAACTCGGAAAATATTCCTCAAATTAAAAAAAAAAACCTCACTTTTGCTTAAAATTTTTCAAAATTTTTGAATTAAAATGTATTGAGAGGAATCATTTTCATATATGAGTAACGTATTTTGGAAAATAAGATTAAATAAGTTAGGAATCACTTGCGAGTTGACATCACTGCGATCCGAACTGAGACTTGCGAACCGAGATTCTGCGAGTCGAGCTGAGATTGCGAGTTGAACTGAGTTTTGCGAGTCGAGATTTTTACTTTGTCTAAATTCGCAAATACACTTTAACTTTAAACTTCATGATGTCAGACCTTAGCAAAATGATTGAGATGGAACACGAGATTGGCAAATCTAATGTCCCACCTAAATTGTTGAGAGTTGAGGACTATTTTAGCTGGAGGGATAGGTTTGAATCTTACTGTAGATTCCATGATCTATCTATCTGGATGTGTATCAAGAATGGATACACGGCACCTACCCAGACTGTTGAAAATGCAATTGTGGTTCTCACTTATCAACAGATGAGTGAAGCACAAAAGAAGGAATTTGAGATTGAAAACAAGGCTCATTCATCAATCAAGATGAGTCTTCCTAAGGAGCTCAATCATCAACTCAAATCCTTCCATACTGCTAGATCTTTGTGGACAGCTCTTGAAAAGAGATGTGAAGGAAGTCCAGAAGTTAAAGCAGGCAAGAAAAATCTCCTGAAAAAGCAGTTTACTGTGTTTAAAGCTATGAAAGGAGAAGATCTTGATGCTTATACCACAAGATACTACCATTTGCTGAGTGAGCTAGATGATCATGAGATTATTTCTACAGAGACTGAGAAAACCGACAAGTTTATTGAGGGTTTACCGTCTAAGTGGGAAATGCATGGCATAATGCTCAAAGACAACGATGAGAGGTATGCAACCATGACCTTAGAGCAGGCAATTGATAAGCTCAGAGGTTATGATTTCACCAAGAAAACTAGAGATACTGATTCTGATCAGGCTCAGGATCCGGGACTTTATCATGGAAAATCTACTTTCTCTACTGCTTCCTCGAGCTCGACCACTGCTTTATTTGTTGGTAATGCTGAAGGAAAAGGTGAAATGATTACCGATGATCTGTGTCTTCTTACATCATCTGGTAGTGATGCAAAGGGCAAACCAACTGAGAAGTCACCTCAAGAGCATCAAAAGATGCCTATGAGTGTGAAATCTGCTGAACAGCAATTATCTGTTCTTGCTTCCTTTGTAGCTTCTTATGAAAACTACCTTCAAGGGAAAATCAATGATCCAATTATGTTTGACGAAGATTACGATCAGATTGACCCTGATTATCTAGAAGAAATAGACCTTCAGGACCAACTTGCTATGTTGTCAAGAAGGGTAAAGAATTTCTTGAAGAAAACAGGTAGAAAGGTAGTTGGCAATAGATCAGGGTTTGATAAAACCAAGATCAAGTGTTTTAACTGTCAGGGTTATGGACACTTTGCTAGAGAGTGCCAAAGACCTAAGGTAGAAGCTGGCAATGGACAACAAGGTTCGGGAAGTACTCTCGCTTCCAAAGCCTTAGTTGTGAAACAGTTGGATGGATCGTATGAATGGAAAGCTCAATCTGAGGAAGCTTTCATGGCAGAAATTGATGGATCTACATCCTATATGCCTACTGATGTAGAGGGTGAGGTAAAAGTGCCAGAGGTTGCAGCTAAAGCAAGTGATGAAGATGTGCTATATATGGAGTCAACTGAAAACATGACTCCTGAAGACTTTGTAGCACGCATGGCTGAAGTTCAAACAGACAAGAAAAGGGTATGTCTTGATATTCTTACTCTTGCTGATGTCTGTTATTTAGTTACCGATTTGCAATCACAGGTTAGTATTTTAAATGTAGCAAATAAAAACCTGACATCTCAAGTTAGCTTATTGACTGAATCTAGTAAGGCTGTTAGATCTGAACTTGAACTAGCCAAGATTGATGTGCGTAGGTTAAGTGATGATAAACAGGATTTAAAAGATAAAATTAAGTCTGATGCTTCTGATAGGAGTGCTCTTAGAGATACCATTAATGAAAAACCTGTCATCATAGATGGTCTCTATATTAATCTAAAATACTTAAATAAGAAAACAGCTAATAAGGAGAAAGAGTTAGCTGACTGTCAATTGAAGCTAGTTGAGCAAAATAGAAAGATAGAAAATTATAGGACCACTGAGATGGACAAAATGCTTGATGCTCAACGAAGTGTAAAGGATAAGTCAGGATTAGGTTACAATGAGACACCTCCTCCTTTCAATTCGAATTACACAAAGCTTCCAGAAGATACTGAAATGACGGAAGTAAGTTCTGAGAAAACAGTAGCTAAACCTGATCTGTCAGAGGCACAGAAGGAGTTTATTAAGAATCCTTCATCTGATGATAGTAAGAGAGTTTCTTTCACCAAAGTACAGTTTGTACCGGGTGGAGTAATTCATGATACTAAGATTGATGAATTGATTAATAAAGAGCATGTTATTAATCCTTTAGTGCCTAAGACTCCAATAGCGGTTACCAAAGTTAGTAAGTCACGAAAACAGATGTCGTACTTCAAGTGTCACCAAAAAGGACACGTATCTTCCTGTTGCCCAAATAAGAAGTTGGAAGCTATACATAAGTTAGTGAATACTGATAAGAGACCGACCACTTCTAGTTCGATTGTAGATAGGTTAGGCTCCAAACCGGGATTAGGAAGCAAACCTATAAACATTCTGAAAAGAGATGGTAATCATAGTGTCTCTCCACCTAAACCTAAAAGGGCTTATACTCTAAACGAAAATACTTTCAATAAGCCAAGAGATAAGACACCTTCGAGGTTTAGGACCCCAAGTAGAAACCATAGTCAATTTGAGAATGGTTCTACTTCGAGTGCACAGGGATCTAAGTATGTGCCTAGGAGGTTTTCTACTCACTCTCCTCATAGGCCCAAGACTATAGATCATCAAAAATCTCAAACTCCTGTGAAAGCTACCAAGACTCCAAATGGAAACAGTTATGGTCACTTTAAGGAGGTTCAGATTGTAGATGATCAGGGACAAACCAAGACCGTAATGGCTTGGGTCCCTCTTGATAAATAACTGTGTACAACTTGTTATGTGTAGGAGCAGACTGTGAACAAGGACAGTTGGTGGTATGTAGACAGTGGATGCTCAAGGCACATGACAGGTGAACGAAGTCTACTGAAGGACTTCAAAGAAGGTTTCAAGCAAAAAGTAAATTTTGCAGGAGACAAAGGAGGAGTAATTACAGGGAAAGGAAAAGTTTCAAATGGAACTTTGACTCTAGAGGATGTGAATTACGTTGAAGAACTAACTCATAACCTAGTGAGTGTTTCCCAAGTCTGCGATAAAGGTCATCCAGTTCATTTTAATGAAAAGGAGGCTTTAATTCTGAAGCCAGGCTTCACAATTCCTGAAGAATGGATATTGATGAGGGCACCAAGGAAGAAAGACATCTATGCTATAAACATCGGTGTCTCTAATTCTTCAATAGTGTCGACATGCTTACTATCCAAGGCCTCAGAAGCAGATGCACTTTTATGGCATAGGAGAATGGCACATCTGAACTTTCGAAAAATGAATTTTATAACCAAGAATGGGTTAGTTCTAGGTGTACCACAAAATCGTTTCGAGTCTGAAGACAAGTGTGTTCCTTGCCTCAAAGGAAAGCAGCACAAGAAACCACACAGGTCTAAGACTGAAAACTCGATCTCCTCGCCATTTGAACTGCTGCACATGGACCTCTTTGGCCCTATAAGCAAGAGAAGTCTAGGTGGCAAGTGTTATTGTTTAGTTATCACAGATGATTATGCTAGATTCTCATGGGTATTCTTTTTGGGATCTAAAGATGAAACTCCAGGAATTTTAATAGAGTTCTTTGATCTAGTAGAGAATGTCTATAAAACTAGAGTTAAGCGTATTCGTAGTGATAACGGAACAGAATTCAAAAATTCAACGTTGAATATCTATTGCTTAAGCAAAGGGATAATTCATCAATTCAGTGCACCATATGAACCTCAACAGAATGGTGTAGCTGAAAGGAAGAATAGAACGTTGATTGAAGCTGCTAGAACTATGCTTGCAGATTCAAAGCTTCCGGTCTTCTTTTGGGCAGAAGTGGTGAATACAGCATGTCATGTTCTAAATAGGTTCTTACGGTCAAAAAGCGTAACAAGACTTGTTATGAATTATTAAATAATAAGAAACCTAATCTGAAGTGATTTGAACCCTTTGGAGTTCCATGTTCAATATTGAAAACAGGAAATCAAGCTAAATTTGGTGAAAAGGCGGACGAAGGATTTTTCCTAGGTTATATGCCCAACTCACCAAATAAAAGAGTTTTCGATAAAGTCACAGGACGACTGGAAATTGTTTATAACATTGTAGTTACGAGCTATGTACCTGCTGTACATAAGGGATTTGATTGGCAATTTGACTATTCAGATCTCTTTCAGTCATTTAAAGTTCCTATAAGTGACTTTGTCAGTGATTCAGAGATCTCTAAACACTTATTTTCTGAAGAATCGGACAATGGTCCTTCTTCAACATCGAGTGTTCCGAAATCTGGAATCAGGACACCAAATGACTCAAATGAAGCTTCTTCAAGTGGGTCACAACAACCTTCAAAGGATAAGTATCAAGAAACTGCAGATTCTGAAAAGGATCTTCAAACAACGTTTGATGATATACTTACCTCTTTGAATCATTTAAGGTTGTCTTCAGCAAGTTCAGAAGATATTCCTTCATTAGAAGAGATTGGTACTAACTTAGGAGATGAGTTAATAGTTGATCCTATACCGGTTACAAGAATGAGTAAGAATCATCCCGTTGAAAACATCATCGGTGATATTAATACTCCTGTTTAGACTAGGACTCAATCTAAAGCTAGTACTTCTGAAGATTTAGAAAGCTTGTATACTGCTATGAAAGAGACAGGGATTCCTAATCAATGTCTATATTCATGCTTTATCTCACAAATCGAGCCTAAAAATGTGCAGATGGCTCTCAAAGAAAGTTCGTGGGTTGAAGCTATGCAAGAAGAACTGCAACAGTTCTCTAAATTACAAGTATGGGAGTTGGTTGACCTTCCAAAGGGAGAATATCCAATTGGAACTAGATGGGTATTTAAGTGTAAGAGAGATGACCGGGGAGTCATTACTCGCAATAAAGCTCGTCTAGTGGTTCAAGGGTTTAATCAACAAGAGGGGATAGATTACAATGAAGTGTTTGCACCAGTTGCTAGGCTAGAAGCAATTAGAGTATTCTTAGCATTTGCCTCTTTTAAGGGTATCAAAGTTTATCAGTTGGATGTTAAGAGTGCCTTTTTGTATGGAAAAGTTGAAGAATTGGTATATGTTTCACAACCGCCAGGGTTTACTGATTCTGAACATCCAGATAGAGTATATCGTTTGAATAAGGCTCTATATGGATTACATCAGGCACCTAGGGCATGGTATGGAACGCTATCAACTTATTTACTTGAGAATGGATTTACAAGAGGATCAATTGATAGTACACTTTTTATAAAATGGAATAAGAATGACTTTCTATTAGTACAAGTATATGTTGATGATATTATCTTTGGATCTTCGGATGAAAAGATGTGTCAAGAATTTGAGAAAGTCATGAGAAAAAAGTTTGAGATGTCTGCAATGGGAGAGTTAAATTTCTTCTTAGGATTACAGGTTGATCAAAAGAAGGATGGATTCTTTATTCATCAATCTAAATATACATATGAGCTATTAGAACGCTTTAAGATGGATGAAAGTAAGGTCTATAATACTCCAATTCCAGTTAATCACAACCTTGGTCCAAATACATCGAGTGATAGCGATGTGGATCCAACTCTTTATAGAGCCATGATCGGATCACTAATGTATTTAACTGCCTCTAGGCCTGACATTATGTTTGCTGTTTGTATATGCGCAAGATATCAGGCAAATCCGAAAGAGTCACATATGCAAGCTGTGAAACGGATTCTTCGTTATCTCAAAGGGAAACCGAAGCTGGGACTTTGGTATCCGATTGATGGAGACTTAGATCTTATAGCTTATACTGATTCGGATTATGGAGGATGCAATCAAAATAGGAAATCTACGACCGGAGGATGGCAATTCTTAGGAGGTAGATTAGTATCCTAGCAGTGCAAGAAGCAAAGCTCAGTAGCCATTTCTACATGTGAAGCTGAGTATGTTGCAGCTGGCAGCTGTTGTTCTCAAGTTCTTTGGATTCAACAGCAACTGCGGGATTACGGGTTAAATATAACCAATACTCCTATGATGATTGATAACGAATCTACAATGTCAATCACCAACAATCCGGTAAAGCATAGTAAAACTAAGCATATTGATATTCGACATCATTTTATTAGAGACTGTGCTGAGAAGAATTTGATAAAGTTAGTTAAGGTTCCATCTTTGGATAACTTAGCAGACTTATACACCAAGGCGTTTGACAGAGCTAGATTTGAGACGTTGGTTCAACTTAACGGAATGAGAAATCCAGAGTGATTAGTCTTCCAAGGGTATTTTTTTGTAATAGTTAATAGTCTGTGTCATGTTTTAAAAAAAAAAAAGGTGGGCGTATGGCATTCATTTGCTTGTTACCTGAGGGGAATCGCCTCCAATAAAAGAACAACCGAAGTTCTTTTAGAAAAAGCTTTAAGTTTTGGCTGTAAAAACTTGGGAGATGATAGTACATTAGGAGAATACGGTTTCGAATAATAACCTTAAGTATTAAGGATGATATGTTAGTAGATTCTTATAAGTTGCATCAAAATGATGATTGTTAATTAAGATTATACTTATATTTATCTTATTATACACCTCTATCCACTGATTATAACTTGTCCTTTTACTTAACAAGTGATAAGAATAATTTAAGTCTAGTCAGCTTCATCATACGATTTATTGGTAGGCAGGTTATGCTAAGTTTTCCGAGCAGTAAAGAAATATAACTGTCATGTGTACTATCTTATGTGATCTGTTATATAACGTATGACATATGTCTTAATTGTTGAATGATAGTACTACCATGCACTGTGATCTAAAATAAAAAAAAATTGAAATGATACAAAGTATCATAATGCTAAAAGGTGAGTTATATGTTTCGAAAGGGCATCATTTAGTAACCTCTACCTTACATATGAAAGATACAAAGTATCTCGTGTCAAGTGTATGTTATATGCTTCTAAAGAACATCATTTAGTAATCTCTACCTTGATAATACAAGATACATTGTTATGTGTTGTACTTGAATTCTTCAGTATGTTGTATAGTAGAAAACACTAGATATTGTGCACATTAATAATAAAAGATTGGCTCAGAAATCTGTGTGTAATCTGTTTATGTGGATCATAATACTGATAATTGTTTTGAACTGTCTATGATATTTGAACATTCACTTTTGTGAATAATAAGAAATCATAAGTTATATTTCAATGAAATGTTATATCATGTGGATAAAGGTACATAAGATATAATTTTATAAATATAAGTTTATTACTGATTAACGTTGTGATTTTCTTGTGCTTATATGAATTTCATGAGGTATGTATACTAACAATCATCTTAGGCTTATTGCAATATAATAAGTACCGCTTATTCTCTCTAATATGATTCCTAAGCAGTTAAAACTTTAAGCGTGTTATATTAAGTTATTTTAGAATGTTAGTAGTTTTATTAATTTCAACGTTTGTAATTATTACTTTGAATTAATAAGAGTTTTAATTATTATTCTGATTTACCCTTTGGAATTGAATTATACTGGATATTTAGTTTAACTGTTGAACAACTGTTTGTTGAAAATTGAAAATATTATATAGGCTACGTGGCATATTAATCGAAAGTCTTCCGACTCACAGTGTAGTCGAGCAGCGTGTCCTGATTTAATATCAGCGGTTAATTTTTCTATTATAACCTATATATATATTTTTATATATACTTACGACCATCAGGTATATAAGTGAATAATTTTAGCTCGAAGATTTTTCTTTATACAAGATTAACTGTATCACGGGTTTAGTCGGTTAATATATGTAAGAAGATTCTCGTTGAGGAAAAATTATGCGAAAACATTTTATTTTAAAATGTTTAGGCTAAATAGTTACAGAGATAACTATTCATATAACCGGGTTTTTTTTTAATTTATACTTAGTATAAAATTCGCGTTTTTATTTAATTTTGTGAGTTTGACTAGTCAACTTGCGAATCGAGATGAACTGCGAATCGAGTACAGGGTATAAAAGGGTGGTCAAGCGAGTCAAACTCCTCTCCGAACCCATTTGATTTGCGAGTTCACTTAAACTCTGCGAATCCAGTTCTTGCGAAACGAGTCGAACAGAGTCTTTCATTTGATTTTGATTTGCCTAGTTACAAGGAAGAGTTTTTGATTCGTAGCTTATATCTACTTTCAATTTACGAACATTTTGAGGTATAAATCAACGGATTTCACCGTTTAAATTACACGATATCAAAGCTTTTATGAATCTAGGGTTTCGTTTCAAAATTTGAATGATTAACGTAGATTAAGGTGTTATTTGACAAGAATCTTGAAGATTAATGTTAAACGAATCTTAATGAATGTAAATAAATCAATAGATCACTTTTAATAGATAGATTAATTGATTTCTGTTTCAACTCGCCATATCAGTTCATGCTGCGAGTTGAACACTCGACTCGCAGACTTTGCGAGTTGAGTTTCTGATCTTGACTATTTGACCATGCGAGTTGAGTTTCAATTCAATTCGCAGATTACATTTCGCGAGTTGACATTGATTTTTTGACTTATTGACCTTGCGGACCGAGTAGATTAGCGAATCGACTTGCGAGTCGAGTTGCGGATTGACTTGGTTAGCGAGTTGATATGGTTGCGAGTTGAGTTGCGAACCGAGTTGAACTCGATTCGCACATCATATTTCTACGAGTCCAGTACTTAGCAAATTTTAAAAAAAAAATTTAAAAAGAAAGGTTTTATATAAATGTTGCGACTTTTTCAGTAATAATGGACTTGTCTTGAATTATATATGTTTATATCGAAAGACTATCAATTCAAGAGGTAATTGAGTGGCGTGTCCTAATTCTATATTAGCGGTATAACTTATATTTATCAAAAACGTTAATGACTTGAGAATTACAAATTAACAAGTAATTAATGGGATGTACATATTGAACTTACGACTTATTAGTAATAAGTTATATATGTTAGAAATAATTATATACGACTTGCGACTGTATTGTAACAAGTTATATATAATTTTTAAAACTAAGATGTTTGATGAATTGTTATTCATAATACGTTATAGTTTAAAATTGATTAACGTGTGTTAATTGTTTTTGTCATTTGTGTATTTATAGATATGGCGAGACAATTCGATAAAGGTCACAATATTCTTGTTGATCTAGATCTTGATGCACGTGGAGCTAATCGAGTAGCTCAAGTGCTTACATTCTTTGCACGTTCACGCATTAGATATGCACTTACCGCGTCTCCACAGATTTCTCAGTCTATTCTGAACGACTTTTGGGACGGTATTCAGTATGACGAGACGATCAACCCACCGGTTATTCGCACAACGGTTAATAATCGACCGGTTGTTTTCTCTGCTGGCGATCTACGTCAGATTTTACGCTTGGGTACAGTTGATCAGGAGGATGGTCCGACGGAGTATCCTAGTGATTTTGTTGAGGGTGCGATAGGCCGTATGGGGTATACAGGAGATAGGAGGGGACGTCAGTTCCAAAAACCTCTGGTTATTGGACAATGGAGTTTTTTGTGGCATGTGATTGTCACAGTTTTTGCACCGAAGAAGGGAGGCTTTGACGAATTGAGCCCTGCCCTTGTATCAGCTGCACTGTCACTGGTTTATAATAAACCATACAGTTTTTGTGATTATATTTTTGGAGAGCTGGTTAGACAGATTTCGGGTTCTGTTAGATCACGCTTTCTGGTTTATCCACGTTTTTGCATGCTGATCATTAGTGCTCGACTGCCAGAGCTTGTTATTCCTGGGCCATATTTACATGTAGATACTATCGGTCTCAGAGGATACAATGCTATGTTTTTGCAGTCAGTGAGAAAGGAAGGGGTAGTGAAACCTGAGGAAAGAGAGCTTTTTGGTTTTCTTGTTGATCCTACCTATATGACGCCACCGAACAATGGCTGGCTAGATGTTGATGCTGAAGTTGTGGTTCCTGAACCGTTAGCTGATGCGGTTCATGCTGATGATCCACAAGAGCTGATTGAGGATGTTTTGGAACAACCTGCACATGCTGGGGAACAGGTGAACCCAGAGGTTGCTTCTCAGGTGATACAGGAGGTGCTAGTAGAGCAGGATGATGCTACTGATATCCTGCTACGGGATATTGATAGTTATGTTGCTTCACCTGAGGTAATTTTATAATTATATAGTAATATTGGTACTTAGTTGTTATATCATTATCACATTATTATTATATATAATACACATGTTATTGATATTTAGTTAATTAGATAATATTTCTAATTATAAAATATAAATATCATTATGATCAGGGAGCTGAGACTGCAGACCCAGAGGTCATTCGACCTGAGGGTGAGCAGGGACAGTTAGATGGATCTGAGGTTTTACCTTCTAAGGTATTTATCAGATTAATCATAAATATATAGAACTTGTGTGATAGAGCTTTTAGCTAATCATAAATGTTTAATATATTCAATATTTAGGATCCTGATGTTGGTCCATCTGGAGGCCGTGATGGTCAATCGGCTTCAGATGATGATGATAGTACTCCTTCTCCACCTCCAGATGCTGGTTATATTAGATACCGATCTCGGATGATTCCAGATCCAGCACTGAAGGAGAAGAGGAAGGCTAAGGAAGTCGATCCTGACTTCAGTCTTGTTGATGAAGGTTCTGAGGAAGAGGATACACCTCTTATTACTCGACGCCGTAAGCGTTCCAGGACTTTGACCATTCAGGATGGTATGTAATATTTATAAGTTAGATAATCTTAACTTGTTGTTTATTAGGAGTTCAAACTGAGATAGTTAATTCTGTGACAGTTGCTCGAGATACACCGCAGGTGGAGAATGTAACACCGGTGTTTACTGAACAGATATCTGTACCTATTGAGGTAAGGGATATAAGTTTAGTTATACAAGTGTTATATAATTAATTAGAGATTGAGACAGACTAATCTGTAACAATTACTTAATTAATTTTGTTTAACTTCTCAGGCTGAGACCAATAACGCTAGTAGATTTGCAGCTACTCTTCTTACGGAAGCGTTATCTCAAGCTATTCCACCACTTACATGTGATTCCTACATTGCTTCAGTGACACCACCTGGACCACATACTATTTCTGTTACTCCTACGACTGATACTGAAAGGATTACATCCTTAGAGTCCAGAGTTAAGGAGTTAGAGAAACTTACTTCTAAGATTCCAGGGATGTTAGCTGAGAATGTCTCTCTTGCTCAGCAGATGGTTCATATGAGTACATCATATTTGACTCTGCTAAACACTCATAATACTTTGCTTGATGATTTTACTGCCCAGCGACTGAAGCTTGAACACTTAGAACGGTTAGTGTTGAGAGTGAATTCAGGACAGTCAGCTCAGGGGGAGATATTGGTATATCTAGAATCTTGCAAAGAAGATGAGTTGAGGAAGAAACGAGATGATGACAAAGACGATGATCCCAATGCTCAGAAGGATAGTGAGCTGGCTGGTCCTTCAACGACTGGTCAGCAGACTATTATTCAGGGGGAGTCTGCTGGTGTAAGTGCAAGTGGTGATGGTGCTGGTACAAGTGCTGCAGGAACAAGTGAAGCTGGTAAGACAGTTTAGACTTGTGTAGTTATTTGTATTTAGAATTTAGTTGAATTGTAATTGTAATTTATAATTGTAACTGAATATTTGTAACTTAATAGTTTTGGTAATATATTTGATTTGAGATTATTATTATTACAAGTTAAATATATTAGAAATTGTTTAAGTTATTTGATTTTAAAAGGTTAAATAAATTAGTGATCGAAAGTCTTCCGACTCATTGAGAAGTCGAGCGGCGTGTTCTGATATATTTCAGCGGTCAAAATTTATTTTAACTTAGACATTTTAGACTTGAGAATTTTTATAACTGACAAGTTAAATTTGTATGATTTTTAACTAGACAAATGATATATAATTTTAAAGATATAATTGAAAGTTAAGATCTTATGATATAACAGTTCAATTAAGTCTTAGAAATTATATACGTTAATTAATAGTAAACTTAAATATTTGGTGATTCTTCACAGTACATTAGAGTTTAAATTTAATTAATGTTTGTTAAGTATTTGATATAAGACTTAAGAAATCTTAGATTGATAATCAATAAAAGATTTATAAGTTATATATATTTCGCATTTATATTACACAAAAGGATAATATTGGAATTCTTAGATTGATTCAGGGAAATCAATAAGAGAATTTAAATCTTTAATATATTTGTGTTTGTTTGTTTTCTCTAGGAATGGAAAGTCTAGATCTATCAGATTCAGAAAATGATATTTTGGATGAGATAGATGAAGAGATTGATTATGATCTTGAAGAGGGAGAATTTCAACCGCCTACAGATTGGACTGTTGTTTCTGAGATAGTGCATGACATGGGTGTAGATCCAGATGCTTATGTTGATGAACACCATGTGAGTCCATCTAGAACAGAGGTTATTATTGAAAATGATGAAGGTCCAATGGTTGTCGATGTAGATGAAGAGATCGATGACTCAACTGATTCAGATGAAGAAGATCTTCATGATAAGCATAAAGATAATCCTATATTCAAGCCTTTGCCAAAGAAAAAGAAAGAAAAGCTTGGTATATCAGAAGTTGATATTACGGGTAAGCGTATAGCAAAAAGAGGGATTATAGGATGGTATTTTGATGCTGATCTAAAACTGTTTGCTATTAAGAGATTTGATGGAGTTCAATATTTTGAAAGAAAACTTGCAGTTTTTAGTTCTTTGCCTAGATTTGAGATTAGAGATTTGGCTAGATTATCATTGAATAACCCAAGTGATGATTTTGTTGGAAGATATGTTGAACACATAATCAAGACTGAGGTTAGAGCTAATAAATTTGAAAAGATTAAGCCAAGGAAAGGAAAGACAATTAAGTTGGAAGAAAGAAGTCAAAGAACTGGTAGAAGAAGAAGGAAGAAGATTTATCCAGCTATAAAATGTGTGCAGCAGATACCACTGAAGAAAATGCCTCAAGACATTTTGGGAAATATGAAGAGTTGGCATGTGGATTCAGAAACTGGAGAAGCTGTAATGGTTGAAGCTGATGATGAGGTTGAAGGTGGTGAAAGAGAGATCTTCAGAGTTTATGATCATCGTCATCTTATGAACATGTCAAGAAAAGATTTATTGAAGTTAAATGAGAACAGAATTTTTTGTACTGAAGTATGGGGTGACTTAGCACGAGATTATCAAATGATGATTAAGACTTGTATGAAGATGAAGATTTTTGCAGGTAGTAAGATTTACTCATAAAACCAAAGACAATGTGAAGATAAAGATGCTAGAGCTATTGTCAAGGGGGAGTCTGTTGAGACATAGTTTGTGACAACAGATCTAGCTTTGCAATATGACTAGTGTGATTGTTATCATGTTGATATATTGGTTTAGATTTGTAAATTGATATTATTTTGATATTAATATTCGTTAAATATATTATTATGATAAAGTGTTAGACGAATATAGATTTTAACAATATATACATATGCTGCGAGTCGAGTTATTTGTTTAGACGTTTGTTGCGAGTCGAGATCTCAAATCGCAAGGCTTTGCGATGCGAGATAAGATCTGAACTCGCAGAACTCAACAGAGACAAACGAGCCAAGTTCATTATGGGCTTGGGCTGCGTAGCGAGTCGAGTCAACTCGCAGGCCCAGTGGCTGCGAGTTGAGACGAGATATATAAATGTTTTTGTACGTGAAAAACATAACAGAATTTTGAGAAAACTAAATGGAGATCAGGATTATTGCATTCTTGCGAACTCAGTATTTCCAGAGAAACAAATACTAAAGGCTAGACTTTGACGTTTATTCGAATAAAGTAAAGCAATTGGTTAACCTAAACGCGAACTAAATCGTTATTAGTAAGATAACACCGTATTGAGGAATTCCTCACCTTAATACTACAGATAACGAAGTTATCGATCCTAGAACTAGGGACTTACATTTAGCCTTTTAATGAAAATATTGTTTGACTTACGGACAAGAGGTAAAACTTGAGGTTGAAGGCTGTATATCCCACACTTAAAGGAACATTGTCCCTAATGTTCGAATCTATTTGTTGAGTACCTCTCATTGAAGTATCCCACAGTTAGAGATTCTACTTATTTTTGGATTGTTTCGTAAGTGTAGTGTGGTTTTGATAATCCCACACTTAGTTTTTTGGAATATCGAATGAGATAATCAATTCTTTAAACGGGTAGAGGGTTTTGGAACGGTGTACCGCTTTTGCTGTGCACGTTGTTGGTTACTCATTAGAAGTCTGCTGGTCCGCGACTTGTAGCTTATGGCTCTCGGAATTCTTCATCGTGTGGTCCATAGCTTCCCTTGCTTTGGTCTTCTATGGATAGTTTCTAAAATAAACCACTCAATTCAATCAAGTAATAGCTGCTAATAAGAAAAGTAAAGTAATAGCATAATAAAGTAATAACTGGATAGATGTGAAGTCTATGCATCCATAGTACATCAAATACACACAATAATAATAAGGTCTTGATAGAAAATAGAAAGGAGTTAGAAAGCGGAGCAATCTATTGCTCGGTTGGTGGTGATACTGCAGCTGAAGATACCATAGGTCCAGGAGATGTCTCATCTGATGAAGAATCATCATGCTGATAGTGAGTTGCTTTGTCTGATGTATCTCAATCAGCCTCTGCATCTGGTATACCTATGGTGAATACTCCATCCTGTATCAAATGATCAACAAATTCCCTTGCGGGCATGTCAAAGCTGTCAAGTGGAATCTCAAGTGTCCTCTGCTGAGATTGTCCTCTGAATAAATCAGTCTGTCTATGAGAGGATACTGGATCAATCGGTGAAGCTGCAGTGCTGGTGCTTTTGAGAATCCTGTGTCTCAGAATAATGGTGGCTCATGTAGGGATTCTGGATATCCTACTGCCTGTCAAAGTCTGCCCTCTAGCTGAACCGACAACAGAAGGAACATGCTGTCTCTGAATAGGAACCTGTGCTGGTGGTGCTTGTGGCCTAGGTGGAACTGTGCGAGGTGGTAAACCATGGCCACGGTCACGAACTGGATGTCAGTGAGGTGCTGGAGTAGGAACTGCAGGGGGATATAAGTGTGGTGGTGCTCGACCCAATCCACAGGGTAAGTCAGGAAGTGGGATCACTGGTATCCCTGTTGTTTGTTATCTCATAGCCCAATAACATCGGACCTGCATCTGCATCAGCCAGTACCAATAGTCTGGCCCTGGTGGTGTCCCATAGTGGTATATGTAAGGGGGCACCTGAGATCTAGGAGCTGGGGTGGAAGGTCCTGCCCTAGTAGGTTGTGGCACTATTGGTGGTGGTGCAACTGGGTCGTCATAATCATCCTTATCTTCGTCTGAATATGAGTCTGAATCTGAGTTATCTGACTCTTTTGTTTGTTTCCTCTTTCTTCCCTCTCTTGGTAAAACTAGACCTGGTACTAATGCATCCACACTACCTGGGTCCGATGATCGTGCCCTGATGTAAACGGTGCCGTCTCTCATAATCTTGAGTATATCCATGCTCCTAAGAAAGTCATAATATATCGGGTGGGCACTCCATACTGGCACGCTTTTGAATTTTTCTACCTCTGCCGTCTTAAGCAATCCCATTCTGCGAATCAGCCTTGTAATTACTGGACCCATATATGATCTCCTTGCACCAAAATCCTTTTCTTCTAGAATCCGCTGGGCAACTAAATGGGAAACCTGAATATTCCTCCTCTCGAGGATGCATGTCATCATAGCAATATCAAATCTGGCAACTCGACCGCTCGTCGTGTATTTTCCATCAAATGAACAAGCTATTAGATTGTGTAGGATTTGTAAGACTGGATCTCTGAGTCTGGTAGCTTTTATACGTGAGAAATATCTTGCTGATGATAACCTACTCCATGCTTCGGCTGGTGTGATTGAGATGGATATCGAAGTGGCTCCACTAGTGAACAGGGGGGAATGTATCTCCTCTGGTGTGTATAGATCTAAGTGTTATGCAAACTGAGCCAGTGACAAGGTGAATGAACTTTCCATATATCGAAATGTGATCAAATCGTCTTCAACTCTACTTCCTGTCTCAAATGTGTAGGTAGTCATGAACTCGGTAACCATTTCCATGTATACCGGTTCATCAATATTGAACAGTCTCTTGAAGGACTCGAACTGCTGACCCTCAACTGGATAACTGAGTAGGCTCTCTAGTCTTTGTCTGAATCTCAATACTTGCAACTTTTCCCAGTCCACATATCTAAAACGCCCGAACTTCTTGTCTCTCCAAATGCGTGGCATCTGATCGTGATCGGGTGAATGCACTAAGATAGGCGAGAGATCTTGTAAGTGGTCGTGCTGGGTTTAGTTTTTTCTTCTTCGGCGACATAATACCTGAGAACATGAGAGATTTAAAGTAATGGATTCTCAAGAAGGAGAAAATTTAAAGCACTTATTGAAATTTCCAATGGAAGATTTGAAATGAGGGCTTTAAAATTTTGACAGTCCAAAGATTACAGTAAATATCAAATTTCCCCAAGTGACCAATAATTAGTTTAAACAAATAATAAGTCAATCATTAACATGTGAAAAATATATAGTCATGAAATGGCAATAGCTTTATTGTGAAGTAGTGTAATTTACAAAGTTTGGTGTTACCCAAATTTGAAATGTCATTATTTCACAATTTATAGTTCACAATTTATAGTTATAATTTACAAAGGTTTTGACTTTTTAAAAGTCTAAGTTGAAGTAAGGTTTTAAAATTTCAATTAATTTGTTTTAAGAATGCAATACTTCAAGTTGACTTTTTAGGTCAAAGCTTACTTCGAATGATAACTTCAAGTATCCGTATGCCAAAATTATACCCTATACATGTAAATATGACCTCAACCATTTCAAACATTTCCTAATTGGTAAACGAGCTAGGTCATGCAATAAGAGTTATGTCATTCATGTGTTTGATTTTATTCAAGACTTTTATTTTCACAATAATGATTTTCTAGTTATTTTGCCTACTTTGACTAGTCAAGCAAGTACAAGATTCTAGTGAGCAAGAATTGTCAAGTAATCTTATTCACTATTCTATTCAAGCAAGTTAGCTAATCTTTTGTTGACTTTCAAAAGTCAACTTGCTAATCCTAATTCATTCGCGTTGTGCAATTAACATAGAGTAATCATTCAAATCACCATGATCATTTTAATACCTAACAACTACACTTAATCAAGCAAAATTATAGACTTAATTAATAGGTCAAAGTTCATCCTTTTAATAAAGTCAAACATGTGAATTAGCATGGGTAAGTGGTAGTAAATGTAATTTCTAAGCATCTAACCAAGAAAAGTAGTAATTCCTGGTTACTAACTTAGCCAATTTCATAGGATATTCAAAGTTCAAAGTAGGTTTCTCATGATCATACCTTTATTGTAGTGCGTAAAACTTCAAAATGAATGTACAACCGAGAATAATATGCAACGAGGAGTTCAAAAGGACGCAAATTTATAGAGTTTGATGGAGATTTAATGGTGGTTCATGGTGGTGTGAAGGTCGCCGGCCCATGGGAGATCAAAGGGAGGAAGAAGGTGTTTTTTTTTTGTTCTTTGTTTTTGAATTATGAGAGTGTATGGAAGTTTTAATGGTCCCCTAGGAATATATGTCCTAGTTTCATGTACCATATTCCTTACATGGTCCCTAATGTACTTCTAGTACTAAGCTAAAAATCTAAGTTAAGTTCTAATGCCCAATGATTACGAATCCTAAGTGTATTTAATGTGACTCGTTACTTGTTAGTTTCTTGTCACATTATAATTAAATTAGGAAACGCACAAATTTTAGCGGGACGATTATAATCAAACTAAAATATTAAACTTAAGTTATTTATTATATATATATATTTTATTTTCTTTAACAGAAACTTTCAAAAATTTAATATATATATTAAATATTAAAAATATGTTCATTTAAAGTTGCGAGCCTCGACTTTTTAGGAAAGAATTGTTTTATGATTCGTTCCGATCTCTCCGTAGGGAAAGGGTCGAGATTTGTTCCCTTAAACGAATGTTTTTAGGCACAAAACATTTTGAAAGCTCCCAGATGACGTTATAAACTACATAATGATTGTTCTCTATGTCCCTTAGGGTTTCTCTTTCTTCATATCCTAAATTGACAAGATCACTAATTAACTTATTATAAGCCTTTCTTATCTTCTTAGGGTTTAACAATCGGTCACGAGCTCCTTGTTCTTTGTAATTTAGATCGTGATTGAGTTTATCCATGATTTTCAGAAATGCTTTATCTTCTTGCGAATCAGGTTCTCCGGTTGTAGAATTGACTATTCTAAAGAATTTACTGATTAGGCTTTTTGTGTGGAAGTGAAGGGGTATTTGGTGAAAGCGAAGATTTGAACAAGCTTAACGTGAAGATCTTTCCGTTTAGCGAAGAGAGCGGTGTCAGGTCTTTTGGTGGAATCAGGAAAAACGTCTCGCAATTTTGAGATCAAGTAAGAAGCGGGGTCAACAAAGAATGGAATTTTACCAGGGATGATGATAGGAATCATCGGGTCCCGTTCTACCCAGAACTCAAGTTGATTGATCATTGCAGCAACATTATGATTGACTAATATCATAGATATTGGATGGAAATCCATGTCGGAAAGTGATTCAAAAAGTAGATCCAAATCTGCTATAAACTTTAGTTCTTGGTCACTGAAATTGGTGGAAGTGCTTTCGCATTCATGATTTGACCGGTGAGATAAGAATTTGAGTTGTTCGTCAAGATTGGTAATCTTTTCTCGTTGGTCATATGAAAAGGGAAAGTCGGAGGAGTCTAATTTCCTAACGAATACCCTATAAACATCTATTCTGCGAGAAGGATTAAAGGATGCGCCGAGGTGGCATTCTTCAGAACAAGGTTTTTCTGGCTCGACTGATGGAACTTTAGCCACCACTCGATAGATGGTGTATTTGTATTCTCTTGAAAGGAATGGAAAGTTGCCGTTATTACGAGAATTTGACAGAGTGTTGCCATACACTGACGTTTCAGGAATGAGGGTGATTAAGTCACATAATTTCGGAGGTTTTTCTTCATAATCTTCTTCGGAAGGACTATCGAAGTGGACAGAATTTGGTATTTGAGGCGAATGCAAAGTTGGAAAGCGATCTTCTGGAGATGATGCCAGGTCAGGCAACTGATCTATGTCATCAAAGTCCAGGCAATGTTTTGGAATAGAAAGTGAAGTCCTAAATTCTTCTAGCGTTTCGGAGGTTTCTTTAGTTTTAGAGGAGGAGGGTGAAAAGAAATCAGATCCTATTTTTCCTACCAAGTAGTCAAAGAATTCCGTATCGTCCATTGCCATCAGTTCGTCTTTTGAAATGAGGTAAGAAGTGGGTTTTCGATTTCTCATTTTAAACTAATACTATCTTAATTAACTAATACTAAATTAATACTAAATTACTCAAATTAACTTTCAAAAGATACCTGGGAAGGTTTCGTTCGAAAGGATCTCCTAAATACTACTACTTAAGGTGGCTTTAAATTGTACGTTTGTGATTCCCCGGCAGTGGTGCCAAAAACTTGATGGCACCCGAAAGCGTCGGTGTCGTTGATGATAACTAATCGGGTGCCAACAGTGGTTTTAAAATTATATTTAGTGGGGCTTAAATTATATGTACTACCTACTCTGGTTAGTAAGCGGTAAGTATAACCTAAGATCGTTCTATGAATCCAAACGTGTGGGCAATTAAAGTTGGCACTTTCAGTAGGGAAGTATCTAGGATGGAACAAAGTAGGTTGGTTTGGGGGTTTTAAACTAAAGACAAGTAATTAAAATGCAGGAAATTAAAGTACAGGAAAGCAGATAAAGATAAATATGTGATTGTTGAGATTTCGATAATTAATATTTCGGGATGACAGAATAAATAGGGATGATACTAATGTGGAAACCAAACTACTAGGCGTAAACTCTAGAACCCTACCAACTCAATTTCCCATTGGCATGTCACTAGGAACTAGGTTATCATGATTCTGATCGGAGCAATACGTAAACTTCCAATACTTATCTAGTTGAAAGATAAGCAACCTATTTTGGTTTTATACTGAGGTTCATGAATAAGTAGCATATCGTCTCATAGGTCCGACCTTTCTTAACTCCTAAAAATAGTTTACTGCTAGATTAGCACCTAAATTAATAACTTCATAAGTCTAGACCGCCGATTTTGTAAGACTGGGTGTTTTAAGGATTCTAGGTCATTACGATTTTAATCTTATTCCGAAAACCTGTTATCATTCAATTAAGCTCTAGTTACTTCGACTTATGATTCAAATCTCTCCTTTTCAAACAGTTATACATCCCCAGATTATTCGTAGTATGTTAAAACCTGTTTCATATGCGGACCATGCCTTTCAATGATAGATAGTCTACTTTACGTAGTAGTTCCACGGTTTCTCATATCAACATGCGGTCAAGAGTAATTGACAGTGAAAGTGACACTCTATCTAACTAAATGTAAAGCAGTGCAGAAATGTAAACCTAATATATACAACGAGTGGTTTCAATGTGTCTTACTTATTGCATGTCATTGGCACAGATAACTACTTACCATAATTAAGGTTGATCAGGTCCTAATTACTAGGTTGCGGTCACGTGGATAACCAAAAAGGGTAATCCATAAATTAAACTTGAATTCATAAAGTCTTAACGCTACAAGGGTTACTAAATCCTATTTTATCTTAATGTATTTCACGAACACCATTTTATAGTGTTTTGACTTTCGTAGGATATACCAGTTAGTTATGAAGTTATATTACCCTTTCGGAATTCCAACTAATAAACCAGAGCTGATTCCAGAGATATAACTACCTTCGGTCGTTTACCAACTTCCATACATTTGTACTTCGCCTTAAAGCGTTTCCAGTACTATATCGGATAAACAGTCGAATAGGGGCCGTCATATCTTTTTACGATTGTCGTACATTAATTATATAATGTCATCCTTACTTATAATTATCTACATCATCAACAATCATAATAATAAACTACTCGCAATTCATGGAAACAAATATATCACATACCAAGCAATAACACATAATTAAAATATGGAATAAAGCAAGTATGATAAAGGTTTAGATATCACCTGGAAATAAATACGCAGCAGCATATTATTATGATTGACAACTCGTTTACACGTACAAAGATGAATCTTCAAACCTCCTAACGTTCGTTCTAGCCTCTATACTAATCCGTAGATTAATTACAATAATCCTAGACTATAAGATAAGAGAATTTCTAGAATGAGAAAGTGAAAATGGAAAAGGAGTGTGTATGGGTGTAAGAATAGGTTAGTGTATTAGAGTGTGTCTTCAAATGAGGTCTAAGGGCTGATATTTATAGGTGAAAAGTGGCTCACGTTAGCATTCCTGGGATCACATTAGAAAAAGAGTGAAAGGTGGTGCACCGGGTACGAAAAAGCATGGAAAGGTGGCGCACCGGGTACACGCAAGTACCAAAAAGCAGAAACAAGATGGGGGGAGGGGGCGGCGCCGCCCACCAGCAGGCCGGTGGCGGCTGGTGGCTGGCCGGCGGCGGCTGGCTGCCACCCGCCCCGGTCCGTCGTCTTTCGCTGCGTTGCTTAATTCGCGCGTATCTTCTTTGTTATGCGTCCGTTTGCGTTGATTCTTTTTTTGTTGGATTCGTAATTCAAAAACAAAGACTTTGATCTAAAGATATCCTAAAAATATGTCTCCCATCTTTGGATGTCTCGTACAAATCATTTGGATCTTTCGGCGTACGTAGAATCTTCATTCTTCGTCCATTTTTGTTGATTCTTCTTCTGTTGGATTCATAATTTGAAAATGAACATCTTGGATGAGATGGATGTTGATGATGAGCACTTTTGTCTTGAAATCTTGTTTTGATGCCTTGAATCTTCAAACGTGCTTGGAATCTTCGTTTTTCATCCGTTTTGCTTGATTTTTGTCGTGCAACCTTGTTTTGACCATCTTGGCATAATATCACTGATTTGTACTGTTTCTAAGTTTAAAATGCCAAGAATCATTTCAGAATGAGAGAGATATCGGTAGTAAAAACATGACTTTTTACGCGATATCAAAACTCTTATAAGCAAATATGAACAAAATAAGTATCGTATTCAAATAAAATGCATAAAAAATCTATTGAACAAAGGGGTAATTAGTACTATAATCTAGAACATTTTGGCGTTCATCAATAACTTAGATTGTAAGTATCCTTACCTATTAAGGAAACTTAGATATTTTACAAACCTTACTTGTTTGGGAACTATAGATATTTTAGAAGCTTATCTTATAAGAAAGCTTAGCTAGTAATAATACATAGAGGCAAAGTAAGTGTATGAACTAAACTTAAAAGCCTATAAATAGAAGTTTTAATCAAAAGTTGGACTATATAACCAACCTTCATATTATATGCATTCTTCACTTCTATTATCCAATATCCATTATAACAACAAAGTCTTGCTACTTTAATCTTTCAAGTGTAGCGACAAAGTCTTTCTACTCTAATCTTTCAAGTGTAGTTTCGATTCTTTTCTCAAACAGTTATAGTGGTATCGGAGCTATCTTCTTAAGGGCTATTTCATTATTCGAAATCCAATTTAGGCTAGACATGGCATCTAGTTCAACTACTCCTGCAATTCCAATGTGTTCTAGGTTGCACCATCATATTTTGGCGGTGAAGATAAAGACATATTTGAAGTCTCAAAGGTTTATGAATGTAACACCCAGTCAAAAAGGGCAAAATTCACGCCCAATTTAAATTTTCTCTCCACGTATTATATACGCATAATACTGATGTATTCAAGTAATATATATATATATATATATATATATATATATAACATAAAAATGATTATTCAAAATCGCGCATAAACAAATCTGACAGAACGCAGAAACTCAAAAACGGATGTGGTGCAAAAAAAATTCTAAATAAAGTATTATTGTTGAAAAAAATATTTATTTGAAAAATATTTAAACATATTCGTTTCATTTAAAAATGTATCCTATTTAGTTGAGACCGCGCGAAAACAACTTATATAATTTTTATATATAATTATATAAAATGTACGTAATTATTTTTAAAACTCAACGTAACACGAGTTTGGAAGAAACGAAATAACACGAAAGCGAGACCCGAATGGGTCGGCCCAGACCTGCGGACCCAAACTGACCTACCCTCCTCCTCTTTTATTCCTTTCCTTCTTCTTCATTTTTACACATACACCCACCTACATTTTCTCTCATATCTCTCTCTCTCTACCATATCTACATCTCTCTCTCTCTACCATATCTCCATCTCTCTCTCTCTCTCTCTAAAAACTGAGATAACAACATCATCACCATCAAAAATCGTTCATCATCATCATCAAGAACAAGCATAAGGATCATCATCATCATCTACCTCTTCTTCCTCTTCATCACATCAATACTTGTAAGAAACACTATCCTTTCGAAATTTGAATTAAAAAGCTTTTATTTACATGCTAGAATGTTTACCTAACAAGATCATGCCCAAAAACCTCATTAAAAAGGCTTAAAAATCAAAATCTGCACAAAAATCACGAATAACGAGTTTTGGGAGCAGAGATTTAATCTCAGTTCGCAAATCCACTTGCGAGGTGAAATCTCAGTTCGCAACTCCTCTTGTGAGGTGAAATCTCAGTTCGCAACTCCACTTGCGAGGTGAAATCTCAGTTCGCAACTCCACTTGCGAGGTGAAATCTCAGTTCGCAACCCCAACTTGCGAACTGAGATCTCAGTCTGCGGTAAACTTTGGTCAACATTTTTCAGCACTTTGAAATTTACTTAAAATGATTACCAAATGATAATAATTAATCAATACGATATTAAACCAATACAAGAACGGTTAATACTCTTTTTTAAGAGTGTACAAATGAATCGAAACATATTAATAATGCTTTTGAGAATTATTATTACACACCGTCACCAACGGGCCATACTTGTTTTCAAAAACTACAAATGAATTACTAAACAAACACTTGGACATTTCTTAGTTGAGTGGATAACTAGCATGGGTGATCTTTAAGGACACCAACTTACTTACTTATTTACTTACAACCTTGCGCGTTTCGAACGCCAGAAGGTTGCAGGGTTCAGAGAACCGATATACGGACTTACATCCGACACACCTACGGATTTACATCCGCTTTACTTATACGATTACGCGAACACACCATACTTGCTAGACTCTGGTGAGTTCATGGCCCCACTCTTTCAAACGTTTTACTGTTTTCGGGGTGAAAAAGCATACTCAACGTTTTTATAAACTATTGTTTATTAAAAACTACCATTTTAACACGATGATTGCTTATCACTGATTATGCTGGGATCACAACTTGATAACACTTTGGTGTAGTACTTTACTCTAGTTTTCAGATACGTGTACCCTCTTATGTGTACAAATTACATGTTGTGGTGGGATTACTAAATGGTTGATTATTACAGGCTACTTAATTGTTGTGTATTCGTGACGGTTCTCAAACGTGTTATTCTTTTATGTGTAGCTTATCTATGTGTAGCTTAATTTTATGTACCGATTATGTGTTAGTTAATCTCCTCGAGGTGTTTACTATTATGTGTGGTTTTAGAATTAATGTGATTACTTGTCTAGGACTTCAAGAAAACTAGAATATTTCAAGGCACAGATTCAAGGATACAAGAAAACGTAGTTACAAACTAAGAATACTAGAATGCCTAGAGATTTAAATACAAGAATAATACAAAATTAGATTACAAGAACACTAGAAACTAGAATCAAGAAGTTACAAGATTCTTAGAATACAAGACTTACAAGAATTCAAGAAACAAGAAATTAATGTCAAGAATAGTCAAGAACCTATGTGATGGCAAGAAATTGTCAAGAATGTCAGGAACCTATTTGCAAGAATTAAGAACTTATTTGCAAGAATCAAGAACTTATTTGCAAGAACTATCAAGAACTTATCTGTCAAGAAATGTCAAGAAACTAGAAATTACAAGAACTAGAAACTAGAACACCTAGACTCCAAGGACTTAGACATTTCAAAAATTCAAGAAACAAGACTCAAGAAAACTAGAACTAGATAACAAGAAATAAATTGATTTAATTGTGATATTCAAGAATAGTTCAAGAAACATAGATTCAAGAAACTCAAGAAAATAGAAACCGGATAAAACAAGAATAGAACTTAAGATGCTAAGACTCGTTCGAGGTTAAACTATTATACAAGATTGTACACACCTAAATACTACTGTTTTACTAAGTATAAATTTTATACTTCTTGAAATGATTTATAAAATCATTATTACTGTTTTCTGATAAACACATGTGAACTCACCAGCTTTATAACTGACTGTTTTAGTATGCATTTTCAAGTAACCTTGCTTTAGTAGGATCGGCCCGTCAGGATCCTAACTCAAGTCGCATGCATACATTTAGCTGGAGATTTCTTGCATTATTTTTGTATTATTAGTCATGTATTGAAATCTCTAGGAATCATTGGCGAACTCCAACTACTTTTGTATAAACTTATTTATTAATGTAATGTATTTTCGACGTCTCATTTAGAGTCGTTCATTATATACCTATGTACTTGTTGATAATTGATTTGGTAACACCCCGACCCGACCGCATCCGCAACCCGAAATTTGAAGGTGTTACAATGAAAGGTTGTAAAGACTGATCAAGATCCTCCGACACTAAGAGCAAATCCAACATTTGCTCAACTAAGGAATTATAAGGAAGAATTGCTGAAGAAAGATAAGACACTTACCTTTTTGCATTCAGGAATTGTTGATCAAATTTTCACCTCGCTAATGGACTTGGCAACACCAAAAGCCATGTTGGATATACTCCAAGAAACCAATGAAGGTTTGGATAGAGTTAAAGCTGTAAGATTATTGACTCTCAGAAGAGAGTTTGAATTGCTAAAAATGAAAGATGATGAACTCGTGAAAGTTTATTCATCGAGAATGATGGATGTCGTTAATCATATTAGGCTTCACAGTGAGAAATGTTCAGACCCTAAAGTGGTGGAGAAAATATTGATAAGTGTTCCACAAAAATTTGAAGCCAAAATTTCCACAATAGAAGTATCTTGTGATGTTAATATGCTTACGCTTTTTGAGCTAACTAGCAAGCTTCAAACACAAGAGCAAAGGGTTTCTATGACATCAGAGGAAGAAGTTGAAAGTGCTTTTAAGCATCTTGTAGAAGTAACTAGGCTCAAAATTCAAGACAAAACACATACAAGAAAGGAAGTTACAAAGGTAACAAAAGTTCTACCTCACAAAGCTCTTAGTCAACATCAAAGAAAGGTACTTTCCCTCCATGTAAAATTTGTCAACATACAAATCATCAAGAAACTAATTGTTGGTTTAAAGAGAAACCAAACGTTAAGTGCGATTTTTGCAAAAAAGTTTGGGCATATTGAAAAGTACAGTAGAGCAAAGAAAAAACAGGGTCGAACAAAAAGACTTCAATTGGAAAATGTTTTTGAGGAAAAACCAGAAGCAAATGAGAACTTGTTCATGGCCTCACATATCGATAAAAGTTCAAGAAGCCTTTCCTGGCTTCTTGCTAGTGGGTGTACCACTCATATGACTCCGGAACTGTGACACCCGGTCAAAAAAGGCAATTTTCACGCCTAATTTAAACCTCAAATACTCGTATTTTATACACATTAATATCCAAATATTCAAGTATTATATATTCAATTATATATAAACATAAAATGATCATTTAAGAATCACGTATAAATAAATCTGAAAGAACGCGGAAATACAAATACGGGCGTTGGTGCAAAACTTTATAAATAATGTATTATTGTTAAGAATAATAATTATTTACTCGGATAAAACTTAAACATATATCATTTCATTTAAAATGTGTTCTATTTGATTGAGACCACGCGAAAACAAAGTTATATTTTTATAACTCAAGTAAAGTATTTTTATAAAATACTTTGATTAAAAATATATACGATTTCGTACTAACAAAATTTATGATTTAAAAATATTTCTTTATTTTACGATCGGGTACACAAACACGTGCATTTTATACTACTAATTGAAGATAGCCAGTCCAACCAATTCCACAAAAAGTGGATCTGGTCTGACCCTTGTTGAATAAGCCGACCCAACACACTATCTCATTTCATTTTTCTTCATCTTCAATCATATATCTTATCTATCTCTCTCTGGGTTGTTTTTCTTCTTCAACAACAAAATTAACAACAATAATAACAAAGTAACAGCAACACAAGATCATCATCATACTATCTATCATTTTTTTCTTCATGGTTGATCATCATCATCATTTGATTCTCATCTCTCTCGGCTCACTTCCTCCAGCGCCACCATCATCATAAAATTTCAGAATCATCAAGTAGAGGAAGCAAGGAAAGGGGTAACAACATCATCATCACCATCATGTATCATCATCTCCATCATTTTTATCATCAACTCGGCTTCACTTCCACCGTGAGCAACCCATCACTTTTCCCTTAAACTTTCATGTTTATAATGTTTATACAATCGTGTACTAGTGTTATAATTAACTTATTGTGTCCAAAAAATTTGATTATAGACTCGTTGTGAATTGATTGAGTGAAAAGGAACTGAAAACCATGATAAACCACCATAGCCGATCGGCTATGTACCTCCAGCCGATCGGGTAGATCCGTTTGTGATCATGAAAGAACAACATCCTTTTACAGCACTTCACACAGCACTTTCATCTCAAAATATCCAAAATTTCAAAGTATTTCAAGTTATATTCAATTTTATAGGATTATGTAAAACACATGTTGTTGAATTCGTAACAATCTGTCCAATTTCGTTTAGTGACCTGTTTGACCCATTTCGAGTCCAAATCACCAAAAAGTAAAACACATGTTGCTGAATTCGTAACATGAAAGTTGTAGAAAACATAGGTTTTTACCCAGATACAAATATCAAGTCAATCGTAATTATTTTCTATTTTATACGAATATTTTAGTAAACTGGTTTCAGGCTACAAGATTACCCACATATTTTCATCAATTCTTCTTTTATCTTCATCAAACCTTAGAACGAAAATCACAGGTTTTACACTACAAAATAAACCATCAAAAAGTACTCATAAGCATAAATAGAATGCACAAGATTAATACCTAAATGATTATAACATTTGGTTGATTGAATTGTATGGTCCAATTCCTTGATTTCGGCTCTTAATTTTACAAGAACTCGCCAAAACTCCACTTCCCTCCTTTGGGGCACATAAAAACGCAGACACAAAATGAATAGATTAGGGTTTCCTAACTCCCAAATAAGCTCAAATTAGACAGTTACAATGGGACCCCTTAAGTTCTCCAGTTTGCAGTTTAAACCCAAGACACCATTTTATCATATTCTTAGTCCTATTTAACTATAATCATATGACAATATTTAATAATCTCATGGTTTTATCAATATAATTATATGAACTATAAATTATAATCTTTACTTATATTTTCATAAAATTCAGGATGTTACGGTATATTTACGCATCCATTTACTTATTTAGAATCTTGCGTGTTTAGGACACTAGGAGATTTCGGATTCGGACATAAGCTTACTTTAGCATCGCTAGCTTCTCAGGTGAGTTCATAAGCCCACTCTTTCAAATGTTTTACTGTTTTTGGGGTGAGAATGCATGCACACTATTTTCATGAAATTTGTTTTATGAAAACAACTATTGTAAATGTTTTACAACTGTTTATCCTGTCCTAGGAACCTTTGCTAAATTTATAAATTTTGTAAGTTACACATACAAGGAACATTAAAGGTATAAGAAGCCTCGTAAGCTCTTAGAGATTACACGAATACAAGGAAACAATAGATTGCCATCTAAGAATATAAGAATACTCGAGGTTAGAATACAAGAATACTATAGATAAGAATACAAGAAACACATAGTACATTGAATACATGATATAAGTCAAGAAAACCAAGAAGCTAGAACACAAGAACCTAAGATACAAGACACTAGATCACAAGAACTTAGATTACAAGAATTCAAGAAACTAGATTGTCAAGAATACAAGAACTCTTAAGTGCAAGAAACTTATGTGCAATAATCAAGAACCTTATGTGCAAGAAACAAGAACAACGTGTACTTTGTGGGCGTTAAGAACTCAAGAATGCAAGAAACTTTATGTGTTTTATCTGTGTTATGTGTTTTATTGATTGTATTATATTTTTATTTATTTGTGATGTACTTGTTTACAATTACATTGTTTGTATTCTTATAAGTTCAAGAAACTAGGTTTATCCTACCACTCATGTGCTTAGCTACTCATGTCAGGATTACAAGAAAACCAGATTTGTATACCAAGTATACATATAGCATAATTTTATGCTCATATAAATGCTTTTACTAACAAGAAAACCTATAAACTCACCAGCTTTATAGCTGACCATTTTAGTGTGCATTCTCAGGTAGAAGAAGATAGTAGGATTGACCCATCAGGATCCTAGCTCGAGTAGCATGCATACACTCATTCGGAGATTTTGTTGCATTATTTTTGTAATATTAATTATTTAATAAAATCTCTAGGATTATTTTGCGAACTCCAAATGTTTTGTAAAACTTCTTACTTTATTTAATGTATTTTAAAACGTCTCATTTAGAGGTCGTTTGTTTATGATTATGCGCAATGATTTCTGATTAGTTACGCCCCGAGTTGACTTCCGCTGCACAATAATTTGGGGGTGTGACAAGAACCATCTTACTTTACTAGTCTTGATACTAAAATCAATACTAAAGTGAAGATTGGTGATGAAAGAATTGTTCAAGCTAAGGGAAGAGACACCATTTCACTTAAAAACCAAGCAATGTACCAAATATATTTCTAGTGTCTTATATATTCCTGAACATGATCAAAACTTGTTGAGTGTTACAAAAATGGTGAAAATGTCTACGGTGTGAATTTTAAAAATTTTCGTTGCTGTATTTTTTACGCGATCGGCTCACCAATAGCTAAAATTGATATGATGAATAATAGCTTCTATTTGAAGCTTAATGTTGAAATTCCGAGGGCATTGTGTGCTAAGGAAAATGGTGAAATAACAAGTCACTTCAACAAAAAAAGGTCAAAGTGTACTACTCAATTGGTGAATGATATGCTAGAAATTGTTACAAAAGTTAATTCTGAATTTGAAGAACTTAAGGCCCAAGAACTTAAAGTTTCCAAGGCCAACAAGGTGTCTAATGGGTTGATGCAAGCACAAAGAATCATTTATGCTGAGATGGATACTCATCCATTAAATCATGACTTCAGGAGGAGCTCAGAAGATAATCTTGTGCAACTTGGTAGAACAAAACACTTCGATGTCAAGTATAATGCCATTTGAGAAGTTGAGAAGAATGGAGAAGTCAAGTAGAAATATTGCCCAAGTTGAAACTCAGTTGAAAACTCAAATTTTGATTTCCAACAACAACCTTAAGGAGGAGTGTTAGTGTATTAAGATTGTTGTTAGACACTAGTTTGAATAATTAATCTTTTGTTTACCTTAGTTACTAAGATAACTTAGATATTAAGTATCCTTACTATTCAAGGAAACTTAGATATTTTGCTATCTTTACTAGTTAAAGAATTCTAGATATTTATTAGGATACTTATCTTTATGATATCTTATAGGCAAAAAAAGGTCTTTGGACTAAGTTTTGTAAGCCTATAAATAGAAATGTAATATCAAGAGTTGGAATATATAATCAACCTTCAAATATTATCTATTCTACATTTTCATTATCTATTGTGAAATACATACAACAAAGTCTTGCTACTCTAATCTTTCAATTATAACAATAAAGTCTTGTTACTTTAATCTTTCAAGTGTAGTTTCACTTCTTTTCTCAAACATTTACGAAATGATTCTATGTACGCCATATTGTACTTGAATATCGTGAAACGAAAATCTTTCTCCAACTCATCTTAACATACACTTCCATACCGAGCCATCCATATGTTATGACCTGTAGGAAGAAACCTGGCAGACTTAGGACTGCTATCTAACTGTTATTATTATTATTATAATTATTAGTATCTTAGTTAATGTTTAATTAGGAAGTTTATCTTAATTTATTTTTATTTTAGTATAGGATAACATGGGAGTAACCCATGATTATCATGATGCTAGTATTTAGGAGTAGTTAATTTAGGAATAGTATAAATTTCAGTTCAAAGGTTTGTTTTTAAGAGATCAGTGAGTTCTCTCTATTGAGTCCTTTTTATCATCATAAACATAGGCCGTCAAGGCAGAAAATCGCAGAAACATCAAGTGAATTCTGCTATTAACCATCCTATAACTCGTCACAAACTCAGGACCATAATACCATCTTTCATGCTTTTGTAACATAGTCTCTTCGGTTAGTGTCTGAGATGTGACTTGACATTCCCACATCCCAAAAACTAGAAGCACTACTAGGAGGATCGATTTATCCAGTGACAAACCCATAGATACACAAAGAATATGGTTATTTAGGAGGATCGAACTAAATGTGGTTCTACTTTCCAACCAATGAAGTTGGTCTTGGATGCAACGTACTATGAATTGAAAGTAATTAAATTTGGTTCATTTTAAGCTATTGGCAGAAACAATGATAGTTTAGGAGAGAAAACTCCTAGAGCATAAATATATAGTTATATATAATTAATTAATAAAGTTAACTATGATGCGAATGTTGTTGAAATTAATAATTATATATATAAATACACAAAGAATATGGTTATTTAGAGGTCAGCTCACCATTTTAAGATGTACAAATGTTGAGACGAGATTGAACACATACCTGACTACGTAGTTGGCATGGCAAGGAAAGATCTAATGTCGACATATTACGCTATAACTGTCCTGCCCTAAGATTGAACCTTGATTTGTTTTTTTCTATTGGACTTGTATTACATGGTTATTTAGTTTTGCCACTGTTAATATGATGACAACTCTTTTGTCTATTATGCTTTCTATATTATCTTTTGCCTAAATCTATCATATGTTATTTAATTTGTTTCATATATGTAAAAGACCTCTAGAAATGAATTAACCAATGCAACTTTATACATCCAAATGTATAAAACGCTCCTAAAGAAATTTATAGCTTTTGTTTATAAATATAGCTGATAAATTCAGATTTTAAAAGATGTCTCCTATTCAGATAAGCGCTAATCGTATTTACTACATCGGTTACAGTTAATGGGATGAACCTATGTGAAACCTGTGTATGTTTCTTAAAAAGCCATCTTTTACATGGCAATAAATCGAGTAGCTAGCCTCAATTCTTATAACTTATAAAGATAATCTAACTCTAGAGTCACTTAACCATCAGCAAAAAGGACTCACGTTCAAACCTCATCGATGGGTCAACATCTTGGTGGTGGCAAAAGAAAGGGTCAAAAACAGGCAAGTGATACCACAATTAGGCTGCTACATCTCCCATACCTCATCTGTTTATCCTATCCATTAACAAGTTGCAAGTACATGTAACACCTTATAATTCAGCAAATATTTGTAACAGGTTTCAGGTTTCATCTGACAGGAAGAAAAGAAAAAAAAGACACACCCTCTCCATGCAACTGAACACGAAAAACCTACTCTGTGTATCCGTTTTGTAACAACTTTCATATATTTTATTATTCTTATCCGGTTTTGAGTAGTATATAATGCAGCTCTTATATCAAGTTACATTGTAAAATGCTGAGACAAAAACAAGAGTTAATAGAAGAACGGAACAGGCTATATGATGGTTTTAACTTTCAAATTCCTTTACCTAAAAATGGGTTAAATGTATGTCATACAACAAACTAATAACCTCGTGGATCGTTTTATTTGATATACAGAATAAGTTTCTTCTAAGATGCTATGCATAACCAGTCTATCATTGCCATGTGCCACAAAAATTTCATCGATCTTCGCATTTTTACACACATATATGTAGATATATACACATGTCTTGGTACACATGAATGAGTGTTTATGCAACTGTAGAACTTCATATTCCAGTTTTAAAACATATGGAGCAACCATGCTACAATATATTAATATCACAAACCAGAACCTTTTTGGTAATTGGTAGTAGCATGGTTCTTGACAATACTGATACCATGTCAGCAGAAGAGAGAAAAAAAAAAAGCAACATTAAATTGTGTATTACAGTTCACTGAGCTACTTCTAGATCCGGCCTTCTATCTAGAGCTTCAATTGTTGAATCGTCTGGAAATGCATCAGGATATGTAGCTTTGATCTTTCCTTTAAGACTCCTGAATGAAAACAATAACAATGTTAAAGAACAAAGTAGTGTGAAAAGAACCAAATTCTAATATTGTGATAAAAACGAGTAAAATAATAAATAAGATAGATAATTGACTTTCATGAGGTTGATTGGCTCTCCCACGGTTTACTTTTGAGAGGTAAACCAGCACTCCAAATAATAGCTTTTGAAGAACGTCTCAAAAGTCAAGATGAACCGAACGTAGATTACCAAAGCAAACTTCTAATGGCAAGTTCAAGTAATCAAAGCCGTGGTAGGGGTCGAGGAAGAAACTTCAGTATGGTAGAAAGAGGACATGGAAGAGGTACAAGTCGAGACAAAAACAAGAATGGCATGAGATGCTATGAATGTGGTGAATTCGGTCACTTTGCATACGAATGCACTAAATGGAAGGAGAAAGACAAGAAGCAAGAAGCACATCTCATTTGTCAAAGCGACGAAGAACCTACATTGCTATAAAAACTTTGGCATTTGACATTAGGGGGAAATACGTTGGAAGTTTAATGTCAAATGGGCCAAAGGTTATTAGAATGGGTCATATAAAGTAATGGGTCAGATATAAAGTCTTGATGATTATGGTTTGGGCCGCAGGCCAACAAACCCACAAGACAGTTAGTTAGCAGTTAAGAAGCGTAGGGTTATATTGGTTCATTAGAACCGATTGGTACAAAGCGTTGCATCGGTTCATCATGTCAGTTAGAAAGTGTCGATTGAATATGTATATATACATATGTTTGTATGTAACCAACACATTTGATTAATACATATCATATTCTATATACCTGTGATTTGTGGTGGTTCAACAACATATATCGTTGTAGATCTTGATTACATCTACATGGAAAAAATTATTAATTTGCAAGAACTCTAGAGATTTTAATTTTTTTGTTTCCTCCCATTGGCAGAAGTATATAACTTCTATACGCTCCCAAAGCTCTAAAGTATCTTAACTGGTTAACATATTTGATTTTAAGTGTTCCTTGTCAACATCTAAAATATCTTGTAGAGTGAACTACTCTTCCTATAAAAGGTGACTTCAAATTGAGCTTCGATGTTACAAATTTGGTCGGTAATATCTGAAACGGGACCTACTTATGTTGGAAGTATCATAGGTCACCTATTAAATATAGAATAATGCAAATATATTGCAGCAGTAAGTGACTAAGAACTGAACATAACTGGTCAACTAACCTCAGCTTTAGAAATATATAATCAAGGTCCGACTTCATTGACTTTAAGAGGCGTGTATTTGTAGAAAGATCACTTGACACCTCAGCAAAACACTGCTCTGAATAGTCGTTAAAATGCGAAAGAACTGCATTACTGTCCTGCAGACGCCCCAATCTGCAATTATAACACACACACAACTTTACAAAACAATATATATATATATATATATATATATATATATATAAAGTTACCCAAACCAGTGAAATTTCTGTATCTACTGTAACTAAGATTATGTTTAACTTGTAGGCATTTGATCAATTCTATCAAGTTAGGAGCTTTTTATCGTTTATTCATTCACTGGTAACCTTTCCTGGTTGAAGATTATTAGCTCATTTGATTTATACATCATGTACGGGTGAATTCAAGACGAGTTCTGAAAAAAGCTTGATATCGGTAACGTAACTCCATTCTGCCTATTAGAAGTAAAGGGTTCACTTTTTTATAGAAAAAGGATAGGAATTTCAATAATCTAAACAAACAGGGAGGTTACCTACAATGGATTTTTTCATTTTATGTTAGTATCTCTTATAAGCAAAATTGAACTTACACTCCTATTAACTGACCTATATCTAGTTTTTCTGGACCTTCTTTACCTTCTTCTAAAATTTGCTCATTATCTATTTGCCAACAACAAATTGATCAAATACTTTATGTACACTAGAATCAACAGTTATTCAATAAAGTCAACAACAACAACCCTAAGAAATATACTAAAATATATGTATATATATATATATATAGAGAGAGAGAGAGATAGAGAGAGAGAGAGAGAGGGAGAGTACATAATGTTCTGCAATTGGTTTAAGGAATGTAAATCTTGTGAATCGATTAGGGTTTGGAATTGGTGTGAAACCTCTTGGGATGCTGCTGAAATCGCGTCTTTCTCCATTTTGCTCCTGAGGGGGTGTTTGGATCGGTGGATATTTACGAGAGCGTCCCACGAATAGAAAAGATCTTGAAAAGGTTTTGATTATTAATACGTTTAACAAAGTAGGTGGTAAATACCTGGTTGTTTCATAAATTCTTGTTACATCAAAAAAAAAATAGTTTATCTATCAAAAAAAATCTTCATAGAATAATAATCATTAGATGGAGATCAACAATTAAGAGTTAACCCTTAATTTATTTTATGACATCATTAATCCTATTATTATGTTACTAAACGATTAATTTACCCTTCTATATTTAGAGTATATAACCTTCAATATTTACAATATAAATCCTCTGTTTTTCCATTAATTGTAGATAATTATCCAAATATTTTATATTTTCCTTTAATTGTAGATAATTCTTTAAATATTTTATAATTTGTTATTTTTTCTATAAATCAAACTCTTTCTACAATCTTATTTATTTTATTTTTTCTAAAAAAACTTCAATAAATTATTCTCAATTCCTAATAATTCATAACTCATTCCATCGCCCAGTGAGTTACATTGTTATACTACCTATTATTTTGAATTCTTTTATCAATTTCTAATTTACAATTCTTAGATCATATATGTCAACGGGTCGGGTTCTGGTGAATTTAGTGTATTTGTACTCATACTACCGCCTTGATTATGGATGTCAACGGGTCGATTTCCGACGGGTTTTAGTGTATCTGTACACATATCGGTTTAGAATATTCGTACTAATACCCGGCCCAATACCCGTTGGGTAACCAACTAATATTACCCATCGGTTTTTTATATTTATTCGCAGGTTTCGGTTATCCTTATGTATATAACTTTGACGAAACAAAAAATATTTAGCTATTGAAAGTAGGATGCAAATATGAAACACGAAAAAAATAATACCAAATTACAAGATTTGAAATCTTAAAGATAACAATTTAACTTTTTAATTAATTAATGCAAACTTTCGGTACATAATATAGTTAATATTATTATTATTATTATTATTATTATTATTATTATTATTATTATTATTATTATTATTATTATTGTTATTGTTATTATTGTTACAAAACAAATACAAAAAAGGAAGTGGTATAATGCACAATATTATCAATAATTGATTAACTTAATTACTCTTTTACCACTAATTTCTCTATATCTCGATTTATATACCTAAAATAATTTACCATTTAATCTTCTAATGTTGTGTTAACTTCCTTCGAGTCTGTAGAATCTGCATTTGAGTTGTCATGTTTTGTCATCTTTCGTCAAAGTTAAAAAGTCAAAGTAATGCATTAAAGGTTGTTGATTTAAATTACAGAGAGTAAATTAGATGGACGAAAACTACCAATGCACTGCAAAGAGCGTTATTTTTTAAGTGCAAAATAGTATTACCTGCTGAACCGGTAAATTTGCTTATTTGGAAAAATATATCCGTACGATTTTAAATAATATAGTATTATTAAACATCAATACAAATAACAAAGTGACATCATAAGCAATATTATCCTTATTTATTTATTTATTTATTTGAACTTATCAATCCAAAATCTATCAAAATAAAAATCCTTAACACATTTTTCATTTAAAATTAAACAAATACAAACCGATGTACCGTACACCAGCAACAAAACCCATATTGAATCCATATAACACATCCATATAAGACATATCATAAAGTTAACCCGCAAATTTTGCGGGTCTTAAACTAGTAATATAACATAAGAATGTCTTAAAATAAAATGATGTTTCATATGATTGTTTTGTATTCTGAAGATATGAACCTGATATTTGAAAATCAATCCACGAAAACCTCATTTGCATATAAAATGGCAACAGTGACACATGTATTTCTAACACAATGTGAAGTGATACATGATTTAGACAAAAAAAAAATGGTTACTAATACAAGCTTGATGGATGGCTCACACTCCATTTGTTGTCGTTCTTTTTGCGTCTTATAGATCGATTTACACCATGAATCAATCATGTAAGTGTGTCATAGTTTGAGTTGGCAAGGGCATGCGTTCGGGCAACCTCTACAGATATCAAGTCTAAAACTTTTTGGTTCAAAAACAAAAACTATTTTTTATGTAGTGTTTTATTAGATCTTCTTTCTATGATTTAGTTGATTCTTATATTTGTGGTAGTAGTATACACTATTTATCATCTTCTTGCTCAACTTAAAGGTAATAGTATACTATTTAGTTGGTTCTTATAAGGTTTTTAGAAATCTGTGTACAACTAATATGTCATTCTTGAAATATTTCATTTGATAGTACACTAATCCACAAATATATATTGTCTATCTCGAGACTTGAACCCTCAACCTCATGGTTGAAAGGGCATTACAATACCGCTAGGCAGATGACCCATTTGATCTAAAAATTTGTCTGTTATTTCATGTAGAATAGAATAATTCATATTGAGACTTGAACCCCAACCTCCTATTCTTTTCTTACTCCTAAGATAGAAATCAAGGAACATAATATGGGATTTAAGGTAGCTGAAGCATTAGTATTAGTTAAAAGTTTTTCGCTTAAACTACTCACTAACATGTATCAATATATGATAAAAGTTTATCTATAGGAAACTATATATACGAAACAATGGAAGAAAACTGTCCAATCAAACTAAAAATCTTCACGGGATGGATGTGACCCTCACTAAGTTATCCATTGATCTTGTCATGTAAATGGGTAAAGGTTGGGTGCGTATACACAGTTTGATACTAAATTACTATGAGGAAATGTTTTAATCCCATTTGTAAGATGTCACACCTTATCTCACTAAAATGGGCACAATATTAATAGTGTAGGATTACAAGATATCTACCATTTCATATCTATAATAGAATGAATTCGGGATTACAAAACCCTCACAATGTACCCCAATCATATCGTTGATTTACCTAGTTATTGAATACCTGCGAATTTTTTTGATCATAGAACCTTACCCGAATTGAAAATCTCTACACAAATATGCTCCACAACATTTATCATATATTGCTCTGTAAGTAAAACAAAGCCAAGGGTGGTCAACGATTATTTAAAGAACTCTAACTATAACCAACTACTTAATTTTTGTCTTAGTAGAGACAATAAGAAAAGAGTTAATAACTGAATCATGGGTTGACCAGCCGCCATTTATATTGTTTTGAACACCAACTTCAATTAGTGGTGGTGACGGTCGCATGAAAACATTTGGCAATTGTTTTGATTGATGTGGTATGTGCATCTTGTAAAAGAAAACTTATTTTAAGAGATATGGAAAAAGAAAGAGTGCAAAAAATCATTGGTAGTGGTATACTTGAAACCGGAAGAGGCTTAAACCAACAAGTTTCTCTTATACGATCCGGTAATACAGGCTAAAATTCACATTATAAAACACTTTTGCATTTGGTTGATATGTTTCCATATCCGTAATAAAAGTCCTTAATATATTAAAGAAGAAGGTAGTAATGGTTCTAGCCAAAATCAAGCAGGTGAGCTTTTAACGTATTTAAAAACATCCGATTTTTTGTTTTACTTGCATTTGATATTGCACATTTTAGGCCTCATGTGACACCCGTCAAATTAGGACTTGTTATTAGGTCCTAATCATTTTGTTAATACATGTAATTAGTTCCGTGTTAGGCTAATTGTGTGTATCATTACGTGTATTATTATATATACGCATTTACATGATTAATGAAATCGTGTCATTTTATATAGGTCAAATTCTGATCCATTAATATGGGCGTTGGTGAACCCAATTTATTAAATAATATGAGATTATTTGATAAACATGTTAGTTTCTAAATATTATTTCGATAATATTTTATAAGTATTCCGTATCGCATAAAATGCTCATACGCGACCCAAAAACGAGCGAAACGCACCCAACAATCGAACGAAAACTAAAATATTGTTTATAAATTTAAAATATATTATTTAAATGGAAAATATTCATTTGAAATATCGTATATCAAACCGATCACAAAAACGTCTAATTAAAACCGCACGCGATTAAATAATCGTAACGCGATCCCATAAACGGAAACCGACACATTAATCAAATATTTTTATAAATGTTATCAAGTAATATGGAGTATTACTTCAACTTAAAATATCGAAAACCAATTGTTATTTAAAACACTTACGTATATTGTATAAAATAGAAACGAATGTTTAAACGACCGGGGAAATGAACACCGCACGGAGCGCAAACTCGAGGAACAAATTTGAGACAAACCACACCTTTGTGGGGCCCACTAGAGCTGATTTTCTTCGGCTCAAAAACAAGATCCACAAATTGTGGATCTTGTTTCTTCATTATTGAATATATTACATAGATGTACACCATTTCCATCTAGCTTTCTCTCTCTCTACTCTATCTCTCCCAAATGAATTGGGGGTGTCACCAGCCACCACCACAACCTCCTAACACCACCACAAGTCCACCACATCACAACCATAGAGCCACCATGAGCCGCCAAGCCGGAATTCAAGGAAACACGTGAAAATGAGCATACGACTTCCATTCTTCCTCCTCTTCATCTAGAACAATGTAAGAATATTAAAACCTTTTCATATTACCTGTAATATGTTTATAATCATGTTATAGTACTCATTCAACGTTATAATGTTCAAAATATAAACCGAAACGCGTTTCAAAACTCAAAATCTTCACTTAAAACTTGTTGTCCAGAAAATGCACTCACTTGAACGATTTTTATAAAAATCATAACAACATGAAAATGAACGTTTCTTAAGCCTAAAATCAATTTCGGAATGTTAACTTTCCAACGACACTGATTTTATAATGTTTCGACTTGGTTTACTATATTAAAATAATTATTCCGTTAAAGAGCGCGTTACCGTTCTGGCGGACAGAAACGTTGGTCTCCTTCTCGAGACTATAACTCGAGTTCTAGGAGGACTCGACTCACGAAGTCTAAACAAAAAATGATCCTTAAGATCTTAGCTCCAACTTTCATGTTGGGCTCGTGACCCAAAAATACACGGATTGTAGTATAGAAGCTGATCTTTGAGTGTTACTCGTTTTAGGATCAAATCTGACCACCTTTCATGTTGATTTTTGTTAAAAATAGTAAAGGAAATTATAAAATTACCTAAAGTTCAGATTTACACTAGAATGATAGGCGAACATGTGTGATTTTTGGTAGAGCTTGATTCGGCTTAAAAAGTTTAGAAAACGAAAGGTTCGTTTAGTCGAAATCTGGAAAACCTAAGTAAAAAGGACTGTTTTGGTCTAATCATGGAAACGACACTTCGAGAGGTCCACGAAACATAAAGACAAGTTTTATAAACTTATTTGACCATTAGAAGTTGGGTAAAAGTTGCAGGTCAAACCGAGATCGTTGACCATATTTTCCACAATGACGTATACCTCCGACACTTAACTCGAGTGACGCCAAAATTACTATATTTCACATTGTATGAGACACTCCCCTTAGTGTCACCAAAAACAAATTAAGTGTCGCCAAAAAGACTTATAATTCATTTTCAAACTAAATTCATTTTCAAACTAAGTATCAAACATCGCGTAACCTTTAATACTTATATGATATGACATTTAAACACTTCAAATATACTTTATAAGTATATCATTTTAACATCATAATAATAATACTTTGGAATTATTATTCGAACTCACCAACGAGCCATACTTATTTTCCAAACATATAAGTATATCATTTCAACATCATAATAATAATACTTTGGAATTATTATTCGAACTCACCAACGGGCCATACTTATTTTCCAATCATACTAATCAAATCAAATTATTGGACATTACTAGTTGGATGAACAACTAGCATAGATGATCTGTTGAGACATCTAATCATTTAAAACCTTGAGCGTTTAATACGCCCAACAGGTTTCAACATCTAATCACCTAAAACCTTGCGCGTTTATCACACCCTGCAGGTTTTAGTCGTTTGAACGACATCATTTACTTGTACTTCATCATTAATTGCCCGACATCAATTCATCAGACTCAGGTGAGTCTCATAGCCCCTATTTTACCGTTTTTACTCTAGGTGTGAGAATACATGCTGTTTTGTTTTACATGTGAACGCAAGTATCAAATATCGCTATATTCTGCATGAGTTTATTCATCTAATCATCATAAGTCCTCAATAGCATAGTTTGGTAATACTTTGTAGTGTGAATGTTAGTGTATGGTACCATATAGGATTGACAATCCCCGTCCAGGTCAGCAAGCACTGACTGGTCAAACGGACGCATTATCATTTGTTCATACGTGTGTTGATTAGGCACACGCATAGAGGCACCCTCGCTCAGGCACTTAATTGTGATCCTGACACCTCAGTTAAGCTCAGACTATGTGCTCATGGCAGCTATATACATCATTTATCATTTACTTATTTGCTTAATTGCAAATCATCATACTTAAATCTTGCGGTTCATACATTATACTTTATCATTAAACCTGTGAGCTCACCAGCTTTTAGCTGACCATTTTAGCGTGTATTCTCAGGTTCGCAGCCACAGTAGGTCTGCTCATTCAGGATGCCCATTAGCTCGAGTCTCATGCAAACATCAGGAGATTATCATGCATTACAATATTTTGTATAAATAGTTATGCAATATAATCTCTTTCATTTCATCTCGTGCTTTTGTAAACTATTATAACAGTGTAAGACTTTTATAATATCAGTGTACGACTTTTATAATATCAGTGTACTGTAAACGAGGCATATAGAGTCGTTCACTTTATCTTATGTGCTTTGTTTATTGATTAGTAGCACCCTAAAGTATGCTTCCGTTCAACAGTAAATTTGGGGGTGTTACACCTCACCAATATCTTGTCACGAGCTCTTTAAAAAAACAAGATATTTTGGAAGCTCTTTCATTGGTGGGATCAACCAAAGAAAAATTGCAAGAGTTTAAAACATTTGGGTTTGATTCCCTTATAGAGAAGATGTCATCTTTTGGTGACAAACATGGTACTTAAATGTTGAAAATGAAGGAAGAATTTGTAAACTCAAGAAAGCAACGGGACAAGATCACTAATATGCATTATTATAAGTTTGATTGCTTCAACACCTTTGTGGATATGCAAATTCAAGAGGTTGGTGATCGTTTTAATGAGGTTGGTTCCGAATTACCTTCGAAAGGTGGCAGCTTTGAATCAATGTGATTCATTTTCTATCTTTGATATGTCGAAGTTAATAAACTTGAGTAATTTAAATAAAAAACAATTTGGATACTATAAAAAAGATTGATCTTGGAAAAGAACTTGACATGTACCATCACAATGTGCGAAAGCATACATAATTTGCTAACTTGAATGGCATTGTCGACCTTGGTCGAGTGATGGGAGAAACAAGGAAACATATTTCCAATCGTTTGGGTTATCGATTATTGAAGCTAGTATTGGTTTTGCCCGCTGTAACCACAACAGTTGAGAGATGTTTTTCGGCAATGAAGCTTGTTTAGTTGAGATACGAAACCGAACCGGTGATGAGTTTTAAAACGCTTGTGTCATTTGTGTATTAGAAAAGGAAGCACTTGCTAACTTTAAGGATGAAGATGTATTGCAACATTTTCATAAGATGCATGATTGCGCGGGAAAAGTTTAGGATGTGGTTAGTCTAATTAATATAGTTATTTATGATATTTAAATGGTTGTAATTCTGTAGCTTTTGTACTTCGTTGCTTCAAATTTAATGATACTTCGTTGCTACAAAACTAACGATGATTATGTACAATTTTAATGCTATATGATGGTTGTTGTTTGTTGTTTGCTCTTTTGTTGTTTGAGGTTGATGTCGTTGTTTGATGTTATGTTGATTAACGGTGTAACATTCCAAAATTTGTAAGTTATTATTAATATTCAATGTGTTATATAATTATAAATGTGTATAAAATTTGATAATTACAAATAATTAATTTTAGATTAGAGTAGGTAGGGTACATGCTAAATAAACATTTGCGAAAACCTAGGGATTTGTTGATTATGTTTAGCAAGGTACATTTAAAATCAAGGTTAAAGAAACAATCAAGTAGTCCGAACAACTAATCTAAGTTAGCAGTTTATCGAATCTGTAATCTTTATGGTATTAAGAATGATCAGACTTTTATATGGCCTGCTACTCTGCTCCATCGCCCACGAACAAGAACGAATGTGTTCAATTATAAGGGCCACTGACTCCCTCATAGGAGAGCGTGAAGAGTTGAGCATCATTTGTCCGATCATAATCACGATACCTTAGTTCCTCATGACATATTAGTTGATAACCGACTAATAAAGAACCTAACGGTTATACCATAAGATATCAGATTTAATGAACATACCTAATTTAGACCCACGTTTCTCTTAAATCAAAGTTATCATCCCATAATTATCAGCTAATGAAATCACAACAAATACGGCTTTCCATCTTCTGATTTATTATTATCTTTTATCGCTTTATTTAATTTACTTAACAAACTGAACCAAAACCCCTATCACTTTTATAAAACCCCTTTTACTAGAAAATAATTGCTTCATTGGAACACATTTGTTTCAATTCAGTTTCTCTTTAAGAACGACTCTTGGTCCAACTTACTACTTGCTAACCCTTTGGTTTAGTAATTGTAAGCCACAACTTAGACCTCATCGTTTACAAATTTTAAAACTAAACTCGTTGCCTTGACAACGCAACAACCATCTACAAGAACAAGGCTTCGACATGAGACAAATGTGTCAGAAAACCAATTTGGTTTTATGCCAGGATGTTCTTCAATGGAGGGGATACACATTATTAGAACTCTTATGGAGAAGTATAGGGAGAAACAAATAAACCTACCGATGGCTTTCTTAGACTTGGAGAAAGCCTATGATAGAGTTCCGAGAGAGCTAATTTGGAGGACCTTAAATGATAAAGCAACCTTGGGTAGATACATTAGAGTTATTCGTGATATGTACAAAGGGGTGAAGACTTGTGTAAGGAAAACTATGGGAAACACCGAGTTTTTCCGTGTAGAATTAGGTCTACATCAGGGATCTGTGAAACACCCCGATTTTTTTGACACATAAACTTGAAACACCTTGATATTTTTGACACATTTTTTAATGTCCCAACCATAAACCATAACTTGCGGAAATTATTACTATTACATAATATATTTGTCTCTAGACAAAAACCCAAAATCTGAAAAAATCTTGCAATATGCGATCCTGGTCATTCTTACGTGACCGCGTAGTATATCCTTTAAACTAGCTGCAACTAAAATACACTAAATCACGCGATCCTGGTAATTCACGCGATCGCGTGAAACACATACACACGTGATCCCCCAGGTCCTTTCGGATCGCGTATTACTACTTGATAAACCACTATTAACAAATTCAACTAAGATACGCGATCCCCTGGATTTACAGGATCGCGTATTAAGGTTTTAGAAAAGTCGCGATCATGGAATACATTATACACGATCCTGAAGAGCTATACGCGATCGCGTATTAATATTGGTTCAGTGCAATAGTTACAGGTCAAACTTTAAAGTGCCAAATACAATTTTAAACCAATTTTAATTGCACACAACTCTTTACCCGTGAAACATTTGGACACCAAATTTTGCACACACCTCTAAAATAACAATAGAAACATTTCCCTTTTTACACTTTTCCACAATTCGCATTAACGGAGATTTTGAACGTTTAATCAAGTTTAGCCCATTTAGGACCAAAATCTTAACACATCAAATACCAAACCATACACTTCCTGAACGTCAAACTTTGGTAACACATTTGACTATCAAAATGGAGCTTAACCCAACTTACAAAACCTTTATAGCATGACTTAAAACCATTTTGACACTTAGACACATAATTGACCCATTTGGGCACCTAATGACTCATTTGGGTATTAACCATTTCAAGACACTCTTACACACCCAATTGACTTAATAAAGTCAAAACAAAACATTTAACATTAAATGTGACACCCACTAAATTAGGACATCAAAATTGTAACTAATTGTGTGATTATTACGTGTATTTAGTATGAAATAGGACTAAGTACAGTAATTGCTTACATATATATAATGATTATATATATATATATATATACACGTATACGACTCGTTCAAATCTTACAATTGTCAGATAAATATCTTGCAACACAAATACGGACGTTGGTGAAACACTTATTAAATAATATGAAATTATTTAATAACATTGAAAATTACTTTATATTATGTTTATAATATTACAAAACACATACGTTTTGCTTAAAACGTAACCGAACGCGACGAAAATGCACAAAACGCGCCCAACATACGAAACAAGTACAAGTTATATTTTTATTACTCAAAATTTAACTATTTTGATAAAAAAAACTTTGGTTCAAATATCACGATTACCTGCAAACGCTTATAGCGTTTAAAAAAAACGTTAAACAATTTGAATAAACGTACAAATCGTAACCGACACCCAAACAAAAACCCGAGTCAAATTTGGCAACTTAAAAGATACTATATTAAGTGAAACTTTCATTGAAAATATTATGTTTTAAAGCGTTATCAAAACGTAATATATATAACGTTATACGATTAAATAAGGACGAAACGATCGGGTAAATGAACACCGCCCGGAGAACGAATTTAGGGAACAAGATTTGAGAGACCCATGCCCTAGTGTGCCCCTCAAACCGGTTGCCATGCCCCTCCCCCTCTCACCCTTACTTGTTTGACCATATAATCAACCCATACCACCTTCACCATTCTCATATCCTTCCTTATCACTCAATCTCTTTTCTCTACACTCTCCCTATCTCTCTCTCTCTCTCTCTCTCTCTCTCTCTCTCTTACGGCTGAACTCAGCCACCACCACTACATTCCACCATCATACATCATGTTTTCTTGAAGGAAAAAGCAAGTAGAAGAAACACCAAGCATCATCGTCTTCATCCTCTCATCATTCTCTAAGTAAGAACACACCTTCTCTCACTAGATTCTATTAGTATATGTTTATTTACATGTTAATAGGATCAATCAAATCAAAAATGTCCAATAATCATGTTAAAACTCATTCATCAAACATATATATACATATAATTTTCTGGACATAAAATATAGGTTTGGTAGAAAATCATGATAAATCGAAAACATAAGATAAATGCATGAAATTAATGCCAAAATCTTATTTAACATGTTGGCTACAACTTTCGTTTAGAACATATACTTAGAAATACGCCGATTTTTCCAGAAAATACGATTTGCGGGCAAAGGTATAATTTCGGACCAAACTGGACCTTTGGTGCTTCATGATTTTTTTAACCAACCAAACGACCTCTAAACATCATGAAAAAAATACAGGAAGTAGACAAGACATAGAGGAACATTTGTGACTTTTTCAGAATTTTTAGACAAAGCTTACTTAGTTAAATAAAAATCATAAAATGGGTCTGACTTTTACTCCGAAAGTTTGACTTTCAGATTTGAGTTTGACTTTTGGATTTTGTTAGGACTTTCAGATTTTTGACTCTGAAAGTCAACTTTCGGAGTTAACTTTCGGAAAAATGCACTTTTGGGCCCTAAGTTTCGGATGTTATACTTTCGGACTTCGACAAACTTTTAGATATAAACACATATATACTTTCGGATATGTATACTTTCGGACATATATATATATATATATTTATATATATATATATATATATATATATATATACTTTCGGATAAAAATACATATACTTTGATAAGTATAAACGAACTATTTTACATAGGATACAACACATGAACGTTACTCGACATTACTAGTACATGAAAACTCTTATACTTTGGGAAGTATACACTACAAATACTTACACATACGAGTTTACACTCGTACAAATGCAAATATATATGAGCTTACACTCACACTGATACGAGTTTACACTCGTACATACATATGAGATTACACTCACATTAATACGAATTTACACTCACACGACATACATACGAGCTTGCACTCGCACTAATATGAGATTGTACATACGAGATTACACTCGCACCCATTGTTATACAGACGAATTTATTCTTGCACGAGTTTACACTCGCTTGAACTTACATTCGAACAACACTTTCAAAATCGCGATAAATGACAGACATACGAATATACTTTTCAAGTATACGACACAACGAAACACATAATAATAATAATACTTGAATTATTATTACACGCCGTCACCAACGGCCTGTATACAATTACAATTACAAACACATTGATTACAAACATACAAACAAACAATTGGACATTAACTAGTTGAGTGAAAAACTAGCATGGATAGTCTTTAAGATATCCATTTACTTACTTATTTACAACCTTACGCTTTTAGGACGCTAGAGGTCACTGGTTTGGAGAACCTTCTTGCTTGACTGCTACTTTACACTGCTAGACTCAGGTGAGTCTCACAACCCCATTTTTTTTTACTATTTTTACTATGTGGTGAGATGCCTTACTTGTTTTACTTGAACACATGTACTGATTTACTAATTTACTAGCTTACCGATATACTGATATACTGATTGCATGAGTTACGTTTTAATCCACTGAAGTCCTCTTAATCATAGTTGTTAATTAGCGACTTAAGCGTGAGTTTTAGTAAATGGATCCATTTGGGACTGACAATCCCCGCCCGGGGTAGCACGCACTACCACGGACCGTACTGTATAAACGGGCATTTCTTACTCGTTACACATGGGTGTTTTTGAATTAGCACTCACGGGGGCACATTACTAGTACTAGGTTGTACCCTACCGACTTGTTAAGCTTCGACTATGATGCTCATGGCAAAGTATATCCACTTTATTGCATTCCTGCAACATTTATACTTGATTGTGTTCACAACTACTGTTATTTACTACAAACAACCTGTGAGATTCACTAACCTTTTTGGTTGACCTTTTTAGTGATGCATTCTCAGGTATTCAGCAACCGTAGGGTTGCCCTGCAGGATTGCTTACTAGTTCGAGTCACATGCATTTACCTACTTGGAGATTTTTCTACATTACTTTGTATTGGTTGTTATGTACTAAAATCTCTAGAACTTTTACTCGCGTACTCGACACTTATGTATACTTTTGAATAGTAATGCAATGATGTACTACTTTTCCAACGTCTCATATAGAGTCGTTCATCGTATCTTTGTGCTTGATTACTTGATTAATCGCGCCCGATGATTGCTTCCGCTAAACAGTAAATTTGGGGGTGCGACACTAAACTTTCATAAAACATAGGTCCCAACTTTAACACACTTCTATACATTAACCTACCAACTTTACCACTTTCAAGTCTCACCATGCCCACTTTAACTAACATCTTTACAAAACATTACACATTTCTTGCAAGTGAGACTTATCGTGTCAAAATATACTTTATACATTACCAAAAAGGGGTATCATTGTATCAAAAGCATGATTCAAAATGGATAAGCTTATTACCAACCAAGCAATAAGCTCTACCACTAGCTATCCATGGGCCTCTTTCCCGATTATTTTTTTACCTTACTTGAACCACCTACAACATGTTAAACATAACGGGTAAGCATAAATGCTTAGTACGTAATGGAAACATAAACAATAAACATCCACAAGATAGGATCCTCAACACATCCAGAATATCAATCCATAAGAATTGATAAATGTAACACCCCCAAATCTAATATTTCGCGGAAGCAAGCTTTGGGTGTTACTAATCAATAATTAAGCACCAAAGTATAGCAAACGACTTCTAAATGAGACGTTTGTAAAATAGTTACATACCATTATAAAATAGGGTTTGAAAACATAATGTTTTCGTTACAAAAGTAAAGTCCTCTAGAGTCCGCGTACGTAACGGGAGATTCTATTACATAACCATAGTTACAAAAGATAATGCTAAAGAATCTCCGTTAAATGCAGTTTGGAAATCATGCGACTCTAGCTAGTTATCCTGGAGTAATCCTACTCCGTACGTGTACCTGAGAATACATGCTAAAAAGGGTCAACACGAATGTTGGTGAATCTCACAGGTTTGTAAGTAAGTAATAGTTTGAACACAAGATTTTTATCAGTTGTGCCCGCAGGCGTAAATCAAGTATCTGCAACCAAGCAAATAATAAGTAAATATGTATATACCGTTGCCATGAGCTCATAGTCGAAGCTTAACCCGTAAATCAGTGGTACACCCAAGTACCGTATAGTGCCCCCGCGAGTGCCCAATCCAAACACTCGTACAAAACAAATAAAAGTCGCCCGTTTATACATAACGGTTCGTGGTAGCGCTACTACCCCGGGCGGGGAGGGTCAGTCCCTAATGGATCCATTAACTAATATTCGCGCTTAAGTCCATAACTAACGAAACTATGATGGAGGGACTTCAGTGGATTAGTAAGTAACTCATGCAAGCCCGTATATGAAAAGTAAGTAATTTAGCACTTGTGTTCAAGAAAACGTAAGCAATGCATCTCACCCCATAAGTAAAACAGTAAAAGTGGGGCTGTAAGACTCACCTGAGTCAAGCAAGCAAGCGCTTAACTTAATAAACGTAAAGTCTGAAAGTAGTACAAATCCGTAGGTTCCGCGAACCCGCAACCTTCTAATGTCCTAAGCATATAAGGTTGTATGTATAAGTGAATGTCTCAAAAGATCATTCATGTTGGTTGTCCACTCAACTAGGAAATGTCCAAGCATTTGTTTGTACGTTTGTAATCATTTTGTAAATAAGTGTGACCCGTTGGTGACGGAGGGGTAATAATAATTTACATATTATTATTATGTAATTCATCGTGTTTGTATACCTTGTAAAGCATATACATAGGTTAATTATTTGTTTTTAATCGTTAAATCGAGTATGTCATGATATCGTAGGTATTCAAAACTCAGTATAAAAAATATATTTTCAATTTCTCTGTTTCATGCGATAATAAGTGTTCCAACAATGACATTCACGGACTCAATTCATGCGATAATAGATTTCACGAAGTTTTATCTATCCGACAATATGTATTCACGGATCACTACTCACGCATCAATATGTATTCCGACAGTATCATTCACGGGTACTGTTCATACGACAATAGTTTAGTTATTCACGGAAGGATACTCACGGACTTTTATTTACACGAAAATATGTATTCACGGAGTTTATTTATACGATGATAGTTATGCGACAATAGTATGTATTCACGGAGTAATTTATACGACAATAGTATGTATTCACGGAGTAAATTATACGACAATAGTATGTATTCACGGAGTAAATTATATGACAATAGTATGTATTCACGGAGTAGTTTATACGACAATACATTCACAGATTACTGTTCATCCGACAATGCATTCATGGATTACTTGTGATTTTTATCTAAAATAGTAAACTTTATCAATTCGTTCTGAAATTTTTACACAAAGTTCCTACATATGTTATGTACTTTCTGTAATTTTTTTATGATTTTTGGAGGTCGTTTGATATTTTATAAAAATTCACAAAGTGTCTGTGTTCATTTTAGTCCGTGATTAGACCACTTCTCACAAATTAAATTTTCTGGAGAAATGGGTGCATTTCTGGGATGAGCCAAAGAAGAACTTTTTGTACATAATAAAATTACCAAGATTTCCCAAGTGGTCTCATACGTTTTTGAGGTCTATAACTCAAGATATGGTCTCAAGAAGGAGGTCATTGTCGGAGGTCATTGTCGGATTTTTACTATTGTCGGACCTATACTTCACCCGTGTTATAACATCAATTTGGTCAAGTAAAACTTAACTAATCATTATGAGATTTTTACGCAAGGTTCTCCTATGTCTTAGCTTTCCAAAACATACTTTTGCATCGATTTTAACCAAGCGAAACTCGAGATGAAAATTGTTAAATTGAAGTAAGTCCAGCAGATCGTTTTTGTGACATATGCTCAATAATCTGGTCATAAGTTAAGTTTTACAAAACTTCACAAGAAGTTCCAGTAGGATTTGGAAAACTAACAAAATTTGTGATCTTTTCCCGTTGGTCTTAAGTTCTAATTCGTCCCATAGCCCAAGATATACTCATTTTTATTTGGTCAAGATTCTGGTCAGATTCATCAAATCTGCTATGTATTTTTATTTTGGTAACTAAAAATAGCAAATGAACTCAAATTTCTGTGAGGCTTACAGATTATGAAAGTAGACTTCTTATACTTGGTTTTAGGCTCAAGAATCTTCCATTTTGATGTTGTAATGATTTTTATAAAATTCGGGGAAGTGGAAATAGAATCTGGACAGGAAGGTTAACTTCCTGTTTTCGAGTTTTAATTTGTGTTCCGACTTATCTTTTGGACATTAGCTAGTTGAATAAGCAACATAACATGTTAATATATGAGTTATAAGTAAAATACAAGAGTTTTGAAGTCTCACAATGGTGTATGAAGGAATGGAGATGGTAGAAGTGTTGTACACGCGTATACGGTCGTTTTGGTGTCTTCGGATTCGTTTTTCCTTCAAGAATGAGGTGGTGGCCAATGGTGGATCGTGGTGGTGTGTGTGGTGGATGGTGGTGGTGATCTTGGGGCTGCTCTAGCCGAAATGGAGAGAGAGGAAAGAGTTGGATGGAGTGGTGTGTGAAATGAGGGAGTATGGTGGGTTGTGTGAGTATGAAGCAAGAAAGGGAAGGGAGGGTCAAAGCATGGTCTACCATGCTTTGGATGCAGATTTCGTGGGTCCCACACCCTCATGTGGGTGTTTAAATTGTTTCCCCAAAATTTCATTAAGTCTCGTGTCCGCTTACTCGTTCGTTTTGCGTTTTAGTTATTCGTATAACGTTTTATTCAGCGCGTTTCGTTAATGATTTAAAGTATGCTATTTTTACTTGAAGTATTTCTTTAAAATACTCATTAGTGAGTTATAAGATATACTTTGACTTTATCTCATCTGTCGGGCGCGTTTCGCACGTTTTCGTTGCTTACAGTTACGTTTTAATAAAACGTGTAATCGTGTAATATATTAAAGTAATATATTAAGGTAGATAATGTTTGTCTGGATAAATCTACATTATTTTTGATTATTTGTCACCGACGTCCATAATATTGTATCGGGATCCGCCCGATATGAAAATGCACGATTTAATCAAATCGCGTACGTGTGTACATATATTAAAATATATCAATACACAAAATGATACATATAATTAATCCTAATTACATGTATTTGCACATATGATTAGGCACTAAATATAGTCCTAATTTGACGGGTGTTACATTCTCCCCTTGTTAAAAGAATTTCGTCCCGAAATTTAGTTCTGAGTCGTGGTATGAGGGGAGTCCGTGAACAAGTGTGGATATTTGAGTCGCATTTGGTCTTCCCGTTCCCAAGTGAATTCCGGACCACGCCGCGAATTCCACCGGACTCTCACGATGGGAATACGACTTTGTTTAAGTTGTTTGACCTCACGGTCCATGATTTCAATAGGTTCTTCAACAAAGTGAAGCTTTTCGTTGACGCAAATCTCGTCAAGGGGGATAATAAGAGTCTCATCAGACAGACATTTCTTTAAATTTGAAATGTGAAAGATAGGGTGCACACTGCTGAGTTCGGACGGCAGTTGCAATCGATAAGCCACTGGGCCGATCCTTTCAAGGATCTCGAAAGGTCCAATGTACCTGGGGTTTAGCTTTCCGCGTTTGCCAAAACGAATCACGCCTTTCCAAGGCGATACTTTCAAGAGTACTCGATCCCCAACTTGGAACTCGAGGTGTTTGCGTCTCACGTCAGCATAGCTTTTCTGACGATCACGCGCGGCTTTCAGTCGGTTTTGTATGCCGACGATCTTTTCAGTGGTTTCGTGAATGATTTCTGGACCAGTGAGTTGTGTATCCCCCACCTCAGTCCAACAAATGGGTGATCGACACTTACGACCGTAAAGTGCCTCGAAGGGTGCAGCTTTGATGCTGGCGTGATAACTGTTGTTGTAGGAAAACTCACACAAAGGTAAGTGATTTTCCCAGTTTTTACCGAAGTCAACTACGCAGGCTCGTAGCATATCCTCCAGTGTTTGTATAGTTCGTTCGCTCTGGCCGTCAGTTTGAGGATGATAAGCTGTACTCATATCTAGACGAGTACCAAGAGATTTTTGTAGTGATTGCCAGAAGCGAGAAGTGAATCGAGCATCTCGGTCAGAGATAATCGAGATGGGCACACCGTGTCTTGACACGATCTCTTTCAGGTAAATCCGTGTCAAACGTTCCATCTTGTCAGTTTCCCTGATGGCTAGGAAATGAGCAGATTTAGTGAGTCGGTCTACGATCACCCAAATGGTATCGCAACCGCTAGAGGTTTTTGGGAGTTTGGTAATGAAATCCATGGTGATTTGCTCCCATTTCCATTCGGGGATTTCCGGTTGGTGTAGTAAACCGGAAGGTTTCTGATGTTCGGCTTTAACCTTAGAACAAGTGAGACACTTGCCAACGTAGGTAGCAATGTCGACTTTCATATTGGGCCACCAATACAACTCCTTGATGCCATGGTACATTTTGTCGACACCAGGGTGTATAGAGTACTTAGACTTGTGAGCTTCATCCATCACCAAGTCTCGTAGGTTCCCAAAATTTGGCAACCAGATTCGGTTTGAAAAGTATTTGGCTCCGTTGGATTTGGTTTCAAATTGTTTGTTCATGCCTCGCAAGGCCTCGTGTTTCACGTTTTCAGCTTTGAGTGCTTCGAGTTGAGCGGTAAGAATTTGGGTTATCAGGTCGTTGTGTATGGTCATACTAAGTGCTCGGACCCGAAGGGGTTTCACTCGTTCCTTACGACTTAAGGCATCAGCAACAACGTTTGCCTTGCCTGGATGGTAACGTATTTCGCAGTCGTAATCAGTAAGTAGTTCGACCCAACGGCGTTGTCTCATGTTTAGGTCTTTTTGGTCGAAGATGTGTTGGAGACTTTTGTGGTCGGTGAAAATTGTACACTTGGTACCGTATAAGTAGTGTCTCCAGATTTTTAGAGCGAATATCACTGCCCCCAACTCTAGGTCATGAGTAGTGTAATTCCTTTCGTGGACCTTGAGTTGTCGAGAGGCGTAAGCAATGACTTTGTCTCGTTGCATCAGCACGCAACCGAGACCTTGGTGTGAAGCGTCACAGTATACCACGAAGCCATCGTTGCCTTCGGGTAGAGATAAGATAGGTGCACTGCAGAGTTTTTGTTTGAGCAGCTGGAAGGCTGACTCCTGCTTATCAGTCCAATCAAATTTCTTTTCCTTTTGGGTCAGTGCAGTGAGGGGTTGAGCTATTTTTGAAAAGTTCTCAATGAATCGCCTATAGTATCCGGCGAGTCCTAAAAATTGTCGTACCTCGGTAGGTGTAGTAGGTGCTTGCCAGCACTTGATGGCTTCAATTTTTGAAGGATCAACACGAATTCCTTGACTGTCAATCACGTGTCCAAGGAATTGTACAGTTTGCATCCAGAACTCACACTTGGAGAATTTGGCATATAACTCCTCGTGCTTGAGTAGTTCTAAGATGGTTTTCAGGTGTTGTGCATGTTCTCGTTCATTACGCGAGTAAATCAGAATATCGTCAATGAAGACGATGACAAACTTGTCGAGGTAAGGCTTACACACCCGATTCATAAGGTCCATGAATACTGCCGGTGCGTTGGTCAAGCCGAATGGCATCACTTGGAATTCGTAATGCCCGTAGCGAGTTCGGAAAGCTGTTTTAGGAATGTCAGTATCACGAACTCGTAGTTGGTGATAGCCTGACCGTAGATCAATCTTTGAGTAAACACTCGACCCTTGGAGTTGGTCAAACAGGTCATCAATGCGTGGCAGTGGGTAACGGTTCTTAACTGGTAATTTGTTGAGTTCACGGTAGTCGATGCACATGCGGAAAGAACCGTCTTTCTTTTTCACAAACAGGACCGGGGCTCCCCAAGGCGAGGAACTCGGTCGGATAAAGCCTTTATCCAGGAGTTCTTGCAATTGAGTAGACAACTCCTGAAGTTCAGAGGGGGCTAAACGGTACGGTGCTCGTGCCACGGGTGCTGCGCTGGGCACAAGGTCAATAGAAAATTCGACTTGTCTAGTTGGCGGTAGGCCAGGCAAGTCTTCAGGAAAGACTTCTGGGAAGTCTCGAACAATAGGCACATCCTCAAGTCGCTTCTCCTCCGACTGTTTCTCTATAACGTGTGCGAGAATTGCCTGGTACCCTTTTCTCAAGTATTTCCGGGTTTTTATGCAAGAAATAATGTTAAGTCTCGTCCCATCGGTCTCCCCTTGTACGATTAAAGTTCCACCGGAGACGAGAGGAATACGAACAATTTTCTCAAAACAAATAATCTCGGCGCGGTGTTTGGATAACCAATCCATACCGACGATTATGTCAAAGCTGCCGATTTCGACAGGTATAAGGTCAATAGAGAATAGCTCACTAGCTAGGTTTAGGGTGCAATTGCATATTATACTATCGGCCTCAATTAGTTTTCCATTTGCTAATTCTACAATGTACTTAGCATCTAAGGCAGTGGAGGTAGCATTGAGCAGTGGGCTAAATTCATTAGATATGAAACTTTTATCGGCACCAGTATCAAATAACACTGAAGCGGTTAAGTCGTTGAGAAGAAACATACCCGTAACAACGTTCGGGTCTTGGCGGGCTTCCCCCGAGTTCAACACAAAAGCTCTGCCGTGAGCGTTGGTGTTGTTGTTCTTGTTATTACTTCTCAGCTTTGGACAATCATTCCTGTAATGTCCGGTGTTTCCACACTCAAAGCAGGCCTTTGGTGTGTTAGAGTTTGGGATTGTGGCGTTGGTTCGACAATCTTTAGCTAAGTGCCCGAAACGTTTGCACTTACTGCAAGGGCAAGAACCATCGTGGTGCCGGTTGCATTTGGAGCAATAGGGTTTGCTCCCACTGTATCCTTTCTTTTCATCGGTACCAGCAGCATAGGCCTTTGTAGTATCTGGCCTCTTGTTTTGTTGTTGACCTTGGTTTTGGTTGTGGTTGGGATTCCATTTCCGTTTGTTATCCCCAGATCGGTTTCCAGTATCCTTTCCAGCGGATGTTCCACGGCGGACTACCTGAGCCATTAAGTTATGAGCCATACGGACGGCACTCTGAATAGTCCCCGGGTTGGACGCAGTTACCATCCCCTGAATCTTGGCTGGGAGTCCCCAGATATACCTTTCGATCCTCTTGTATTCAGGATCGACCATTGTTGGGCACAGAAGTGCCAGCTGGTGGAAGCGGGTAGTGTAACCGGTGATATCATCACCTCTCGCTGTGAGGTTCCAGAATTCAACCTCAAGCTGTTGTAGCTCTTCTCTTGGACAGTACTCATCTGTCAACCTCTTCTTTAGGTCTTCCCAAGGGAGTTGATAAGCGACATCAATCCCCACAGTTTGGGCGTAGGTATTCCACCAGGTAAGAGCACCATCCATGAAGGTGCAGGTAGAGTACTTAACCTTGCAATCCTCGGTGCAGTTGCAGATTCGAAAAACAGATTCCAATTTCTCAATCCATCTCAGTAAGCCAATGGCTCCTTCAGTTCCCTTGAAGCTTAATGGTTTGCAGTTCAGAAAATCCTTGTATGTGCAAGGTTTGGCAGTTGGTACTGTGTTGGAGGTATTTTCGCTACCCTGGTTCGGATTTGAACCACTGTTTCGCTGTGCCTCTTGAGCAGCCAGGGCATCGGCTACTCCTTGCGCAACGAACTGGGCAAGTTCAGCAGCGGTGAAAGTCTGTTTCCTTGGCGGCATGTTCCTTTAATAAAAAGTTACGAGGTATGTGAGATTTTGTACAAGGAGTATGATTATCACGGATGCATATATAAAAGGGGTAATATACAACATCACTATAGGACAATCAATAACATAAGATAGATATATTTGCAACCACTCAAGGTGTGAGTTCAAAAGATTTTAGAATTCTAAGTTCACAAAAGATGCCGGGAATGTTACATCCGGTCGGGTTACAAGAGTTTACATAGCTAGCTAATAGGTTACATGATAACCACTGCACTAATCTTGATGTAGGTCGAGTTGTGCCAACAGAGAAGTGAGATGGTTAACAGATTCTGCAAGCCTGCTGACCATTCGGAGAGCATCCTCGGTTTCCCGTAGACGCGTCTCATATTCTTGCAGCCTTGTTTGCAGATTTGAGATTTCATTCTGGTTACTGATCACTTGATTGTGAATAGTTCCCATAGTTTCGATAGTTTCTCCCAGTTGGTCGTGAAGTGTGTCCATGTTATCCACAGTGTTCTCGTGATCTTCGGAGACTTGGTTGATACGTTCAAGAGCTGTGAGTCTCCAGTTCTCACGAGTCTCCTGCAGCTCTATGTCCATTTCGCGAAATCGTCGCTCATGGTGGTTTAGCCTGGCGGCTAGAGCTGGTATGGAATAGGGGTTAGTTCGAGGCGACATTGTGGTCCTCCTGGAAATCCGTGGGTTTTGTGATCCATACGGTTGGGAGCGTGATGAATTGGGTGGTGTGTTTGCCATTCTGAGACAAAGCATTTAAGAAGAATGAGGCCTATATTCATATAATACATATATAATATAGTCTAAGATATTGAACGAGAGTGAGGCTTATCTATGTATACATTTATATATATCACATAATAGCCTAAAGTGTCTAATCACAGACATGTTTGAGTCCCGGTTTCTCTCGTGGTCAGAGTCAACTAGTGTATCCCTGTTCATCATAACCATTTCAGGCCTCACATCATCTTTCTTTAATTGTACATAGTTGATCAGGCTATGTTAAATTAAAGTCGTATGATGTAATTCCTGAACCAGTCATAACTAATAGGGAGATACTGCCTAACGGTCATAGTCTAGGCCCACTAAATGCAACCTAGTTCGCTATAACCTTAGGCTCTGATACCAATCTGTAACACCCCCAAATCTAATATTTCACGGAAGCAAGCTTTGGGTGTTACTAATCAATAATTAAGCACCAAAGTATAGCAAACGACTTCTAAATGAGACGTTTGTAAAATAGTTACATACCATTATAAAATAGGGTTTGAAAACATAATGTTTTCGTTACAAAAGTAAGGTCCTCTAGAGTCCGCGTACGTAACGGGAGATTCTATTACATAACCATAGTTACAAAAGATAATGCTAAAGAATCTCCGTTAAATGCAGTTTGGAAATCATGCGACTCTAGCTAGTTATCCTGGAGTAATCATACTCCGTACGTGTACCTGAGAATACATGCTAAAAAGGGTCAACACGAATGTTGGTGAATCTCACAGGTTTGTAAGTAAGTAATAGTTTGAACACAAGATTTTTATCAGTTGTGCCCGCAGGCGTAAATCAAGTATCTGCAACCAAGCAAATAATAAGTAAATATGTATATACCGTTGCCATGAGCTCATAGTCGAAGCTTAACCCGTAAATCAGTGGTACACCCAAGTACCGTATAGTGCCCCCGCGAGTGCCCAATCCAAACACTCGTACGAAACAAATAAAAGTCGTCCGTTTATACATAACGGTTCGTGGTAGCGCTACTACCCCGGGCGGGGAGGGTCAGTCCCTAATGGATCCATTAACTAATATTCGCGCTTAAGTCCATAACTAACGAAACTATGATGGAGGGACTTCAGTGGATTAGTAAGTAACTCATGCAAGCCCGTATATGAAAAGTAAGTAATTTAGCACTTGTGTTCAAGAAAACGTAAGCAATGCATCTCACCCCATAAGTAAAACAGTAAAAGTGGGGCTGTAAGACTCACCTGAGTCAAGCAAGCAAGCGCTTAACTTAATAAACGTAAAGTCTGAAAGTAGTACAAATCCGTAGGTTCCGCGAACCCGCAACCTTCTAATGCCCTAAGCATATAAGGTTGTATGTATAAGTGAATGTCTCAAAAGATCATTCATGTTGGTTGTCCACTCAACTAGGAAATGTCCAAGCATTTGTTTGTACGTTTGTAATCATTTTGTAAATAAGTGTGACCCGTTGGTGACGGAGGGGTAATAATAATTTACATATTATTATTATGTAATTCATCGTGTTTGTATACCTTGTAAAGCATATACATAGGTTAATTATTTGTTTTTAATCGTTAAATCGAGTATGTCATGATATCGTAGGTATTCAAAACTCAGTATAAAAAATATATTTTCAATTTCTCTGTTTCATGCGATAATAAGTGTTCCAACAATGACATTCACGGACTCAATTCATGCGATAATAGATTTCACGAAGTTTTATCTATCCGACAATATGTATTCACGGATCACTACTCACGCATCAATATGTATTCCGACAGTATCATTCACGGGTACTGTTCATACGACAATAGTTTAGTTATTCACGGAAGGATACTCACGGACTTTTATTTACACGAAAATATGTATTCACGGAGTTTATTTATACGATGATAGTTATGCGACAATAGTATGTATTCACGGAGTAATTTATACGACAATAGTATGTATTCACGGAGTAAATTATACGACAATAGTATGTATTCACGGAGTAAATTATATGACAATAGTATGTATTCACGGAGTAGTTTATACGACAATACATTCACAGATTACTGTTCATCCGACAATGCATTCACGGATTACTTGTGATTTTTATCTAAAATAGTAAACTTTATCAATTCGTTCTGAAATTTTTACACAAAGTTCCTACATATGTTATGTACTTTCTGTAATTTTTTTATGATTTTTGGAGGTCTTTTGATATTTTATAAAAATTCACAAAGTGTCTGTGTTCATTTTAGTCCGTGATTAGACCACTTCTCACAAATTAAATTTTCTGGAGAAATGGGTGCATTTCTGGGATGAGCCAAAGAAGAACTTTTTGTACATAATAAAATTACCAAGATTTCCCAAGTGGTCTCATACGTTTTTGAGGTCTATAACTCAAGATATGGTCTCAAGAAGGAGGTCATTGTCGGAGGTCATTGTCGGATTTTTACTATTGTCGGACCTATACTTCACCCGTGTTATAACATCAATTTGGTCAAGTAAAACTTAACTAATCATTATGAGATTTTTACGAAAGGTTCTCCTATGTCTTAGCTTTCCAAAACATACTTTTGCATCGATTTTAACCAAGCGAAACTCGAGATGAAAATTGTTAAATTGAAGTAAGTCCAGCAGATCGTTTTTGTGACATATGCTCAATAATCTGGTCATAAGTTAAGTTTTACAAAACTTCACAAGAAGTTCCAGTAGGATTTGGAAAAATAACAAAATTTGTGATCTTTTCCCGTTGGTCTTAAGTTCTAATTCGTCCCATAGCCCAAGATATACTCATTTTTATTTGGTCAAGATTCTGGTCAGATTCATCAAATCTGCTATGTATTTTTATTTTGGTAACTAAAAATAGCAAATGAACTCAAATTTCTGTGAGGCTTACAGATTATGAAAGTAGACTTCTTATACTTGGTTTTAGGCTCAAGAATCTTCCATTTTGATGTTGTAATGATTTTTATAAAATTCGGGGAAGTGGAAATAGAATCTGGACAGGAAGGTTAACTTCCTGTTTTCGAGTTTTAATTTGTGTTCCGACTTATCTTTTGGACATTAGCTAGTTGAATAAGCAACATAACATGTTAATATATGAGTTATAAGTAAAATACAAGAGTTTTGAAGTCTCACAATGGTGTATGAAGGAATGGAGATGGTAGAAGTGTTGTACACGCGTATACGGTCGTTTTGGTGTCTTCGGATTCGTTTTTCCTTCAAGAATGAGGTGGTGGCCAATGGTGGATCGTGGTGGTGTGTGTGGTGGATGGTGGTGGTGATCTTGGGGCTGCTCTAGCCGAAATGGAGAGAGAGGAAAGAGTTGGGAGAGAGTTGGATGGAGTGGTGTGTGAAATGAGGGAGTATGGTGGGTTGTGTGAGTATGAAGCAAGAAAGGGAAGGGAGGGTCAAAGCATGGTCTACCATGCTTTGGATGCAGATTTCGTGGGTCCCACACCCTCATGTGGGTGTTTAAATTGTTTCCCCAAAATTTCATTAAGTCTCGTGTCCGCTTACTCGTTCGTTTTGCGTTTTAGTTATTCGTATAACGTTTTATTCAGCGCGTTTCGTTAATGATTTAAAGTATGCTATTTTTACTTGAAGTATTTCTTTAAAATACTCATTAGTGAGTTATAAGATATACTTTGACTTTATCTCATCTGTCGGGCGCGTTTCGCACGTTTTCGTTGCTTACAGTTACGTTTTAATAAAACGTGTAATCGTGTAATATATTAAAGTAATATATTAAGGTAGATAATGTTTGTCTGGATAAATCCACATTATTTTTGATTATTTGTCACCGACGTCCATAATATTGTATCGGGATCCGCCCGATATGAAAATGCACGATTTAATCAAATCGCGTACGTGTGTACATATATTAAAATATATCAATACACAAAATGATACATATAATTAATCCTAATTACATGTATTTGCACATATGATTAGGCACTAAATATAGTCCTAATTTGACGGGTGTTACAATAAATGACCAAGCTAATGACATAGTTATTACTTGGATACCACCAAGCAAATGATAAAATCATTCCTTGGTTCCACGTAGACATCCATATACTTACCTTGCTATTAGCTCAAACAATAACTTGACTGATGTACAACACACTGGTTATTGATATTTCTGATGGTGATGCGACACAACAGTGGGTGTTTTAAATTTATAAGGCTGGGACCTAGGCTTACTATGTATAATACCCCTCTTTCTTTATGTCAATATTATATAATTTAACTCGGAAGCATATGTTTAAAAACATATTTCATTACTATACATTATAGACAATGTACATAAACGGTTTCAAACTTTGAGACACAACAGTTTAAAACTATTAAAAAACTCATTACACATACTACATAAAATGGGGTATTATATAATTATAAACTTAGTTTATCAAAACTATATCAGAGTTTGCATTCATCAAACATTCCCTGCTAAAGCATCAACTTCCTGACCACCCACATCTTAAACATAACCTGCAGGAAGTAAAATGAGGAATTAGCACAAAGCTAAGTGAATGAATAAGTCATACACAATTCAACTTAGCATAACCACTTATTTACACCAAATAACCGTAAACACATATTACACAATACAACAATTCAACAATGAGGATCGGTGGCTCTTGAGATACCATAATACCCGGGTGGCTCCCCAAGAACACTTACCCAACCTAACCATATGGCCATAATGGATGAGACCGATAGCTAATGGTTGTTATAATCAAACACATATACTACACACAATGAATGAATCAAGTCCCTGTGTAATTCACATAATAACCAACTAGCCCAACCAACTTATTGACCTCAATAACAATTGATTCCCAAAGGCCACATAGCACATAGATTCACGATCAAGAATACAAATGAATAAGTCTAATGTACACATCTACATTCATTTGTTGCAACCAAACAGTTACAACTAAATTAAACAGTGAGTTCCAGATCCACTCACCGATACCTCAGTAGTCCTCAAACTCAGAAGTCTTAAGTCACTGAGTCTTTGGTTGATTTGATAACACAACAGAATTCATTTATATAATACAACTCATTTCCAGATATGTCACTTAATGATAAAGATCATAATTATCAAACATACAAATTTATTTCATACCTAAACACATTAAATGAGTATTATAACCTTAAGGTACCATCTATTAGTTTCTTAAACATACATATATACATAGCAAATATACACAATAATAAAACTGATTGATTGTTGTTTTAACCCTTACCCGATCGGGTTCTACCAACACCTGATTGGTTATGAAGCTATACCCGATCGACTCACATAACAATTTTGAGATTTTCATTCCAGTGCAAGCTTCGGTAAAGGTTTTGTTCTAATTCAGCCAAACAGCTAAATCTACCCATTCGGTTATAACAAACATACCCGATCGGCTCATTAACTATAGCCGATCGGCTATGCAGTTCAGACCCAGATGCCCAGTTCCTTTCTGCAAAATCTCAACTCGAAGATAACTTCAAAACCATTCAAACTCGGGTACATATCCGAATTAAATCAACAATTTAACATCAATGACAATCACAAACATCATATAACAACTTTACTAAGCTTCTATTTCATTACAATCTCATAAACCCATTTTATAAGTTTAAACCCATTCATTCAAATTCACAACTTAAAGAACACAAGAAATCATCACACTCATCATGAATTCAGTTCAACACATCAAGAAATCTTAATTAACATCAACTAACAACACTACCATCAATTCAGTCATCAACTTCATCATATCTCAATTATACCTAAATTTCAATATAAACCAAATTCATGAATACACAAAATAAAAGCATACTTACAATTTGATGAACACCAAGATGATAGTAGTATTAATTAGTCACAAGAATTGATTTGCTTAAAGTTTTTTTTTAGGAATTTAGGGTTTATAAGTTCTCATGATAAAAGAAAACTTAAGCTTAAGGAAAGGATCAGTGGTTTAAGGTCGATCCCCTCACTAACCGGCCCCAATATTGGGTAATTTGTGTTCCCCTTCTAACCCTATTATCTGGAACCTAGAAACCATTTGCAAGGTAAAGTATTTTAGTTTACCGTCAACTACAACGATTTAAGACAAGTAATATTTTACTATTCACAATAAGTCATTTGACTAATTTTTCTAAGTTTCATTATCGAACAATTAATATAAAGTAATTTCTAAAACAACTAAATAATCAATTTAAATGAGAAATTACCAAACCCGTAGAGAGGATGTTACACTATGTCTGCTAATCTATAAGGGCTAACGAGGGTAAGTATGTCCTAGGATCGTTCATCAAAGCACGATGAATTGAAAATAGGGGATTTAGATTATTTTTTTTTGTATTTAGCTGGGAATAAAAAGGTTTGCTGTTTTTGAGTTTTCTAATCTACTAAGTAAAGCTTAAAATAAATAAAGGTGGAAGTTACTTCGGGCGTTCAACAATTAAAGCGATTATCTACTATGAATTGATTTAGGGGAAATTAAATGTGCAGAGTTTTAGTGTGGATGAATTCAAAAGTTAATGTGAGTTACCGCTACAAGCCTTCCATCGGACTAACGTGGAGGTGTCCACAATGCAGAAGGAATGCCACGTGTATTGCAGAGTACATTGACACAGACACCGAAAGTTCTCTCAAATGCATGGCCATATTATTTGACAGTTAATCTCGAATCCCATTCCCAAATCTAGGTCGTCAGAGATGTCCGAATCATGGGATAATGTATTGAATAAACAGCCTTATAAATGGTTTTACCCTCGTCGGAATAAGTTAGAATAATTGGTCTTGACGGTCAAATAATATGTCATCACTTATTCGTACGAATCATCAACACTACTCAAGTATGCAAGATAGCAGGGATATTTTATTTTATGAATGGAAACCTAAATAATATGTTTGACATACTAATTGATCCGTAATATAACTACCTTTGGTCGTTCTAGAGTTCCGTATGTTTGTACTTTGCATAAAGCATTTCCAGCACTATATCAAGGAACAATCGAATAGCAGCCATCATATTACTTCACGACATCCTAAAATTCTTTGGGTTTACTATTACGATAATTCTAGGGCAACAATCAAGCAATATCATGCAATAGAATGATCAAAATAGTATTTAATGTTAGGCCGGCAAAAGTATTATCTGGGTCGGGGATACTTTGAAAGTTGTCTTAAAAGTATCTCATGTTTTGAATTTAATCTTAATCTACCTCTATTCCCATATTCCGCGTCTCTTAGATCTTATTGCATTCTAGAGAACACCAGCTATGTCGAGCTCAATGATTCAATCTGACATAGTATAACTAAGTGACCTATATCCTATGAGTTAGCTACGTTCATTTTTGTATAAAGTTTTAGTCATAAAACGAGTTGGGTAAATAAATGATAAAAAATTTAATTCCTACATCTATACATAATTTAAGTTATCTGCAGCTACATAACATACAATTATTACATTTTTAAAATATTCCTTAAATGACTATCATAGCAGACAAGTAAGTTATTTAGCTAATTATGGCAATTCTAGCATACATAATTAAATACTGGATATAAATAACAAACATAAATTTAAATAACAAAAGAAGATAGATTAAAACCTGATACAACGTACAATAACTCGTAGCTAAAATGCATCCCGGAGTACCTGATAATTAAACTAATCTAAAAAAAAGAAAAATTAAAAGTTAAGATTTTGAGAGTGAAACTAGCTTAGGAATGTGTGTTTTTGAATTGTGAATACAAGGGTATATATATAGTTGAAATCTGGCTCACGATAGCGAAGTTAGGCTCATTTTAGCGAAAAAGCGCGCGTAGTACGTGTACCGGACGAAAAAGGTGGCGCACGCACGAAAAAGCACCGAGTAGCGGCCAAACCCGGTCCAACACCGACGCACCGCACCAAAAAGCCAGCCGGCGATGGCCGGTTACCGGAGGCGATGACCCAAGGGCTACCGTACGCCCTCTTCGGTTCTCGTTTTCGTTCGTATTTCCTTCGTTATGCATCCGATTGCAACGATTCTTTTGCGTTGTAATCGATTTTTTAAAATGAAGACTTTAATCTAAAGAAATCCACGAGTTGATTTTCGTATCTTGAGATGTCTTGTTCCAAATGTTTTGGATCTTTGCAGCGCGTATAATCTTCATTCTTTATCCGTTTTTGTTGATTCTTTTTGCGTTGGATTCGATTTTTGAAAACAAAAACTTCGGTATGGAGAAATCTCTGAGGTAATCCTTGTGAGTGCCCCTAGCTGTGGATCTAAGTTATTGATGACAACGATTGAATGGCGGAAACAAACAATCACAATAAACAAATGTAAACACAAACCGAAACACGTATGTATTGATAATATGTATTTGTATTGATGAACGTAACCTATTAGCTTGATTACAGAGATGCAATTTCGACAAATAGTGCTAGGGTTTCGTCAAGCCTAGCCAGAAACCTATAGGTTTGCTTATATACTAACATAAGTTGGCAGACATGCGACACTTGACTAGTGACGCATGTGGCCATCTTCATGCGTGACTTACCTAAGTGTCGCTATGCGTCACTAAGGTAAGTGTCGCCTATTACTAAACTTAAGTATCGCTAAGTACAAAAATGACTTTTCTATCACAATTAACTAACAACACTTACAACTCGATAGACCAACCGACTGACACACTAAATGTACCAACAAACTCCCCCGTGTCATCAGCTTGGTCTTCAAAATCTTCAATCTTCAAACATCTTTCATCAGCACCATCCTTCTGGAAATGTTCCACCAGCATGAACACCCATTCTAACACAAACCTCGACAACCTTTATGAATTTTACAACTTCCTCATGATCGATCTGATTATATCGCATCTTATTTTTGTGGAGAGCTTTCAAATTATTCTTTGACATATTAATAAGGCTGAGCGGGTCAAACACACGAACATTCTTACCAAGAGCTCCTTTGATATTCCATTAAGTCTTTTCTTTCTCAGACTCTTTCTTTGTAGAATATTCAATAACACCTTCTTGTGTATCAGGGTCAAACCACCAATATCGCATGTACTTGAGAAAATCTAGTGGTAGTGACTGTAAGGGAACCTTCTTAAGACAAGCAGCTGGCGGATAATGATATTTCACTATTGGTTCCTGAGTTCTCGGATCAATTTTCTTCGTATAATAGAAACGAACTCCCAGCTCTGGTCAAATCCACATATACGTCTTGCTGTAGATCTCTTTCCTTAAAAGCTTCTGAAACATATTTCCTCGAAGATCATCTGTATGATTAACTATGTTCAGCTGAGCAAGACGATTTAATTCTACCTTTGGAAACGTGCTGATATGATTAAATCTTGTTTTGAAATATTGCACGCCGTCTCTTCTTTTAATCAAAATCAAAAAATTTTCTGCATCAAATTTCCAACTTTTGATCAAACCTGTAAGTTCACCTCGAACCTCGAAAAATTTGCACTTCTTCAATTCAGGTTCGGCTAGAAAATAATTCATATGTGGCTTTGTCGAATCTCGAATAACCGATATCGATTCACCCTCTGGTACTGAAGAAGATGACGATTCAGGAACTGATTGAACAATTGGTTGTTCCTGAATATTTTCAAACGTTTGTTCTTCCTCATCTTCAGAAGAATCCGACTCAATGATTGGTGCATCAAAATCATATGGTTGAGCCGGTTGTCTTTGAATAGGTTCAGGTTCTCTTTCAGGCACTGGTTCTTGATTCAGGTTTTCCATATAAACCTCATCCGGCCCTGGAACCTCTGCATCCATTTCTACATCATCAGGATCAACTGATCTATCATCTTCATCAACCGAATTAATCAAACTTTGCAGATACATGAGATTGATATTTGAGTAATCAACTGCAATCGGTCTCGGTTGAACTTGAACATCAAGAAAGTAATCCAAAGCAATATTTTCATTGATATCAGAACTTTGTACATTTGCTGGTTCTGGGGGAGGCGTTACATTTGTTTCCAGGGTATGCTGACCCTCCTCCCCTGAAACTTTTGTAACAGACTCCATTAATACCAACCTAGACCCAAGATTAGATAATTGAAGCTTCAAATCGTCAACCTATGCAGCCTTAAGCTCTAATTCCTTGATCTGAGTAGCCTGAGCTTGAATAACTGCAAGCTGATCATCAAAACGTTTGGTCAACTGCTCCATTTGAGCTAGAAGCTGCTAAAACACTGCTGGCGAAGGTTGTTGCGGTTGCTGTTGTTGTTGGGGATGTTGTTGACCCGGTTCTTGAATAACAACCCCTATTCGCTGGCGGCGTCGATGTGGCAAATCAGCATAAGTTAGACTAGACCCAGCTGGACGCTTACCCAGATTCCTTGGTACATGAACCCTGCCCTCAGATATCCTTCTCAAAATACGCTTAAAGCGTCTCGGGTCAACCATGTGAATTGCGTCTAAAGCCTCTTGAGGAGGCACATCACCCTCAGAATCGGGTGGTGTGGGTCCACCATCATCAGCATCTTCGTCTTCGTCAACACGCTCAACCTGATAGATATCATCCAAATCCTGAGCGACTTCGTTATCAACCAAATCTTCCTCATTAACCCCATTATTCGGTGGTGCAACATAGTTTTCGTTTACTATGTGCCCAAACAGATCACGATCTAGTAGCACCGCTGAATCCTTCGGTGGCAATTTGCAGTCATTGAAAACACGTAACAACATCGGTGTCGGAACCAATAGTGACCACTAATCCGGAGCAATACCCACATCAAAGTCATTCAGAAGTAACTGCACAAAACATGGATATTGCAGCCATTTATCCTTGCCCGCCCTGATGTTTTCGACCATATTCCCAAAAATGTATCCACTGAAATTGTATGGCTTGTTGTAAATCAAAGCCAACATCAAAGACAAAGTGGAATGACTTGCAGCATCGTAACCTCCCTTCCTCGGAGATAAACAAACGATAATAATGTGGCACAAAAATCTCCAAACTCTGCAAAGATACTGTTTCCTGAAATCAACAAGTTGATCCTCTGGATAACCCATCCGCTGAAGACCCCCATAAATAAAAGTCGTCTCGAATTGGGTCGGCATCTCAGGCGTATCGTGAAACTGAAGAACGTGGCGAATCATATCCTGGGTAATCTCAATCTGTTGTCCGAACATAGTGGATATGATACGCAGAACATCATTATCTGTTCTGATAAGCGCGTGATCATAAAATTCCTCGATCTGATTCATATAAACAGATGTAGATGTTGTGATAGCGTAATGAATCCTCGATCAGCGAAGAAACTAAATCATCGGACGGAATGGAATTGAGTTCTTGTGAGTAGAATCCAGAAAGGTGATGATATTATGACGAGTATTAGTGCGTCGATAATAATCCTGTAGAGCTGCCATCTGTAACTAAAGCACATAAAATAAAACCAGAAATATTGTTACAGAATAAGCTAAAATATTCTCAAAATTTTAAAAGTCTGATTCAGGCGTCACTTAGGAAGTGACGCATAAACACTACCGACACTTAGGGAGTGTCGCAGGAAACAGTGTTTGAAAATCAGAAATCAAGTATAGCGTCACTTAGGGTAAGTGACGCTATCAGGGCATCACTGGTGTAAGTGACGTTGCCAACGTATGCATCATTAGATACGACACTTAGGAAGTGTCGGTATAAAGTATGCGTCATTTAGTCTTAGTGACGGTAACCAAATGCGTCACTAATACAATCACTTAAGGAAGTGACGCATAAGAAAGCATCACTCAGAAGAGTGACGGTAATAGTGACGGTATAAACCTAAGCGTCATTTAACCCGACACTTAAAGAAGTGACGCATAGAAAGGTGTCACTTATATGAGTGACGGTATAAGTGACGGTAAGGGTTCTAAATTACGAAATAGCGTCACTTACAGGAAGTGATGCATGAAGTGACGCAACGATGAAGATCATCGCGTCACTGTTCACACCCAGAAATCACATCGACCCAAATTTGGGGCTTTTGAAAACCGTGGTTACCAAAGTGTGCACATTATAACGACAAGTAAAACACACCATTTATTAGCATATAACATTAACAAAGCAATCCCCAAATCGAGTGATTTCTTTAAAAACTTTAAACCTGTAACCCTAATTAATGATTAAATCAAGAATACGTAATTACAAGAGGTAAAATTTGTACCTAATGATGCATAATCAAATGGGGAACAAGAATGTATAGGCCGATTGCACTAACAAAGCTTCAAAATCAACAAAAAATCGAGAAAATCATTCCAGTCGAAGTGACACAGAGACAAATGAAGTGACGGTATGTCAGTGGAAGTGACGCTAGGGTAATAGTGAAAGTGATGAGATGGAGTGTCATGTGAAGGGGTATTTATATGAAAACCCTAATACGCGTCACTCAACCCGACAATTATAGCGTCACTTGAAGCATCACTAGGGGTGTCACTTACGAAGTGACGCATAATGTCATTTAGTGAAAAATTTTTGGAAATTTTGAGATTTTGTCAATTTTGTGCGTTTTGATGTTGGTACTCAAATTTGAAGGTAACTTTAACTTGGTCATAATCACTAAATAAGATAAAATAAAGTAACATATAATTAACGCAAAATTACAAATACAAAATTAACACATTCTTTTTGGTGACGGAGTTGATTGAGTCTGGTTAGGGATCATATCGGAATAACATGCAATTATTAGGAATAGTAAGTGTTATTTCGATCATTAGTATATTTGTCCACTTTAAATTTACTTGGCATGCTAAAAACACTTTTTATAAAAATTATTTCAAAACGATTATCAGTATATTTGTCCTCTTTAAACATGTTACACTCACATCTAGGAGCTAATGTTATTATTTTTCGTATGTATATTTCGCTGTGGTCCCCACCATAGATATACATCTTAACTTAAGACATAGACCATACTTCCATTTACAGAAAGAATATAAGAAAATCAATTTTAAGAATCAAGTCAGCTGTGACAGGTCTGTACTTACGTACAACAGAGTGACATAGCTTGATTTAGGTTTAAGCAAAACCAGACTTGGTCAAACCATTTGGGCGACCACGTTAGGTATCTTAATTTTTAAAGACTTTTCAAGTACTTTGACTTGTGTTTGCTTAATTTTTAAGTATATATTAACAAAAACCAGGTCTATAGCGTATAACAGAGGAAACTGTCAATACATACCCCCAAATGATATCAAATAAGCTTCTTCAATGAAAACATATCTAGCATAAGTAAGATATGAAGACTTTTGTCTTACATCTAACGGTGTTATACCATTTGAAATAAACAATTATATATTAGGCTTCTTAAGAGGTCTCAAAGAGTTTATTGTAACATGCCTACTAATATATCGTATGATGAAGACAATGTTTATAAAAACTATTTTTAACATGTCAGATAAACCTACTGACACATCCAAGATAAATCTTAAGATTCCATTTTGTAAATGTCACCCAATGTACTATCATATCCCAAGTTGTTTACAGACACAACTCAACGTCTATTTTAAAAATGTAGCAACCGTGCATTTCTTTAATACCAAAAAGTATAAAGAGTGGCTGTTGCCAATTTTTTTTTTAAACACACAGAATAGCAGATAAATTTACATTCCAAGTTACAAGTTACTTCTTAGTCACGAAAAACCTTGAACCAATCATATTGATTAGTTCATCAAATCGTGTACGTGAAAAAGCTTTGGTGAAAAGGTCGGCATTTTGCTTAAGGGTGTCTATTTGGACAAGGTCTATTAGGTGTTTTTCATAGCAATCCCGTATAAAATGGAACCTAAGTTCTATATGTTTAGTCTTAGAGTGCTCTACGAGATTGTGTGTGATAGATATGGCAGCAGTGTTATCTATATGAATAGGAGTCATAGTAAGAAGTAACCCGTAATCACGCAGTTGATGCCGAATCAACAGAACCTGAAAACAGCAACTGGCAGCAGCAACGTACTCAGCCTCTGCAGTTGAAAGAGAAACTGTAGTCTGCTTCTGCACTGCCACGAAACCAAACGCGATCCGAGAAATTGGCATCCACCAGTTGTAGACTTATTGTCTATGCTGCAACCACCATGATCCGAATCCGAATAGGCAGTAAGAGCGAATGATTTCTCATTTGGATACCATAGACCAAGATTGGGTCTATGTTTGAGATAATCAAAAATTCGCTTCACCGCCTTCATATGAGACACCTTGGGCTTAGCTTGATAGCGTGAGCAGATAGATACAGCGAACATGATATCCAGTTGAGAGGCAGTCAAATACATGAGAGAACCTATCATAGAACGATAGTCCTTTTCTTTACAATCTTCTTCATCTTCAGCAAGTCTAAGATTTTGATTTATCTCGATGGGAATCCCATAGGTTTTACAATTGAGCAAGTCATACCTAGTCAACATGTCATTGACATATTTTGACTGATGAATATAAATACCTTTGGCAGACTGCTCAACTTGTACACCTAGAAAGAATTTAAGCTCCCCCATCGCACTCATCTCAAACTCAGACTTCATGATTTCCTTGAAGTTCTTGCACATTGCCTCATTTGTAGAACCAAAAATGATGTCATCCACGTAAACCTGCATGAGTAACATATCTTCTCTATCCCCATACTGTTCTCTACGGATGAATAGAGTGCTATCAATGTTGCCCCTAACAAAACCATGTTTCATCAAATGATTAGTAAGCCGCTCATACCAAAGCCTCGGAGCTTGATGAAGACCATACAACGCCTTGTTCAATTTGCAGACGTATTCTGGATGCACAGGGTCTTCAAAACCTGGAGGCTGCTTAACATACACCTCCGTATCCACTTGCCCATACAGAAAGGCACTTTTAACATCAAGTTGATTGACGCAAAATTCTTTGTAGGAGGCATATGCTAAGAAGATGCGGACTGACTCTAGTCGGGCAACAGGAGCGAATACTTCATCATAATCCAAACCCTCAATCTGACTGAAACCTTGAACTACCAAACGGGCTTTGTTTCGAACCACAATGCCCCAATCATCCATCTTATTTCGATATACCCAACGGGTGCCGGTCAAGTCAGCACCTTTGGGTAATGGAACTACTTCCCAAACGTGTAGTTTCTTAAATTGCTGTAGTTCCTCTTGCATGGCCTCAACCCAGGATGGATCTTTTAAGGCCTCATCAACCTTTTTTGGTTCAACTTGAGATAGATGACATGAGTTTATATGAGCAACAAGAGTTAACAGTTGCTGAGTTTGATACTGTTTCACTTGTTGTCGTGTTTGAACCAAAGCATGAGGATCACCAATAATGTTTTCAATGGGATGATCCCTATGTACACGAGTAACTGGAATTGCATCCGGTGCAAGGACAAATTCCAAGTTGTTCAAATCACTCTCGGTGGGAGGGACATTTGTAGATTCTGGAACAGTAGAATTTTCAATAAGCAAGGGTTCTTGTGGGGCCTCATCTTCTCTTTCATGAGTAAAGAAATGAGAATGGACCATTTCTTCTTCTTCTTCCTCTAAAGGAGGCATGTTTGGATCATTAAGAAGATTGTCTGCATTGATCGTTCCTGAAGTAGAAGGAACATCCGAAGATGGGATAGTGGGTGATGGTACAGTTGGAGTATGTGATGGCGTGGGTGTTGTAGTGGGTGTAGAGGCAGATGTTTGGTTGGATGTCGGTTCGGGGCTTGGGTCGGATGGTTTAAAGAAAGGATCAGGTGTTTCTTGAGAAATGCTGATTCCATGAAGCAGGGTGACCAACTCTTCCTCTTCATATTCTTCTGGTATGTTGAAAGAGTTAAAGACATCCGCATAATTGAAAAACCAATCCGGACCCGTTCCTTGAGGAGGATCCGTATAACGTAAGCATTTGACCTCAAAATGTTCCTCTACTTGGTGTGTTGATTTGATGTAAACTCTTTTATTCGGAGAATTAACCGAATAGCCAAGAAAAATCCCTTCAACAGCTTTCTAACCAAACTTGGAGACTTTATCTTTTGTAATCATGATCAAACATGGACACCTAAACGGCTCTAGAAACTGCAAATTCGGCTTACGGTTATTAAAAAGTTCATAACATGTTTTGTTCTTCTTCTTAATCGTAAGCACCCGATTCAGAACATAAAATGCAGTGCTAACTGCCTCGGCCCAGAATATGATAGGTAACTTTGAATCAGCTAGCATCCTCTGAGCTGTCTCGATGATGGTCCTATTCCTACGTTCTGCAACTCCATTCTGTTGAGGAGTTCTTGGAGCACTGAATTGATGATCAATCCATTTCGAAGCACAGTATATCTGGAGAGTAGAGTTCTTGAATTCAGTTCCATTATCACTGCACAGTCTCTTCACCTTTAAGTTGCACAAATTTGCCAACTTATCCAACAAGTATACCAAAATATCTGTTGTCTCCTCTTCTAAAGCCAGAAAGTAAACCCACAAAAATCTTGAGTAGTCATCAGTAACTACCAAACAATAAGATTTGCCACTAATGCTTTTCGTAGAAATGGGACCAAAAAGGTCCATGTGCAAAAGTTCCAGTGGTGCAGCAATAGAATTCACTGCCTTAGACTTATGGGACTTTTTGTGGAGTTTGCCCTTGTGGCAAGAAATGCAATCATCTTTTAAGGAAAAGGACTGTTTTGGAACTCCATTAACTAAATTGTTAGTAGTAAGAAAATTCATTTTGCGAAAATGAATATGTCCCATCCGTCTACGCCAAAGAAGTGATTCTTTTTCGGAAGCCTTTGAAAGGAGACAAGTAAATTCACTTGTCATCTCCACTGTTCGCATATTCATCATATAAGTTTCGTTTTTCCTCTGTGCACGCATAAACACCCATTCCTCAGGAATAACATACCCTGGCTTCAAAATCACACATTCAGTTTTTTGTGAATGCGGTGGTAAAATCCTTATCACACACTTGTGAAACACTCAGCAAGTTGTGATTGAGTTGAGGCACATAGTTCACATTTTCAAAGCTAACTTTCCCATTGGTTAGCATTCCTCTACCCGTAATTGTTCCTCCAGTATCTCCTACAAAGGCAACATGTCCTCCAGCGCATGGTTTAATATCCGTCAGAAGAGACACATCACCAATCATGTGTCGCGAGCAGCCACTGTCCATATACCATTCACTATCTTTAACACGTTCAGACTGCTACAACACATAAAAATAAGGAGATTAGTGAGAACGGTGACCCAAGCCTTTACAGACTTAGGTCTACCAAGGTCATCAACAATAAGCACATCAGTCAAAATTTTATCTTTTAACAAATCAGAGTTTTCATCTGATGTGTTATTGTTGACGACAGAAGAGTCAATTAAATGCTCTTTTCTTTTCTAAACTTTGGATGGTTCGGAAGTTGGCTTGAGAGAAATGTCGGGTTTTTGTTTTGGAAAACGATTGAGACTGAAGTTGGCTTTGAACGGTTCTCAACAAAAGATTGAGACTGAAGATTTTCCAACGGAGGCGGCGAAGCATTTTTAGAACCTGCACATTGTGTACATGTTTTAGAAGGTGCTTACCTCGGTTGATCAGTTGAAGTTGAATGTTTATTACAAGAAACTCTTTTATTATTAACAGTTAAATTTCATTTCAAAATCTTTACAGGTGTCTGTAAAGTTTGAGGTTTCTCATTTAAAACCTTTTTCTTGCCCTTATCAGTTTGTACTTTAGTGGCAGGTTCCTTTTTTAAAGTCACCTTTTCAGATTGGACTTCAACTTTCTCAACCTTAGGATATTCTAATATCCTCAATCTCAATAATCTCCTCAACACAAACTAGAGATACACTTTCAGTATTAACAAACTTAGGCAAGGGATACTCTGGCCTCTTGGTTTTCTCCTTTGCCTGTTTGTTTTGCTTAGATTCCTTGGCTTTAATACCATATAACAATGTATAATTAACTGGAATCTCTTCAGTGCCTTCCTTAACAGGCATAGGACAATATTCAGTAGGAGGTGGGACTACAGTATAACCGAGTCCTATCTTACTTTTATCACTTGTCCTTTGCTTGTTAATAATTTCATTAAAGACAACTGTTGCGGAAGATGAACCTAAGATTTTGTTCTTATAGTTATCGTACTCAATTTTTAAACCAGAAAGTTCTTTATTCAACAATTCAATTTCAGCGAGATAGCTGTTAATAACATCTTGTTGACTAAAAACTTTTGCTTTATATGTTTGAGTATCCAACTTATGAGCCTCAATATGCTTATCATATAAATGTTCTTTTGCTTTTAAATATTTATTAGACTCAGTAAGTTTCACAATCTTTTCTCTTAATCAAAGTTGTCCTTTTGAAAACCCTTCAAAGATTCAGTTAAATTAATGCATGAAATACAGTTTAGAGGTTCATCAGGTTCATTTTGTACCTCATTAGTAATGTGAGCCATGAGACACTGCTGATACTTCTCAGCTTGCACACTCCAATCAGTATTTGTCAGCTCAAAAACAACCAAGGCATCAGCAGTTGCCAACTTCACTTCCTCTTTTCCTTGAGCTTGAAGAGCATCAGGCTTTGTAAGACCCGATGGAGGAATTTTGGGTTTCTCGCATTGCCTTGCGAAATGTCCCAAATATTGACAATTGTAACACCCGACCTTGCTCTTGTCGAATCCAAAGCTGGATTTACCATTTCCTTCCAAACTCTTTCGTCCAGTCCTTTGCAAGAATTTTTTCACTCTTCTTGCAATCATGGCAATATTCAAGTTCAAATCCATCTGCTCAAGATCATCATCATCCAATTGAGCGTAGTCTTCTTTTGCAAGTTCCAATGTGGTATTTGGTTGAGAAACCAAATCCTTGTAAGAACTCAGAAAAGCTGTATAGATGGCAGCTGTTCTTCAATAGCTGGAGAAATCTTAACTTGCTGTTGTGAACCTAGTGAAGGTCCAGAAGCATAAACTGGATGATGAGCACCAGTAGAATGAAATGGTGGACTAGTATCAGAAATGAAAGCCATTCCACCATATGCCTTCCCGGTATTTATCTTTCCTCCATATAATGTCGGGTCTTGAACAAACCCACCCGACTTACACTCCTTTTTCTTCAACTCCATTGCGTGAGCTTGAAGAACACCAATCAATTCATCCAAGTTCATTCTCGCTAACTCTTGGTTCTCCTTGAGAAATTGCACTTTTACATCCCAAGTACTGGGCAACACATCTAACAGCTTCTTATTCACCTCAATCTGAGGGAAATTGTAACCTCCATAGGTTAACTCACTAACCAACTGTGAGTACCTTGTGAATAGCCCAGATGCAGTTTCATTAGGGAGAATATCAAACATGTCATATTGTTTCTTGATTAGTTCTAGTTTGGCCTCCTTATACTTTTCATTTCCTCCACATCGTGTTTTAATGGGCTTCCATAGATCGTAGGTGATGTCATGAGTTTTGAAAAGTCGTAAAACATCCTTAGTTAGGCACATACAGATAGCAGAATGAGCCATTCTCTCGATGTCATACTCCTTTCTTTCCTCAGGTGTCATAGCTTTATACATATTGGCGGAGGAATACCACGATAATTTCCTTCAGCTACTGGAGCCTGATATCTTTCTCTAAGTGGACCCTAAAGCTCTGGACAGTGGAAATCTACATATTGTTCAAATCTATCACGCCAGTAAGTATAATCCATATCCGCGGTAAACAAAGGAGGTTTCCTGTTAGAACCAACATCATGATTCTATTTAATGATCTCTCTAATTCCCCTAATATCCTCTTTATCAGCAGCCATTAAAGAAAAACCTGAAAAATAAGTTTAAAACAAAACTAGAAAGCTGATTAGTAACTAAGGCGTCACTTAGTAAGTGACGCACGGAAGTGTCGCAAAGACTAGCGACACTCAGTAAGTGACGCGAATAAGTGACGTATGACGACACTAGAGATTAGTGTCGGTCAAGCAAGCAAGTGACGCACTTGAGTGACGCAAAAGAGTAACGGGCATCACTAATGGAAGTGACGCGTAACACACAAGTGACGTGCTTAAGTGATGCACGTGAGTGTCGGTAGATTATAATAGACGACACTAGCAACAAGTGTCGTATACCACACAAATGACGCTCTAAGTGACGCACAAAGTGACGCACTTGAGTGTTGGCAAAACCCTAATTGAAACTTACAAAGTGTTGCCTGAAGTGTCGCTTAAAGTGACGCTCTAAGTGACGCAGCGAGTGACGCAAAAACGGCTAGGAAGTCCAAAAAACGGCTAGGAAGTCCCAAAAACCTTAAAAATCAAATTTTCAAACCTAACGAAAATTCTTAGATCCAATCAAACAAAACCTGTAAATATTGAATCAAAACGTCTGAATATCACCCAATTGAACCAAATAACTCGATTGTTCTTGATTCTCTTCACAAAGCAAACCGAAAACAAGCAAATACGTGATCAATTTGTCAATCAAACCACCTTGAGGCTCTGATACTAGTTGTGAGTGCCCCTAGCTGTGGATCTAAGTGATTGATGACAGCGATTGAATGACGGAAAAAAACAATCACAATAAACAAATGTAAAGACAAACCGAAACACATATGTGTAACACCCGTCAAATTAGGACTATATTTAGTGCCTAATCATATGTGCAAATACATGTAATTAGGATTAATTATATGTATCATTTTGTGTATTGATATATTCTAATATATGTACACACGTACGCGATTTGATAAATCGTGCATTTTCATATCGGGCGGATCCCGATACATTAATGCGGACGTTGGTGAACTCTATTTATTAAATAATATGAGATTATTTGATAAACATACTTATTTCCAAATATTAATGCGATAATGTTTCATAAACATTTCGTATCACATATAATGCTCAGAAACGACCAAAAATGTGTGAAACGCGCCCGACAAACGAAATAAACACAAATTATATTTGTATTATTCATTATTAAGTATTTTGGCAAAATACTTCGAGTAAAAATATTACGATTACACGTGCATGAATAAAACGTTTAAAAATGTTACACGAATTAAATAAATGTACAACTACGCAACGAACGCGCAAACCGAGACCCGACAACATTTTAGTAACTCAAAGTAAAGTATTTAGAATAATACTTTCATATAAAAATATCGAGATTTAAATCGTTAGTTAAACATGCGTATCAAACATTTAACGTCGAAACGAACGGGTAAACGAACACCGCGCGTAGCATAGCTTTAGAAAAATGATTTAAACATTACATGGGGGTGGGGCCCACTGTAATTCTGCTGGAAATCTCCACCCATACCCCCTTTGACCTCCTTTCCTTCCTTTTTACTTCACTCCAACACCCCCACACTCTTTCATTTCAATCATCAACCAACCCACACCTCCTCTAGCCTCTCTCTACTTGTCTCTCTCTCTAAAAACGACCAGGGGTCAGTCACCACACCACCCTCACTCCACCACAAGTCCACCATTCCACCACCATAGTGCCACCACGAACCGCCACGCCGGAAATCAAGAAAACGCGATAAAACGAATCTTCGGCTTTGTTTCTTCATCTCTCCATCATTTCCTTGTAAGAACTCTTGATCTTTTTCTATATTTACTTGGAATACACTTGTATACATGTTTAGTTGCTCATTTAACTAGAAAATGTCCAAAACATAAGTCGAATCGCATTTTAGAACTTGAAATCTTGAGTTTTGTTTTCTGCCCAGATTTCTGTTCTCACTTCAACAAATTATATAAAAATCATTAAAACATGAAATTGAACGTTTCTTGAGCCTAAAATCAAGTTTAAGAAGTCTACATTTCAAATCCATAAGCTTCATAAAAATATAAGCTTATTTGCTATTTTTAGTTACTGAAATAAAAGTACATAGCAGATCTGATGAATCTGACCAGAACCTTGACCAAATAAAAATGAGTAGATCTTGGGCTATGGAACGAATTAGAACTTTAGACCAATGGGAAAAGATTAAAAATTTTGTTAGCTTTCCAAATCATACTGGAACATTTTGTGAAGTTTTGTAAAACTTGAGATATGATCCGATTGGTACACATATGTCAACTAAAAGAGCTGTTGGACCACTTTCACTTTGTAAAATTATATCTCGAGTTGTGCTTGGTTAAAATCGATGCAAGAATACGTTTTGGAAAGATAAGACATAGGGGAATCTTGTGTAAAAATTTCAGAACGATTCGTTAAGTTTTACGTAACCAAATTAATGTCTTAACACGGGTAAAAATCTAAGTCCGACAATAGTAAAAGTCCGACAATAGTAAAATAATCCGACAATGACTCCGACAATTTGACCTTTTGACTCACGGATTGACTTTGACTGTCGGATTAACTCTCGAAAAACTGCACTTTTGGACCCTAAGTTTCAAAATTTACACTTTCGGACCATAACTTTAGTGATACATAACATATATACTTTGTAACTCAATGCCGCATAACTTAATGTCTGTCACAATCCGTGAATAACAATCCGTGAATAACAATCCATAAATAACAATCCGTAAATAACATTCCATGAATAACTAATCTATTGACGCATGAGTAATAATCCGAGAATACATATTGACGCACGAGTAGAAATCCGTGAATACCATTGTTGTAGGATAGAATCCGTGAATAACCATTCATGCATAAACAAAAACCCGTGAGTTATTTAGTCCGTCAATCCTCATTATTATCATATGAAATCTTAAGTCCGTGAATAATCATTCACGCATAACAAATCCGTGAATAATCATTAACACTTAACCAAGTCCGTGAATCCCATTATCCGACAATGCCACTGTCGGATAATGCCTTCCGTGAATCCCAAGCCATGAACTTCGACTTTGTCGCATAAGTAAATCCGACAATCCTCATTGTCGGATAAACAGTACCCGACACTTCTCATTGTCGGATAAATAGTATCCGTGAATCCCTTAGTGTCGCATAAATAGTATCCGTGAATCCCTTAGTGTCGCATAAATAGTATCCGTGAATTCCCCATTGTCGCATAAATCTATTGTCGGATAATCAAGTATTTTCACAATTGTCGCATGAATTTTTATTTCCGTAAATCCTTATACATTGGTACAACAATTGGTCAACCAAAAACAAATCCATTGATAAGTATACATCACAGCCAAAAACAAATAATAATAATAATGTTTGAATTATTATTACACCTCCGTCACCAACGGGCTGTACATATTTTCAAAACTCAAACTAATCAATCAAACAACCAAATTATTTGGACATAACTAGTTGGATGAACAACTAGCATGGGTGCTCTCTAGAGACACATACACATTTACTAACTGTGAGCGTTGTGAACGCCCGACAGGTTACAGTCTTCGGACACCTCATAGTATCTCATCATTATTTGCTGATTAGCAAACACCTAAGACTCAAGTGAGTCTCATAGCCCCTCTTTACTGTTTTTACCCAGGGGTGGGATTACATGCTCAGATTTATTTTACATATGAACACAAGTACAAAACATCGATATATTGATTGCATGAGTTTGTTTTATCTAATCATGAAGTCCCTCACAACATAGTTTGTTTATATTGCGATAGCGTGAATGTTAGTGTATGGTACCATATGGGATTGACAATCCCCGTCCGGGGTAGTCGCGCTACCACGACTGCGGTCGAACGGATGCATTTTCATTTGTTCATACATGTGTAGATTAGGCACATGCCGGGGGCAAACTCGATCAGGTCCTTGAATGTGGATCCTGGCACACTCAGTTAAGCTCAAACTATGTGCTCATGGCAATAATATACACTCATATTTTATTTGCATGTTTGCAAATCACTAAACTAAATCTTGTGGTTCATAACATGGATTTCATCAACTTACACCTGTGAGCTCACCAGCTTTTTAGCTGACCTTTTAGCATGTATTCTCAGGTACCCAGCAGTAGTAGATCTGCTCATGACATATTAGCTCAAGTCGCATTCAGATTTCAGAAGATTCATATGCATTTCTATATTTTGTACAATTAGATATGCCTTAGAATCTTTTACTTTTAGCTATGAGCTATTGTAACAAGAACAACAATGTAAAACTTTTATATTATCAATGTAATGGTTTTAAATGACGCATTTAGAGTCGTTCGCTTTATCTTATGTGCTTTGTTATTGATTAGTAACACCCAAATCTTGCTTCCGCTAAACAATAAATTTGGGGGTGTTACAGATTGGTATCAGAGCCTAAGGTTATAGTGAACTAGGTTGCATTTAGTGGGCCTAGACTATGACCGTTAGGTGGTATTCCTTACTAGGTATGATTAGGTTCAGTGACTGCATTGTATTAGTTTAATTTAACATAGCCTGATCAACTATGTACAATTAAAAGTATATGATGTGAAACCTGAAAGGAATCATGACTGAACAGGATACACTAGTTGACTCTGACCACGAGAGAAACCGGGACTCAAACTTGTCTGTGTTAGACACCCTAGGCTATTATGTGATATATATATATATATATACACATAGATAGGCCTCGTTCTCGCTAAATATCTTAGGCTATATTATATATGTATTATATGAATATAGGCCTCACTCTTTCTAACGCTTTGTCTCAGAATGGCAAACACACCACACAATTCGTCACACACTCAGTCTGGGTTGCAGAACCCGAGGGTAGCTAGGAGGAACAACAGGTTGCCTCGAGCTGGCCCATATCCAAACAACCTCACTCTATCGGCCTTGGCCGCTAGACTAGACCGTCAGGAACAACGACTTGGCGCTATGGATATCGAACTTCAAGAAACCAACGAAAACTGGAGACTCACATCACTTGAACGCATCAATCAAGTCTCTGAGGATCACGAACACACAATCAACCACATGAACACCCTTGACAATCGTCTGGGTGAAACCATCGAAACCATGGAGGTTGTCCACAATCAAGTGATTGGAAACCGAAATGAAATCTCCATCCTACAGTCAAGGCTGAACTAGTGCGAGACACGTCTAAGGGAAGCCGAGGACGCCCTCCGAATGGTTAGCAGACTTGCAGAATCTGTGGACCATCTCACCACACTACTGCCACAACTCAATCTACGTCAGGATTAGCTTAGGCTGAACCTGTACCTTATTATGCTTTCATAGGACCTATGTAATGCGAACCGGATGTAACAATTCCTGGTACCTTTTGTACTCCCCATATTATGTAGTCTTTTGAGAAACTCTTATCATTCGAACCGGATGTAACAATTTCTGATGCTTTTGTAAGACTTTTAAGTCATGACTCTCGAGACTCTAACTAGAGATTTTCTATGATCAATCAGCTTCATGTTATGTATTGACAGTTTCTTCCACTGTTTCTACTTTATGATTATTTCTTATAATGTCGCATATTACCGCTTAAATATGTGTACACCCATCGAGCTTATTATTTTGGTACTATTTCTTATGTACCTTTCATTTATCTTTTGAAGAACTATGCCGCCAAAGAAGAAGAGTTACAGTGATGCTGAGCTTGCTGCCATAGTTTCCCGAGCTGTGGCCGAAGCCCTAGCCACTAGAGATTCACCGCAAAACTCTAGCAGGAGCACTGGTGCTCCCGAAGTCACACCTGTTGCCAAACCTTGTTCCTACAAAGACTTTCTTAGCTGCAGACCCCTGAACTTCAAGGGCACAGAAGGTGCCATCGGTCTAATCAAATGGATCGAAAGGACCGAGTCTGTCTTTGGCTTGTGCAACTGCACGGAGGACAACAAGGTCAAATTTGCTGCATATACCTTCCAAGAATGTGCTCTCACCTGGTGGAACACCCATGCCAGCTCTGTGGGGATCGAGGTGGCTAACCAACTCCCATGTGCAGAGCTGAAGAAAATGCTTAGGGATGAATACTGTCCCACTGAAGAGCTCCACAAGTTGGAGGAAGAATTCTGGCACTTAACTGTGCAAGGAAACGACATTGCTGGTTACACCACCAAGTTCCAGCAACTTGCTCTCCTATGTCCGGGTTTGGTCGACACGGACGAAAAACGCATCAAGAAGTACATCCGTGGCCTTCCCATGAACATTCAGGGAAATGTCACCTCATCAAGGCCAACCACCATCCACAGTGCCATTCGGCTGGCACATGAACTCATGGCTATGATTGTCAGTCGTGAAACATCAACTACCTCCTCTAACAACAAGAGGAAATTTTCTAGAAACCCTAACAACCCACCAACCTCCAAGAAGCCCGAGAAAGTCAGGGCTTACTCCTCTGGAACTGGGGAAAAGAAAGCTTACACCGGGAGCAAACCTCATTGCTCAAAGTGTGACCGTCACCACGAGGGTCCTTGCAGTACTCCTTGCAACAACTGCAAGAGGTACGGGCATTCTAGCAGGGACTGCCGAGCCCCTAGAACCAACAACAACACCAGCAACAACAGTAACAACCGCAACAACAACAACCCCAATCAGCCTAGAGCCTGCTTTGAATGTGGCCTCACTGGGCATTTCAGAAATGACTGCCCGAAGCTGAAGAATGGAAACAATAACAACAACAATGCAAGGGGAAGAGCCTTTGTTCTGAATTCGGGAGATGCCCGTCAAGACCCGAACGTGGTCACGGGTATGTTTCTCTTTAACAATCTTACTGCCTCTGTTCTTTTTGATACCGGTGCGGATAGAAGTTTTATTTCCCATGAATTTTGCTCACTACTTGACATCATTCCTATTGCATCAGACGATAAGTATATTGTTGAATTAGCTAATGGTAAACTCATTCAGACCGACAGTGTAATACCTAATTGCACTCTAAATCTCGCCGATGAACTTTTCTCTATTGACCTTATACCCGTCGAGATCGGAAGCTTTGACATCATTGTCGGAATGGACTGGTTGTCCAAACACCGAGCTGAGATCGTTTGTTTCGAAAAAGTCATCCGAATTCCCCTCGGTGCTGGTAGAACCTTAGTCATACAAGGGGAGACCGGCAGAACGGGACTGAACATCATCTCTTGTCTGAAAACCCGAAAGTTTCTCAGAAAGGGGTATCCTGCCATCCTCGCGCACATCACCGGGAAAAAGTCAGAAGAGAAACGACTTGAGGATGTGCCAATTGTTAGAAACTTTCCAGAAGTCTTTCCGGAAGAACTACCTGGTCTACCTCCGACTAGACAGGTTGAGTTCTCAATCGATCTTGTGCCGGGTGCCGCGCCAGTAGCCCGAGCACCTTACCGCTTAGCCCCATCTGAACTACAGGAGCTTTCTACCCAGCTACAGGAGCTCCTGGATCGAGGATTCATTAGGCCGATTTCTTCACCTTGGGGAGCTCCGGTCTTATTTGTGAAAAAGAAGGACGGTTCCTTCCGAATGTGTATCGACTACCAAGAGTTGAACAAGTTTACCGTCAAAAACAGATATCCTCTCCCTCGTATCGATGACCTATTTGACCAGCTACAAGGGTCGAGTATTTATTCGAAGATCGACCTTCGGTCAGGTTATCACCAACTTCGAGTTCGCAACACCGACATTCCAAAAATAGCTTTTCGAACTCGCTACGGGCATTACGAATTCCAGGTGATGCCATTCGGCTTAACCAACGCACCGGCAGTATTCATGGATCTGATGAATCGGGTGTGCAAACCTTATCTTGACAAATTCGTCATTGTCTTTATCGATGACATCCTCATATACTCGCGAAACGAGCAAGAACATGCGCAACATCTTAAAACCATTCTAGAATTACTCAGACACGAGGAGTTATATGCCAAATTCTCCAATTGTGAATTCTGGATAGAATCCGTTCAATTCCTTGGGCATGTTGTCAATAGTCAAGGAATCCATGTTGATCCATCGAAAATAGAAGCCATCAAAAACTGGCAAGCGCTAACTACTCCCACCGAGGTACGCCAATTCTTGGGATTGGCCGGGTACTATCGGCGATTCATTGAGAATTTCTCCAAAATAGCTCAACCTCTCACGACACTGACTCAAAAAGACAAGAAGTTCAATTGGACTGATAAACAAGAGTCAGCATTCCAGCTATTAAAACTCAAGCTTTGCAGTGCTCCGATTCTATCCTTACCCGAAGGCACCGATGACTTCGTGGTATACTGTGATGCTTCTCATCAAGGTCTCGGTTGCGTGCTGATGCAACGAGACAAAGTGATTGCTTACGCTTCATGACAACTCAAAATTCATGAGAAGAATTACACCACCCACGATCTTGAGTTGGGAGCTGTTGTCTTTGCTCTCAAAATCTGGAGGCATTACCTCTACGGCACTAAGTGCACAATCTTTACCGACCATAAAAGCCTCCAGCACATCTTTAACCAAAAGGATCTCAACATGAGACAGCGTCGATGGGTCGAATTACTCACAGATTATGACTGCGAGATCCGTTATCACCCTGGCAAGGCAAATGTTGTTGCTGATGCCCTCAGCCGTAAGGAGCGTGTAAAACCACTTCGAGTCCGAGCTCTCAGTATGACAATTCATAATGACCTCACCATTCAGATTCACACTGCCCAACTCGAAGCTTTGAAACCCGAGAATGTTAAGAATGAAGCCTTGCGAGGCATGGATAAGCAATTTGAAATCAAACCTAATGGAGTTAGGTACTTCATGAACCGAATCTGGTTGCCTGCCTTTGGAAACCTGCGAGACTTAGTGATGGATGAAGCTCACAAGTCCAAATATTCTATCCATCCTGGATCCGATAAAATGTATCACGGCATCAAGGAATTCTATTGGTGGCCGAACATGAAAGCCGAAATTGTTGGCTATGTCAGCAAGTGCCTGACCTGTTCCAAGGTCAAGGTTGAACATCAAAAACCTTCCGGGTTGCTCCAACAACCCAGCATTCCCGAGTGGAAATGGGAGCAAATCACTATGGACTTCATAACCAAATTGCCCAAGTCACCTAGCGGTTGCAATACCATTTGGGTGATCGTCGATCGTCTCACTAAATCCGCTCACTTCCTTGCAATCAAGGAAACCGATAAAATGGAGCGCCTTTCACAGATCTATGTCAAGGAGATCGTTACCCGACACGGTGTCCCAATCTCAATTATCTCTGACAGAGACGCTCGTTTCACATCTCACTTTTGGCAATCACTTCAGAAATCATTGGGTACTCGTCTCGATATGAGTACCGCATACCATCCTCAAACTGATGGCCAAAGTGAACGAACCATACAGACACTGGAAGATATTCTACGAGCTTGCGTAGTTGATTTCGGTGCCAACTGGGAAAGACATCTGCCATTGTGCGAGTTTTCCTACAATAACAGCTATCATGCCAGCATAAAGGCTGCCCCATTCGAGGCACTGTACGGTCGTAAGTGCCGATCACCGATTTGCTGGACTGAAGTGGGAGACAGCCAACTCACTGGGCCCGAGCTCATACACGAAACCACAGAGAAAATCTCTGAAATTCAGAACCGACTCAAAGCCGCCTGTGATCGTCAGAAAAGTTACGCTGACGTGAGATGCAAATCACTCGAGTTCCAGGTTGGGGATCGAGTACTCTTGAAAGTATCGCCTTGGAAAGGCGTGATTCGTTTTGGCAAACGCGGGAAGTTAAACCCTAGATACATTGGACCCTTCGAGATCCTTGAAAGGATCGGCCCAGTGGCTTATCGATTGCAACTGCCGTCCGAACTCAGCAGTGTGCACCCTACCTTTCACATTTCAAATTTAAAGAAATGTCTGTCTGATGAGACACTTATTATCCCCCTTGACGAGATTCGCGTCAACGAAAAGCTTCACTTTGTTGAAGAACCTGTTGAAATCATGGACCGTGAGGTCAAACAACTTAAACAAAGTCGTATTCCCATCGTCAGAGTCCGGTGGAATTCGCGGTGTGGTCCGGAATTCACTTGGGAACGGGAAGACCAAATGCGACTCAAATATCCACACTTGTTCACGGACTCCCCTCATACCACGACTCAGAACTAAATTTCGGGACGAAATTCTTTTAACAAGGGGAGAATGTAACACCCGTCAAATTAGGACTATATTTAGTGCCTAATCATATGTGCAAATACATGTAATTAGGATTAATTATATGTATCATTTTGTGTATTGATATATTCTAATATATGTACACACGTACGCGATTTGATAAATCGTGCATTTTCATATCGGGCGGATCCCGATACATTAATGCGGACGTTGGTGAACTCTATTTATTAAATAATATGAGATTATTTGATAAACATACTTATTTCCAAATATTAATGCGATAATGTTTCATAAACATTTCGTATCACATATAATGCTCAGAAACGACCAAAAATGCGTGAAACGCGCCCGACAAACGAAATAAACACAAATTATATTTTTATTATTCATTATTAAGTATTTTGGCAAAATACTTCGAGTAAAAATATTACGATTACACGTGCACGAATAAAACGTTTAAAAACGTTACACGAATTAAATAAACGTACAACTACGCAACGAACACGCAAACCGAGACCCGACAACATTTTAGTAACTCAAAGTAAAGTATTTAGAATAATACTTTCATATAAAAATATCGAGATTTAAATCGTTAGTTAAACATGCGTATCAAATGTTTAACGTCGAAACGAACGGGTAAACGAACACCGCGCGTAGCATAGCTTTAGAAAAATGATTTAAACATTACATGGGGGTGGGGCCCACTGTAATTCTGCTGGAAATCTCCACCCATACCCCCTTTGACCTCCTTTCCTTCCTTTTTACTTCACTCCAACACCCCCACACTCTTTCATTTCAATCATCAACCAACCCACACCTCCTCTAGCCTCTCTCTACTTGTCTCTCTCTCTAAAAACGACCAGGGGTCAGTCACCACACCACCCTCACTCCACCACAAGTCCACCATTCCACCACCATAGTGCCACCACGAACCGTCACGCCGGAAATCAAGAAAACGCGATAAAACGAATCTTCGGCTTTGTTTCTTCATCTCTCCATCATTTCCTTGTAAGAACTCTTGATCTTTTTCTATATTTACTTGGAATACACTTGTATACATGGTTAGTTGCTCATTTAACTAGAAAATGTCCAAAACATAAGTCGAATCGCATTTTAGAACTTGAAATCTTGAGTTTTGTTTTCTGCCCAGATTTCTGTTCTCATTTCAACAAATTATATAAAAATCATTAAAACAAGAAATTGAACGTTTCTTGAGCCTAAAATCAAGTTTAAGAAGTCTACATTTCAAATCCATAAGCTTCATAAAAATATAAGCTCATTTGCTATTTTTAGTTACTGAAATAAAAGTACATAGCAGATCTAATGAATCTGACCAGAACCTTGACCAAATCAAAATGAGTAGATCTTGGGCTATGGAACGAATTAGAACTTTAGACCAATGGGAAAAGATTACAAATTTTGTTAGCTTTCCAAATCATACTGGAACGTTTTGTGAAGTTTTGTAAAACTTGAGATATGACCCGATTGGTACACATATGTCAACTAAAAGAGCTGTTGGACCACTTTCACTTTGTAAAATTATATCTCGAGTTGTGCTTGGTTAAAATCGATGCAAAAATACGTTTTGGAAAGATAAGACATAGGGGAATCTTGTGAAAAAATTTCAGAACGATTCGTTAAGTTTTACTTAACCAAATTAATGTCTTAACACGGGTAAAAATCTAAGTCCGACAATAGTAAAAGTCCGACAATAGTAAAATAATCCGACAATGACTCCGACAATTTGACCTTTTGACTCACGGATTGACTTTGACTGTCGGATTAACTCTTGAAAAACTGCACTTTTGGACCCTAAGTTTCAAAATTTACACTTTCGGACCATAACTTTAGTGATACATAACATATATACTTTGTAACTCAATGCCGCATAACTTAATGTCGCACTACTCACTATCACAATCCGTGAATAACAATCCATAAATAACAATCCGTAAATAACATTCCATGAATAACTAATCTATTGACGCATGAGTAATAATCCGAGAATACATATTGACGCACGAGTAGAAATCCGTGAATACCATTGTTGTAGGATAGAATCCGTGAATAACCATTCACGCATAAACAAAAACCCGTGAGTTATTTAGTCCGTCAATCCTCATTATTATCATATGAAATCTTAAGTCCGTGAATAATCATTCACGCATAACAAATCCGTGAATAATCATTAACACTTAACCAAGTCCGTGAATCCCATTATCCGACAATGCCACTGTCGGATAATGCCTTCCGTGAATCCCAAGCCATGAACTTCGACTTTGTCGCATAAGTAAATCCGACAATCCTCATTGTCGGATAAACAGTAGCCGACACTTCTCATTGTCGGATAAATAGTATCCGTGAATCCCTTAGTGTCGCATAAATAGTATCCGTGAATTCCCCATTGTCGCATAAATCTATTGTCGGATAATCAAGTATTTTCACAATTGTCGCATGAATTTTTATTTCTGAAAATCCTTATACATTGGTACAACAATTGGTCAACCAAAAACAAATCCATTGATAAGTATACATCACAGCCAAAAACAAATAATAATAATAATGTTTGAATTATTATTACACCTCCGTCACCAACGGGCTGTACATATTTTCAAAACTCAAACTAATCAATCAAACAACCAAATTATTTGGACATAACTAGTTGGATGAACAACTAGCATGGGTGCTCTCTAGAGACACATACACATTTACTAACTGTGAGCGTTGTGAACGCCCGACAGGTTACAGTCTTCGGACACCTCATAGTATCTCATCATTATTTGCTGATTAGCAAACACCTAAGACTCAGGTGAGTCTCATAGCCCCTCTTTACTGTTTTTACCCAGGGGTGGGATTACATGCTCAGATTTATTTTACATATGAACACAAGTACAAAACATCGATATATTGATTGCATGAGTTTGTTTTATCTAATCATGAAGTCCCTCACAACATAGTTTGTTTATATTTCGATAGCGTGAATGTTAGTGTATGGTACCATATGGGATTGACAATCCCCGTCTGGGGTAGTCGCGCTACCACGACTGCGGTCGAACGGATGCATTTTCATTTGTTCATACATGTGTAGATTAGGCACATGCCGGGGGCAAACTCGATCAGGTCCTTGAATGTGGATCCTGGCACACTTAGTTAAGCTCAAACTATGTGCTCATGGCAATAATATACACTCATATTTTATTTGCATGTTTGCAAATCACTAAACTAAATCTTGTGGTTCATAACATGGATTTCATCAACTTACACCTGTGAGCTCACCAGCTTTTTAGCTGACCTTTTAGCATGTATTCTCAGGTACCCAGCAGTAGTAGATCTGCTCATGACATATTAGCTCAAGTCGCATTCAGATTTCAGAAGATTCATATGCATTTCTATATTTTGTACAATTAGATATGCCTTAGAATCTTTTACTTTTAGCTATGAGCTATTGTAACAAGAACAACAATGTAAAACTTTTACATTATCTATGTAATGGTTTAAACGACGCATTTAGAGTCGTTCGCTTTATCTTATGTGCTTTGTTATTGATTAGTAACACCCAAATCTTGCTTCCGCTAAACAATAAATTTGGGGGTGTTACAATATGTATTGATAATATGTATTTGTATTAATGAACGTAACCTTTTAACTTGATTACAGAGATGCAATTTCGACAAATGGTGCTAGGATTTCGTCAACCAAAGCCAGAAACCCGTAGGTTTGCTTATATACTAACACAAGTCGGAAGACATGCGACACTTGACTAGTGACGCATGTGGCCGCCTTCATGCATCACTTACCTAAGTGTCGCTATGCGTCACTAAGGTAAGTGTCGCCTACTACTAAACTTAAATGTCGCTAACTACAAAAATGACTTTTCTATCACAATTAACTAACGACACTTACAACTCGATAGACCAACTGTGTAACACCCCCTTCCTAATAATGAAACAGAAGGTCACATTTATTACTAAATAATTAAAGTCGTAATAAAGTCTAGAATAATAAATGACAAGGTTCAAAAACAACCATAATTGATGTCTCTAAATAACTCCAACTATCAATATTAAACATAAGTCCAAAATTATTAAAATGAAAGGTAGGTCTCTAAGGCAAGTCCAAGTCTTGAACTCTCGCACTCATCCCATCTGACCCTGATTACCTGCCGCAGGAAAAGAAAATGCGACTGAGCGAATTGCTCAGTGCGCGGATGTTGACAGAAATAAACAATAACAATAATATATCTCAAAATGAAGCGAAGTAAATAATTAGATTGTTTCAAAATTAACCCATCAAATCATACCACCCTTACACCAGAGTAATAAATGAATAAAGGATGAGGCAACAAGGGGTGGGGTTATTTTATACCGAGTACCCTACACAAAACAAAATAGCCAAGTTGCACACACCGGTGCCAAATAATATAATAACTCGTGCAATATATCACAATCATACACTGGTCATGACTCCAGGTAGTTCCCCTATATCGGAAGGTGTGTATGGCACTACATCACACAACCGCTCTACACAAATCATATCATATCAAACGTATCCTAGGATGCATCCATACGCCCCCAAAATAATCCAAAAGCTCTCCCGCGAGCATAATCACATAAATAATGGCTCACTCCGGAGCATAAACACATAATATCACAATAGTGGGGAAGCCGTGGACTAATCCCACTGCCACGGTTGGTGCGACGTCATTGGTGCTGTAATGATGCCCCTGTGGTCCTCCACAGGAAGCTGACTCGGTATACCTATCTCCTGTCTACAAAATCTGGGGTTCTATGGTTGCACAGTGGACATATAAACCAACCACACACCAGAGTATGTCCACCATGCATATGGAACCTAAATCAAATGAATCAAAGATAGCTCACAATAATGAATTTCCCAAGTTTTCCAAAATTATTTTCACGCAATATTCTCAAAAGTTTTCACAATTATCAAATCTCAAATAATAGTTTGGCTCAAAACAATTTAGCTCAAATAGGGAAATTTGGTCACACAAATATATCAAGAGATCAAATGAATCACAAGAATAACAAAAGAACGCAAGGATATCAACAAGGCATATCACGATAATGCTGAAAGAAGAGTACGGACATCCGTACCTGGATAAACGTTTAAAAATCTCAAGGTCCAAAATATCATCCACTAATATCAACAAAACCTACATAAAATAATTTAACTTGGTTTAGAATTTCGACATGGTTACTGTAGTTCTTGTATTCTCTCAATAGACTTCAGATTGTTAAAATATTACTTTCATTTCTAACTCTCTGTAGTTTAATCCACAAGCCAAGTCAAAGTTATTAGAGTATATGAAAATTGTTCCCAAAATATTAACGAACTTACCGTAACATTAATCATAAATAATTATATAAATATTATTATAGCATATATTTACAAACCATTTAATCATATATATATATATATATATATATATATATATATTGTACCAAATGATGTACGAAAATATATATGTTGGTGAGTCTGTTTCAATTAAGATATATTATTAAGATTAGAACAAGTAGTCTAATAGCATTTCAGTACTTATCCGATCATTTTAAAAACTAATATAGTACCACATATATGTTGGGATCAAATCGATAAATATGCCTAAAATCGTTATACTGCATTGTAGTGAGGCCAATAAATTATTTAAGAGCAATTAAAAAAATGACAATTACATCACAAAGTTTAAATTTAATTCAAGAGAAGTTGTTAACTATAGTATTATATATTATTTGTAACGGTTGATTTAATTAGGGGGTAAAGTGGAAAAATCATAAAACCTCTCCATGACTTTATCTTTTTCATGTTGTTATGATCAGAAACTCGTTCGCAGTTCAATTACTCTAATGTAAAATTGATGTTACTACGTATCTTCCAAGTAATTACATATTATTTAACTACACATGTTTTAGCCATATTACTATTAATATTATGTCCCGATCATACCAATAAGTTATCTATTTCAAGGCCCGAAACTTCCCGATATCATTATTGATTATGATAATTTAGACTACGAAATTGAACATATAATGTTGAATTTAGTAAAGATTAAATGAACCAATTCATACAGCAGGCTAGTGCAAATTGATTATAAGTTTATGGCTCAAGAATTACCCTACTTAAACTAAATAGGATCCGATCGAGCTAAACACGTGAACCTCTCGTTCCTGTCTCAACTCTCTAGCCCTGCTCCCAGTAAGGTCGCTCAGTTTTTATAACTTTGATATTGTGACGGTGAAATATAAATTTTGTGAATTGTATAATGTGAATGGGAGGTTGTTTATATAACGTAAGTCGGCTACCAAAGTGACGATAAAAATGGAATTACGATTCCACTTTGACCACGTTTTAACTGGTAAGTTGTTTGACTCGTTCCACAATTCTCAATGGACTCAAATTTACTCTTATCCCTTAATTACTTTTAATTAATTTGCATGTCAATCGATATTAAATATTGGTGATAATTTATGGTTATTGTCATTAATTTTGTTATAGAACTATAAATATGTATTATTACTACTTACATATTTTACTTTATTATTTAACTAGTTTTATAATTAATTGAACACTCATTAACTTATGTATTAAATATCCATATTTTATTTGGGTTATTATAACATATCCCCCTAAAAATGATTTCGTCCCCGAAATCGACAACAATTAAATTTTCCCATACCACTTTAATTCCCGTTCATTATAACATATCCCTGTAAAAGAATGATTTCGTCCCCAAAATCGACCAAAATAGAATTCTAACCTTAGGCAAACAAAGTAAGGTAACGTTCACGTATAGATTCCTCAAGTTCCCAAGTGGCTTCCCGTTCCGGGTGATTCCTCCACAATACTTTGACCTAAGAGATCGTTTTATTTCGAAGTATTCGTTCCTCACGAGCTAGAATTTCTTGTGCCTCTTCTTGACACGAGAGGTCTTCTCGAATCTTATGAAGCGGATACTGTACCACATGAAGTGGAGAGTAGTTGTAGCCTCGTAAACTAGACACGTGAAATACATTATGCACATGAGATAAAGCTGGGGGTAACGCCAGACGATAAGAGACTTCTCCAACTCTTTCCAAAACCTCAAAAGGACCAATAAATCTCGGGCTAAGTTTTCCTTTAAGGCCAAAATGACGAACACCCTTACAAGGAGAAACTTTAAGAAAAATGTGTTCACCAACTTTAAACTCGAGTGACCGACGATGCTTATCAGCATAACTTTTCTGACGTGTGCGGGCCTCTTTCAATTTCTCTTTCGCCAATTCAACTTTTTCATTAGTGATTCTAACTAACTCGGGTCCTTCAATCACTTTCTCACCGGGCTTGTTCAAACAAATCGGGGCTCTACATTTCCGCCCATACAACATTTCGTAGGGTGCCATATCGATACTTGCATGCCAACTGTTATTATATGTAAACTCAACCAAGCAAAGATAATCATCCCAACTTCCTGTCCATTCTAAATCACAAGCCCTCAACATATCTTCCGACGTCTGAATGGTCCTTTCTGATTGACCATCTTTTTTGGGTGAAAAGCAGTGCTGTATTTTAGCTTCATGCCAAAAGCTTTCTGAAAACCCTTCCAAAACTGTGAAGTAAAACGATGATCTCGGTCTGAAACAATGGATACCGGGGTGCCATGAAGTCTTACAATCTCCTTCTGAAATATTTCTGCTAACTGACTAGCAGAGTACGTCTCACGAATAGCTAAGAAGTGAGCTGATTTTGTGAGACGATCAACTACAACCCAGATCGCATCATTCTTCCTCAATGTCTTTGGCAAGCTAGTCACCAAATCCATAGTAATGTCATCCCACTTCCAAACCGGAATATCTAGCTGTTGTAACAAACCGCTAGTTCGCTGATGCTCTATTTTGACTTGCTGACATGTAAGACATTTAGCCACATACTCTGCCACATCTCTCTTCATTCCACCCCAGCAAAAATGTTTCTTCAAATCACGGTACATCTTCGCAGAACCCGGGTGAAAAGAAAATGGAGAACTATGAGCCTCCGTTAGTAATGCTTCTCGAATCTCTGCATTATTAGGAACACATAACCTGTTACCTTGCCACACACCTTCATGCTCATTAACTCGGAACTCATGTTTATCATTCTCTATGTTTTGCACTATGGCCCACAACTCCCCGTCTTCCTTTTGAGCTTCTTTAATTTGTGTCACTAATGTAGGTTCAACGGTCAACTGAGCTATGATGTCACCTGCTTGCTTACTGTAAATTTCTACTTCAAGGCGCTCCAAATCACAGATGATTTCAGGCTGAGTAATAAGACATGATATACTGCTGGAGCTCTTCCGGCTAAGGACATCAACAACAACGTTTGCTTTACCAGGGTGATACTGAATGTTGGCGTCATAATCTTTCAAAATCTCTAACCATCTTCTCTACCTCATATTAAGCTCTTTCTGTGTGAAAATATACTTAAGACTTTTGTGATCAGTGAAGATATCACAAGTCTCACCATACAAATAGTGCCTCCAAATCATAAGAGCAAACATGACTGCAGCAAGTTCCAAGTCGTGTGTAGGGTAGTTCTTCTCATACGGTTTTAGCTATCTCGAAGCGTAGGCAATCACCTTCCCATGTTGCATAAGAACACACCCCAAACCCTTATTAGAAGCATCACTATAAATCTGAAATCCACCTGTCCCTTCTGGCATAGCAAGAATCGATGCAGTCACTAGTCTCCTCTTCAACTCTTCAAAACATTTCTCACGTTCATCATTCCATTCAAATTTCACACACTTTTTTATTAGTCGTGTTAAAGGTAAGGCAAAAGTTGAGAAACCTTCCACAAAAAGATGATAGTAACCGGCCAAACCCAAGAAACTTCTCACTTCCGTTATAGAGGTAGGTCTTGGCCAATTTGTAACAACCTCAACCTTCGCAGGATCAACTTCAATTCCATCTCTAGATACCACATGACCGAGAAAGGAAACACGTTGCAACCAGAATTCACACTTGGAAAATTTGGAAAATAATTTCTTCTCTTGGAGGATTCCCAAAACAATACGTAAGTGATCCTCGTGTTCCTCTTTTAACTTAGAGTACACCAAAATATCATCGATGAAGACCACAACAAATTTATCCAGGTAATCATGAAAGACGCGATTCATCATATCCATAAAGACAGCCGAAGCATTCATAATGCCCATAGCGAGTACGAAATGCTGTCTTAGGAATATCTTCAGATCTCACCTGCAACTGATGATAACCGGATCTAAAATCTATTTTCGAGAAATACTTTGCTCCTTGAAGCTGATCAAACAAGTCATCTATATGAGGTAATGGATACCTATTTCTGATAGTAACTCGGTTCAGCTCTCGGTAGTCGATGCACAACCTCATAGACCCATCTTTCTTCTTTACCAACAAAACAGGAGCACCCCACGGAGATACACTCGAACTTATGAATCCCCGGTCCAACAATTCTTGCAGTTGCTCTTTTAATTCATGTAACTCTAAAGGTGCCATTCGGTAAGGCGCCTTAGAGATAGGCTCAGCACCCGGAACAAGATCAATAGTGAATTCAACCTCCCTGTCTGGCGGCAATCCAGGGAGTTCCTCGGGAAACACGTCTGGGAATTCTTTAACAACCGGATGATCATCAATGTTAAACTCTTTTTGTGAGTCCTCATGAATAGCCGCAAGATACCCCTCACAACTGTTACAAATTAGTTTCATTGCCTTCATAGCAGAAATAACTTTCACGAGTCCACTTGGTGAATTTCCCAGATACACGAAATTTGGTTTGGCGGCGTCTCCAAATACAATCCGTTTACCAAAACAGTCAACATGTGCATGGTGTGGAGACACTCAATCCATTCCCAAGATAATATCAAAATCATGCATCTTCATAGGAAGTAATTCGGCTTTAAGAACATTATTTTCAATCGATATGGGACAATCAAGATATACGCTAGTAATAGTCACAGAATTACCCAAAGGAGTAGCAATACAAATAGGTGGATGTAACACAGAAGAAGACAGTTTAACACGTTGAGAAAGAGATAAAGATATAACTGAATGCGTAGCACCCGTATCAAACAACACATGAGCCTTAGTAACATGTAAAGTAAGAATGCCAGAAACGGTACCTTGAGCTCGCGCTGCCTGTCGTGTAGTCATAGTGAAAATCCTGCCATTTGCAGCGCCCTAAACATTTCCCCCATTCTTCTTATTAGTATTCTGGTGAGAAGGACAATCTTTGGCTAAATGCCACTGCTGGCCACATGTGAAGCATGCACCCAACTCTCTGTAACAAGGCATTCCAGGATGATTAGCCCCACATTTTGAACACGGTGGAATCAGAATCATGTTTGGGTTATTTTTGTCTGCTGAACCTGATCGCCTTCCCAAACCTTGAGTTGTTTGCCCCTAATTATTACCTCTGTTCTGATAAGACCGCTGACCCTGTAACTGTCCCTGATTATTACTGTTACCCCTGTGCTGATACGATCTGTCACCCTGCCACTTTCTAGACTGACTCCCACGAGATCGATCCCCATTATCACGATGATACCCTGAATGAGACTTACCATAACGGTCTGAACCCGACCCAAAGTGGTCATCATCTATGTTTCTCTTCCTACCATTAGTAGCCTGATATGCAAGAAAGTCAGCTCGTTCCAATTCCAGATTTTTAGCAGCATTGGCCACGTCAGATACAGTGGTAAACCTAGTGTTAACCAATAGACGTCTGTGTTCAAAAAGTAAGCCCCACTTAAATTTCTTTGTTTGCTCCTCTGCAGTACCTGCTGAACTACCGGCGAACCCAACCACCCTGATGAAACGCTCCATAAAAGCATTAATAGACTCATGAGGAGCCTGTCGGATGTTAAGATACTCTCGTTTATAGGCTTCTCTATCAGCAATAGGAAAATAGTGTTGATAAAACACTTCAAGAAAATCACACCACGCAAGAGCCTCTGCATACCCATCCCCTTCAGCTGATTTCACAGCTTGCCACCATCGGTTAGCATCTCCCTCTAACTTATAAGTTGCCATGCGGACTTTCTAATTTTTGGTACACTCAAGAACTTCAAATATCTTCTCCATGTGCGCAATCCATTTCTCAGCATCTAAAGGTGTTTTACCCCCACGAAATGCTTTGGGTTTCTGTTTCTGAAATTTCTCCAGTAAAGTATGAGTAGGTAGTGTACCGATTGCGCCATTACCCGCGTTGTTTCATTTGGATTAGCCTGAATTGCAGCAGCCACAGCTTGAGGAACAACTTGAGCAATAGCAGTAGTCACTGCTTGATTCACTGCTGCAAGGATAGCCGGATCAAGGTTTCCCGTGCCGTTTCCGTTATTTAAATTAGTAGGAGTTCTTCTTCTAGGAGGCATCTATACGGAAGAGGTTTAACGTTTATAGACAATAGACAAATATTAGAATCAAACGAAATACGGTAGAGTACAAGATAGATGAAGCAGAATCCTATCCCATGATCTACCCAAAACTCATAGGTCAAACCTAAAGTAAAACTACAAGAAGAAACCTAGGGCCCTGATACCATAAGTTGTAACACCCCCGTCCTAATAATGAAACAGAAGGTCACATTTATTACTAAATAATTAAAGTCGTAATAAAGTCTAAAATAATAAATTACAAGGTTCAAAAACAACCATAATTGATGTCTCTAAATAACTCCAACTATCAATAATAAATATAAGTCCAAAATTATTAAAATGAAAGGTAGGTCTCTAAGGCAAGTCCAAGTCTTGAACTCTCGCACTCATCCGATCTGAGCCTGATTACCTGCCGCAGGAAAAGAAAATGCGACTGAGCGAATTGCTCAGTGCGCGGATGTTGACAGAAATAAACAATAACAGTAATATATCTCAAAATGAAGCGAAGTAAATAATTAGATTGTTTCAAAATTAACCCATCAAATCATACCACCCTTACACCAGAGTAATAAATGAATAAAGGATGAGGCAACAAGGGGTGGGGTTATTTTATACCGAGTACCCTACACAAAACAAAATAATCCAAATGCTCTCCCGCGAGCATAATCACACAAATAATGGCTCACTCTGGAGCATAAACACATAATATCACAATAGTGGGGATGACGTGGACTAATCCCACCGCCACGGTTGGTGCGACGTCGTTGGTGCTGCAATGTTGCCCCTGTGGTCCTCCACAGGAAGCTGACTTGGTATACCTATCTCCTGTCTACAAAATCTAGTGTTCTATGGTTGCACAGTGGACATATAAACCAACCACACACCAGAGTACGTCCACCATGCATATGGAACCTAAATCAAATGAATCAAAGATAGCTCGCAATAATGAATTTTCCAAGTTTTCCAAAATCATTTTCACACAATATTCTCAAAAGTTTTCACAATTATCAAATCTCAAATAATAGTTTGGCTCAAAACAATTTAGCTCAAATAGGGAAATTCGGTCACACAAATATATCAAGAGATCAAATGAATCACAAGAATAACAAAAGAACGCAAGGATATCAACAAGGCATATCACGATAATGCTGAAAGAAGAGTACGGACATCCGTACCTGGATAAATGTTTAAAAATCTCAAGGTCCAAAATATCCTCCACTAATATCAACAAAACCTACATAAATTAATTTAACTTGGTTTAGAATTTCGACATGGTTACTGTAGTTCTTGTATTCTCTCAATAGACTTCAGATTGTTAAAATATTACTTTCGTTTCTAACTCTCTGTAGTTTAATCCACAAGCCAAGTCAAAGTTATTAGAGTATATGAAAATTGTTCCCAAAATATTAACGAACTTACCGTAACATTAATCATAAATAATTATATAAATATTATTATAGCATATATTTACAAACCATTTAATCATATATATATATATATATATATATATATATATTGTACCAAATGATGTACGAAAATATATATGTTGGTGAGTCTGTTTCAATTAAGATATATTATTAAGATTAGAACAAGTAGTCTAATAGCATTTCAGTACTTATCCGATCATTTTAAAAACTAATATAGTACCACATATATGTTGGATCAAATCAATAAATATGCCTAAAATCGTTATACTGCATTGTAGTGAGGCCAATAAATTATTTAAGAGCAATTAAAAAAAATGACAATTACATCACAAAGTTTAAATTTAATTCAAGAGAACTTGTTAACTATAGTATTATATATTATTTGTAACGGTTGATTTAATTAGGGGGTAAAGTGAAAAATCATAAAACCTCTCCATGACTTTATCTTTTTCATGTTGTTATGACCAGAAACTCGTTCGCAGTTCAATTACTCTAATGTAAAATTGATGTTACTACGTATCTTCCAAGTAATTACATATTATTTAACTACACATGTTTTAGCCATATTACTATTAATATTATGTCCCGATCATACCAATAAGTTATCTATTTCAAGGTCCGAAACTTCCCGATATCATTATTGATTATGATAATTTAGACTACGAATTTGAACATATAATGTTGAATTTAGTAAAGATTAAATGAACCAATTCATACAGCAGGCTAGTGCAAATTGATTATAAGTTTATAGCTCAAGAATTACCTCTTAAACTAAATAGGATCCGATCGAGCTAAACACGTGAACCTCTCGTTCCCGTCTCAACTCTCTAGCCCTTCTCCCAGTAAGGTCACTCAGTTTTTATAACTTTAATTTTGTGACGGAGAAATTATAATTTTGTGAATTGTATAATGTGAATGGGAGGTTGTTTATATAACGTAAGTCGGCTACCAAAGTGACGATAAAAATGGGATTACGATTCCACTATGACCACGTTTTAACTGGTAAGTTGTTTGACTCATTCCACAATTCTCCATGGACTCAAATTTACTCTTATCCCTTAATTAATTTTAATTAAATTGAATGTCAATCGATATTAAATATTGGTGATAATTTATGGTTATTGTCATTAATTTAGTTATAGAACTATAAGTATGTATTATTACTACTTACATATTTTACTTTATTATTTAACTGGTTTTATAATTAATTGAACACTCATTAACTTATGTATTAAATATCCATATTTTATTTGGGTTATTATAAACTGACTGACACACTAAATGTACCAACAATCATTTTCACTTGAAATTTCATCTTGGTTGCTTTGAATCTTCAAACACGCGTGAAATCTTCATTTTTCGTCAATTTTGCTTGATTTTTATCGTACTTCCTTATTTTAACCTACTTTACAAAATATCATTGATTAATATAATATTTGAGCTTATTTGCCAAGTATTATTCTAAAATGAGAGAGACAACGTTAGTAAAAACGTGACTTTTTACGCGATATCATTGACCTTCCAAAACTTGATCACCTAATCACATAGGCACATACACATATCACTTACACAATAAACTTCTTACTCTTACTACTTTACACATGACATAGGTGTTATATCCCATAACACCTATAACCTTATAATAGATTTCTTACACTAAACTCTATAATAACTTATTAAATGGGTATTCGATATTAATTCTTACCATGATCATCACAATTCACCAAGAACAAATACCTTGGTGATTACTTACTAACATAATTATCAATTACCCAATAACACATGATTATAGCATCTTTAACAAAACTAACACAATTTAAACATACTACATAGCTCAATAACATGTATGAAACCTTAATTCACCTTAATACTCAATTACCCATTAATTCTACCACCTAGGGTTTAAGCTAGTTAAACCCTAACAATCAAATTAAGTTATTAGAGTAACAATTCTTACCTTAGAGAGGAGTAATTAGAGGTTAGGAACTCCTAATTAAATCAAACCCTCTCAAGTTCAGTTTCGTCTTCACTCTTGTTCTTCTTGTCGCCCCCTCTATCTCTATTTCTCAGTAGTGAACTAGAAGAAATAAGCAGAAAGTATTTAATTTAGTCATTTAGCATCTTACTCCCCTCAACTTTGTTAACGTAACACTTTCTACCCCTCTAATCACATTTAATTTACATAGATAGTCCCACTAACTAAATCTAACACACACCAAATCTATTTCACATAATAATATATTATATACATATAATTAAATACCTAAACATATAAAATATAATTAAACTTACGAAATTTAGGGCGTTACAATCCGTCCTTAGCCCATACATTTTTGCCTTAATCTTGGATGAGTTATCTGGTATGATACATGAGGGCATTTTGTGGTGCATTATTTTTGTGTATGATATTGTTCTAGTTTCAGAAACCAAGGATGGGCTAAATAGTACGCTGGAGCAGTGTAGGGAAGTCATAGAACATGGTTTAAGAATCATCCGACAAAACACTAAATACCTACGGTGCAATTTTGACAAGAATGAGGATAGACCATATGATGGAGTGGATATCCGTATTAGGGAATAGATCCTACACCCACATAAGTCTTTTAGATAACTAGGCTCGGTGCTACATAGTTCATGAAGGAGCAATGAGTACGTGAGTTACCGAATAAAGGTAGGATGGTTGAAGTGGAGAGAAACAAAGGCATCATATGTGACAAGAAAGTCCCTCGTAAACTGAAAGGGAAATTTTATAAGGTTGCAATAAGACCTGCTATGTTATATGGATCAAAGTGTTGGCCTGTGACTAAGGCGCAAGAAAGAAGGATGAAAGTGGTGGAAAAGAAGATGCTAAGATGGACATGTGGTGAAACCATGTTAGATATGAGACCAGGGTGGAGTTAGAAGTTGCGAGAATCACCAATAAGTTGTGAGAGGGAATACTAAGATGGTTTGGATATGTTTGAAGGGGACTTATCACGGCTCTAGTTAGGAGAGCGAAAGCTCTCACTGTTGACGGCTCAAGGAGAAATGGTAGACCTAGACGTAAGTAGGAGGGTAGACTGATACTAAACATGAATGAACTTCCCTTGACCGAGAATTTGACCTCTGATAGGAATATGTGGAGGATTAGAATTAGGACGGATGAGTAGGTGTTTTAGATAGACGAATATTTGTAGTATTTATATAGATATTAATAATTAAATAGTTATAGTTATTTAGGGGGTTCTAGGTAGAATCAGAATAGATGCGTATAGTGTTCTGCTTAGATAAATTTTCTATTTATATAAGGGTACTGAAGGGTGTTTAAAGGTGGATAGTATTTATTTATTAGGGTTATAGGTAGATGAATATATTATTTTTCTGAGGTGGCTTAAGGAGTATTGATATCGCAAAAAAATTCATGTTTTTACCACCGATATCTCTCTTATTCTTGGAAAAATACTTGGCATTTGGACTCAAATAATGCACAAATCAATGAAACTTTTTCAAGAAGGTCAAAATGAAGTTGCACAAGAAAAATCAAGCAAAACGGACGAAAAATGAAGATTCCACGCACAGTTGAAGATTCAAGGCATCCGATACAAGATTTTTGATAAATTACTCATCACTGAGATTTCTCTTATCCAATATCTCCGTTTTCAAATTATGAATCTAACAGAAGAAGAATCAACAAAAACGGATGACGAATGAATATTTGATATACGCCAGAAGATTCAAATGATTCGCACTAGACATTTAAAGATCAAAGAAACATTTCAGAGATTTCTTTTCATTAAAGTCTTCATTTTTGAAAAACAAATCCAACGCAAAAAGAATTGATGAAAACAGACGCATAACAAAAAAGATACGCGCGAATCAAGAAACGAGTAAAAGACGGCGAACCGGGACGACAGCCTGCCAGCCGCCGCCGGCTGCCCCTCCCCCATCTCCCGCCGCTTTTTCATCCTTGCTCGTACTCACCTGGTACACGTGCTAGACCTTTCCGCAACTTTAGGGTACATGTGCTAGACCTTTCCGTGTTTTAGGGTATATGTGCTACCACCTTTTCCACCTTTTGCTAACATGTGCCCCAAGTTGCTAAAGTGCACCAAAATTCAAGTATAAATAGGTGCCTTTGGTTCATTTGAAACACACACCATTCCTATCACACCATTCTTAGAACGAAACTTCTACTTACTTATTGGTTCTACTTTCTCTCTCTATCTTCTTACTCTAAATTAGTTTTAGGCTAGTATAGGAGCTTGTTTAGAATAGAAGGAAAGTGCGGAACGCATTGTAATCTTCGGAGTACGCTCGGAATTGTGTCAATTAATTCAAGTCTATTCTCTCTCGCATTTAATCCTGGTTCTTTCTATCCTTATCTATCTTAATTAATTACGTTTATATTGATTATGCTAGATTTAGTTATTGCCATCGTTATATGATTCAGTTTTGTCTAGTACCTTTAGATTTTATTCCTGTTCATATGAAAGAATTATTAAACCATAATTAAGATTTTGCTTATTATTCTAAATACTTTGTAATGTTACTGATATCGCGTAAAAAGTCAAGTTTTTACTACCGATATCTCTCTCATTCTGGAATGATTCTTGGCATTTTAAACTCAAAAACAATACAAATCAATGATATTATGCCAAGATATTTGTTTTCAAATTAAGAAACCAATAGAAGAAGAATCAACAAAAACGGACGAAGAATGAAGATTCTACGTACGCCGGAAGATCCAAACGATTTGTACGAGACATCCAAAGATGGGAGACATATTTTTAGGAAATCTTTACATCAAAGTCTTCGTTTTTGAATTATGAATCCAACGCAAAAAGAATCAAAGCAAATAGACGCGTAACGAACAACCGGCGCGTGGATTAAGAAACGCAATGAAAGACGGCGAACCGGGGCGGGGGTGTGCCAGCCGCCGCCGGCCACCACCAGGCTGCCACCGGCCATCTGGTGGGCGGCGCCGGCCGCCTGCCCCCCGTCCCATTTCCGCGTTTTGGTCCTTGCGTGTACCCGGTGCGCCACCTTTCCATGCTTTTTCGTACCAGGTGCACCACTTTTCACCCTTTTGCTAATGTGTGCCTAGGAATGCTAACGTGAGCCACATTTCATCTATATATAGCAGCCCTAAGGCTTCATTTTCACACACACCTTCCTAGCTTACTTTCTCACTCTAGAATTAAGCTACAACTTTCTCTCTCTACATTCTTTCTCTAGATTAGTTTTAACTAGTATGGAAACTAGTTTAGAAGTTTAATTAGGAATAGAAGGAAAGTGTGTAATGCTTTGTAATCTTTGAAGTACGTTCGAAATTGTGTCAATTAATTCAAGTCTATTCTCTCTCGCATTAAATCCTGGTTCTTTCTATCCTTATATATCTTAATTAATTACGTTTATATTGATTATGCTAGATTTAGTTATTGCCATGATTAGAGAGTAGTATACTTGTTGTGTTTGCTTGTAATGTAGTTAGTTAATCATGGGATGATTTATAATTAAATATTAAAGATCGGAAGTATTGCTTTGATTGTCTTATTGCATGTTCTTGTTTGATTGTTGCCTTAGGATCATCATAGTAGTAAAATATAAACGGTCTTAATTATCGTAAAGTAATATGACGACCCCTATTCAACTGTTACTCGATATAGTACTGGAAACACTTCAAGGTGGAGTACAAATGTATGGAAGTCGAGGGACGACCGAAGGTAGTCATATCACGAACTAATATATAAAATGAGAAACCTAGTTTAATTAGCCTTTCTAAATAGACTTTTAAACCTCAAATTAATCTATCGCCTTTCCACCAATTAACATGATTACAACACCTTTTTTACGACGTCCAATTAAAAGGTAGTCAGTCATCTGTGTCAATATAATTTGTCAAAGGTATGAAACTATGGAACCGCAAGGCTACATGGGGATTATCGTAGGAGAAGACATGGTCAAGGTTTGAAGCGGTGGAACCACTTAAAGTGAGGAACGCTGTGAATAACTAGGGGATTTATTGGGTAGTCTTAAGCAAGGGCTGGTTTAAAGTCATAAATGAACCGTTTTAAATATACGAATATGTTAGGATGATGAGGAATCGTTATATGATTCAGTTATGTCTAGTAGCTTAAGTTTTCGCTCCCGTTCATATAAAAGTATTATTAAACCATAATTAAGATTTTGCTTATCATTCTAAATACTTTGTAATGTTACCATAACCTAGCTTTCGGTGTGACATGCTAATGAGATTTTAACTAGTAGGGAGTCTAGTGTTTACATACAAGTACTCAAGAATGATAATTAACTAATATCTTTCAAAACAGTTTCTCCAAATATCATCCCATAACTTAATTAACGAAGTCGCAGCAAACATTATCTTTATTTATCTGCTTTATCTTTTATTTTTATTTCGCTTTTATTTATTTACATGCCTAAGTTAGTTAATATAAAAATCAAAAACTCCCCCACTATTTTATAAACCCTTCACTAGCTTGAAAGCCCTCTTCTGCCACGCCTTAGTTTCAATTCAGTCGGTTTGAAGAACGACTCTAGGTCATACCTACCACTTGCTCACCCTTAGGATTAGCATTGTTAGGGAAAAATTAGGCCCCGCAATTACAAATTTAAAACACCCAATGATGCCCGCCGCCGGTAGCCGGTGCAACAACAAGGGTTGAAATCCTTACCGACCGCGGCACATCAAGTTTTTGGCACCGTTGCCGGGGAACCAACTGTACGATCCATAGGCATTAAGACAAACTTACACACTAGTGAATCTTTAGAATTCCTTAAACCCCTACGTCTTTCTTTGTTTTTCCTTTCTTTTTCTACTTTTAAATTACCACCCCTATCCACTCAACCAGTCAACCACCTGCCAACGAGACTATGACTGCTGCACGTATAACTCTCGCTGAAGACTCTAAACCTTTGATTGAAGGTCGAGGAGGACCAATCATCTATCCGGAAACCAATAGAACTTCATTTGAATTAAAGCCCCATATTGTTCAGTTAGTCCAAACCTCTGTCAATTTCGTGGCCTACCAAATGATGATCCAAACTCCCACCTTGACAAATTCATTTCTTTATCCAACTCCTTTAAGCCGATTGGGGTTAATCAGGACATAGTCTATCTATACCTATTTCCCTATTCACTCACTCTCAATGCACAAACCTGATTTGAGGAACTAGAAATCAACTCTATAACCTCTTGGGTAGAATTAGCAACCAAATTTTTGGCCAAATATTTTCCCCCATCAAAACAAGCCACGTTTAGGTCCAACATCATAAACTTCCGCCAAGTTCACGATGAATCAATCTACGATGCATGGGAACGCTTTAAGAAATTGCTTAAGAAATGTCCAAATCATCATTTTGAGCGCTCAGACCAGTTGCGCATTTTCTACAATGGTCTCTTCCCACATCACCGTCCTTTACTTGATACCGCCTCTCAAGGCAGTTTTATGAACTGTACGGCCGATGATGCTTGGAGCCTTATTGAGAGAATGACAATACACAACCATGACTGGAACAGTGAAAATCACCCCTTACTAGTGAATTCACCTACTACAATCAGGAATGAAGCTATCAAAACCCTCACTCAGCAAGTGGAAGAACTAACCAAAGAGATCAAGGAATTGAAAAGTCAAAAACAACAAGTCTGCCAAGTTCAAACCTGCCTTAATTGTGCTAATCCGAACCACTCAGCCCAAATTCCTCAGTCTCATCTAACTTCACCCAATAATAACCCTTCTCTTAACCCAACTAGGAATAGCCCACTAACTTACCAACCTCAACCTTTAGAACCCTCTTCCTCACAAATCTATAGTTTTGACGACACCCTGATACAAGTCATTCAAGGACTCTCAACTAGACAAGACCAAACTGATATGATCTTAAGAGATCATTTGACTTTGTTAAAAGCTTTAGAATCCCAATTAGGACAATTAGCACAACGTATTAACGCTAAACCTCAGGATAGTCCAACTAGTTGCCATAAGGAGGCTTCCCATATTCAAGACTCTCAAGTAGCACATAGCCCACCTACGATTTCTTCTCCGATGAAGAAACCACCTATTGTCCCATCGACAATAGATTTAGAGTCTACATCAAATAGGAAAATTCCATTTCAAGCTCGTCTTAAATAACGACCCGACAAGCTTTAGTCTTTTAAACTTGATAGGAAATTCCTAGATACCGCCTCTGAAGTTCACTCCAAAAAGTACTTCAGAAAACTTCTTAGAACCAAGGATAAAGTACCCGAGGTACCCAATGTTCCGCTGAACGAGGAATGTTCAGCTATCTTGAAAAATACCATTCCTGAAAAACTCAGAGATACCGGACGTTTTACTCTCCCCTGTTCTATCTACAATTCATGCATTATCTGTTCTCTCGCCGATTTAGGAGCTAGTGTTAACCTTATGCCATACTTGCTTTTCAAGAGTGTTGTGTTGCGCACCGGTCATTGAGATTTCTAATGGTGACGTGACACAGCAGTGGGTTTTTAATTTATAAGGCTGGGGCCTAGGGTTACTTATTATGCTAGCACATGACAAGTATGACCTAGGATCGTTCTTCAAAGCGCGACAAATTGAAACTAGGGGGTGCAGAAGCTTTTATGTGTTCAGCTGGGGTTGAAAGAGTTGGTTTTGGTTTTGGGTTTTCTTATCCTAATTTAAACTAGACTGAATTAAAAAGTGGAGGTAACTTCGGGCGTTCAGCAATTAAAGCGATTGTCTACTATAACGTGGTTTAGAAGTGATTAAATAAGGAAAGTTCTAATGGGGATAAGTTCGTAAGTTGATGTGAGATATTCTACAATCTTTCTATCGGACTGACGCGGAGGTGTCCACAATCAGGCAAATAGAATGTCACGAGGATTGCACAATATATTAAAGTGTACACCGAAAGTTCTCTCAAATGTACACCCACGCTATCCAACAGTTTACCTCGAATCCTATTCCCCAATCTCGGTCGTCAGAGATGCCCGAATCATGGCATAGTTTGTTGAATAAACAATCTTATGAACGAGGTTTATCCTCACCAGAATAGGTTGGGCTAACTTGTCTAGACGGTCGGATAACATGTCATCACTTATCCGTACGAGTTATCATCATTACTTGGGGATGTTACAAGACAGGGATGATTTGTGTTACAAATGGAGACCTAGGTAATATGTTTGCTATTCGGTTCATAATACAACTACCTTCGGTCGTTCTGACTTCCATACATTCGTACTCCGCCGTAAGCGTTTCCAGTACTATATCAAAGAACAGTCTAATAGGGGCCGTCCTATTATTTCACAATGATTAATGCCGTTTAAATTTTACTATTATGATGATCCTAAGGCAACAATCAAACAAGAACATGCAATAAGACGATCAAAGTGACAGTTTACTTTAAGCATACAAAAGTATTTTCTAAGTTGAGGATATTCCGAAAGTTGTCCCAAAAATATCGTCTATATGAATTTAATCTTAATCTACCTCTACTCCCATGTTCCATGTCTCTTGGATCCTATTTTGGTCTAGAGAACACCGGCCATGCCGAGCTCAATGATTCAATCTAACATAGTATAACTAAGTGACCTGTATCCTATGAGTTAGCTACGTTCATTTTTGGATAAAGTTTTAGTCATAACATGAGTTGGGCAGATAAACGATAAAGATTTAATTCCTATATCCATTTGTAATATAAACCATCCGCAATCTCACAACATACCACTTAGTCACATATTTGATACTTTCTAAACGACTATCATAGCAGACAATTGAGTTATTTAGCTAATCATGGCAATTCTAGCATACATATTTAAATTTATTAAAGAAAGGAAAAGCATATTAAATATGAAAGATAGATTAACACCTGGAAAGAAGTACAATAACTCGTAGCTAAAATATGCGTCCTGGAGCACCTCCGTACAAATCTTCCTTGGCTAGTTAATTAGCTAGTCTAATTAACTAGGTAGAATAAAAAAGAAAATACAAGTATTGTAGATGTTTTTGGTGTAACCAAGTGTGTTGGTATTCTTAGGTGTGTTGGTGTGTCTTTCAAATGAGCCTCATGCCTCCTATTTATAGAGGAGTTTTGGTGCATTTTAGCAAATGGAAGCACACGTTAGAAAAAGGTGGAAAAGGTAGTGGCACCAAGTACGAAAAGGTGAAAAAGGTGGTGGCACCAGGTACGAAAAGCAAGTAGAGGTCTAGCACCTGGTACGAAAAAGGACAAAAAAGTGCAATCCGTGCGGGTGGGTGGTGGCCGGCGGCGGCCTATTAGCAGCCGGCGGCGGCTGTGTGGCTGCCCGCGGCGGTTGGCACCACCCCGCACCGGTTTGCTGCCCGTTGCTTCATTTCTCGATTCGTGCGTGTTTTCTTCGTTATGCGTCCGTTTGCATTGATTATTTTTGCGTTGGATTCGTAATTCAAAAACGAAGCTTTTGATTGAAAGAAATCCCAAAAATATATCTCTGATCTTTAGATGTGTCGTACGAATCGTTTGGATCTTTCGGCGAACGCAGAATCTTCATTCTTCGTCCGTTTTTGTTGCTTCTTCTTCTGTTGGATTTGTAATTTGAAAACGAACATCTTAGGCTAGATAGATGTTGGTGATGGTCTCTTTTATCTTGAGATCTTATTTTGATGTCTGGAATCTTCAAACGTGCGTGGAATCTTCGTTTTTCCGCCGTTTTGCTTGATTTTTGCTCGTGCAACCTTGTTTTGATTTCTCAGCATTTTATCAATTATTTTTGCGTTATTTGAGTCCAAATGCTAAGCATTGCTCCAGAATGAGAGAGATATCGTTGGTAAACTCGTAACTTTTTACGCGATATTAAGTATCCTACACTTAGAGCTTTGCTTGTCCTCAAGCAAATCTTCATAAAATTGTGATCAAAGGTAGGAAGGGTGTCTTCGTATTCCGGAGAACTTTGATTCCTGCAAGTTTGGTAAAAAAATTCAGACGAGGTTCCATCCTTTGATGTTTTCCCAAACCTTTGGTTCTAACAAGCTTTCTTTTCAATCTTCATAATGTAAGATATACATGACTGGGGCCCTTACAGGTGGTCACTCAATTCACTCAAGTGTATCGGGTTTCCTAACTTCTAATTCACTCAGGGGACAGTCATGTAGCTCTTCCGTTGTCATAGGCTTGATCAAGAATCAAATCTACAATACTTAAATGAGGACGGTGCTAATTATCCCTAGACATTCGCAAGATGGTGGAAGTGGTGTATATGGATGAAGGGTTTTGTAGGTGGTTTATTTGGGGGTTTAATATAGCCTAAGAGTTGTTTATGATGACTTATCTTTGGTGCTTAGTAGTGCTTCTTTCTGGATTTCTCTCTTTGAGAGCCTTCTTTTGCATCTTTTCCTTTCAAGTTTTCTTTTGATGAACCTTTCCCTTGGCTTTAAATGATCCTTGGGCTTTTAGGTTCCTTCTGACAGCTTTGCTTTTGCTGAATTTTCTTTTTCTTGGAGCTCTTTTTATGGATGATGATTATCCTTTGGGGAACGCTCCATACTTCTGACAGCTTTGCTTTTGCTGAATTTTCTTTTTCTTGGAGCTCCTTTTACGGATGGTGTTCATCCTTTGGGGAACGCTCCGTACTTCTTATAATAGTTCTTCTGTCAGCACAGAAACTTAGGCTATGGCCAAAAGATGAAAGAAGGGAGTGAGTTTTTGAAAAGGCTAAGGCTCAACATGTTTTCCGCTGAAGGTGAGCACTGGTTAGGTTTGAAAGCGAGGGTTTTATGAGAGGGTTCTTATCCTAGGGAATGTTAAGGTTTTCTGATTGCACCTTCGTCACGTATGACGCCCATTATTGTAATCTCGAAATGTATTCCTTGAACAAGTTCTGATTCTAGAGAGCATACATCGGCACGCTCATAATTGAAAAGTGAAGCATTAAAGATGAATGCTTTTATATGGCTCAAGATTCCTCACTCATTTTGGGTGGTTTTGTGCCTAGTCATGTGATCGCTTATTTTGAAACTTGGTTTAAAAGTTTATCAAAGAGTTTTGCTTGTCATAGTCGTTTTACCAAACCTTTTGAACTTTTGTTGACCAGAAATACCCTTTTTGACTTTGATTCAAAAATTTTGAAAATTTTGCTGAAAATCTGAGGTTTGCTAAAAAGTTTGATCAAAAGTTTATGTTGCAATACAGTAGTCAATCCTACTGCTATCCCACACTTAAAACAACATTGTCCCTAATGTTCTATTTCTAAGTTAGGTCAATCCCACACTTAGATTTTTGAATAAGGGTCAATATTTTCGAAGTCATTCTCTATTTGCGAGTTGTAATCCCACACTTAGAGTTTTACTTAGAATTTTAGCGTGTTAAATTAAGCAAAATAATGTTAGAAGAAATACTTCCTTGTGCTTCGTGAGTTGCCATTGGATTCTATGGACCAGATACAAGTGTGTGAATTTGCTGGAAATGGACCAGGCTCATTAAAAATGAACTTGTTCCACAAATTCTACTTTGAATTCTGCATAGTACACATCCTTCACAAAACTCAAGTGTTAATACAAGTTAATATTAAACATAAAATAACTAATAAAAGCTAATCCATGTCAGGATAGAGCGCCTCCCAATCGGTGAAGTCATCATCCATAAAGATCGTGTTTTCCACGATCGACGTAGGAGATGCTGACTCCTCGATGGTATAGACAGGAGATGCCGTGCCATCCTCTGGATCCTGAATCTAAGTGTCAAGGGCAGCAGTCTCCTCCTCCAGTGAGTCCATGAAAGTTGGGTGGTCCTGCACAGTCATGCTCCAAGGTGGGAATAAGTCCCACGGTGGAATGTGCGGAGCGGAATCAGGTCCCATCTGAAAGGGGCACACAAGTGTGGAGGTAAGGCCCAGAGCAATGTGGATCTCAGAGATGGCGGTGTTGTGGACCTCGAGGGCTCTCAGTATAGACCAAGTGACAACAGGGTCCGCAGTAGTAACCCCATGCTCAAAGGTGGGTACTCTGGAGGTCCCTGCGGTCTGTCCTGCTGGTCGGTGAGATGAAGGTAACCTGGAATGGATGGGACGTAACAGGAATAACTCCTGAACGTACACCTCCACCGAGTCTGCCAAAATCTCATCCAACCTAGGAGGTGGTGACTGGGATCCCCTGACAGTCCTCATGCTACTACCCGGTGATGAACTCCGGGAGTGATGCATGGCACGCGAGCGTCTCTAACTGGGGGCTCGTGCTCTGTCTGACTGCGAACTCATCCTGCAAAATACAAAAGGTTAATGGTCTAAGATTATTAGTCTTTTGTAAGGCGAGGTACTGCATAAAAATTGGATTAGTTTAAACATAATAGTAAAGGAAAATTAATGCTGAAAATGTAAGATAGGCTTGGGATGCCTCCCAAGAGCGCTTTGTTTATCGAGTCTCGTAGCTTGACTCTTTTATACCCATTTTTCTATTAGGGTGGTTCGTAGTTATAGACTTCCTCATTTGAGGGAAAGTCTTCTACGTAGTGTTTTAATCGGTGACCGTTTACTTTGAAATTTCCGTCTGGAGCTTCGAGTTCGATGGCACCATAGGGAAATACTTTAGAGATTGTGAAGGAGCCGCTCCATCATGTTTTGAACTTACCAGAAAATTTCTTAAATCGGGAGTTAAAGAGTAGAACTTTATCACCTGGATTGAAGCGTGTGGGGCAGAGCTTTGAATCGTGGAGTAACTTGGTTCTTTCCTTAAATTTGTAGGAACTTTCGTAAGCTTGATCCCTTAACTTTGCTAGTTCATTTAGCAGCATTCTCCGGTGAGTTCCTGTTATCGTAGGATCTAAACTACAGTTCTTCAGTGCCCAGTAAGCTTTGTATTCTAGTTCAATCGGGAGATGACATGCCTTTCCATAAACGAGCCTATAGGGAGTTGTTCCTAATGGCGTTTTATAAGCTGTCCGAAATGCCCATAAAGCATCGTCTAGCTTGTCTACCCATCTTTCCTTGTGTTGACCAATTGTTCGTTCCAAGATCCTTTTTAGTGCACGGTTTGTAATCTCTGCTTATCCATTCGTCTGCGGGTGATAGGCCGTAGAGGTTTTGTGGGTAACACCATATTGTTGCAATAGTTTCATAAACTGAGTATTGCAAAAGTGCGTGCCTCTATCACCGATGATTGCTCGAGGTGTTCCAAACCGACAAAATAGCTGCTTTAAGAACTTGGTTACGACCCTTGAATCATTTGTTGGAAAGGCTTGGGCTTCGGCCCATCTTGATACGTAATCGACAGCTACTAGAATGTATTCTTTTCCGTAAGATTTCGGAAATGGTCCCATGAAGTCTAATCCCCATATGTCAAATATTTCACATGCTTGGATATTCGTTAACGGCATTTCGTTACGCATTGTGATATTTCCAAACCTTTGGCAAATATCGCAGCATTTCACCAAGTCTTGTGCGTCTCTGAAAATGGTAGCCCAGTTGAATCCTGAGTCGTAGACTTTCTTTGCTGTTAGATTAGCTGCATGATGTCCTCCGGTGGGTCCGTGATGGCTTTGGTGGAGTATCTGTTCGGCTTCTTTCCCATCGACACATCTTCTTACTATTTGGTCGGGACAGACCTTGAATAAATATGGATCATCCCAAAAGTAATATTTGACGTCGCGAAAGAACTTTTGTCTCCGTGATGAGATCATTCCTTTTCTTGCGATCCCTCCAAGTACAAAATGGGCAATGTCTACAAACCAAGGATCGTCAGTGAATTGCGAGCCTTGTTCTCCTAAACTCATTAACTGCTCTTCTGGAAATCGATCTTTAATATCTCCTTCTGCAAGTTGTTCCATTGATGGATTTTCAAGTCGACTTAAATGATCTGCGGCGACATTTTCTGCTCCTTTCTTATCCTTTATTTCTATGTCGAATTCTTGTAGGAGTAAAATACATCGTAACAATCTAGGCTTTGCGTCTTGCTTTTTGAAGAGGTATTTTAGAGCTTAGTGATCCGTATATACTATTGTTTTGGACAATAGTAGGTAGGATCTGAATTTGTCGAAGGCAAATACTACGGCTAGCAACTATTTTTTTGTAGTTGTATAGTTTTCTTGAGCATCTGTAAGTGTTTTGCTAGCGTAATAGATTGGTCGAAAGTGATTATCCTTCTGTTGACCTAGAACTGCCCCAACTGCGAAGTCACTAGCATCGCACATGATTTCAAATGGTAGGTTCCAATCTGGAGCGACCATGATTGGTGCATTTGTAAGCTCTTTCTTCAGGTAGTTGAAAGCCTTCATGCAGTTCTCGTCAAACACAAACTTGATGTCTTTTCCTAGAAGGTGGGTGATAGGTCGAGAAATCTTGGAGAAGTCCTTGATAAAATGGCGGTAGAACACAGCATGTCCTTGAAAGCTTCTAATGACCTTGACGTTGGTTGGTGATGGAAGTTTGGCAATGGTTTCGACCTTTGCTTTGTCTACTTCAATTCCGGACTTGGATATTCGATGTCCTAAAACTATTCCTTCCTTCACCATAAAGTGACACTTTTCCCAATTTAACACGAGGTTTGATTCTTCACACTTGGCGAGCATTCTATCGAGGTTAGATAGACATGATGCGAAGGAGTCTCCAAAACAGAGAAATCGTCCATAAAGACTTCCATGCATTGTTCAATTATGTCGTGGAAGATTGCAACCATGCATCTCTGAAATGTTGCAGGTGCGTTGCATAATCCAAACGGCATTCGTCGGTATGCGAATGTTCCGTAGGGATATGTGAATGTTCTCTTCTATTGGTCCTTCGGATCGAGCGGGATTTGGAAATACCCAGAAAAACCATCGAGGAAACAGTAGAATTCGTTTCCTGATATCCTTTCGAGCATTTGGTCAATAAACGGAAGCGGGAAGTGATCTTTGCGAGTTGCTTCGTTTAACTTCCAATAATCGATGCAGACTCTCCAACCGGTAACCGTCCGAGTTGGTATAAGCTCATCTTCTTCGTTTGTAATGACCGTCATTCCTCCCTTTTTTGGTACGACTTGAACAGGGCTAACCCAAGGTGAGTCAGATATTGGGTAGATCAATCCAGCATCTAAGAGTTTGATAACCTCTTGTTTGAGCACGTCTTGAATCTTAGGATTTACCCTTCTCTGCCTTTGTACGGATGGTTTGAAATCGTTTTCCATGAGGATCTTGTGTGTGCAGTAGTTTGGACTAATTCCTTGTATGTCGGAAATTTTCCATGCAATTGCCTTCTTGTGCGATTTCAGAACATCAATGAGTTGGGCTTTCTCCTCGGGTTTTAACTCTTTTGATATTATCACCAGTAGTTGTGATGTTCCATGGAGGTAAGCGTACTCAAGGTGAGGTGGTTCTTCGATAGACGGCTTCATTCTAGCTATCTCATCTCTATTCAGCTTCTCGTATTCAGCTTGGAATGGTGCTTCGTCTGTCTCGGGTTCAGACGTGGAGATTGATGCTATTTCAACCCACTCGGTTTTATTTGAGAATTCGTCTGTCTTTAGCTCGTACTTGTTGACTGACGATGAGTAAACTTCATTGTTTCTGGTGATGATGATCTCTCCGTCGTTAGTGAATTGGAATTCTTGAAATTGAGCGGATGAAGATTGGTTTACGGTGATTTCAGGGGTTGAAAACGGCGGTAATTCGGGTTGATTGGCTAATTGTAGTTCAAATGATGGTGGCCCAACACTCATTCCTTTGAATGAATCCAATATCTCTCTAATTGAGGGAAATGGGTTTGGTTCATTGAATATGGGTTTTTCTCTTTTCAGCCAAGGTATCGGTGTACCGTATCCTAATGGAACAACGATTGTTTTTCCATCGATGTAAAGAGACTTCTTTCCAAACAGCGGAAATAGCAGTTCATTGGATGTTGTTGGCGAAGCGATTGCGGAGTGCAGCCCAGGGTCCTCATTACACAGTTTTCGAATGGTGATTATGGTGTTAGGTATCGGATCCTGGCTGGATAGTGCTAGTACTTCGTGGAGATACTCATCAAAAATATCCTGCATGGTATCACACAAACCAAGGTCCTCTTCCAGAGGTTGCTTCATTAATCGATCGACATTAAAGGTGACTTCCTCTTTCCCAACTATTAATTTTAAAGATTTTTCGTTAACATCAATTACATCCTTGGCAGTATTTAGGAATGGTCTGCCTAGGATGAGCGGGATATGTGTGTCTTCTTCTATGTCCATGACAATAAAGTCCACTGGAAAAACGAACTTATCGACTTTGAACGTGACATCTTCAGATATTCCTCGAGGGAGTTTTACCGATCTGTCAGCTAATTGGATAGTCATACGAGTAGGTAATAGGTAATCTAATCCTAATTTCTTGTAAAGGGAATAAGGCATAAGATTAACACTAGCACCTAGGTCCGCTAAGGCGTTACTAATTTGAATTCCTTGGAGAAAACAGGGTATAGTAAAACGTCCAGTATCGCCTAATTTAGGTAGGAGACCACGTTGTACAATTAATGAACATTCAGCACTCAAGGGTAAACTAACTATTTGCCTAAGTTTTTCTTTGTTTGAAAGGAGTTCTTTAAAGAATTTAGCACACGAGGGCCTACTAAAGCATCTAATAATCTAACATTTAAGTGTAGGCTTTTAAATATTTCCATATATTTACTGAATTGGGCTTCTTGCTTTTCCTTTTTAAGTCTACCAGGATAAGGTATTCTTGTTCGATGTACATTATCTGGAGTTTTGGCTGGTGATGGGTCAGGTACTGTGATAGGGATGCCAATTGACACATTTTCACTAGGTGTTGGTGTGGGCAAAGAAGTGTTTTCGGGGGTGTTATCTGGTGGCGGCGGATCAACTTTGGTTACTTTTCCTCCTCTAGTCACGATTAACAGATCATCACTTGGTGGATGAGTGGTGTCACCAGTGATTATCGACGTACTTTCCTCAATAAAACTTAAGTTTTTCAAATGGATTTCATGTTAGAGATTAATTTTTCTGAAATTTTTATCATGGCGTCAATGTTATCTTGAAATCTGGTTACTCTTTTGTTTATAACGTTTTGTTCAAGCATAAATTCTGACGAAGATCATTTTGAGGAAGGTAAGTGGTTTGTAGGTGAGGAAACAGCTAAAAGTTGGGTCAAAGACTTATTTGGTGTGGGGTTGGTCCAATCAAAGTATGTTGTCATAATTGATTAAAAAGCGGTCACTAAAACTAAACTAATCCTAAGGGCAAAAAGGTAACTTTTGATTGATGTTAATCTTTCAAAAGGACTAAACACTAAAGTTACTAAATCCTAAAATTGGTGGCCGACGCTCCCCGGCAGCGGCGTCAAAAACTTGTTGTGTTGCGCACCGGTCGTTGAGATTTCTAATGGTGACGTGACACAACAGTGGGTTTTTAATTTTTAAGGCTGGGGCCTAGGGTTACTTATTATGCTAGCACAGGACAAGTATGACCTAGGATCGTTCTTCAAAGCGCGACAAATTGAAACTAGGGGGTTCAGAAGCTTTTATGTGTTCAGCTGGGGTTGAAAGAGTTGGTTTTGGTTTTGGGTTTTCTTATCCTAATTTAAACTAGACTGAATTAAAAAGTGGAGGTTACTTCGGGCGTTCAGCAATTAAAGCGATTGTCTAATATAACGTGGTTTAGAAGTGGTTAAATATGGAAAGTTCTAATGGGGATAAGTTCGTAAGTTGATGTAAGCTATTCTACAATCCTTCTATCGGGCTGATGCGGAGGTGTCCACAATCAGGCAAATAGAATGCCACGGGGATTGCACAATATATTAAAGTGTACACCGAAAGTTCTCTCAAATGTACACCCACGCTATCCAACAGTTAACCTCGAATCCTATTCCCCAATCTCGGTCGTCAGAGATGCCCGAATCATGGCATAGTTTGTTGAATAAACAATCTTATGAACGAGGGTTATCCTTACCGGAATAGGTTGGGCTAACTGGTCTAGACGGTCGGATAACATGTCATCACTTATCCGTACGAGTTTTCATCATTACTTGGGGATGTTACAAGACAGGGATGATTTGTGTTACAAATGGAGACCTAGGTAATATGTTTGCTATTCGATTCATAATACAACTACCTTCGGTCGTTCTGACTTCCATACATTTGTACTCCGCTGTAGGCGTTTCCAGTACTATATCAAAGAACAGTCTAATAGGGGCCGTCCTATTATTTCACGATGATTAATGCCGTTTAAATTTTACTATTATGATGATCCTAAGGCAACAATCAAACAAGAACATGCAATAAGACGATCAAAGTGACAGTTTAATTTAAGCATACAAAAGTATTTTCTAAGTTGAGGATATTCCGAAAGTTGTCCCAAAAATATCGTCTATATGAATTTAATCTTAATCTACCTCTACTCCCATGTTCCATGTCTCTTGGATCCTATTTTGGTCTAGAGAACACCGGCCATGCCGAGCTCAATGATTCAATCTAACATAGTATAACTAAGTGACCTGTATCCTATGAGTTAGCTACGTTCATTTTTGGATAAAGTTTTAGTCATAACATGAGTTGGGCAGATAAACGATAAAGATTTAATTCCTATATCCATTTGTAATATAAACCATCCGCAATCTCATAACATACCACTTAGTCACATATTTGATACTTTCTAAACGACTATCATAGCAGACAATTGAGTTATTTAGCTAATCATGGCAATTCTAGCATACATATTTAAATTTATTAAAGAAAGGAAAAGCATATTAAATATGAAAGATAGATTAACACCTGGAAAGAAGTACAATAACTCGTAGCTAAAATATGCATCCTGGAGCACCTCCGTACAAATCTTCCTTGGCTAGTTAATTAGCTAGTCTAATTAACTAGGAAGAATAAAAAAGAAAATACAAGTATTGTAGATGTTTTTGGTGTAACCAAGTGTGTTGGTATTCTTAGGTGTGTTGGTGTGTCTTTCAAATGAGCCTCATGCCTCCTATTTATAGAGGAGTTTTGGTGCATTTTAGCAAATGGAAGCACACGTTAGAAAAAGGTGGAAAAGGTAGTGGCACCAAGTACGAAAAGGTGAAAAAGGTGGTGGCACCAGGTACGAAAAGCAAGTAAAGGTCTAGCACCGGGTACGAAAAAGGACAAAAAAGCGCAATCCATGCGGGTGGGTGGTGGCCGGCGGCGGCCTACTAGCAGCCGGCGGCGGCTGTGTGGCTGCCGGCGGCGGCTGGCACCACCCCGCACCGGGTCGCTGCCCGTTGCTTCATTTCTCGATTCGTGCGTATTTTCTTTGTTATTCGTCCGTTTGCGTTGATTCTTTTTGCGTTGGATTCGTAATTCAAAAATGAAGATTTTGATGAAAAGAAATCCCAAAAATATATCTCCGATCTTTAGATGTGTCGTACGAATCATTTGGATCTTTCGGCGTACGCAGAATCTTCATTCTTCGTCCGTTTTTGTTACTTCTTCTTCTGTTGGATTCGTAAATTGAAAACGAACATCTTAGGTCAGATAGATGTTGGTGATGGGCTCTTTTATCTTGAGATCTTGTTTTGATGTCTGGAATCTTCAAACGTTCGTGGAATCTTCATTTTTCGGCCGTTTTGCTTGATTTTTGCTCGTGCAACCTTGTTTTGATCTTCTCAGCATTTTATCAATGATTTTTGCGTTATTTGAGTCCAAATGATAAGCATTGCTCCAGAATGAGAGAGATATCGGTGGTAAAAACGTAACTTTTTACGCGATATCAAAGAGGCTTGAGTTAGAAAATCTTCGACCTTCCGAAATGACCATACAACTTGCCGACCACTCAGTCAAATACCCTAGGGGAATAGCTGAAAATATTTTGGTTAGGATTGACAAATTTCTTTACCCAGCAGATTTTGTAGTAATGGATATGCAGGAAGATGATACACATCCCAATCATACTAGGAAGACCTTTCATGAATACGGCCAAGGCAATCATCAACGTCTTCGCACAAACCATCAGCTTGCAATCTTAGGGAGAAACCATCATTTTCCATATCGACAATCCTAACAATGGAGACCAAGCCGATATGTACATGATCTCCATGAACAAGACCACAAAGGACAAAGAAACTGCAAGGTCAACAAGTGAAAGTAAATCTAGTAAGGAACTGGCAATCATGCCATATTTTCCGATTGACCTCCGACGAATAGGAGAAGGGATGAAAAATGCATCTCCATCAGTGAAAAACTCAACGATGGAAGAAATTGGGATGAGAAAGATGGAAAAAGAAAACAAAAGCAGCATACCCCCAATTAATCCGTTTACCACTGAAGAAATGGCGGGAAGTAACCACAACCATCTTACGAGAAGAGAAACACTGGAGGAATATTCCAAATGCACAAGATACCAACCGAAAACCATCATAGATCACAAAGTGCTCAAAGAATTGATCCAAAGATTTGAAAAAATATTAGGAGGAATAAGCGGCGTAGTCAACGTGCAGGCTCTTTCCCCTGCTGAACTGCAATTCTGTCAACAACAGAAACGGACTTACGCTAGGATCTACAATGCCCTTAAAAGATCTAACATCCTATTCACCTCAACACAATGGGAGATGTTAGGATCCATTAGAGCACATATGAAAGAGACTACTGGACATCCGAGCTGTCGTGCTGACATTTCAATGATGAATGACCTCACATCATTGTTTAACTTGCTAAATAGAGAATATCACCTTAGTTCCAAAGAAATCGGATATATGGTTATTAACTCCACTATGAAAAACAAGTTGAGTTATTGATTGAAGAACTTAGTGATCTCGTTTGGGAAGAATCAAGGCGCGAATGACCTTTTAGGGCCACACATGAATCACCACTCGATATCGCTACTTTTGTTACGATCCATCTACTTGAGATTCAACAACGGAAAATTAACTCTAGAACGAACTTCATATTCCACTCAGGATGCAAGGAGATACTTCATCAGCTTGTTCTAGTTTTCTTAGAATCCGACTTTCCATTCAACAACCATCAGCTTCGGAAAATAGAGGACCTGTGCACGTCCATCAAAAGATTCAATGAAGACCCTAAGACCGAGAATTATGAAGACATAAAACTGCAATTCTTGGTGTTTGTATGCTCTCTCTAGCAATACCCACTGCCTAGAGAGGTTGTTAAGACAGACATAGCCACCATGACCGACCCCAGTGGACCTGTCACTAAAGCAGTTGACTACATCACCTTCGGACTTCACGGACTTGCGAGGACAACTTCAGAGCATCTTCAGAACTACAAGGCAGAATCGAGAGATAGTCCATTTGAATTGATTACGACAATAGTCAATCATTTCATGAGAATCTATCCACCTCGATACACTTTTCCGCAACCTAGGGCCCACAACATCAACGGGAATCCCATGGATGCATCCATCTCCATCTAGCTAGGAGAGAAGAAGTCGAGTTCTTGACTTTAAAAGAGCACTTCTCGGGAGGCAACCTGTGTTTACATTTCTGCAATTTTACATTCCAAGAAGTGATGAAGTCTCCGACTATCTTTCACACTTAGATATATGAAGAAGACCGACACATCAAGTTTTTGGCGCCGCATCAAACATCAAGTTTTTGGCACCGGAATTAAGAAAAGTATATCCAACGTGTTCACACCTACGAGACAAATCACAAAAGACTTGAAGAAATCGGAGAACACAACAACAACGAAGGGATTCTACGGAAAAGTCGGCAATCATGTGCTTCAGAGCACTCCTCATCATCACCAACAAGCCACATATATAAATGGGGAGTACTTCTGTTCTAATCTCTTTCTTTCATTTATAAATATATCATATCCACTATGCTTATCACTAAGTGTGGGATTCAAACCCAACACACACTGCTGAAAGAATACGTCTTAGATGTTTCAATTCTTAAGTGGGGATTTTACCCCAGTCAGAGCTTAGAATAACATCGAGGACGATGTTCCTTTAAGTGTGGGATAGCAGTAGTTACACTACTATAAAATGGATAATGGTATATGCTTGATTCTAAGCTCGTTGCTCTTTAGACCATCCTTCTCCAATAAGCAAACAATTTTTTTCAAAATTGAGTTAAAAATATGTTGAAAATGAAAAATTTTAGACAAAGAATAATTTACTTTGGGGAAGAAGAATAAATAAAATACGAATTCCTTTGGAAAATTAGTTTAGTAATCCCATCAAGAGCATCGCAAGACTAGGCACACAAAAAACCAACTTTCGATTCTTGAGTGTGCTGATGTATGCGTTTAGAATCAGAACTTGCTCCTGTTATGCATTTCAAATCCGGATTGGTGAGTAAAGAGCAGACCGAATCACTTCATTCTTAAACCCATCCATATACCCATAAATAAACACATTATCCTTACCTTCTCGAAAGCATCCCTCAAACTTCATAGTAAGTCCCAAAGATGAAAGAAAAGAAGCTACAAGGATATGACGTCAAAGAAGAAAACCAAGAAAGAAAATTCAAAGAAAAAAAAATCAATTGGAGAAAAAGACTCCTTCTGCAAACACCAAAAGAAAAGGGCATCAATCCTCCCAAAAATTCCAACTTCACCAAAAAGAAACCAATGAAAAACCAACAAAACTCCCACTCACATCACCAACACTTCACCCCAAAAACCCTACATCACTTCCCCTAGAATGATTGTGGCTAGGTCGATTTCACACTCACCAGAAAGGGTAACGATTTGATTCTCGATCAAGCCTATGACGATAAACGATACATGACTGGCGTTCTGAATGATTGATAATATTAGAATAGGAAACCCTGAACACTTTGAGTGATTTGAGTGACTACCTGGAGAGGATCGCCTAGTCATGTATCTAAGATCAAATATAAAAAGAATACTCCCAAAGATTACAACCCTGCTATTTCAAAGAACAAATATTTTATTTTTCCAAAACCCCTTTGTAAAAAGTTCCACCTCAGAGTATTTCATTATCTACTTACTTTTAACCATGCTTGAGGACAAGCAAAGTTTTAAGTGTGGGATACTTGATATCGCGTAAAAAGTCATGTTCTTACTACCGATATCTCTATCATTCTGGAACGATTCTTGGCATTTTAAACTCAAAAATAGTACAAATCAATGATATTATGCCAAGATGGTCAAAACAAGGTTGCATGATAAAAATCAAGAAAACGGATGAAAAACGAAGATTCCACGTACATTTGAAGATTCAAGGCATCAAAACAAGATTTTAAGACAAAAGTTCCCATCATCAACATCCATCTCATCCAAGATGTTCTTTTTCAAATTACGAATCCAACAGAAGAAGAATCAACAAAAACGGATGAAGAATGAAGATTCTACGTACGCCGGAAGATCCAAATAATTCGTACGAGACATCAAAGTATGGGAGACATATATTTGGGATATCTTAATGTGACACCTGCCAAGCTAGGACTAGTAATTAGTTCCTACATAACTGTTAATACATGTAATTAGTGTGGTACTAGGCTAATTGATGTATCAAAATGTATATTAATATGCGATTTGGTCTAAATCGTACGAATTTCAAATCGAATGTAATTCGATTCAAATAATACGGACGTTAGTGAACTATTTTATTCAATAATATAATATTATTTAATAACGCAATTATATCCAAAATATTATTTAGATAATATTTCAATTCAAATTCGTATCGTACAAACAAGGACTACACGATTAGATTATTAAACGCGCAAACAAATCGGAACAAGTTAAAGTTATATTTTATAACGCAACCATTAAGTATTTGGTAAAATACTTCAACAACAAAAATAATATTGGGCAATTATTCGTATTTTAAAACGTATATTTAAACGTATAAAATAAACATTTAACGTTTAAACGAACGGGAGAACGAACACCGCACGGAGCACAATTAATGGGGCTGGAAAGGTGAGGCTTTCACCAAAACCCCACCTCCCTCCTTTCTTCCCCCTCATTTCCACCACTTACTTTCTCTTTCTTCCTTCCATTTTCTCTCAACTTTAACCACCACCACCACCATCATCTAAAACCACCAAATAACACCAACAAACCACCATAAATCGTCACACCCATTTAGAGAAAAACGATCACCACGCAACGATCTACACTCCTACCTTTTCGGAATTTCGATTCATCACTTTATAAGTTTCCGACAAAACTCGAAACCTTTCGATTTCAAGTGTTTTTAAGTTCTAGTTGTTTCTTTAAGCTTAAAATGTCCAAATATGGGTTGGGTAAAAGTCACAGGTCGAACGGAGGCCGGAAAACACCTTTTCGGCTCATTTTCCGGCCAACAGCTCGTTGTGTCGCAGAGGCTCCAGGCCACCTGCGACACAAGCCTTTGTGTAGCATAATTTGAATTATGTCGCACTTAGCGACACAAGCCCTTATGTCGCAGAGGTGATCTGCGACACAACAGACTATGTCGCACTTAGCGACACAAGCCCTTGTGTCGCAGAGGTGATCTGCGACACAACAGACTATGTCGCACCTAGCGACACAAGCCTTATGTCGCATGCTATGTCGCATGAAACAGAACCAAGAAAACACAAATTTTACTAAGTGTCGAGACCTTAAATTTTATCACTCGATTTCACCCAAATTCAAGTCCAGATGCGTTTTTCACCAAAGCAATCTAGCTCGACCCCAGCAAGGGGCTCTGCCCCTTGGACCCCGCCAGGGGCTGCCGCCCCTTGGACCCCGCTACCAGGGGCGCTGCCCCCGGACCCCCATCATCCAGGAACTTGTAAATACTTTTCACACTAAGTGTCGAACACTTACAGATAATGAAATATGATACAACGATACATATAATAATTACACTTTTGGATTATTATTACAAGCCATCACCAACGGGCCATACTTGTTTTCAAAATACAAACGAATCACTAAACGAACACTTGGACATTTGCTAGTTGAGTGGACAACTAGCATGGGTGATCTTTTAAGACACCAACTCGATTGCTTGTTTACTTACAACCTTGTGCGTTTCGGACGCCAGAAGGTTGCAGGGTTCTGAGAACCGATACACGGACTTGCATCCGTTCTACCTGATTGATTTCACATACGTACTTACGAGACTCAGGTGAGTCTTACAGCCCCACTTTTACTGTTTTACTTACGGGGTGAGATACATTGCTTACTTTTATGAACACAAGTACTGAATTACATGTTTACCAAACGGAATTGCATGAGTTTTCTCACCATTTATTTGGGGAAGTCCCTCCATCATATATCGTTAGTTGTGGTACTTAAGCGCGAACACTAGTTAATGGATCCATTAGGGAAATGACCCTCCCCGCCCGGGGTAGTAGCGCTACCACGAAACGTTCTGAATAAACGGGCGACTATTATTCGTTACTTAGCTTGCTCAGGTTCGAGCATGTCTCGGGGGCAACTTACTACTTACGGGTTAAGCTTCGATTATGAGCCTCATGGCAAAGGTATAACTTACTTACTTTACATTTGCTGGAGTGCAAATACTTGATTTACGCCTGCGAGCATTATCGATGAAATCTTGTGTTCAAATACTAGTACTATTTACAAACCTGTGAGATTCACCAACATTCGTGTTGACCTTTTTAGCTTTGTATCTCAGGTACACATACGGAGTAGGATTCCCTCATGATACTACCTAGAGTCGCATGATTTTTACAACTGCATTTAACGGAGATTCTTAGCATTATCTTTTGTATTTATTATGGTTATGTAATAGAATCTCCCGCTTTACGCGCGGACTCTAGGGAACTTCATTTTGTAACCCGAAACTCTATGTTTCAAACATTTTATGTATGGAAATGTAACTATTTTACAAACGTTGCATATAGATGTCGTTTGCCTTACTTTTGTGCTGTGATACTAGATTAGTAGCACCCCAAAGCTTGCTTCCGCTAAACAGTGATTTTGGGGGTGTTACACTTTACATCAAATTCGTTTTTTTGAATTATGAATCCAACGCAAAAAGAATCAACGCAAACGGACGCATAACGAACAAGATACGCGCGAATTAAGAAACGTAACGAAAGACGGCAAACCGGGGCGGGGGTGTGTCAACCGTCGCCGGCCACCACCAGGCCGCCGCTGGCCATCTGGTGGGTGGCACCAGCCGCCTGCCACCTTTCCCATTTCCGCTTTTTGGTCCTTGCGTGTACCCGGTGCGCTACCTTTCCCTGCTTTTTCGTACCAAGTGCACCACTTTTCACCCTTTTGCTAATGTGTGCCTAGGAATGCTAACGTGAGCCACATTTCATCTATAAATAGCAGCCCTAAGGCTTCATTTTCACACACACCTTCCTAGCTTACTTTCTCACTCCAGAATTAAGCTACAACTTTCTCTCTCTACATTCTTTCTCTACATTAGTCTTAACTAGTATGGAAACTAGTTTAGAAGTTTAATTAGGAATAGAAGGAAAGTGTGTAACGCTTTGTAATCTTCGGAGTACGCTCGAAATTGTGTCAATTAATTCAAGTCTATTCTCTCTCGCATTTAATCCTGGTTCTTTCTATCCTTATCTATCTTAATTAATTACGTTTATATTGATTATGCTAGATTTAGTTATTGCCATGATTAGAGAGTAGTATACTTGTTGTGTTTGCTTGTAATGTAGTTAGTTAATTATGGGATGATTTATAATTAAATATTAAAGATCGGAAGTATTGCTTTGATCGTCTTATTGCATGTTCTTGTTTGATTGTTGCCTTAGGATCATCATAGTTGTAAAATATAAACGGTCTTAATTATCGTAAAGTAATATGACGGCCCCTATTCGACTGTTACTCGATATAGTACTGGAAACACTTCAAGGTGGAGTACAAATGTATGGAAGTCGAGGAACGGCCGAAGGTAGTCATATCACGAACTAATCTATAAAACGAGAAACCTAGTTTAATTAACCTTTCTAAATAGACTTTTAAACTTCAAATTAATCTATCGCCTTTCCACCAATAAACGTGATTACAACACCTTTTTAACGATGTCCAATTAAAAGGTAGTCAGTCATCTGTGTCAATATAATTTGTGAAAGGTATGAAACTATGGAACCGCAAGGCTACATGGGGATTATCGTAGGAGAAGACATGGTCAAGGTTTGAAGCGGTGGAACCACTTAAAGTGAGGAACGCTATGAATAACTAGGGGATTTATTGGGTAGTCTTAAGCAAGGGCTGGTTTAAAGTCATAAATGAACCATTTTAAATATACGAATCTGTTAGGATGACGAGGAATCGTTTTATGATTCAGTTATGTCTAGTAGCTTAAGATTTTGCTCCCATTCATATGAAAGTATTATTAAACCATAATTAAGATTTTGCTTATTAGTCTAAATACTTTGTAATGTTACCATAACCTAGCTTTCGGTGTGACATGCGAATGGGATTTTAATTAGTAGGGAGTCACGCTGTGAATAACTAGGGGATTTTAATGAACCGTTTTAAATATACGAATCTGTTAGAATGACAATTAACTAATATCTTTCAAAACAGTTTCTCCAAATATCATCCCATAACTTAATTAACGAAGTCGCAACAAATACTATCTTTATTTATCTTCTTTATCTTTTATTTTTATTTCGCTTTTATTTATTTACATGCCTAAGTTAGTTAATATAAAAATCAAAAACTCCCCCACTATTTTATAAACCCTTCACTAGCTTGAAAGCCCTCATCTGCCACGCCTTAGTTTTAATTCAGTCGGTTTGAAGAACGACTCTAGGTCAGACCTACCACTTGCTCACCCTTAGGATTAGCATTGTTAGGGAAAACTTAGGCCCCGCAATTACAAATTTAAAACACCCACTGATGCCCGCCGCCGGTAGCCGGTGCAATGACAAGGGTTGAAATCCTTACTGACCGCTGGTGGCGCATCAGTTACCATAACCTAGCTCCCGGTGTGACATGCTAATGGAACTTTAATTAGTAGGGAATCTAGTGTTTCAATCACAAGTATCCAAGAGTAACAATTAACAAATATCTTTTAAGACAATTTCTCCAAGCATCATCCCATAACTTAATTAATGAAGTCTCAGCAAACACTATCTTTCTCTTATCCGCTTTATCTTTTATTTTAATTTTGCTTTTATTTTATTACCTGCCTAAGTTAGTTAATAGAAAAACTAAAACTCCCCCACTATTTTATAATCCCTTCACTAGTCTGAAAGCCCTCATCTGCGACGCCTTAATTTGAATTGAATCGGTTTGAAGAACGACTCTAGGTCATACCTACCACTTGCTTACTCTTAGGATTAGCATTGTTAGGGAAAACTTAGGCCCCACAATTACAAATTTAAAACACCCATTGATCGCCGTCGCCAGTAGCCGGTGCAACGACAAGGGTAAAATCCTTACCGACCGCTGGTGACGCATCAAGTTTTTAGTGCCGCTGCCGGGGAACCAACTGTACGATCCATAGGCGTCAAGATGAACCTACTCGCTAGTGAACCTTTAAGATTAATTGTTTTTCTTAGATCCCTACGTCTTTCTTTATTTTTCCTTCCTTTTACTACTTTCACAAATTACGTTATCCCTATCCACTCAACTAGTCAACCACCTGCCAATGAGACTACGACAGATACACGTATAACTCTCACTGAAGACTCTAAACCTCTGATTGAAGGTCGAGGAGGACCAATCGTTTATCTGGAAACCGATAGAATTTCATTTGAATTAAAGCCTCATATTGTTCAGTTAGTCTAAAACCTATGTCAATTCCGTGGCCTACAAAATGATGATCCTAACTCCCACCTTGACAATCAAGACATAGTCTATTGATGGGGTTCCGACTGTTCAAATGCGAGTGATCACAACGCCTATTAATGGTTGTTTTAAATTTGTAAATGATGGGGTCTAAGTATGACTTATTACTACTGAACCAAAGGCTAGTAGATGGTAAGTATGACCTAGAGTCGTTCTTAAAGAGAAACTGAATTGAAACGGAGGTGATCCAATCAATCGTTCTTTTTTGGTACAGTACAGGTTTTTATAAAAGTGCGTTGGGGGTTTTGGTTCAGTTAACTAAGTAAACTAAATAAAGCGAATAAAAGATGATAATAAATCAGATAATGGAAGGTAGTATTTGTTGTGATTTCATTAGCTCATAATATGGGATGATGACTCCTTAGAGAAAACGTTTATCTAAACTGGGAATGTTTACTAGATTCGATAGCTTATGCTATAACCCGTAGATTACTTATCAGTCGGTTATCAACTGATATGTCACGAGTAAGCCTGTAAGCGAACTGAACGTTCGACGAACTATTCACGAACCGTTCAACGGGAAGTTCGTTGATGTCCGTTTGTTTCGTTATATGAACGAACATGAACAAATTTTTACGTTCGTTTAATTATATGAACGAACATGAACACATGTCTCGTTCATTCATTTACGTTCGTGAACGTTCGATAACATGTTCGTGAACGTTTAGTTAAATGTTCGTTTATTAACTCTAATTAAATTAATACATATTTGTATATGTTATTTTGATAAAGCTAAATATCAAATAGAATATTATTAATATTTTGATATTTATTTGATAATATTAAATATATAGATATTGTTACCTTATATTTCCGTATCACATTTCCGTCCACTCCAAACGTACATCCACTATCTCCCTCCACTAGTTCCAGATATGCTGCTTTTTCCAATGATTGGAACAAGCAAATGAATTTATCTTCGTATTGTGATCGTTTTGTAATGTTGAATATGCATCGCAAAGTTTCAAGTTATATAATATATATGTGTAGATGTGTGTGTGTGTGTGTATATATGTTCGTTTATATTTGTTGAGGTTCGTTTAAGGTATTAATGAAAAATACATTAAATTATGTGTTTGTTCGTGTACGTTCGTTTGTGTTCGTGAACAAATAAATTTTCGTAATGAACGAACATGAACAACAAAAATTGTTCGCCTATCCATTCGTGTTCGTTCGTTTGTTCATCAAAACCTTAATGAACGAATAGGAACAGACTCCGTTTGTGTTTGTTCGGTTCGTTTACAGGCCTAGTCACGAGGAACTAGGGTATCCTGATTTTGATTAGACAGACAATGCTCAACTCTCCACACTCTTCTGCGAGGGAGTCAGTGGCCCTTATTATTTAACGCATTCGCTCATGAGCGAAGGAACCGAGTAGCCAGTCCATAACTAGTCTAACCGTTCTTAATACCACAAGTATACAAATCCGGCAAACAACTAACTTAGAAATTATGTTTGGACTTATTTGATTGATTCCTATTAGTGAAACTCAAGCATGATAAGCGAGGGAAAGTGTTTAGGTTTCTTGCGTACCTTACTTTAGGTTTCATGGTTTAAGGAAATGTATCATTTTAAGTTGGATTTTAAACTTGCCTTTCTCAATACAATTAACAAATCCCTAAGTTTTTGTGAATGGTTATTTAGCCTATAGCCTACCTATTCTAATCTAATCTAAACTAATCTAATTAAAATGCTGGTGGCTTTTGTATAAAGTTAAACCCACACCATATCGTAAAATACTATGGTAGTTCACAATGTATTTAATCGTTAACTGATGTTTTCATTGTGAATTTAATTGCTTCGCAATGTTTGGAGGTGTACGATACTCATGGAAATTCCACGTAATCACATTGCATTTTATGATGATTGCATGACGTTACAATTAAACCATAGTTTTGACACATATAACTATTGACCAAGTATTAAGGTTCGTGACTCCTCTTTACAAGGTTACAATCATGTTTGTTAATCGAAAGGCGAGTATAATTTTTATGTTTAAAATCACAAGATAAGTCCGTTCATAAAGTTTCCATTTTTATAATGTCGATCCATAATACAACTACATTCGGTCGTTACCGACTTCCATACATTTGTACTACCCTTAATAGCGTTTCCAGTACTATATCAAGTAACAGGTCGAATAGGGGCCGTTATATTACTTCACGATATATTTAAGATCATCCCATAATTATTTATACTAACTACATCACAACAAATATAATTGTAATCTACTTGCTAATCATGACACAAACTATCTCTAGCATAATTAAAGTATACATATTTAATTAAGATAGATAACGATAGAAAGAACTGATATTAATGCGCGAGAAGGAATAGACTTGAAATAATAAGAATAACTCCAAGCTTACACCAAAGATTACATGCACGTTCCTTGCTTTAGTTCTATTCTAACAAACTTCCTAAACCTATACTAATTTAGAAAGTAAATCTAGAGAAATGAGAAGGATATGGAAGGTGTATGAGGTGATAAAAGATGTGTATTTTGAGGTGTATGAACAGTGTCTTGAAATGAACCATGGAGCACCTATTTATACTTGAAAAATTGGTGCATTTTAGCAATCAGGAGCATATGTTAGCAAAAGGTGGAAAAGTTGCTAGCACATGTACCTTAAAGCGAGAAAAGGTCTAGCACGTGTACCATAAAGTTGCGGAAAACATTTGAAATATACATTTTTATACTAAATTTCATAATAATGGTTAAAATATAGACGGTGCTTCAAGAATCAACCAAAAAGGCCTAAAAACGAGTAAAATAGAGCACAAACGATCAACAAATCTCTCCTTCACGCATTTCTGCACAAATTAAGCTATACTTGGAATTATGACCTCTAACTTATGTCATTTTCTTCGTTAGGAAATTACGAATGTGTGGATATAAGGATCGCTCAAAACAGATAAACGACGAAGAAGTTACGCAAAATCGAAGAAACGAAGAACCAAGGAACTGAATACGGTTGTCCCAGACCGTATACGGCTATCCTGGGCCGTATACGGCTGGACATAGACCGTATACAGCCTGCATAGACTGTATACGGCCTGTGCCCAGCCGTATACGGCCCATAATAGCCGCATACGGTTGGTGCCCACCCGTATTTGCTCCAGTTCGCCCGTATACGGCCAAAACCAACCGTGTTTCGTGTTCAGGCAATAAAAATGAGAATTTTATACGGTTGTGCGATGCGGTTGAGCATTTGGGGGTTAGAATACGGTCGACGGATATGCTTGTGCATTTCCTATAAATACAAGGCTTCACCTCCCATTTACATCCACTCACTTCACACTTCAACAACTCACTCTCTCACTACTCTCTCTCTAGAATTAGGTTTTTATTTTTAGTTTTAGTTTCTCTCTCTAGGTTCTCTCTCTAGCCTCTCTCTAGTTTCTCTCTCTAGAAACTAGTGGGAAGATTAGGGGGAGAATCCGTCGCTTTTAGAGGAGTTATGTAATATAGTTCGTAGAAGCTAGCATTTCTAATACTTGGGATATTATTCGGCGAAATACAAGTGTTATTCTGCTCACATTTATTTACCGGTAATATCTATCCTTTCTTATATTAATTTGTCGTAATGTTCTTGTTTGATGTTTGTGATTTATAGATTGTAGAAATGTTTATTGCCATGCTTTGTGAGTAGTTGATTGTATGTGTGCCATGATTTAGATAGTTGTAATTTGGTATGATTAATGGAATTGTTAAACCTTGCATCTGTCTAAACTTATCATGTATCTAGACTTAGTTACGGATCACCCTTTCCAGTCCTTCACGTGACTATCACCTTAGCTGTAGGCCTAAGTTATGGTAGATTGTTATCTGTATTATCGTACAAATCAATGTTTGTTACTCGGCTGAAGTACTGGGTATAACGATGGAAACACCACTACAACGTGGAAGCCCCGGAAAAATCCGTCTGTACCGACATTGTGGACTACCTAGAAACCCTAGAATATGGTCTAGGAATCGTAAAGCTGTGGAAATGTTATAGTACACCGTATGCCTACCTCTGGTTACAAAGCTGTGGAAATACCTTCACCCAAGTACACTGTAAACGTACCTAGGGTTAGAAAGCTGTGGAAATATGCACTATACACTGCTAGTGCACATAGGGATGAATGACTGAATGCAAAGGAGAGCTTAGATCATGACAGAAGTACTTGTGCTATTAAAACCTACTATAATGAGTCTAGATATGAAAGTCAAGCCTAGCAGTGATTCAAGATTCTTAAACCCCTAGACTCTACATAACTGATAGTTTAGAATACAAAGTTAAGAATCAGTACACGATTAGATAATAACATTTAGACTTAGGTGTTAAGAAAGGTCAGAATAACCCGAGGGCAGTCTGTTACCTTATTCCTGCACCCTTCATGGGTCACTAGTCCTAACCGGATAGTGTGGGGGGTTGAGCAGCCTGTTCTGATCAGAATCATGAGAGCCTAGGTACTCAGTGACATACTAATTTAGATTCCACCTAAAGAAGTAGGGTCCTAGTGTTTACACCTATAGTTTACTTGTTTGTTACCTAAACGTGTCCCATAATGAACATTATCCCAGTAATGCACTATTTTAAATCATGGTGAACCACGTCTTCGTCATCCTTAAGTGTTACATATATGCTAGCTTCCCTTTTATTTTATGTTTTAGTAGTTTAATAAATTAGAAAACCAAATACAAACCTACCCACTTGTCTAAAACCCCATCTTAATTACTAAGTTATCCGAACGAGCTCTGCTTCAATTCTGCCATCGTGAGGAACGACCCTGGATCATCCTTACCACGTACTAGCATCAGGTACTTGTACCTAGTAGTAGTAAGTTGTTCGGAAGGTTTAGGTCCCAAAAATTATAAATTTAAAACTACCACCGGTGTCCGCGAGCGTGAGGTCCGCAACGGCAGGAAGTGATTCCTGGACCGACCGTTCGGGGCACATCAAGTTTTTGGCGCCGCTGCCGGGGACGGTATTAAGAGATCCTTTTAACTAGGATTCTCTATCCTTGTCATAGGTTAATTTCTGCAAGTAGATTAGCATAGATTAGTTTAGCTTAGAATAGATTTGATTCCCTTCTCACCCTAGCTTTAATTCTTAAACCTTCTTCGTATACCGTCTTTTCTAAAAACATGGGAAATGGCAAATATACAATAGCTAATAGATCAATTTGATAGTCTTGTTAAAGATAGATGTAAGAGTGATTCCCACTTAGATAACGAATCTCAAGGATATAACAGGACTTATTTGGATAACGTAGGGTACTTAGATTCTCAAATACAATATCAGTGTGACCCCTATGTCTTCTAACAACATCAATACCAACCTTACTATCCTGAACCACTCGAAGTCTACCCTTACTCATCTTATCCTCTACCTGAACCTCAACCCCAACTGAACAAGAGTTTTGACTTGAGAGATACGTCTTTGACCTTTCTCGGCAGTAATGTTGCTTTCTCACCCCCTTACAACCCACTTGAACAAACATTAAAAGAACATGAAGAATTTCTTAGACACGTCAATGATAAGCTTACTGAGCCACAAGAATATGTCGAAGTGAGTAGTAAGGGATATAGGAATGCCCTAATCACCGACTCGACAAATCTGCACAATTGTGTACCTTCTATAATGGTTTAAACCATAACCACCAAACCACCCTCGACGCTGCCGCACAAGGAAGCTTTATGACGAAGACAGACGAAGAAGGATGGGACCTTATAGAAAATATGACTATGCATCACCATGATTGGAACTCTGGAGATCACTCGACATCTTCAGCACCTCTTGCTGCATCAAATCCTATTCCAGTCGAAGCAATTAAGGTATTAACAGAGAAGATGGACACACTTGTCAAGCAGTTCGGAGAACTTAAGAGACAACAACACCAAGTACACCAAGTGCAAACCTGTAAAAACTGCACCAACTCGCAACCACCCGGTGAATATCAAGTTGAATATGAACAACCAACCTAGAGGACCTCCATTCCCACAAAGAAACAACCAACCTTTTCAACCCCGATACCCACCTTACCCACAGCAACAACAACTTACCTACAACCAACCCCTCGCACTTCCTGGACCCACTTCCGACACAAACCAAACTACTGAACAACCCAACAAGACAAATGCCCTAGCTTCGAGTTCAGAAGACGCCTTTACCCAGTTCATACAAGGCCAACATATACTCAACCAAAAGACATCCGCTAGGCAAGACCAAGCAGATCTCTTTATGAGAAATCAATTAGCCGTACTAAAGAACTTGGAAGCTCAAATTGGACAATTGGCACAACGTCTTGAGAACAAACCCAGAGGAAGTTTGCCTAGCAACACGGTTTACAACCCACATGTTGAGGAGGCAAAGCAAGTTACCACCACCAAGGAAGCAGCCACTCCACCACCTGCTACTGTCCCAGTAAAGGAAGAACAAACAGTCAAGATACCAGCTGTGGAAACCACTCTGACCATGAACAAGGAGGTTAGAATCCCTTACCCCGCTAGACTTAAGGTTCAACCTAAGAAATTATCATCCTTTAAGTTAGATGGAAAATTCCTTGATACCATGTCTAGAGTTCCCAGTCATAATAAGTACATCAGAAAACTGCTATCCACTAAGAATAAACTGCCCGAAGTAAACAACATTCCCCTTAGTTCTGAAACCTCAGCCCTACTTAAGAATAGCCTTCCTGAAAAATTAGGAGATACCGGTAGATTTACACTCCCTTGTTCTATTTACCAATCCGGAGAAATAAGCGCCTTAGCCGACCTAGGAGCTAGCATTAACCTCATGCCCTACTCACTGTTTAAAAGGCTAGAGCTTGAAAACTTGAAACCCACTAAGATGATCGTCCAGCTAGCTGACCAAACCGTAAGATACCCAAAAGGAATAGCTGAGAATGTCCTAGTTCAAGTTGATAAATTCTACTTTCCGACGGATTTCTTGGTAATGGACATCCATGAGGACATAAACATCTCGATTATCCTTGGAAGACCATTCATGAACACCGCTAGAGCAGTAATTGATGTGTATAACCACACAATTGCCCTATGCTCGCACGGTGAAAGCATCACTTACAAGACCGACCAACCAGAATGCACCCCAGAGCAAGAAGAATGTTGTGCTATATCAACAGGCAGAATTACCCATGATGATGAATCAGAGCCCGAAGAAGAACAACCTTTCACCCGATTGTCAGCTTTTATCTCTGACTCTGAGTATGAACCAGAAGAGGAAGAAGAATTTCAAGAAGCAGAGGAAGAAGTTGAATCTGAAGATGAAGAACCTAAGGAAGAGGAAGAAGAATAGACTGAGGAAGAGGAAGAAATGAACGAAGAAATGGAGGACGATGAAGATCATGTTGACTCGCCAGAAATGGCTGAAGTCAAGAGGATACAAAATTTCGAAGATTACTCTTCATCAGAAGAATCCGTTGATTATGAAACCCTCCGTCAAGAACTAAAGTTCACTCATGTCAGAAGAATGGGAAACATTCTTGACTCTTATCTCGACCCATCGAAACCTTTCACCCGAACCCGACTCCGAGATATAGATACGTTTGAAGAAGAACTCTGATCATCAAAGCACCCAAACTTCTATACTGCACTCTATCATAAAATTGTTGCATATAAGGCAAGGCAAAAAGGTGGCTTTTATGAAGGAAACCTTTAAGACACAACCACGGAAGTTAGGACCATCGAAGTCGACAGTTCTCAACCTTTCAATAACGCCCCCTCAGATGAAGAGTTCCACCAATTTCCAGATTCCCGTGATAAAAATTCTAAAGAAGAAATCAAGTATGACAACGATTTTATCGACGTCATTCTCGACGAACGCTCTATTCCCCCTGCTCCAGCAAATTCTCCCATCACCACAACCGAGATATTGGAAATCCCTCTCATAGATACCCACCAAGAGATGATTGACTTGATTGATGAAAATGACGATGTTCGCGTTATAGTAAAAGCTATCAAAGAATCAACCAATGACTACAACACCGCTTAAAGGCACATGATAAGGGAAATCAAATGAGAATACGATTCATACCACGCCAATTATGGAGAACCAGAACCCCACGCTCTTCGAAGATATATTCAAGAATTCTCCGATTCCCTTCAAGCACAAGTCACCAGAGAAGCTCAACAGCCAGAAAGACCCCACTACCCGATGGGAGAGGTCGATTTCTACAGCAACCAAAGGCAAATATACCAAAAAGTGTATTGTGCCTTAGCCGGATCTGCTTTTCCCTACTCTTCTAGTTAGAAGGCTATACTTGCATCAATGAGAACCAATCTTGAAAGAGCTACTGGAAACCCATGAAATTATGCCGATATCATGGGAGATCTTAGAACCCTTCTAGATCTCATCAAAATAGGAGAACATCTCACAGCCTCGGAAAATTACAGGATCGTCATTCACTCTACCATTGGCCATCACGTTGAACTAATAATTGATGAGTTGAACGAGTCAACATATGAAGAAGAAACTCGTGAGGTACCAAGACTCATTCCACACATGTCGCAAATCAACTTAGCAACCTATGTGACGACTCGACTGCGTGGAATGTACCAAGAAGAAGACGTAGAACTTGACGTTTACCGAAATGGATATCGTGAAATATTCAGCAAGTTAATCTACATCTTCACAGACTCAGATTTTCCCTTCAACCGTGAACAACACCAAATCATCAGACAAGTATGCCAAGCAACAAGATCCTTTGGAGGAGATCCTTTGGCTAGTGACTTTGAAGAAGTAAGAACTGAGTTTATGGCTTTAATCACCTCGATAGGTCAAAACAACCCCCAGTGTGAGATTGTCCGAACGTACACCTACACCAGAATTGACCCTAACGGACCAGTTACACGGTCGGTTAGATACATCAGTTACGGGATGGCAATCCTCGACAGATTAGCCACTGACCACTTCAAAAGCTTCCGAATGGAATCCACCAACCCACCAACTCATATTGCTGACATGACAGAGCAATTCCTCCAATACTTTTCTCTAAGATACGCCCTACCTAGAATCCACAGTGACCACTCCAGCACTAGGGACGCATCGAGCATCGTCTGAAGAAGAAAGGACTAAGTCGAGCTCTCAACTTTAAAAGAGCGCTTTGTGACACCCGATCAAAAAAGGGGCTAAATTAGCTCTTAATTTAAACCTTAATCATCCGTACTTGGTACGTATTAAGACGGAAGTATTCGGATATTTTATATATATATATATATATATACATATAATGTTAGATGATTATTTAATAATCATTATAAATCAAACTGAAAGAACGCAGAAAAATCAAATATGGACGTTGGTGAATTATTATTAAATAATATTAAATTATTTAATAACATCATTTATTAATTTATATTATGTTGATAATATAGAACAAAAGTATACGTTTATTTAAAACGTCACAATTATCAAACAATCGTGTAACATTCAACCGACAACCAAATGGAACCAACCCATATTTTAACAACTCAAATGTTATTATTTTGGACAAAACTTCTAGTAAAAGTATTGAGTTTTAAAATCGTCTACGAAATTTATACGGACGACAAAACGATCGGGTAAACGAATACGGGACAATACGTAAAATTTGGGGAACAAATTTTAACCAAAGATCTGCTCATGGGACCCACCCAAGAGCAGCCCACATGCCAAATATAACAATCCATGCCTCTTTGATTGAATACTTACACCATTACACCTCCATTTCCTTCCTCAATACTCTTTCACCTCACCAACTTGCTCCCTCTCTCTCCCCTCCTCTCCCCCACGTTTTTCTGCTGTCTCCCCAGCCCAAGAACAACACCAAATCAGCCATCATAATCCACCACATCACCACCACTCGGAAAATCAAGAAAACGCAAGAAAACGAGCTTTTGACTTCATTTCTTTCACTCTTCATCTAGATCATTGTAAGAACTCTTTTCTTCTCTTAGTTCTACTTGCTTTATGGTTATTAACATGTTTTAGTATTCACTCAACTTTTGTATGTCCAAAACATTAACCGAAAAGCGATTTAAAACTCGTAATCTTGAGTTATACTTTCTGTTCAGAAAAATGGTCAACTTCCACGATTTTTATAAAATTAATTTCTTAACTAAATGTAAGTCCCTAGTTCTAGGATCGATAACATCGTTATCTGTAGTATTAAGGTGCGGAATCCCTCAATACGGTGTTATCTTACTAATAACGATTTAGTTCACGTTTAGGTTAACCAATTGCTTTACTTTATACGAACAAACGTCAAAGCCTAGCCTTTAGTATTTGTTTCTCTGGAAATACTGAGTTCTTACGAATGCAATAATCCTGATCTCCAATTAGTTTTTTCCAAGTTCTATTCTGTTTTTCACGTACAAAAACATTTATATATCTCGTCTCAACTTGCAGCCACTGGGCCTGCGAGTTGACTCGACTCGCTACGCAGCCCAAGCCCATGAACTCGGCTCGTTTGTTTCTGTTGAGTTCTGCGAGTTCAGATCTCATCTCGCATCGCAAAGCCTTGCGACTTGAGATCTGGACTCGCAACAAACGTATAAAACAAATAACTCGACTCGCAGCATATGTATATATATTGTTAAAATCTATATTCGTCTAACACTTTATCATAATAATATATTTAACGAATATTAATATCAAAACAATATCAATTTACAAATCTAAACCAATATATCAACATGATAACAATTACACTAGTCATATTGCAAAGCTAGATCTGTTGTCACAAACTATGTCTCAACAGACTCCCCCTTGACAATAGCTCTAGCATCTTTATCTTCACATTGTCTTTAGTTTTATGAGTAAATCTTACTACCTGCAAAAATCTTCATCTTCATACAAGTCTTAATCATCATTTGATAATCTCGTGCTAAGTCACCCCATGCTTCAGTACAAAAGATTCTGTTCTCATTTAACTTCAATAAATCTTTTCTTGACATGTTCATAAGATGACGATGATCATAAACTCTGAAGATCTCTCTTTCACCACCTTCAACCTCATCATCAGCTTCAACCATTACAGCTTCTCCAGTTTCTGAATCCACATGCCAACTTTTCATATTTCCCAAAATATCTTGAGGCATTTTCTTCAGTGGTATCTGCTGCACACAGTTTATAGCTGGATAAATCTTCTTCCTTCTTCTTCTACCAGTTCTTTGACTTCTTTCTTCCAACTTAATTGTCTTTCCTTTCCTTGGCTTAATCTTTTCAAATTTATTAGCTCTAACCTCAGTCTTGATTATATGTTCAACATATTTTCCAACAAAATCATCACTTGGGTTATTCAATGATAATCTAGCCAAATCTCTAATCTCAAATCTAGGCAAAGAACTAAAAACTGCAAGTTTTCTTTCAAAATATTGAACTCCATCAAATCTCTTAATAGCAAACAATTTTAGATCAGCATCAAAATACCATCCTATAATCCCTCTTTTTGCTATACGCTTACCCGTAATATCAATTTCTGATATACCAAGCTTTTCTTTCTTTTTCTTTGGCAAAGGCTTGAATATAGGATTATCTTTATGCTTATCAAGAAGATCTTCTTCATCTGAATCAGTTGAGTCATCGATCTCTTCATCTACATCGACAACCGTTGGACCTTCATCATTTTCAATAATAACCTCTGTTCTAGATGGGTTCACATGGTGTTCATCAACATAAGCATCTGGATCTACACCCATGTCATGCACTATCTCAGAAACAGCAGTCCAATCTGAAGGCGGTTGAAATTCTCCCTCTTCAAGATCATAATCAATCTCTTCATCTATCTCATCCAAAATATCATTTTCTGAATCTGATAGATCTAGACTTTCCATTCCTAGAGAAAACAAACAAACACAAATATATTAATGATTTAAATTCTCTTATTGATTTCCCTGAATCAATCTAAGAATTCCAATACTAATCCTTTTGTGTAATATAAACGCGAAATATATATAACTTATAAATCTTTTATTGATTATCCTAAATCAATCTAAGATTTCTTAAGTCTTATATCAAACACTTAACGAACATTAATTAAATTTAAACTCTAATGTACTGTGAAAAATCACCAAACATTTAAGTTTATAATTAATTAACTTATATAATTTCTAAGATTAAGTTGAACTGTTATATCATAAGATCTTAACTTTCAATTATATCTTAAAAATTATATATCATTTGTATAGTTAAAAATCATACAAATTTAACTTGTCAGTTATAAAAACTCTCAAGTCTAAAATGTCTAAGTTAAAATAAATTTTGACCGCTGAAATATATCTGAACACGCCGCTCGACTTCTCAATGAGTCAGAAGACTTTCGATCACTAATTTATTTAACCTTTTAAAATCAAATAACTTAAACAATTTCTAATATATTTAACTTGTAATAATAATAATCTCAAATCAAATATATTACCAAAACTATTAAGTTACAAATATTCAGTTACAATTATAAATTACAATTACAATTCAACTAAATTCTAAATACAAATAACTACACAAGTCTAAACTGTCTTACCAGCTTCACTTGTTCCTGCAGCACTTGTACCAGCACCATCACCACTTGCACTTACACCAGTAGACTCCCCCTGAATAATAGTCTGCTGACCAGTCGTTGAAGGACCAGCCAGCTCACTATCCTTCTGAGCATTGGGATCATCGTCTTTGTCATCATCTCGTTTCTTCCTCAACTCATCTTCTTTGCAAGATTCTAGATATACCAATATCTCCCCCTGAGCTGACTGTCCTGAATTCACTCTCAACACTAATCGTTCTAAGTGTTCAAGCTTCAGTCGCTGGGCAGTAAAATCATCAAGCAAAGTATTATGAGTGTTTAGCAGAGTCAAATATGATGTACTCATATGAACCATCTGCTGAGCAAGAGAAACATTCTCAGCTAACATCCCTGGAATCTTAGAAGTAAGTTTCTCTAACTCCTTAACTCTGGACTCTAAGGATGTAATCCTTTCAGTATCAGTCGTAGGAGTAATAGAAATAGTATGTGGTCCAGGAGGTGTCACTGAAGCGATGTATGAATCTCGTGTAAGTGGTGGAATAGCTTGAGATAACGCTTCCGTAAGAAGAGTAGCTGCAAATCTACTAGCGTTATTGGTCTCAGCCTGTTAAGATAAACAAAATTAATTAAGTAATTGTTACAGATTAGTCTGTCTCAATCTCTAATTAATTATATAACACTTGTATAACTAAACTTATATCCCTTACCTCAATAGGTACAGATATCTGTTCAGTAAACACCGGTGTTACATTCTCCACCTGCGGTGTATCTCGAGCAACTGTCACAGAATGAACTGTCTCAGTTTGAACTCCTAATAAACAACAAGTTAAGATTATCTAACTTATAAATAGTACATACCATCCTGAATGTTCAAAGTCCTGGAACGCTTACGGCGTCGAGTAATAAGAGGTGTATCCTCTTCCTCAGAACCTTCATCAATAAGACTGAAGTCAGGATCGACTTCCTTAGCCTTCCTCTTCTCCTTCAGTGCTGGATCCGGAATCATCCGAGATCGATATCTAATATAACCAGCATCTGGAGGTGAAGAAGGAGTACTATCATCATCATCTGAAGCCGATTGACCATCACGGCCTCCAGATGGACCAACATCAGGATCCTTAGAAGGTAAAACCTCAGATCCATCTAGCTGTCCTTGCTCACCCTCAGGTCGAGTGACCTCTGGGTCTGCAGTCTCAGCTCCCTGATCATAATGATATTTATATTTTATAATTAGAAATATTATCTAATTAACTAAATATCAATAACATGTGTATTATATATAATAATAATGTGATAATGATATAACAACTAAGTACCAATATTACTATATAATTATAAAATTACCTCAGGTGAAGCAACATAACTATCAATATCCCGTAGCAGGATATCAGTAGCATCATCATGCTCTACTAGCACCTCCTGTATCACCTGAGCAGCAACATCTGGGTTCACCTGTTCCCCAGCATGTGCAGGTTGTTCCAAAACATCCTCAATCAGCTCTTGTGGATCATCAGCATGAACCACATCAGCTAACGGTTCAGGAACCACAACTTCAGCATCAACATCTAGCCAACCATTGTTCGGTGGCGTCACATAGGTAGGATCAACGAGAAAACCTAAAAGTTCTCTCTCCTCAGTTTTCACTACCCCTTCCTTTCTTACTGACTGCAAAAACATAGCATTGTATCCTCTAAGACCAATAGTATCTACATGTAAATATGGCCCAGGAATAACAAGCTCTGGCAGACGAGCACGAATGATCAGCATGCAAAAACGTGGATAAACCAGAAAGCGTGATCTAACAGAACCCGAAATCTGTCTAACCAGCTCTCTAAAAATATAATCACAAAAACTGTATGGTTTATTATAAACCAGTGACAGTGCAGCTGATACAAGGGTAGGGCTCAATTCGTCAAAGCCTCCCTTCTTCGATGCAAAAACTGTGACAATCACATGCCATAAAAACCTCCATTGTCCAATAACCAGAGGTTTTTGGAACTGACGTATCCTCCTATCTCCTGTATACCCCATACGGCCTATCGCACCCTCAACAAAATCACTAGGATACTCCGTCAGACCATCCTCCTGGTCTACTGTACCCAAGCGTAAAATCTGACGTAGATCGCCAGCAGAGAAAACAACCGGTCGATTATTGACCGTTGTGCGAATAACCGGTGGGTTGATCGTCTCATCATACTGAATACCGTCCCAAAAGTCGTTCAGAATAGACTGAGAAATCTGTGGAGACGCGGTAAGTGCATATCTAATGCGTGAACGTGCAAAGAATGTAAGCACTTGAGCTACTCGATTAGCTCCACGTGCATCAAGATCTAGATCAACAAGAATATTGTGACCTTTATCGAATTGTCTCGCCATATCTATAAATACACAAATGACAAAAACAATTAACACACGTTAATCAATTTTAAACTATAACGTATTATGAATAACAATTCATCAAACATCTTAGTTTTAAAAATTATATATAACTTGTTACATTACAGTCGCAAGTCGTATATAATTATTTCTAACATATATAACTTATTACTAATAAGTCGTAAGTTCAATATGTACATCCCATTAATTACTTGTTAATTTGTAATTCTCAAGTCATTAACGTTTTTGATAAATATAAGTTATACCGCTAATATAAAATTAGGACACGCCACTCAATTACCTCTTGAATTGGTAGTCTTTCGATATAAACATATATAATTTAATACAAGTCCATAATATAAACATTATTACTGAAAAAGTCTTAACATTTATATAAAACCTTTCTTTAAAAATTTTAAAATTTGCTAAGTACTAGACTCGCAGAAGTATGATGTGCGAATCGAGTTCAACTCGGTTCGCAACTCAACTCGCAACCATATCAACTCGCTAAACAAGTCAATCCGCAACTCGACTCGCAAGTCGATTCGCTAATCTACTCGGTCCGCAAGGTCAATAAGTCAAAGAATCAATGTCAACTCGCGAAATGTAATCTGCGAATTGAATTGAAACTCAACTCGCATGGTCAAATAGTCAAGAGCAGAAACTCAACTCGCAAAGTCTGCGAGTCGAGTGTTCAACTCGCAGCATGAACTGATATGGTGAGTTGAAACAGGAATTAATTAATCTATCTATTAAAAGTGAGCTATTGATTTATTTACGTTCACTAAGATTCGTTTAACATTAATCTTCAAGATTCTTGTCAAATAACACCTTAATCTACGTTAATCATTCAAATTTTGAAACGAAACCCTAGATTCATAAAAGCTTCGATTTCGTGTAATTTAAACGGTGAAATCCATTGATTTATACCTCAAAATGTTCGTAATTTGAAAGTAGATATAAGCTACGGATCAAAAACTCTTCCTTGTAACTAGGCAAATCAAAATCAAATGAAAGACTCTGTTCGACTCGTTTCGCAAGAACTGGATTCACAGAGTTTAAGTGAACTCGCAAATCAAATGGGTTCGGTGAGGAGTTTGACTCGCTTGACCACCCTTTTATACCCTGTACTCGATTCGCAGTGCATCTCGATTCGCAAATTGACTAGTTAAACTCACAAAATTAAATAAAAACACGAATTTAATACTAAGTATAAATTAAAAAACACCCGTTATATGAATAGTTATCTCTGTAACTATTTAGCCTAAATGTTTTCGCATAATTTTTCCTCAACGATAATCTTCTTACATATATTAACCGACTAAACCCGTGATACAGTTAATCTTGTATAAAGAAAAAATCTTCGAGCTAAAATTATTCACTTATATACCTGATGGTCGTAAGTATATATAAATATATATATATATATAGGTTATAATAGAGAAATTAACCGCTGATATTAAATCAGGACACGCTGCTCGACTACACTTTGAGTCGGAAGACTTTCGATTAATATTCCACATAACCTATACAATATTTTCACTTTTCAACACACGTTTGTTCAACATTTAAAATAAAATATCCAGTATAATTCAATTCCAAAGGGTAATCATGAAATAAAACAAAACTCTTATTAATTCAAAGAAATAATTACAAACGTGGAAATTTATAAAACTACTAACATTCTAATAAAATAACTTAATATAACACGCTTAAAGTGTTAACTGCTTAGGAATCATATTAGAGAGAATAAACGGTACTTATTAGATTGTAATAAGCCTAAGATGATTGTTAGTATACATACCTCATGAAATTCATATAAGCACAAGAAAATCACAACGTTAATCAGTAATAAACTTATATTCATAAAATTATATCTTATGTACCTTTATCCACATGATATAACATTTCATTGAAATATCACTTATGATTTCTTATTATTCACAAAAGTGAATGTTCAAATATCATAGACAGTTCAAGACAATTATCGGTATTATGAGTCACATAAACAGATTACACACAGATTTCTGAGCCAATCTTGTATTATTAATGTGCACAATATCTAGTGTTTTCTACTATACAACATACTGAAGAATTCAAGTACAACACATAACACTGTATCTTGTATTATCAAGGTAGAGATTACTAAATGATGTTCTTTAGAAGCATATAACATACACTTGACACGAGATACTTTGTATCTTTCATATGTAAGGTAGAGGTTACTAAATGATGCCCTTTCAAAACATATAACTCACCTTTTGACATTATGATACTTTGTATCATTTCAGAAATTTTTATTTTAGATCACAGTGCATGGTAGTACTATCATTCAACAATTAAGACATATGTCATACGTTATATAACAGATCTCATAAGATAGTACACAATCCAGTTATATTTCTTTACTGCTCGGAAAACTTAGCATAACCTGCCTACCAATAAATCGTATGATGAAGCTGACTAGACTTAAGTTATTCTTATCACTTGTTAAGTAAAAGGACAAGTTATAATCAGTGGATATAGGTGTATAATAAGATAAATATAAGTATAATCCTAATTAACAATCATCATTTTGATGCAACTTATAAAAATCTACTAACATATCATCCTTAATACTTAAGGTTATTATTCGAAATCGTATTCTCCTAATGTACTATCATCTCCCAAGTTTTTACAGCCAAAACTTAAAGCTTTTTCTAAAAGAACTTCGGTTGTTCTTTTATTGGAGGCGATTCCCCTCAGGTAACAAGCAAATGAATGCCATACGCCTACCTTTTTTTTTTTTTTTTTTTTTTTTAAACATGACACAGACTATTAACTATTACAAAAATACCCTTGGAAGACTAATCACTCTGGATTTCTCATTCCGTTAAGTTGAACCAACGTCTCAAATCTAGCTCTGTCAAACGCCTTGGTGTATAAGTCTGCTAAGTTATCCAAAGATGGAACCTTAACTAACTTTATCAAATTCTTCTCAACACAGTCTCTAATAAAATGATGTCGAATATCAATATGCTTAGTTTTACTATGCTTTACCGGATTGTTGGTGATTGACATTGTAGATTCGTTATCAATCTTCATAGGAGTATTGGTTATATTTAACCCGTAATCCCGCAGTTGCTGTTGAATCCAAAGAACTTGAGAACAACAGCTGCCAGCTGCAACATACTCAGCTTCACATGTAGAAATGGCAACTGAGCTTTGCTTCTTGCACTGCCAAGATACTAATCTACCTCCTAAGAATTGACATCCTCCGGTCGTAGATTTCCTATTTTGATTGCATCCTCCATAATCCGAATCAGTATAAGCTATAAGATCTAAGTCTCCATCAATCGGATACCAAAGTCCCAACTTAGGTTTCCCTTTGAGATAACGAAGAATCCATTTCACAGCTTGCATATGTGACTCTTTCGGATTTGCCTGATATCTTGCGCATATACAAACAACAAACATAATGTCAGGCCTAGAGGCAGTTAAATACATTAGTGATCCGATCATGGCTCTATAAAGAGTTGGATCCACATTGCTATCACTCGATGTATTTGGACCAAGGTTGTGATTGACTGGAATTGGAGTATTATAGACCTTACTTTCATCCATCTTAAAGCGTTCTAAAAGCTCATATGTATATTTAGATTGATGAATAAAGAATCCATCATTCTTTTGATCAACCTATAATCCTAAGAAGAAATTTAACTCTCCCATTGCAGACATCTCAAACCTTTTTCTCATGACTTTCTCAAATTCTTGACACATCTTTTCATCCGAAGATCCAAAGATAATATCATCAACATATACTTGTACTAATAGAAAGTCATTCTTATTCCATTTTACAAAAAGTGTACTATCAATTGATCCTCTTGTAAATCCATTCTCAAGTAGATAAGTTGATAGCGTTCCATACCATGCCCTAGGTGCCTGATGTAATCCATATAGAGCCTTATTCAAACGATATACTCTATCTGGATGTTCATAATCAGTAAACCCTGGCGGTTGTGAAACATACACCAATTCTTCAACTTTGCCATACAAAAAGGCACTCTTAACATCCAACTGATAAACTTTGATACCCTTAAAAGAGGCAAATGCTAAGAATACTCTAATTGCTTCTAGCCTAGCAACTGGTGCAAACACTTCATTGTAATCTATCCCCTCTTGTTGATTAAACCCTTGAACCACTAGACGGGCTTTATTGCGAGTAATGACTCCCCGGTCATCTCTCTTACACTTAAATACCCATCTAGTTCCAATTGGATATTCTCCCTTTGGAAGGTCAACCAACTCCCATACTTGTAATTTAGAGAACTGTTGCAGTTCTTCCTGCATAGCTTCAACCCACGAACTTTCTTTGAGAGCCATCTGCACATTTTTAGGCTCAATTTGTGAGATAAAGCATGAATATAGACATTGATTAGGAATCCCTGTCTCTTTCATAGCAGTATACAAGCTTTCTAAATCTTCAAAAGTACTAGCTTTAGATTGAGTCCTAGTCTGAACAGGAGTATTAATATCACCGATGATGTTTTCAACGGGATGATTCTTACTCATTCTTGTAACCGGTATAGGATCAACTATTAACTCATCTCCTAAGTTAGTACCAATCTCTTCTAATGAAGGAATATCTTCTGAACTTGCTGAAGACAACCTTAAATGATTCAAAGAGGTAAGTATATCATCAAACGTTGTTTGAAGATCCTTTTCAGAATTTGCAGTTTCTTGATACTTATCCTTTGAAGGTTGTTGTGACCCACTTGAAGAAGCTTCATTTGAGTCATTTGGTGTCATGATTCCAGATTTCGGAACTCTCGATGTTGAAGAAGGACCATTGTCCGATTCTTCAGACAATAAGTGTTTAGAGATCTCTGAATCACTGACAAAGTCACTTATAGGAACTTTAAATGACTGAAAGAGATCTGAATAGTCAAATTGCCAATCTAATCCCTTATGTACAGCAGGTACATAGCTCGTAACTTCAATGTTATAAACAATTTCCAGTTGTCCTGTGACTTTATTGAAAACTCTTTTATTTTGTGAGTTGGGCATATAACCTAGGAAAAATCCTTCGTCCGCCTTTTCACCAAATTTAGCTTGATTTCCTGTTTTCAATATTGAACATGGAACTCCAAAGGGTTCAAATCCCTTCAGATTAGGTTTCTTATTATTCAATAATTCATAACAAGTCTTGTTACGCCTTTTGACCGTAAGAACCCTATTTAGAACATGACATGCTGTATTCACCGCTTCTGCCCAAAAGAAGACCGGAAGCTTTGAATCTGCAAGCATAGTTCTAGCAGCTTCAATCAACGTTCTATTCTTCCTTTCAGCTACACCATTCTGTTGAGGTTCATATGGTGCACTGAATTGATGAATTATCCCTTTGCTTAAGCAATAGATATTCAACGTTGAATTTTTGAATTCTGTTCCATTATCACTACGAATACGCTTAACTCTAGTTTTATAGACATTCTCTACTAGATCAAAGAACTCTATTAAAATTCCTAGAGTTTCATCTTTAGATCCCAAAAAGAATACCCATGAGAATCTAGCATAATCATCTGTGATAACTAAACAATACCACTTGCCACCTAGACTTCTCTTGCTTATAGGGCCAAAGAGGTCCATGTGCAGCAGTTCAAATGGCGAGGAGATTGAGTTTTCAGTCTTAGACCTGTGTGGTTTCTTGTGCTGCTTTCCTTTGAGGCAAGGAACACACTTGTCTTCAGACTCGAAACGATTTTGTGGTACACCTAGAACTAACCCATTCTTGGTTATAAAATTCATTTTTCGAAAGTTCAGATGTGCCATTCTCCTATGCCATAAAAGTGCATCTGCTTCTGAGGCCTTGGATAGTAAGCATGTCGACACTATTGAAGAATTAGAGACACCCATGTTTATAGCATAGATGTCTTTCTTCCTTGGTCCCCTCATCAGTATCCATTCTTCAGGAATTGTGAAGCCTGGCTTCAGAACTAAAGCCTCTTTTTCATTAAAATGAACTGGATGACCTTTATCGCAGACTTGGGAAACACTCACTAGGTTATGAGTTAGTTCTTCAACGTAATTCACATCTTCTAGAGTCAAAGTTCCATTTGAAACTTTTCCTTTCCCTGTAATTACTCCTCCTTTGTCTCCTGCAAAATTTACTTTTTGCTTGAAACCTTCTTTGAAGTCCTTCAGTAGACTTCGTTCACTTGTCATGTGCCTTGAGCATCCACTGTCTACATACCACCAACTGTCCTTGTTCACAGTCTGCTCCTACACATAACAAGTTGTACACAGTTAGTTATCAAGAGGGACCCAAGCCATTACGGTCTTGGTTTGTCCCTGATCATCTACAATCTGAACCTCCTTAAAGTGACCATAACTGTTCCCATCGGGAGTCTTGGTAGCTTTCACAGGAGTTTGAGACTGTTGATGATTTGTAGTCTTAGGCCTATGAGGAGAGTGAGTAGAAAACCTCCTAGGCACATACTTAGATCCCTGTGCACTTGAAGTAGAACCATTCTCAAATTGACTATGGTTTCTACTTGGGGTCCTAAACCTTGAAGGTGTCTTATCTCTTGGCTTATTGAAAGTATTTTCGTTTAGAGTATAAGCCCTTTTAGGTTTAGGTGGAGAGACACTATGATTACCATCTCTTTTCAGAATGTTTATAGGTTTGCTTCCTAATCCCGGTTTGGAGCCTAACCTATCTACAATCGAACTAGAAGTGGTCGGTGTCTTTTCAGTATTCACTAACTTATGTATAGCTTCCAACTTCTTATTTGGGCAACAAGAAGATACGTGTCCTTTTTGATGACACTTGAAGCACGACATCTGTTTTCGTGAATTACTAACTTTGGTAGCCGCTATTGGAGTCTTAGGCACTAAAGGATTAATAACATGCTCTTTATTAATCAATTCATCAATCTTAGTATCATGAATTACTCCACCCGGTACAAACTGTACTTTGGTGAAAGAAACTCTCTTACTATCATCAGATGAAGGATTCTTAATAAACTCCTTCTGTGCCTCTGACAGATCAGGTTTAGCTACTGTTTTCTCAGAACTTACTTCAGTCATTTCAGTATCTTCTGGAAGCTTTGTGTAATTCGAATTGAAAAGAGGAGGTGTCTCATTGTAACCTAATCCTGACTTATCCTTTACACTTCGTTGAGCATCAAGCATCTTGTCCATCTCAGTGGTCCTATAATTCTCTATCTTTCTATTTTGCTCAACTAGCTTCAATTGACAGTCAGCTAACTCTTTCTCCTTATTAGCTATTTTCTGATTTTAGTCTTTTAGATTAATATAAAGACCATCTATGATGACAGCTTTTTCATTAATGGTATCTCTAAGAGCACTCCTATCAGAAGCATCAGACTTAATTTTATCTTTTAAATCCTGTTTATCATCACTTAACCTTCACACATCAATCTTGGCTAGTTCAAGTTCAGATCTAACAGCCTTACTAGATTCAGTCAATAAGCTAACTTGAGATGTCAGGTTTTTATTTGCTACATTTAAAATACTAACCTGTGATTGCAAATCGGTAACTAAATAACAGACATCAGCAAGAGTAAGAATATCAAGACATACCCTTTTCTTGTCTGTTTGAACTTCAGCCATGCGTGCTAAAAAGTCTTCAGGAGTCATGTTTTCAGTTGACTCCATATATAGCACATCTTCATCACTTGCTTTAGCTGCAACCTCTGGCACTTTTACCTCACCCTCTGCATCAGTAAGCATATGGGATGTAGATCCATCAATTTCAGCCATGAAAGCTTCCTCAGATTGAGCTTTCCATTCATACGATCCATCCAACTGTTTCACAACTAAGGCTTTGGAAGCGAGAGTACTTCCCGAACCTTGTTGTCCATTGCCAGCTTCTACCTTAGGTCTTTGGCACTCTCTAGCAAAGTGTCCATAACCCTGACAGTTAAAACACTTGATCTTGGTTTTATCAAACCCTGATCTATTGCCAACTACCTTTCTACCTGTTTTCTTCAAGAAATTCTTTACCCTTCTTGACAACATAGCAAGTTGGTCCTGAAGGTCTATTTCTTCTAGATAATCAGGGTCAATCTGATCGTAATCTTTGTCAAACATAATTGGATCATTGATTTTCCCTTGAAGGTAGTTTTCATAAGAAGCTACAAAGGAAGCAAGAACAGATAATTGCTGTTCAGCAGATTTCACACTCATAGGCATCTTTTGATGCTCTTGAGGTGACTTCTCAGTTGGTTTGCCCTTTGCATCACTACCAGATGATGTAAGAAGACACAGATCATCGGTAATCAATTCACCTTTTCCTTCAGCATTACCAACAAATAAAGCAGTGGTCGAGCTCGAGGAAGCAGTAGAGATAGTAGATTTTCCATTATAAAGTCTCGGATCCTGAGCCTGATCAAAATCAGTATCTCTAGTTTTCTTGGTGAAATCATAACCTCTGAGCTTATCAATGGCCTACTCTAAGGTCATGGTTGCATACCTCTCATCGTTGTCTTTGAGCATTATGCCATGCATTTCCCACTTAGATGGTAAACCCTCAATAAACTTGTCGGTTTTCTCAGTCTCTGTAGAAATAATCTCATGATCATCTAGCTCACTCAGCAAATGATAGTATCTTGTGGTATAAGCATCAAGGTCTTCTCCTTTCATAGCTTTAAACACAGTAAACTGCTTTTTCAGGAGATTTTTCTTGCCTGCTTTAACTTGTGGACTTCCTTCACATCTCTTTTCAAGAGCTGTCCACAAAGATCTAACAGTATGGAAGGATTTGAGTTGATGATTGAGCTCCTTAGGAAGACTCATCTTGATTGATGAATGAGCCTTGTTTTCAATCTCAAATTCCTTCTTTTGTGCTTCACTCATCTGTTGATAAGTGAGAACCACAATTGCATTTTCAACAGTCTGGGTAGGTGCCGTGTATCCATTCTTGATACACATCCAGATAGATAGATCATGGAATCTACAGTAAGATTCAAACCTATCCTTCCAGCTAAAATAGTCCTCAACTCTCAACAATTTAGGTGGGACATTAGATTTGCCAATCTCGTGTTCCATCTAAATCATTTTGCTAAGGTCTGACATCGTGAAGTTTAAAGTTAAAGTGTATTTGCAAATTTAGACAAAGTAAAAATCTCGACTCGCAAAACTCAGTTCAACTCGCAATCTCGGCTCGACTCGCAGAATCTCGGTTCGCAAGTCTCAGTTCGGATCTCAGTGATGTCAACTCGCAAGTGATCTCGGTTCGCAAGAGATCTCGGTTCGCAGAATATATCAACTCGGAAAGAGGTTCGACTCGCAGAATGTCGACTCGCAAGGATGTCGACTCGCAAGTTCAACTAGGTTCGCAAACTTATTCTGAAACCCTAATCTCGACTCGCAAAACGGCTGAAAATTACGAAATCAGAAATTTTTGGTATTTTTACGATTAAAACTGGAAATTTCGATCGTAAACAAACCCTAAATCGTCCAGAGAATGATTTTGATCGTTTTTACACACTAATGCACGTCAAAACAATCCTAAATCACACGCGATTAACCCGAAAACTTCGAACCACACTCGTTATCTAGCCCGAAAGCTCTGATACCAATTGTAAGTCCCTAGTTCTAGGATCGATAACTTCGTTATCTGTAGTATTAAGGTGCGGAATCCCTCAATACGGTGTTATCTTACTAATAACGATTTAGTTCACGTTTAGGTTAACCAATTGCTTTACTTTATACGAACAAACGTCAAAGCCTAGCCTTTAGTATTTGTTTCTCTGGAAATACTGAGTTCGCACGAATGCAATAATCCTGATCTCCAATTAGTTTTTTCCAAGTTCTATTCTGTTTTTCACGTACGAAAACATTTATATATCTCGTCTCAACTCGCAGCCACTGGGCCTGCGAGTTGACTCGACTCGCTACGCAGCCCAAGCCCATGAACTCGGCTCGTTTGTTTCTGTTGAGTTCTGCGAGTTCAGATCTCATCTCGCATCGCAAAGCCTTGCGACTTGAGATCTCGACTCGCAACAAACGTATGAAACAAATAACTCGACTCGCAGCATATGTATATATATTGTTAAAATCTATATTCGTCTAACACTTTATCATAATAATATATTTAACAAATATTAATATCAAAACAATATCAATTTACAAATCTAAACCAATATATCAACATGATAACAATTACACTAGTCATATTGCAAAGCTAGATCTGTTGTCACAAACTATGTCTCAACACTAAAATGGACGTTTCTTAAGCCTAACATGTAGCTCGTGATGTTATCTTTCCAACGACACCAATTTCATAACACATCGACTTTGTTTGCTATTTTAAAACAATATTCCCATTAACGTGCGCATTACTGTTCTGGCGGACAGAAACATCCGCCTCCTTCTCGAGACCATATCTTGAGTTCTAGACCACTAAAACGTATGAGACTAGTGCCCAAACCTCACATATTTTGTTAACATTAAAAAGTTCTTCTTTGTCATCACATGAAAATACACGGATTTGCTCAGAAAAATAGATCTTTGGACTTGTATCCGGATTGGTCATATTTGGACCTCATGGGACTTTCGATTTTATTAACCAACTAAACAAACCCTAAAATCCTTGGAAAAATCATAGAAAATAGCTAACATATATGGGTATTATGGGTATTTTTCTCGGGAGTTGTTATGGAACTTAAGTTGTCGAAATCGTGAGAGGAATCGGGATAAAAATCTGGAAAACATAACATAGGGACTGTTTTGGTAATTATTTAATAAATCTGACACTTCAGGTTATCCCCGACACGAACCGATAATTTTTCTAAGCTTTAAAAACATATTTAAGACTTTTCTAAATGTTTCAGGTCGAACCGAGTCCGTTTGACCAAGTCAACAAAAACGAGCCTCAAAACGATAAACACAAAACTATTTGAAAAAGCGTTAAGGAATTTAACCCGAAATGAACTTTTGTAAATTTATTGTGGAAACCAGATAAAAAATGACAATATATATATAGATACGGTACAATATACGGCTAATGGTTTCAACATATACTACGGATAATAAAATATGGAACATACTTTATAAGCATACAATAAAATACATAATAATACTTAAATTATTATCATGAATCGTCACCAACGGGCCGTACACTTTTATAAAATACAAATTTAATCGATTTCAAAAACATACAATTGGAAAATATCGGACATTTAATAGTTGAGTGGACACATATCGGGAATGATCTAAATAAGACATTCACTCATATGTATAACCTTATATGCTTAGGGCATTGGAAGGTTTCGGGGTTGTTCATTCCTTATCGGATAATCATTGCTCGGTGACTCAGGTGAGTCTCACGGCCCCTTTTTACTGTCTTTACTTTGGGGGAGATGCATTGCTTGTTTTACTTGTATACATATATGTATGTATGGTTTTACCGACTTATAAATTTACTACTTGATAGACATACTACTTTACAGACTTTATAGACTTGCTACTCTACAAACTTACTGTCTTATCGACTTGTATACTTACTGTTTTACCAACTTATATATTTACTGCATGATCGACTTACAAATTTACCATTTTATAAACTATACCGACTTACAGACCTACAGACTTACTAAATTGCATGAGTTACATTTTAATCCAATGAAGTCCTCTGAATCATAGTTGTTAGTTATGGGATAAGCACGAGTTTTAGTATATGGATCCATATGAGACTGACAATCCCCACCTGGGGTGGTAGCGCCACCACGAACCATACTCGTATAAACAGGTGTTTTCTACTCGTTTCGTATGAGTGTTTTTAGATTAGCACTCATGGGGGCAAATTACCGACTTGTTAAGCTTCAACTATGATGGCTCATGGCAGACTACACCGACCTTACTATATTTGTGAAATCCTTACTTACGGACTTACTACCATTATACAATTATACTTTACCGTCTTATTTATTTGAAAATTCTTTACTTACGGATACATACATTGTGAATTCTTTACTACCGACTGTTTCTATTCGTGCAATAAATTACATACTGTTTTGTGTACAAATTCCGTTAATGTTTGTTACAAACCTGTGAGATTCACCAACCTTTTGGTTGACGCTTTTAGTGATGCATTCTCAGGTACACAGCAACAGTAGGAATTGTTGAGTCCTGATCCACTGCCAGATCTGCTCAGAAGTCAAGTCTTGTGCCACTGCTAGCACTTTACCACTGTTAGTTAGTTTTGTATTGACAGTGCCACTGTCAGTTAGAATTAGTCTAACAGTGCCACTGTTGGTATAAGTATACTTTGTATTAAGTGTTTAACCACTGTTGGTTATATACTGGTACTACCCCTGTTAGTGTATAGCTCAACCACTGTTAGTAGTCGGTTAGAGATAATTATGGAATAGATATGATTTCCATAATAGTTTGATTCTGTAAAGGACTCTATATGTTATAAATAGAGATCCTGTAGAACTCTAGAAAAAATACGAATTTCTAGTTATTAGCTTCAAGGTTGTAAACCCTAGCACAGTTTGTGTGTTCGTATTATTTGATAATAATATTGAAGCTTTTGATTAATATTCTGTGTTTCAAGTTTATTCTTCAAGTTATTAATAAACTATTCCGCAAGCTTATTAATAATCAATCAAAGTAATACATATTAAGATCCTTACTGGGTTCAACAAGTGGTATCAGAGCTAGATATTGCTTTGATCTTGAAGAATTCTATAAAAGATTGCAGCTTTCTCTTCAAATTTCAAGATGTCTACTGAAACAATGGAAGGAATACAGGCTACCAAGATTCCTATGCTCAAACCTGATGAGTTTGAGTTATGGCAGACAAGAATAAGGCAGTACATGCTTCTCACAGATTATATGATGTGGGAGGTGGTTATCAATGGACCTAATTATCCAAAGGGTCCAGATGGTGAAAAATTGGAAAGACCACCACCCAAAACAGATGCTGAGAGAAAAGAAAGAGCTACTGAGTGGAAAGCATTAAGTACATTACTTTTGTCTATTCCCAATGAGTATCAAAAGAAGTTTGATAAATGTGTAGATGCTAAGGTTCTCATGGAAGCTATTGTTACAAGGTTTGGAGGTAATGATAATACAAAGAAGAACAAGAGGTCTCTTCTCAAACAACAGTTTGAGAATTTTGCTAGAGTAAAGTCAGAAACCTTAACTCAAACTTTTGACAGGTTTCAGAAACTGGTGGGAGATCTTGAAAATCACAATGTTAAGATTGACAAGGATGATCTTAATAGGAAATTTTTAAGATCACTTGGTACAGAATGGAACATGTACACTGTGGGACTTAGACAAAGTACAGATCTTGATCAGAAGGAAATTGAGGATCTGTACAATGATCTAAGAAACTTTGAGCCTGAGGTTTTGGCTATGAAACAATCCATTGGTAGTTCTAATAATACTGCTTTTGTTTCTGTTGGTGATACTGGAAGTAGTAGCACATCTGGTGCTAATGATAATGTGCTAGAAGCATTCTTTGCTAGCCATATAAATTCATCATTAACTACAGAGGATTTAGAGCAGGTCACTGAAGAAGATCTTGAGGAGATGGATTTAAGATGGCAAATGGCCATGATTACCATAAGAGCAAAAAGGTTTATGCAGAGGTCTGGTAACAGAAATTTTACATTCAAGAGAGATGGTGTAGCAGGCTTTGACAAGAGCAAGGTGGAGTGTTTCAACTGTCACAAGCTGGGTCACTTTGCTAGAGAATGCAGGAACACACAGGATGGAGGATCTATGAATACTGCTAATGGAATCATGAGAAATAATTCTGGTCCTCAGAGAAGAATGGTACCTGTACAGAACACCACTTCAGACTCATTGGTAGCACAAGATGGAATGGGGGGGTTTGACTGGAGTGATCAAGAAGAGCTTGTGGTAAAGAATCAAGCATTGATGGCGGTCACAGAAGAACCAGAACCTTCAGACATTCCACATGAGGTACAAGTTAAATTATGTTCTCCTAAATGCAAGAAAATGGTTAAATTTTATAGGGATCATAATGTTGTTGTGTGCAATGAGTTAAAAGCTTTTGAGGTCAAAGGTCAACATGCAACTTTAGCTATTGAAAATCTGGAAAAACAAATTAAAGCTTTTGAAAAGAATGAATCACAATTTCACTTAGATATTAAATATCTAAATTGGGAAAAGAAAGCTTTACAAACAAAAGTTGATATGCTAAGTGCCAAGTTGGCTGAGGAAATTTCTGATAAAGAGTCAATAAAGCTGAAAGTTGATGAATTGGAAAATGCTTCCAAAGGTGTCCAAAACTTAATCAAGTCTCAAATTCATGATAAATTAAAAACTGGGTTAGGTTACAATCTTAATGCTGTTCCCCCACCTTATAATCATACTTACTTTCCATCTAAAATTGAGTTTGACTTCGGAAAACTTAAGGAAGGTGTGTCAGAAGAGATTATTAAGGTAGATCCAGTAGTTAATTGTGATGATAATATAGATTTTGATAAAGTAGACATATCTGATTGGACTGAGGAAGATGAGAATGATAGTGGTAGCTTATCTAGTGATAATTCTATGAATGATTGTAATAAGTCAATTACTGGTCTAGTTTCAGAACTTAAAAGTGATAAATTGGTAGAAGGCAAGAAGATGTTCATGGAGAAAGCTAAAATTCAACTTGAACAAGTGAATAGGGTTAACAAATCTAGAACTAATCTAGGTTATGTGTCAAAAATCAAGGCTGAATGTGATAAGTGTGCAGGCAAACATAATGACAAATCTGAAAATAAAATAAACAAACCTACACCTAGAGGGAATCAGAGGAATTGGAATCAATTAGTGTCACAAAGGCTGGGTAATGGGTTTGAATGTGTGAAAAGAAAATCATGTTTTATTTGTGGTGGGTATAATCATCTTCAACTGGACTGCTACCACAATCCTAAAAATAATAGGAACAGTGGAACAAGCCAAGTGTTGAGAAATAAGCCTAACAGAGGCAATGCTGCAGCTACTGTTAATACTGCAGCAGTGCCACTGTCAAAGGCTAACAGAGGCAAGACAAGGACAGGGGAGGATTTGACTACTGTCAGGCATGGTACCTCTGCTGGTGTTAAACATTTAAAAAAAATGTTTATACCAAGTAAAGCTACCACTGCTAGGGTAATAAACACAAACTTGAAAGTGACCACTGTCAGACCATTAACCACTGTCAGGTCTAAAACAGATTGTTTTTGGAAATATAAGAATGCATATACATCAAAAGTGTCCAAAATCAATGAAGCATTGAGATCAATCACTTTTAAGAGGGTTGATGTAAAAAATGCTAAAGGGAAACCCAAAGCCAGATTGGTTTGGGTTCCTAAGAAAAACTAATTATTTCTCTTTTGATATGTGCAGAGCAAACCAAGTTTATGGCATATTGATTCAGGATGCTCAAGGCACATGACTGGAGATAGGGAGAAACTGCAGGATTTTAAAGCATTTAATGGAGGAGATGTGGCGTTTGGCAGTAACCCTAAAGGAGGAAAAATCACACGTAAAGGCAAGGTAAAAAGCAGTAAGCTCACTTTCAATGATGTTTATTATGTTGAGCAATTGAGATACAATTTGCTTAGTGTGAGTCAAATCACAGATAAGCAAAATCCTGTTTATTTCACTGACACAGAATGCATTATACTTTCTGAAAAACTCAAAATACCTGAAGACAAAATTTTAATGAGAGTTCCAAGAAAGAACAATGTATACTGTAGTGATCTAAACAAGATGAAATCTCAAAATGTCAACTGTTTTATATCTAAAGCTACTGTTTCTGAATCTGACTTATGGCATAGGAGGATGTGTCACTTGAATTACAAGACCATGAATAAACTTGTTAAGGATAGGCTAGTGAGAGGCTTACCTGAAAAGTTATTTGAATGTAGTGACCATTGTGTAGCTTGTCTCAAAGGCAAGCAACACAAGACTTCTTATAAGTCCAAGCTTGTTAATACCAATATCACTCCCTTACACCTGTTACATTTGGACTTATTTGGCCCTACCAATGTAGCTAGTCAAGGGAAGAAATCTTACTGCTTGGTGATAACTGATGACTACTCTAGGATGAGTTGGGTATTCTTTCTTAGGACAGAGGATGAGACAAGTGAAACACTTAGATCTTTCATAACTAGGATTGAAAATTCAACTAATCAGAAGGTTAAGATCATCAGATGTGATAATGGGACAGAATTTAAGAATTGTGAGATGAATAAGTTCTGTGAAGAGAAAGGTATAGAAAGACAGTTTAGTGCACCTAGGACTCGACAACAAAATGGAGTAGCTGAAAGGAGGAATAGGACACTAATTGAAGCTGCTAGAAGCATGCTAGCAGATGCTAAACTTCCAATGTCTTTCTGGGCAGAGGCAGTTAGCACTGCTTGTTATGTTTTGAATAGGATTTTGATAGTCAAATCTCATAACAAGACACCCTATGAGTTATTCTTTAAGAGAAAACCTTTGGTTAGCTTTTTAAAACCATTTGGATGTCCTTGTACTGTCTTAAATACCAAGGATCACCTAGGTAAGTTTCAAAGTAAGGTATATGAGGCTGTCTTTGTTGGGTACTCTATTCAAAGCAAGGCTTATAGAGTATTTAATAAAAGGACTAGAATCATAGAGGAGACCATGAATGTGACTTTTAATGAACATACACCAAATGTAGAAGGAACAGGTCCAGAAGTGTTGTTTGATATTGATGCACTAACCCATGCTTTTAGATATCCAGATTTGTCTACTAGTGCAGGTACTAGTGCAGGTGATGGTGCAGATGAACAGAGCAACATCATTCAACCTACAAAGAATGACTTGGAGTATGTATTATTTCCAATTTGGACTCCAGATCCACCAGCAGTTTTTCAACAGGATCAAACAGAAACTGAAGGATCAACTCCTGCAACAACTGGTTCAGATGCAAAGGATGATTCATATAAAGAACAGAGATCACCAAAGGACTTTGAACAACATTCACCGTTTCAAGTCTTGGAAAGGAATTCTTTGTCAGATTCTGACACAACGCCACAGTCTGCAAAAGAAAGAGAGGAAAGAGATTCTTTTTCTGAATCAGAAATGGATAATCTTCTAGGTCATAATTTGGAAAGGGAATTGCTTGATACATCCACATCTAAATATCTGGTTCATAAAGATCATTCCTTGGATCTGGTCATTGGTGATATTAGTTCACCTGTTTTGACAAGACAGCAGTCAAAGATAAGAGAGGAAGATTTACATACTTCATTATATGTTTATTTTCTGTCTCAGATGGAACCAAAGAAAGCAGTGGAAGCTCTCAAGGATCACAGCTGGATTGAAGCTATGCAAGAAGAATTGCTGCAATTCAAGCTGCAAGATGTATGGGATTTGGTTGATTTACCAAAAGGAAAGAGAGCTATAGGCACCAAGTGGATATTTAAGAATAAGAGAGATGAAAGAGGGATAGTTATCAAGAATAAAGCCAGGTTGGTAGCACAAGGGTATACACAGGAAGAAGGCATTGATTATGATGATGTTTTTGCTCCAGTTGCTAGGATAGAAGCTATTAGATTATTTTTAGCTTATGCATCTTATCAGGGTTTCAAGGTTTATCAAATGGATGTGAAGAGTGCTTTTCTTCATGGTTTGATTGATGATGAGGTGTATGTGTGCCAACCTCCAGGGTTTGAAGATCCATCATATCCAGATAGAGTATGCAGATTGAAGAAAGCTTTGTATGGTTTACATCAAGCACCAAGAGCTTGGTATGACACTCTATCTGAGTATCTTCTCAAGAATGGATTCAAGAGAGGTACTTTTGACAAGACTTTGTTTATCAAGACAATTCAGAAAGATATTTTGCTGGTACAGGTGTATGTCGATGATATTATATTTGGATCTACAAGTGATCCACTGTGTAAAGATTTTGAGGTGCTAATGCATAAGAAGTTTAAGATGAGTTCAATGGGAGAACTCACCTTCTTTTTAGGGCTGCAGGTTAAGCAGAAGCCAGATGGAATCTTCATTAACCAAGGGAAGTATGTTAAAGATATCTTGACTAAATTTGGTTATCAAGATGTAAAGATAGCTAGCACTCCCATGGAGACACATAAACATCTTAATTCTGATCCTGAGGGGGAGGAAGTAGATGTGCACTTATACAGGTCAATGATTGGTTCTTTGATGTATTTAACTTCATCTAGACCTGATATTATGTTTGCAGTGTGTCTTTGTGCTAGGTACCAGACCAATCCAAAGCAGTCACACATGTATGCTGTGAAAAGAATATTTAGATACTTGAAAGGTCAACCAGATTTGAGAATTTGGTATCCTAAAGGATCAGATTTTGAGCTCAAAGCTTTCACAGATAGTGACTATGGTGGTGAAAACATGGATAGAAAATCAACTAGTGGTGGATGTCAATTTCTTGGAAATAGGCTAGTGTCATGGCAATGCAAGAAGCAGACCACAGTTTCCACATCTACAGCAGAAGCAGAGTATGTTGCAGCATCCAGTTGTTGTGCACAAGTGCTCTGGATTCAGAATCAAATGATGGACTATGGTTTGACTTTCATGAACACTCCTATTTACATTGATAATACTTCTGCTATTAGTATCATACAAAATCCTGTTAAGCATTCAAAAACCAAACACATTGAAATCAGATATCATTTTATAAGAGATTGTTATGATAAAAGATTGATTCATATTTTCAAAATTCATACTGATAATCAACTTGCAGATCTTTTTACCAAAGCATTTGATGTAGGAAGATTTACATTTTTGATATCTAACATTGGTATGATAAATCTCACTTAGTGTTTTGGTCAGGATTAGATACTAACAGAGGTGAATTATATTGTGACAGGGTCAAGTGGTACCACTGTTAGCTTCATCATGATAACAGTTGGTTCCACTGTTAGTTTACCTATGCCACTGTCAATGTATTTTCAACCTCTGCTGTGTATTTTTGTAATATAACCCCTGCTGGTTGTTATTAGTTTAATATTGCAGGATTAAGCCACTGTCAAGAGACATTAGGAGAGCTGGAATCTAATGTTTTTCTTTCTTGTGATAAAAAAAAAAAAATGTGAAGTATTTGCCTCTGCTAGTTCTAGTATACCCCTGCTAGTACTAGTACCTCTGTTGGTGTTATTGTGTGGTATTAATATTTGAATTTGATCAAGTGAAGTAACCCCTGTTGGGCTTATGTGTTAGTTGTGCCCCTGTTGGCACATAACTAACAGTGCCACTGTTAGTTACTTTTACTAGGGCTTGGCGCTGTCAACATATAAATATCTAAACACTTCACTTTTTCAATTACGCTTTCAAATCTCTCACAACTCTCTACAAATCGCTCTTGTTTGTGTTTTCTTAGTTGTCAATCAATCGTCTTTCTTTCATCAATTTTACAAATGGCATCGTCATCTTCATCTGATACTAATCATTCTATTCTGAGTGTTCATTCTGAACACAACATGAGGGCTTTCTTGAATAAAGAAATCGCAGATGAATATTTTCACCCAATTATTGATTTCTTGAGTAACTGTCCAGTTACATATGCCCTTACTGTTGCTCCAAGATTGATCAGATCACACATTCAAGAATTCTGGAAGAATGCTAAGGAAGGAACTGTTAATGGCATTCCTCATATTCATTCTACTGTCAAGGGGAATAGAGTGATGATAACTGAGATTGTTCTTAGGGAACTTCTGCAGTTTGATGATGAAGGAGGAGTCCTGGAATTGTCCAGAGGAGATCTATTTCAAGGAATACATGCTATGGGTTATGAAGGTACTGGAAAGACAAGATCAGAATACACATTCTTGAAGTCATGGTTCTGTCCTCAATGGAAGTTCTATATTCATACTTTCCTGGTATGTTTATCTCAGAAGAGGACTAGTTTTAATGAATTTAGTTCTACTATTGCATATCCTATAATCTGCTTGGCACAGGGTCTTAAATTTAATATGTCTAGGTTCATCTTAGATAATATGATTAAAAATGTAAAGGGTGATACATTTATTATGTACCCTAGGTTTGTTCAACTTTTGTTGAATAAACAGCTGCCAAATCTGTCAGTAAATAAAAGTGTAATAGTTAGCTCTACTCTATCTTTGAAAACTATTAGAGCCATGTATCAATACCAAAACACTTTTTCCAAGAAGGAAACTGCATTGTTTTCTACAATGTTAGTTGCTCCTTCTGCCACTGGTGGTGTATTACCAACACCACTTGGACCAAATGATGACAGGACAACAACACAAGTTGTTTCTGAACACACATCAGGAGGTGGCACAAAAAGAAAACAAGGGAACCAACAACCTACCCACAACAAAGCCAAGAAATTCAAGAAATCTAAACAGGCTGTGGAGATTCCTGTTTCTTCACAGTCTCAGTCACAGGAACATTCACAACAGGTGAACATACTTGATGAAAATGTTCATTCTGGAAGGGCTGCCACTACTGTTTCTAGCCCACTGGCAGGACAGGACAGTGGTAACATCAATCAGACCCAACCAGAGGCAACTTCTAATGCTGATTCTACGGGTAATAAAGCAGGTGAAGGTCCCAGTACCATGAATCTAGGGGCATCTGAGCAAGTGCCAGATGCAGTCAATGATTCTTCTAGGAGGTCACACTCTAATGTTGATGAGACTAGTAATATAACTGAGGAATTGACGATTGATGATTTGGCACATGATGTCATTTTGATATGGGACAAATTTGTGAAGGAAAGAGAGTTGAGAAGAGAGCAACAAATCAAGTTGGCTGCTCAGGATGAGTTACTTCAAAGCCAGCAGCAGGAGATTGATGATTTAAGAGATAGATTGGCTGTGGTAGAAGATGTTGTTACACAAGTCTTACAACCTGCTGCAGCTTTACAGAAATCTTCAGGCAAGGGGGAGAAAAATGATGAAAATCAGGAGAAAGATAATATGCCTGAAGATAAGAAAGATGATAATGATGGTACTGATGGGAATGATGATGGATGTGCAGGTGGTATTAGTGAAAATGTTGAGGATGAGTTGAATGTATCAGATTATGTGATTAATGAGGGCATGAATGATGATGAAATTGATAGGAGTATGGTGATATATGAGGGTGAACATGTACAAACAGGTCAGGATGAGGCAGATAATAGTGCACAAAGAGGTCTAGCTTTAAATGTTTTCCCAATAAACAAGGGATTACCTTTTGAGGTTGTGGCTAATTTGTATTTTTGGGATGTTATGGGAGAACATGTTGATATGGGAAAGAGAGTAAGTTTTAGTGATAGGATGATGGTTGATAGATCTGAAGTTGAAAAGAAGATGAAAGTGACAACCTATAATAGAAAGAAATCAATTCCAGTGAGAAAGACTTCTGTCAAGAAAAATCTTGTGTCATCTCAATCACTAACCACTGTTAGCAGTTTGGTTTCTACCACTGTTGAGGTATCTACCTCTGTTAGTACTTCAGTAGCAACCACTGCTATATTACCTACCTCTGTTATCACAGAATCAACCACTGTCATCACAACACCATCAACCACTGTCACCAGAACAATTTTGCCCCCTGTTATGATTAAAGAACCTTCTTCACCACTCAAACCTAAGTCTGATCTTCCAAAGATTGATTCTAAAGACAAAGGTAAGGGAAAATTGAAAGAAGAGAGAAAGGTAAAGAAGGTTGTAGGACCTCATATTGATTTGGATGAGGCTAGGAGAGCTCAGGAGGAGCATGATGAGAGAATGCTAAGGATGGCTGTTGAGTCTAAGAGGCTGGAGGGTCCTGATGTTGATGTTGTGTTAGAAGATATGAGTGTGGTAACTTTATCTCAAAAGGCTGCAAAGATGTTGAATGATATGGCTGCAAGTGGTAAAGGGTTATCTGCACAACAGATTCATGATATGATCAACAAGAAGGATGGTCAGGATGATTTGAGCCCAGGGTTTGCCAAGTTAAAACAAGCTAATGAAGAAAGGGCTAGAAAGAAAAGACAAGCAGAGCTTGAAAAGAAAAGAAATAAACCACCAACTGCTGCTCAAAGAAAAAAGGACTTAATCAGGATTCTTGGTGGAAGGTATGCACCAAGAAGTATTCTGGAAGGATGGGAATTGGATAGGTTGGAAAAAGCTTATGCCAGACATCAGAATGAAGGTATGGTGGATTTTGAAAAGAAGCTCATGCAAGATAAATTTATTGAGAAAAAGTTATCTGAGGATAGGAAAAAGATTGCAGAGCAGGTCAGAATAGAGGAACAGAATAGAATTGAAAAGGAAGAGCAAGAGAAAGCAGAAGCAGAAGAAAGAGAATTAAAAAGGCTTTCTGATATCAATCTAAAGATTAGATGGGATGGAGTTCTTGCTTGTGATAATGTGGTTCCTGATCTGGAGAAAGATGCAGCAGAGTTAAGAAAATATATCACAGAGATGAAGGATAGCAAAGAAAATATTCATATTAATCATGATAGATCATCAAGGATAGTGGAATGGGAAGGACAGAGATCAAAAATTGCTGATGTTGTTAAAGAACAGATCAAGATTGTCAGAGAGGGTGGGAATGTGCAATATCTGACATCTGTAGCTGATGTGATCAAAAATGTGAATAGGTTAGACATTCTGGATCTGTATGAGCTTAATAGTCAAAGAAACAGGCAAGCTTCTATGGTGATTATGGAAAGAGATTTGAGTAGATGTTTGAATATGCTGTTTGAGCCTGAGCCATTCACTAATTTGTTTTTAAACTGCATTGAACATGTGCATACTTGGAGACATTTTGTTAGAGCTGGAATACATATGATTATGTTCAGAGATGGAGTCACAATCTTCATGCTTGATGAAAGACAATATGTCTTGGGGACTCAGATTCTGAGAAATGTGCTTACATCTAAGTTAAGAACTACTGTGGTTTCAGAAGGGGCTTTCAATGCTTTATACATGGTGTTTAATCAGTTTCATAAGAGAATGGAGTTGGAAAGGTTAAGAGAGGAGGAGAAAAGGAGAAGACAGAATCAAAATTCTAAGGATGAGAAGAAAGATGAAGAAACTTGAATCATTACTGAGAATTATCAAGTTTAGGGGGAGATTGTTGAGTCCTGAGCCACTGCCAGATCTGCTCAGAAGTCAAGTCTTGTGCCACTGCTAGCACTTTACCACTGTTAGTTAGTTTTGTATTGACAGTGCCACTGTCAGTTAGAATTAGTCTAACAGTGCCACTGTTGGTATAAGTATACTTTGTATTAAGTGTTTAACCACTGTTGGTTATATACTGGTACTACCCCTGTTAGTGTATAGCTCAACCACTGTTAGTAGTCGGTTAGAGATAATTATGGAATAGATATGATTTCCATAATAGTTTGATTCTGTAAAGGACTCTATATGTTATAAATAGAGATCCTGTAGAACTCTAGAAAAAATACGAATTTCTAGTTATTAGCTTCAAGGTTGTAAACCCTAGCACAATTTGTGTGTTCGTATTATTTGATAATAATATTGAAGCTTTTGATTAATATTCTGTGTTTCAAGTTTATTCTTCAAGTTATTAATAAACTATTCCGCAAGCTTATTAATAATCAATCAAAGTAATACATATTAAGATCCTTACTGGGTTCAACAGGAATGGCCCGCAGGATATGCTAAGCTAGTACGAGTCGCATGCATACACACTTATGAAGATTTTACTTGCATTATCTTTTGTACTTTGATTATGTATTTAAAATCTTCAGAATCATTTTGCGAACTCGCTAATGATGTATACTTATGACCTAAAACCTTGTACTACTTTTGCAATGTAATGTATTTTCAAAAACGTCTCATTTAGAGTCGTTTGCTTAATCTTTGTGCTTGATATTTGATTAGTCACGCCCAAAAACAATTGCTTCCGCAAAGCATGAAATTGGGGGTGTGACAGATTGGTATCAGAGCCTAAGGTTATAGTGAACTAGGTTGCATTTAGTGGGCCTAGACTATGACCGTTAGGCAGTATTGCTTATTAGGTGTGACTGGTTCAGCGATTACATTATACAAATTTAATTTAACATAGCCTGATCAACTATGTACAATTAAATGAAGATGATGTAAGATCTGGAAGGGGGTTATGTTGAACGGGAATGCTCTAGTTGACTCTGACACGAGAGAACCGGGACCCATATTTGTTTTGTGCTAGACAAAACTAGGTGGATATTATGTATATATGGATTATACATATATGGTTAGGCCTATTAATATTCTCAGATACTTGGTAACACACTCATTGTTCAGATACGCCTTAGAACTCGCCAACGGTAAGTTAATCGAGTCAGGAAAATAGTACCGGGATGTGCCTGGTTTCAAGGGTCATCTCATCGAAATAGGCTTACCCTGGTAGCGTTAAGAACTTCGACATTCAGGATCGACATATACCTAAAGACTAAAAATCCATTCTTTCCTCTCTATCACGTTTTGTATAATTGTTGATATCTGTCCGAATGTAATATCCCCTTAACTTTCGAAAACCTTAATCATCGTAATCATTTGAACTCGCAAGTAAATGATTACAACCACTATTATTCTACACTATTGGTTGTCACTTGTGTTGTGATATATTATCGTTACATATACAACTACGATGATCATATTCTTATATGAAACTCTGACATGTCCCTTATCTTCATTGATGGAACATGCCTCCACGACGCCAAACGTACACGCAAGCTCGGGTTGATCAATTGGTTGCTGATGCACTTGCTGAGCGACGACGATCAGAAAGTGCTGAAACACCACCAAGTACCACTGTGGTAAAACCTCGCATCTACAAAGACTTCCTTAGCTGCAAGCCTCTGAACTTCAACGGCACTAAAGGTGCCATTGGGTTGTTACGATGGCTGGAAAAGACAGAATCAGTCTTTCGCATCTGCAACTGCTCTAAGGACTGCAAGGTCAAGTTCTCCACCTACACCTTTATGGATGATGCTCTGACATGGTGGAACACTTATGCTGACTTTGTGGGACAAGACATTGCTTTCAAAACTCCTTGGGATGAGCTGAAGAAAATGCTCAAGGATGAGTATTGTCCTAGGGATGAGATCCAACAACTTGAGGCTGAATTCTGGAATCTCACCACTTAAGGTAATGACAATCCCAGCTACACTTCCCGATTCAATCAGCTGGCACACCTTTGCCCATCTATGGTTGATCAGGAATCCAAGCGTATTGAGCGCTATCTCTGGGGACTTCCTCCTCAAATTCAGGGGATGGTTACTTCATCAAATTCTCCCACATTTCATGGCACTATGCGTATGGCACACAAGTTAATGGCACAAATGGTTCGCCAAGGAACCACTGTTAACAAAAACACTTGTAACAGCTCTGGAGATAACAAAAGGAAAGCGGATGGAAACCCTGGAAATCAGAGCCAAGTCAACAAAAAGCCTGCAACTGCTAAGGCCAACACTTCTGAATCTGATAAAAAGATAGGGTATAAAGGAAGCAAACCCTATTTCTCTAAATGCGGCCTTCATCATGATGGGACATGCCCATGCACCAAATGGAAGCGATTCAGGCATGTGGCCAAAGATTGTAAAACAATCATAATTGGTACCAACACCTCTACACCCAAAACCTGCTATGAGTGCAACGGTACTGGACACTTCAGGAGGGACTGCCCAAAGCTGAAGGACAAAAACAGCAACACCGCTAAGGGCAGGTTCTATGTGCTTAACACTAAAGGTAACCACCAGGACACGAGACTTATTGACTTACTCAACACGGGTATGATCATTTACAGATAACCCGACCGTCATTATACTATTTATTTTGGTAGATCTTACTTGTTGATTAATAACTTCTATGTTTTCCCTAGATTCTAAGTACTTGATAGAATTAGGAAAACGACAACTTAGTTACTACACGATACTGATATAGTTTAATTTACTCTACAACCCTACCGACTATCACAGACTTTACGAATACAATAGAACTTACACAGTTACTTTAGGCTACTAGTATACATTGTAGCTACCCTCTAGTGACCGACTGGCCTTGTCATGTAGACATAATGGTCAACACACCTCGAAACTTATCTTTCAAATTCTTTTAGTCTCCGGTAGGGCACTAGTCCAACAAGGGGAGAAAGACAACGCTAGATAAGTGTTGTGTCACTTTCACACTTTCTTAGATGATGCACATACTATTACTCTGACATACCGACAATTACTACGAACAAATTTCGGGACGAAATTCTCCTAACAAGGGGAGAATGTGACACCCGATCAAAAAAGGGGCTAAATTAGCTCTTAATTTAAACCTTAATCATTCGTACTTGGTACGTATTAAGACGGAAGTATTCGGATATTTTATATATATATACGTTAGATGATTATTTTATAATCATTCTAAATCAAACTGAAAGAACGCAGAAAAATCAAATATGGACGTTGGTGAATTATTATTAAATAATATTAAATTACTTAATAACATCATTTATTAATTTATATTATGTTGATAATATAGAACAAAAGTATACGTTTATTTAAAACGTCACAATTATCAAACAATCGTGTAACATTTAACCGACAACCAAATAGAACCAACCCATATTTTAACAACTCAAATGTTATTATTTTGGACAAAACTTCTAGTAAACGTATCGAGTTTTAAAATCGTCTACGAAATTTATACGGACGACAAAACGATCGGGTAAACAAATACGGGACAATACGTAAAATTTGGGGAACAAATTTTAACCAAAGATCTACTCATGGGGCCCACCCAAGAGCAGCCCACATGCCAAATATAACAACCCATGCCTCTTTGATTGAATACTTACACCATTACACCTCCATTTCCTTCCTCAATACTCTTTCACCTCACCAACTTGCTCCCTCTCTCTCCCCTCCTCTCCCCCACGTTTTTCTGCTGTCTCCCCAGCCCAAGAACAACACCAAATCAGCCACCATAATCCACCACATCACCACCACTCGGAAAATCAAGAAAACGCAATAAAACGAGCTTTTGACTTCATTTCTTTCACTCTTCATCTAGATCATTGTAACAAATCTTTTCTTCTCTTAGTTCTACTTGCTTTATGGTTATTAACATGTTTTAGTATTCACTCAACTTTTGTATGTCCAAAACATTAACCGAAACGCGATTTAAAACTCGTAATCTTGAGTTATACTTTCTGTTCAGAAAAATGGTCAATTTCCACGATTTTTATAAAATTCATCTCTTAACTAAAATGGACGTTTCTTAAGCCCAACATGTAGCTCGTGATGTTATCTTTCCAACGACACCAATTTCATAACATATCGACTTTGTTTGCTATTTTAAAACAATATTCCCGTTAATGTGCGCATTACTGTTCTGGCGGACAGAAACATCTGCCTCCTTCTCGAGACCATATCTTGAGTTCTAGACCACTAAAACGTATGAGACCAGTGCCAAAACCTCACATATTTTGTTAACATTAAAAAGTTCTTCTTTGTCATCTCATGAAAATACACGGATTTGCTCAGAAAAATAGATCTTTGGACTTGTATCTGGATTGGTCATATTTGGACCTCATGGGACTTTCGATTTTATTAACCAACTAAACAAACCCTAAAATCCTTGGAAAAATCACAGAAAATAGCTAACATATATGGGTATTATGGGTATTTTTCTCGGGAGTTGTTATGGAACTTAAGTTGTCGAAATCGTGAGAGGAATCGGGACAAAAATCTGGAAAACATAACATAGGGACTGTTTTGGTAATTATTTAATAAATCTGACACTTCGGGTTAACCCCGACACGAACAGATAATTTTTCTAAGCTTTAAAAACATATTTAAGACTTTTCTAAATTTCTCAGGTCGAACCGAGTCCGTTTGACCAAGTCAACAAAAACGAGCCTCAAAACGATAAGCACAAAACTATTTGAAAAAGCGTTAAGTAATTTAACCCGAAATGAACTTTTGTAAATTTATTGTGGAAACCAGATAAAAATGACAATATATATATATAGATACGGTACAATATACGGCTAATGGTTTCAACATATACTACGGATAATAAAATATGGAACATACTTTATAAGCATACAATAAAATACATAATAATACTTAAATTATTATCATGAATCGTCACCAACGGGCCGTATACTTTTATAAAATACAAATTTAATCGATTTCAAAAACATACAATTGGAAAATATCGGACATTTAATAGTTGAGTGGACACATATCGGGAATGATCTAAATAAGACATTCACTCATATGTATAACCTTATATGCTTAGGGCATTGAAAGGTTTCGGGGTTGATCATTCCTTATCGGATAATCATTGCTCGGTGACTCAGGTGAGTCTCACGGCCCCTTTTTACTGTCTTTACTTTGGGGGAGATGCATTGCTTGTTTTACTTGTATACATATATGTATGTATGGTTTTACCGACTTATAAATTTACTACTTGATAGACATACTACTTTACAGACTTTATAGACTTGCTACTCTACAAACTTACTGTCTTATCGACTTGTATACTTACTGTTTTACCAACTTATATATTTACTGCATGATCGACTTACAAATTTACCATTTTATAAACTATACCGACTTACAGACCTACAGACTTACTAAATTGCATGAGTTACGTTTTAATCCAATGAAGTCCTCTGAATCATAGTTGTTAGTTATGGGATAAGCGCGAGTTTTAGTATATGGATCCATATGGGACTGATAATCCCCGCCTGGGGTGGTAGCGCCACCACGAACCGTACTCGTATAAACAGGTGTTTTCTACTCATTTCGTATGAGTGTTTTTGGATTAGCACTCACGGGGGCAAATTACCGACTTGTTAAGCTTCAACTATGATGGCTCATGGCAGACTACACCGACCTTACTATACTTGTGAAATCCTTACTTACGGACTTACTACCATTATACAATTATACTTTACCGTCTTATTTATTTGAAAATTCTTTACTTACGGATACATACATTGTGAATTCTTTACTACCGACTGTTTCTATTCGTGCAATAAATTACATACTGTTTTGTGTACAAATTCCGTTAATGTTTGTTACAAACCTGTGAGATTCACCAACCTTTTGGTTGACGCTTTTAGTGATGCATTCTCAGGTACACAGCAACAGTAGGAATGGCCCGCAGGATATGCTAAGCTAGTACGATTCGCATGCATACACACTTATGAAGATTTTACTTGCATTATCTTTTGTACTTTGATTATGTATTTAAAATCTTCAGAATCATTTTGCGAACTCGCTAATGATGTATACTTATGACTTAAAACCTTGTACTACTTTTGCAATGTAATGTATTTTCAAAAACGTCTCATTTAGAGTCGTTTGCTTAATCTTTGTGTTTGATATTTGATTAGTCACGCCAAAAAACAATTGCTTCCGCAAAGCATGAAATTGGGGGTGTGACACGCTTCTCGGGAGGCAACCCGTGTTTTAAAATTTCTGCAAATTTTTCTTTTCAAGAAGTGATGAAATCTCCGACTATCTTTCACACACGGATCATACATGCCCTAGCCTGCAAGAAAGTATCAACACCCGAAGAATTGTATATCCGACGTGTTCACACCTACGAGACTAATCACAAGAAGACTTGATCAAGAATGCACCTATGAAGACGAAGTCCGGCAGATGCAAGCAAAGGAATAATGCAACTACCAGGGGAGTACTTCTATACCGTCTCTTTCACTCGTTATAAATATACCATATCCATTATGCTTATCACTAAGTGTAGGATTCAAATCCAACACACACTGCTAAAAGAATATGTCTTAAATGTTTCAACTCCTAAGTGTGGGATTTTCACCCCGGACAGAGTCTGAATAACATCGAGGATGATGTTCCTTTAAGTGTGGGATAGCAGTAGTTGCACTACTATGAAATGGATAATGGTATATGTTTGATTCTAAAATCGTTGCTCTTTAGACCATCCTTCTCCAAAAAATAACTCAAAAAAAAAATTCAAAATTAAGTTAAAAATATGTTGAAAATGAAAATTTTTAGACGAAGAATGATTTACTTTGGGGAAGAAGGATAAATGAAATATGAATTCCTTTGAAAAATTAATTAAGTAATCCCATAAAGAGCATCGCATGAATAGGCACACAACAAACTAACTTTGTATTCATGATGTATCTTGAGCCATATAAAGCATCCATTTTTAATGCTTCATTTTTCGTTTCTTAAGTGTGCCGATGTATGCATTTAGAATCAGAACTTGCTCCTGTGATGCATCTCAAATCCGGATTGGTGAGTAAAGAGGAGATCGAATCACTTCATTCTTAAACCCATCCATAAACCCATAAATATACACGTTATTCCTACCCTCTCGAAAGCATCCCTCAAACTTCATAGTAAGTCCCAAAGATGAAAGAAAAGAAGCTACAAGGATATGACGTCAAAGAAAAAAACCCCCAAGAAAAGAATTTTCGAAGAAAAGAAAATCAATTGGAGAAAAATACTCCTTCTGCAAACACCAAAAGAAAAGGGCGTCAATCCTCCCAAAAATTCCAACTTCACCAAAAAGAAACCAATGAAAGACCAACAAAACCCCCTCTCACATCACCAACACTTCACCCTAAAAACCCTACATCACTTCCATTAGAATGATTGTGGCTAGATCGACTTCACACTCACCAAAAACGTAATGATTTGATCCTATAATGGTAAACGATACATGACTGGCGTTCAGAGTGATTGATAATACTAGAGTAGGAAACCCTATACACTTTGAGTGATTGGAGTGACCACCTTGTGAGGATCTCCTAGTCATGTATCTAAGATCAAAGATCAAAAGCATGCTCCCAAAGATTATAAAACCTTGTTTTTCAATAAAAAAATATTTCATTTTTCCAAAACCCCCCTTTTGTAAAAAGTTCCGCCTGAAATATTTCATTAACTGCTTATCTTTAACCATGTTAAAACGAGTTTGCTTGAGGACAAGCAAAGTTCTAAGTGTGGGATACTTGATATCGCGTAAAAAGTCACGTTTTTACTACCGATATCTCTCTCATTCTGGAACGATTCTTGGCATTTGAACTCAAATAACACTCAAATCAATGAGAATCTGCCAAGAAGGTCAAAATAAGGTTGCACGATAAAAATCAAGCAAAACAGATGAAAAACGAAGATTCCACGCATGTTTGAAGATTCAAGGCATCAAAACAAGATTTAAAGACTAAAGTGCCCATCATCAACATCCATCTTATCCAAGATGTTCATTTTCAAAATATGAGTCTAACAAAAGAAGAATCAACAAAAACGGATTAAAAATGAAGATTTTACGCCCGTCGGAATATTCAAATGATTCGTACGCAATATCTGGAGATAGGAAGCTCAATTTTGGGATTACTTTTCACCAAAGTATTTGTTTTTGAAAAACGAATCCAATGAAAAAATAATCCTTGACAACGGATGCATAACGAAAAAAACACGCACGAATTAAGAAACGAATCAAAAGACGGCGAACCGGGGCGGGTGGCAGCCAGCCGCCGCCGGCCACCACCAGGCCGCCACCGGCCACCATGGCGGCACCGCCGGCCATCCCTCCCCCATCTCATTTCCGCTTTTTGATCCTTTCACGTACCCGGTGCCACACCTTTACGCGATTGTTCGTACCCGGTGCCACACCTTTGCGCGATTGTACGTACCTGGTGCACCACCTTTTCCACCTTTTGCTAAAGTTCTCCTCAAGATGCTAACATGAGCCAGATTTCTCCTATAAATAGGAGGCAAGAGGCTTCATTTCAAGAGACACCAAAAACACACCTTAGAAACACCTACAAAACACTATATGTATTAGTGATTACCTTCTTACTTTCTCATTCTATTTTCTTACATCAAAATTAGTATTAGACTAGTTAGGAAGCTTGTTTAGAGTAGAACGAAAGAAAGGAACATCTTTTAATCTTGGGTGTACGCTTGGAATTACGCTTATTAATTCAAGTCTATTCCTTCTCGCATTCTAATCCTGGTTCTTTCTTTCCTATTCTATCTTAATCAAATATGTATGCTTTAATTATGCTAGAATTAGTTTGTGCAATGATTAGCGAGTAGATTACTATTGTATTTGTTGTGATGTAGTTAGCATATATAATTATGGGATGACTTTAAATACGTCGTGAAATAATATGACTGCCCCTATTCGACTGTTTACTTGGTATAGTGCTGGAAATGCTTTTAAGCAAAGTACATACGTATAGAAGCCGGTAAACGACCGAAGGTAGTTGTATTATGGATCGACGTTATAAAAATGGAAACTTTATGAACGTACTTATCGTGTGATCTTAAACCTAAAACTTACATTCGTCTTTCGATTAACAAACGTGATTGTTACCTTGTAAAGAGGAGTCGCGAACCTTAATACTTGGTCAATAATTACCTGCGTCAAAACTATGGTTTAATTGTAACGTCATGCAAGCATCATAAAAAGCAATGTGATTACGTGGAATTACCATGAGTATAGTACAATTCCAATCACAATGTAATTATCATGTAAACATCACAAAGCAATTAAATTCACAACGGAAACATCGGTAAATGATTAAATACATTGTGAACTACCATAGCATTTTCTGACATGGTTTGGGTTTAACTTTCTGCAAAAAGCCGTCAGCATTTTAATTAGATTAGTTTAAATTAGATTAGAGTAGGTAGGCTATAGGCTAAATAACCATTTACAAAAACCTAGAGATTTGTTAATTGTATCAAGAAAGGCAAGTTTAAAATCCAATCTAAAGTGATACTCTTTCCTAACCGGTAAAACCCTAAAGTAAGATACGCAAGAAACCTAAATGTTTTCCCTCGCTTATCACTCTTAATTTTTACTAATGAGAATTGGTAAACAAGTCCAAGCATAAACCCTAAGTTAGTTGTTTACAAGACTCATAATCTTTATGGTATTAAGAACGGTTAGACGTATTATGGACTTGCTACTCTATTCCTTTGCCCACGAGCAAATGCGTTCAATAATATAGGCCACTGACTCCCTCACATTAGAGTGTCTGTCTGACCAGAATTATGACACCTTAGTTCCTCATGACATATTAGTTAATAACCGACTAATAGGGAATCTATTGGTTATACCATAAGTTATAGAATCTTGCAAATAATTCTAATTTAGTTAATCATTTTTCCCATGAAAGTCATCATCCCATGTTATCAGCTAATGAACTCACAACAAATACTACTTTCCATTATCTTTTTTATTATTACATTTTATTCGCTTTATTTACTTTACTTAGTTAACTGAACCAAACCCCCAACGCACTCTTTAAAAACCTGTACTAGAAAGTAACGATTGATTGGATCACCTCCGTTTCAATTCAGTTTCTCTTTAAGAATGACTATAGGTCATACTTACCATCTACTAGCCCTTGGTTCAGTATTAGTAAGTCTTACTTAGACCCCAACAAATATAAATTTAAAACACCCACCGATTGGCGTTGTGATCATTCGCGTTTGCGACGGTCGGAGCGCCAACAGTGAACCACGTCTCCGTCATCCTTAAGTGTTACATATATGCTAGCTTCCCTTTTATTTTATGTTTTAGTAGTTTAATAAATTAGAAAACCAAATACAAACCTACCCACTTGTCTAAAACCCCATCTTAATTACTAAGTTATCCGAACGAGCTCTCCTTCAATTCTGCCATCGTGAGGAACGACCCTGGATCATCCTTACCACGTACTAGCATCAGGTACTTATACCTAGTAGTAGTAAGTTGTTCGGAAGGTTTAGGTCCCGACAATTATAAATTTTGAAACTACCACCGGTGCGCCGTGAGCGTGACGTCCGCAACGGTAGGAAGTGATTCCTGGACCGACCGTTCGGGGCGCAGCAACGGACTTGCAAGAACAACTTCAGAGCACCTTCTGAACTACAAGGCAGAATCGAGAGATAGTCCATTTGAATTGATTACGACAATATTCAATCATTTCATGAGAATCTATCCACCTCGATATACTTTCCCGAAACCTAGGGCCCACAACATCAACACAGTGGATCCCATGGATGCATCAATCTCCATCTAGCCAGGAGAAAAGAAGTCGAGCTCTCGACTTTAAAAGAGCACTTCTCGAGAGGCAACCCATGTTTCACACTTGGATATACGAAGAAGTTTTTAGAACTGTCCGACACATCAAATTTTCGGCGTCAGAAATGAAGAAAGTATATCCAACATGTTCACACCTACGAGACCAATCACAAGGAAACATGATCGAGAGTGAACCCAGCATGATTAAGTTCGGCAAACGCATACCATGGAACACTATAAATACCGGGGAGTACTTCTATACCAGTCTCGTTCTTTCGTTATAAATATACCATATCCAGTATGCTTATCACTAAGTGTGGGATTCAAACCCAACACACACTGCTAAAAGAATACGTCTTAGATGTTTCAAATCCTATGCGTGGGATCTTTACCCCAGTCAGAACTTAGAATAACATCGAGGACGATGTTCCTTTAAGTGTGGGATAGTAGTAGTTACACAACTGTAAAATGGATAATGGTATATGCTTGATTCTAAACTCGCTGCTCTTTAGACCACCCTTCTCCAAAAAGTAACTCAAAAATTTTACGCAAATTTTTTCAAAATTGAGTTAAAAATATGTTGAAAATGAAAATTTTAAACAAAGAATGGTTTACTTTGGGGGAAGAAGGATAAATAAAATACGAACTAATTTGGAGAATTAGTTTAGAAATCCCATAAAGAGCATCGCATGACTAGGCACACAACAAACCAACTTTCGATTCGTGAGGTATCTTGAGCCATATAAAGCATTCACTTTTAATGTTTCACTTATTTGATTCTTGAGTGTGTCGATGTATACGTTTAGAATCAGAACTTGCTCCTGTAATGCATTTCAAATCCGAACTGGTGAGTAAAAAGGATATCGAATCACATCATTCTTAAACCCATCCATACACCCAAAAAAAATACGTTATCCCTACCCTCTCAAAAGCATCCCTCAAACTTCATAGTAAGTTCCAAAGATGAAAAGAAAGAAGCTACAAGGATATGACATCGAAAAAAAATCAGAAGAAAAGAAAGTCAAATGGAGAAAAAGACTCATTCCAAAAATCATAAGAAAAGGGCGTCAATCCTCCCAAATTTCCAGCTTTCCTGTTCATCAAAAAGAAACCCGTGAAAAACCAACACAAACCCCTCTCATATCACCAACACTCCACTCCAAAAACCTTACATCCCTCCTCCTAGAATGATTGTGGTTAGATTGACTTCTCTCTCACCTAAGAGGTAACGATTTGATTCTCGATCAAGCCTATGACGATAAACAATATACGACTAGCATTCAGAGTGATTGATAATATTAGAATAGGAAACCCTAAACACTTTGAGTGATTGGAGTGACCACCTTGAGAGGATCGCCTAGTCATGTATCCAAGATCAAAGATCAAAAGCATGCTCCCAAAGATTACAACCCTACCTTTTCAAAAACATGAATATTTTATTTATTCAATACCCCCACAGTAAAAAGTTCCGCCTTAAAATATTTCATTATCTACTTATCTTTAACCATGCTTAAAATTCGAGTTTGCTTGAGGACAAGCAAAGTTCTAAGTGTGGGATACTTGATATCGCGTAAAAAGACATATTTTTACCCTCGATGTCTCTCTCATTCTTGGAACAATATTCGGCATTTAGACTCAAATAATGCGCAAATCAATGAAACTTTGCCAAGAAGGTCAAAATGAAGTTGCATGAGAAAAATCAAGCAAAACGGACAAAAAACGAAGATTCCACGCACAGTTGAATATTCAAGGCATCCGAGACAAGATTTTAGATAAAATACCCATCACTAAGATTTCTCTTATCCAATATCTCCGTTTTCAAATTATGAATCTAACAGAAGAAGAATCAACAAAAACGGATGAAGAATGAAGATTCTACGTACGCCGGAAGATACAAATGTTTCGCACGAGACATTTAAAGATCAGAGAAACAATTAAGAGATTTCTTTTCATCAAAGTCTTCATTTTTGAAAAACGAATCCAACGCAAAAAGAATCGATGAAAACGGATGCATAACAAAAAAGATACGCACGAATCAAGAAACGAGTAAAAGACGGCGAACTGGGACGGCAGCCTGTCAGCCGCCGCCGGCCACCATGGTGGCGGTGCCGGATTCCCCTCCCCCATCTCCCGGTCACTTTTTCATCCTTGCTCGTACTCGCCTGGTATACGTGCTAGACCTTTCCGCAACTTTAGGGTACATGTGCTAGACCTTTCCACGCTTTAGGGTACATGTGCTACCACCTTTTTCACCTTTTGCTAAGATATGCCCCAAGTTGCTAAAGTGCACCGAAATTCAAGTATAAATAGGTGCCTTTGGTTCATTTGAAACACACACCATTCCTATCACACCATTCTTAGAACAATACTTCTACTTAGTTATTGGTTCTACTTTCTCTCTCTCTATCTTCTTACTCTAAATTAGTTTTAGGCTAGCATAGGAGCTTATTTAGAATAGAAGGAAAGTGTGGAACGCATTGTAATCTTTGGAGTACGCTTGCAATTGTGTCAATTAATTCTTTCTATCCTTATCTATCTTAATTAATTACTTTTATATTGATTATGCTAGATTTAGTTATTGCCATCGTTATAAGATTCAGTTTTGTCTAGTACCATTAGATTTTATTCCCGTTCATATGAAAGTATTATTAAACCATAATTAAGATTTTGCTTCTTATTCTAAATACTTTATAATGTTACCATAACCTAGCTCCTGGTGGGACATGCTAATGGAACTTTAATTAGTAGGGAATCTAGTGTTTACATCACAAGTATCTAAGAGTAACAATTAACAAATATCTTTTAAGACAGTTTCTTCAAGCATCATCCCATAACTTAATTAACGAAGTCTCAGCAAACACTATCTTTCTCTTATCTGCTTTATCTTTTATTTTAATTTCGCTTTTATTTTTTTACCTGCCTAAGTTAGTTAATAGTAAAACCAAAACTCCCCCAATATTTTATAAACCCTTCACTAGTCTGGAAGCCCTCATCTATAACGCCTTAATTTCAATTCAGTCGGTTTGAAGAATGACTCTAGATCATACCTACCACTTGCTCACCCTTAGGATTAGCATTGTTAGGAAAAACTTATGCCCTGCAATTACAAATTTAAAACATCCACTGATCGCCGTCACCAGTAGCCGGTGCAACGACAAGGGTAAAATCCTTACCGACCACTGATGACGCATCAAGTTTTTGACGCCGCTGCCGGGGAACCAACTGTACGATCCATAGGCGTCAAGATGAACTTACTCGCTAGTGAACCCTTAGGATTAATTGTTTTCCTTAGACCCCTACATCTTTCTTTATTTTTCCTTCCTTTTACTACTTTCACAGATTATGTTATCCCTATCCACTCAACTAGTCAACCACCTGTGTGACACCCACCAAATTAGGACTAGCAATTAGTGCCTAATCATTTTATAATACATGTAATTAGTTATTTGTTAGGCTAATTGTATGTATCACTATGTATATTGCTATATATATATACATACGCGATTTAATTAAATCGTGCATTTTCGATTCGGATGAAATTCGAACACCTCAAATATGGACGTTGGTGACATGTTTTCATAAATAATGTAAATCCATTTAGTAATTAAATAGTCATTAATTACTATGTATTATTATAGTATAATAATAAACTAAAACCATTCCGTTTTATATAAAACGTAACGTGCGCGAGAAAATGCGTAAATCAAGCCCGATACTTGAACGAAACCCAAAATATATTTTGGTAACCAAAATGAGCATTTTTAAAATATTATGTCATCCCGAATAACATTTACATGTCGAAAATAACTCACGAGAAATCAAACGTTGGTTATTAACTTTTAAACCGCACGATTAACATTTAAATAACTAACAAACGTAACCCGAACTCGAGAGACACGTCATGGGCCCAAACTTCACTTGGGTCAAACCCAATTCGGCCCAGACCAAGCCCGAACCCAGCCCATTGATTGGCCCAAGCCCTACCCCTTAAATTCCCTAACCCTCTCCCATTTCTTTCATTCCCATTTCACTTTCACACACACACCTCACCTAAATCTCTTTCTTTCTCTGCTCTCCTCTCCAAAAACGGTCATACACCTCTTCCAAACATCACCAAGTAAGACCATCATCATCTATCACCTCTAGGGTCGGATTTCACTAAGAAGAACACAACCGAGCTACTGCAGCGCCTTTCCTTGCAGTTCGACGACCAATAGATCAGTTTCCACTTGGTATAAATACCTCCTCTTTCACTAGATCTACTTTCTTAACGTTAATATACATGCTAGTGCTTCATATCTACTGATTTATGTCCAAAACAAAGCTTAAAATCGTTAAGAACATGCAGAAAACCGTTGGGTAATAACATTACCCACTGGATAATAGTTTAGATTGGATTAGATCGGGCATAAAGAGACCTTCCCTTAATGAAACCTAACGTTTCTTAAGCCTAAAATCAACCCCAAAATGTCTAGTTTCAAATATTCAAGCTTCATGTTCTAACTCAGCCGCTTTATATTTTTAAAATGAAGAAGAAAAGTACATATGCAGTCTGAGTTTTCAGACTGAAAGTTTGGTCAAAAGGAAAATGGAATATCTTGAGATATAGGACGACATAAGATCTGAAACCACTTGGAAAATCTTCATTTTTGTGTTAGCTTTAAATCCCCTACTTGCACTTTTTGTGAAGTTTTATATAACTCAAGTTATGATCAGATTAGTGGACATGTATCACTGAAAATAGCTGCTGGAACACTCGTACTATGCGATTTTATTTCTTAAGTTGTGTTTAGTCTTAGAGTTCATAAAAATATGTTTCAGAAAGTTAAGACATAGGGGAATAACACGTAAATTTTATGGGATGTGTATTCGAACGTTTACTTGGTCAAATAACGTGTACAAAGTCGTGTACTTTTAGAAAATATAAACAGTAGGGTTGTTTTCATATTCGCATTAAAAACGACACTTGCAAGTTACCAATGACCACAAAACTAATTTCCTACAAGTATTATAGTATAATAGGTGTCGTGTAAAAGTTTCGAGTCAAACCGAGCATTTTTGACCAAAGTCTTATTTTGAAAAATCTAAACAACCCGATTTAGCGACACTAACACTGAGTGTCGCACTTATGCGACACTACCTAGCGACACTAACTTAGTGTCGCAACTCAATGTCGCTAGTTAGAGGTCGCAGCTTAATGTCGCAAAACTAGTGACACTGACCTCAGTGTTGCTACTCAGTGTCGCACCTTAGCGACACTACCCTAGTGTCGCCTCCTAATCAAAATTCATAGGATCCATGCGACACTGATCTAGTGTCGCAACCTCTAGGAGTGTCGCATAATAGTGTCGCATAACACAGAATGTACAAAACTATATTTCCTCATTAAGCCTCGATTTCGCGCAACGTTACTAAACTGTATATGACACTACATGAACATACAACTACCAATACTCAACAAGCATACAAAAATAATAATAACTTCATTTCGGATTATTTTAACGTAATGTCACCAACGGGCCACGCATGTTACTAAACACAACGATAACAAAACATTGGACATAACTAGTTGAAGGTTACGGATTCGGAGAACCTACTTGCTGATTTTACATGAACATGAACATGGATGTTCTTTCGAGACATCTACTCATATAACCTTATATGTCTAGGACATTAGAAGGTTACGGGTTCGGAGAACCTACTTGCTGATTTTAGCACACAGACATACGTTTATTGATTTAAACGCTTGCTCTCAAGACTCAGGTGAGTCTCATGGCCCCTCTTTTACTGTTTTTCACTCAGGGGTGGGATACATTGCGCTATTTGTTTTACATATGAACGCAAGTACTAAAATCTCGATATGTACTACATGAGTTTTCACACTAATCATTTTTAAAGCCCTCCATAGCATAGTTTGGTAATAGTTTTGTAGCTTGAATGTTAGTGTATGGTACCATATGGGATTGACAATCCCCGTCCGGGTTAGCAAGCACTAACTGGTCAAACGGACGCATTATCATTTGTTCATACGAGTGTAGATTAGTCACTCGTAGGGAGGCACCCTCAATCAGGCACTTCATTGTGATCCTGACACCTCAGTTAAGCTCAGACTATGTGCTCATGGCTGTATATACACTCATTTATTTATTTGCTTCATTGCAAATCATGATACTAAATCTTGCGGTTCATACACATTGCTTTATTATACAAACTTGTGAGCTCATCAGCGTTAACTGACCTTTTTAGCATGTATCTCAGGTACCCAGCAGTAGATTTGATCTGCCCATCAGGATGCATATTAGCTCGAGTCTCCATGCAAACCTCAGATATTTCATTGCATTATTAGATTTTGTATAGCTAATTATGTTTTTAAATCTCTCATATTACGAACACGAGCTAATGTAACCATCTTAATTGATGTAAACTTTTGATTTATCAATGTAATGTTTAAAACGACGCATATAGAGTCGTTCATTATACCTTGTGTGTTTTGATTATTGATTAGTAGCACCCCAAAGTATGCTTCCACCAAACAGTAAATTTGGGGGTGTTACAGATTGGTATCAGAGCCAGGTTATAGTGAACTAGGTTGCATTTACTGGGCCTAGACTATGACCGTTAGGCAACATTTCTTTATTAGGTACAATTGGTTCAGGGATTACATCATACAAGTTTAATTTAACATAGCCTAATCAACTATGTACAATTAAATAAAGATGATGTAAGAGCTGAAACGGTTATATTAAACAGGAATACACTAGTTGACTCTGACCACGAGAGAAACCGGGACTTATACTTGTTTATGCTAGACATTTTCTAGGCTATAGTGTATTATATGATATGATATGAAAAAAGCCTCACTTGTTAAACATTCTGACCACAGAAATGGCAGACTCATCATCTAGACAAACAGCAAGTACACCATCATCTCTCTCTCGCTCACGTCGCAGCCACTAAGAGCCACTGGTGGCTAGACACACTCATAACTCACACCGAGCTAGACCGTACCATAACCCTGCCGTCACATCAGGCGTGTCTGCTTTAGATCACCATCGAACCCTTGCTCACCAGTGGAGCTGGTTACCGACGGCTATTGGTACATGGAGAATTGAAGAAAACATTAAAATCCCGGCTGATATTGGAGGATACTCAGCCATGGAACTTTCCCCTTACACCCAAAAATCAATGCACCTTACCATACCAGTGTTGGCCGCTAGATTACATCGACACGAGAGACAATTTCGTGACCCTGGGTCTGGAACTTCAGGACACTCGCGAGAACTAGAGACTCACGGCTCTGGAACGTATCAATCAAGTCTCTGAAGACCATGAAAATACGGTTAACAACATGGACGTCCTACACGACCGATTAGTGGAAAGAGGAATTGAAGTTGAACTCTTACACCACAGATTGGAGCATTGTGAACAACGCTTACAAGAAGCAGAGGAATACTCGAGAATGTTGGTACAACAACTAGCTTTGGCAGAAGATAATGCCAGACAAACCAGCAGGCTTGCGACCACTGTGGATCACCTTGTGACCCTTATGTCATGAGTAAATCTGCGCCAAGTTTAGTGTAGTACTTATCTTGTAATCTATCTAGCTATCTATGTAAGACTCTCATAATTCGTCAGGATGTATCAATTCCCGACATCTTTTGTAATCTCCATATTATGTAATCTTTTGAAAACTCGTACCTTGTATCCAACTTTGTTATCTAATGAACTATGATTATCACTTCCTGCTGTTGTATATTAACTCCTCATATATATACACATGTGATGTATCATAACCTTATGAAACGTCTCATTTTATCTTCTTTCTTGTTTATTCTAGCATCATGCCTCCAAGACGACAAACGTTCACTACTGCTGAATTGGATAGACTGATTTCCCAAAGGGTGAATGAAGCCCTAGCTACTCAAAATACGCCACCAAATAGTGGCTCACGACCAAATCAGAGCAGCGAAAACACGACCAACAACACTCCTCCAGCCAAACCCTGTTCATAAAAGGACTTCCTGAATTGCCAACCGCTACACTTCAAGGGCACCGAGGGTGCCATTGGTTTGTTACGCTGGATGGAGAAAATGGAGTCAGTCTTCCGAATCTGTAACTGCCCTGAGGACTACAAGGTCAAGTACTCCACATGCACCTTCTTAGATGGTGCCTTGACTTGGTGGAATACCTATGCCCAAACTGTGGGCATTGACACTGCCTTCTTGAATCCTTAGGAAGATCTGAAAAGAATGCTGAAGGACGAGTACTGTCCTAGAGACGAAATCCAGCAACTAGAGAATGAATTATGGCACCTCACCACCCAAGGCAATGACATTTCCGGATATACCACCAGGTTCAACCAATTGGCACTGCTTTTCCCATCCCTTGTTGACCCGGAATACAAACGAATCAAATGCTACATCTGGGGACTTCCCCCACGTATTCAAGGTATGGTCACTACTTCCAACTCCATGACCATTCAGGGTGCCGTCCGTATGGCACATAATCTCATGGCATAAGTGGTCCGTCGGGGTACACCAACTACCAACAACAATCCAAATCAGTCTGGGGACAACAACAAACGCAAATGGTCTGGGAACAACAACAACACTCAATCATCAAAGAAACTTGACACCGTCAAGGCCTACTCTTCTGGGCCAGAACCCAAAAAGGGCTACACTGGAAACAAGCCCTATTGTTCTAAGTGCTGCAGACATCATAGGGGTCCCTGCGGTACACCATGCACTACTTGTCAGCGCTATGGGCATATGGCAAAAGACTGCAAGTCTAACACCACCAACACCAGCACCACCACCAATCAACCTAGAGCCTGCTTTGAGTGCGGCAACCCTGGGCATTTCTGGAGTGAATTCCCAAAACTGAAGAACAAGGGCAACAGTACTGCTAAAGGTAGAGCCTTCGTTCTGAATTTAGGGGAAGCCCGTCAAGACCCGAATGTGGTCTCGGGTACGTTCCTCCTCAACAACTTAACTGCCTCTGTTCTATTTGATACTGGTGTTGATAGAAGTTTTGTATCTGATGAATGATGTCCACTACTTGATATCACCCCCGTTGCATTAGATGCTAAGTACGTTCTAGAGTTAGCTAACGGAAAACTCATTGAAACCGATAGTGTGATACCCAATTGCACTTTAAACCTCGCTGACGAATTGTTTTCATTCGATCTTATACCCGTCGAGATTGTAAGTTTCTACATCATTGTTGGCATGGATTGGCTGTCCAAGCACCGTGTTGAAATCATCTACTTCGATATAATTGTTCGTATCCCTCTCACCGCCGGTGGTACTCTAATCATACAAGGGGAGACCGGTGGGACGAGACTGAATATCATATCATGCATGAAAACCTGAAAGTACATGAGAAAAGGGTACCAGGCCATCATCGCACACATCATGGAGAAAAAATCAGAGGAGAAACGACTTGAGGATGTGTCAATCGTTCGAGACTTTCCAGAAGTCTTTCCTGAAGACTTTCCTGGCCTTCCGCCACCCAGAAAAGTTGAGTTCTCAATCAACCTTGTGCCCGGTGCAGCACCTGTGGCACGAGCACCATACCGTTTAGCGTCGTCCGAACTTCAGGAGTTGTCCACTCAGTTACAGGAACTCCTGGAAAAAGGGTTCATCCGACCAAGCTCTTCGCCTTGGGTCCTGTTCGTCAAAAAGAAAGACGGTTCTTTCCGCATGTGCATTGATTACAGAGAATTGAACAAATTAACCATCAAGAACCGTTATCCACTTCCTCACATCGAAGATTTATTCGACCAACTTCAAGGATCAAGTTCCTATTCCAAGATCGATCTGCGATCTGGATATCATCAATTACGAGTTCGCGATGTTGATATTCCAAAAACAACTTTCCGAACTCGTTACGGGCATTATGAGTTTCAAGTCATGCCCTTTGGTTTAACAAACGCACCGGCTGTATTCATGGACCTAATGAACCGAGTGTGTAAACCATATCTCAACAAGTTTATCATTTTCTTTATTGATGACATTCTTATCTACTCGCGCGATGTTGGTGCATTTTGTGTGTCAGTCACTTGGTCTACATTTGTACTTGTCAAAGTCAATTAGTCTTAATATGTGATGTGGTTAGTGTGTATATGCGAGTTTGTAAATGAATAGTGAAATAGACAATGTACACAATATACTGTTCATGCGACACAGAGCTTGTGTCGCAAGGGTCACAATAGCGACACAAGTTGTGTCGCTAGTAGGTCTAGACAGTTATAAATAGAGGAGTTATAATTCATTTCAAGGTTGATCAAACCCTAGAGAGTGAGAGAGAGTTCGTGAGGCAGAGAGAAAGAGTCTGTAATCGATATATTTCAAGTGTTAATATATACAAGATTATAGATATTGTGTTTGTTTAATTGATTAAACGTACAATATTCTTTTTGGATTCCGCACATTCGATTGAAGTGACGATCTGATTAGGTCCGGTACAGGGGTCCTACACGCGATGAACAAGAACACGCGCAACACCTCAAAACCATCCTAGAGCTACTCAAGCATGAAGAGTTATATGCCAAATTCTCTAAGTGTGAATTCTGGATGCAAACTGTACAATTCCTTGGAAACGTGATTGACAGTCAAGGAATTCATGTTGATCCATCAAAAAAATCGATGCTATCAAGTGCTAGCAAGCACCAACAACGCCGACTGAAGTACGCCAATTCTTAGGTCTTGCTGGGTACTATCGGTGCTTTATCGAAAATTTTTCAAAAATAGCTCAGCCCCTTACAATCCTCACTCAAAAAGAAAAGAAATTCAACTGGACTGACAAACAAGAGTCGGCATTTCAATTGTTAAAACAAAAGCTTTGCAGTGCACCTATCTCATCCTTACCCAAAGGCAACGATGACTTCGTGGTATACTGCGATGCTTCACAACAAGGTCTCGGCTGTGTGCTCATGCAACGAGACAAAGTTATTACCTACGCCTCTCGACAACTGAAAGTTCATGAAAAGAACTACACCACACATGACCTCGAATTGAGAGCTATCATTTTTCCTCTCAAGATCTGGAGACACTACCTCTATGGCACAAAGTGCACTATCTTCACCGACCACAAAAGTCTCCAACACATATTCGACCAAAAGGATCTCAACATGAGACAACGTCGCTGGGTCGAGTTGCTTACCGATTATGATTGTGAGATCAATTACCATCCGAGTAAGGCAAATGTTGTTGCCGACGCCCTCAATCGAAAAGAACGCACGAAACCACTTTGAGTCCGAGCCCTCGGTATCACAATTCACAATGATCTCATCACTCAAATCCTTACCGCTCAACTCAAAGCACTAAAACCTGAAAACATAAAAAATGAGGCCTTGCGTAACATGGAAAAACAATTCGAAACCAAACCTAATGGGGTTAAATATTTCGCAAACCGAATCTGGTTACCATGTTTCAGGAATCTCCGAGACTTGATAATGGACGAAGCTCACAAATTCAAATACTCTATTCATCCTGGATCCGACAAGATGTATCATGGCATTAGGGAACTATACTGGTGGCCAAACATGAAAGCTGAAATCGCCACCTATGTCAGCAAGTGCCTCACGTGCTCAAAAGTCAAAGTCGAGTACCAGAAACACTCCGGTTTACTACAACAACCGGATATCCCCCAATGGAAATGGGAGCAAATCACCATGGATTTTATCACCAAACTCCCAAAAACCCCGAGCGGTTGCGACACCATTTGGGTGATCGTTGATCGGCTCACAAAATCTGCTCATTTCCTTGCTATAAAAGAAACCGACAAAATGGAACGTCTCACACGGATGTATCTGAAAGAGATTGTGTCCCAAAACGGAGTTCCTATCTCTATTATCTCGGACAGGGATAGTCGTTTCACATCTCAATTCTGGAGATCATTGCAAAATTCCTTGGGTACTCGTCTGGATATGAGTACCGCCTACCATCCACAAACCAACGGTCAAGTGAACGCACAATTCAAACACTGGAAGACATGCTACAGGCCTGTGTAGTTGATTTTGGTACTAATTTGGAACATCACTTACCATTGTGCGAATTCTCATATAACAACAGCTACCATACCAGTATTGGAGCTGCACCATTCGAGAATCTCCATAAGTTTGTATGCATGCGACTCGAGCTACTAGTCCTGAGGGTGTGCAGTCTTATTGCTATGGTAAACCTGAGATAGATGCTAAAAAGTGTCAACCAAAAGGTTGGTGAATCTTACAGGTTTAGTAAAGTAAATCAATTATGAACCACAAGTAAGTACCAGTAATGCTCTCGAGCATAGTGAGTAAATCAGTACGTCAACACAGTTACCATGAGCTCACAAGTTGAAGCTTAACAGTGTAGTGTGAATGGTACAATCAAGTACAGTATCACGTACCCCTGTGAGTGCTATCCAAAGACTCATATGTAACAAATACTAATATACCTGTTTCTACGGTGTAATCCGTGGTGGCGCTACCACCCTAGGCATGAATTGTCAGTTCCAAATGGATCCATTTACTAGTAATCACGCTTAAATCCATAAATAATAACTTATGATAGGAGGCGTTTCAGTGGATAAAAGTAACTCATGTTATGCGTGTAAAAGTAGTGTAAACAGTTCAGTACTTGTGTTCATACGTAAAACGGTAGAAAAAATATCACCCCAAAGTAGAAAACAGTAAAAATGGGGTTGTAAGACTCACCTGAGTCTAGCAAGTATTATACTTTCGTGTAAGCGAATAAGTATCCCGGATGTAAGTCGGTAGTGTCGGATGTAATTCCGTAAGTTGGTTCTCCGAACCCTACAACCTTCTGGCGTCCGAAACACACAAGGTTGTAAGGAAGTAAGTAAGTTGATGTCACGAAGGATCACCCATGTTAGTTGTCCACTCAACTAGAAAATGTCCAAGTATTTGTTTGTACATTTGTAATCATTTTGTAAATAAGTGTGGCCCGTTGGTGATGGAGGTGTAATAATAATTCAAATATTATTATTATGTAATTCATCGTGTTTGTATACCTTGTAAAGCATATACATAAGTTGGTTATTTGTAACGTGACGTGTAACCGTCATTAAGATGTAAGTTCGTGCGAGTGTAAGCTCGTCTTATAAACAATTAGTTCGAGTGTAAGCTCGTGGTAGAGTGGGTGTAATCCTATCTACGTGTATGTGTAATCTCATATGTAGTTTCGAGTGTAATCTCGTATGGATATCAACACGTGCGAGTGTAATCTCGTAAGTGTAGTTATTGATTCGAGTGTAAGCTCGTATGCGTTCAAGTTGTAGCGTATACTTCCAAAAGTATATGTATATCATGTAAGTGTAGTGTCGTATAAAGTATAGTTGTTGTATGTATTCAATACTTGGTATAAAAAGTATTTTCAAGTTCCTGTTTTATGCGACACTGCATGCGTCACTGCATGCGACACTGCATGCGACACTGAGGTGTGGGTTGCGACACTAGGGTTAGTGTCGCTAAATGTTGAAATCAGAAGTGATGCGACATTAGGGTCAGTGTCGCAATATGCGACATTCAGAAGTTATGCGACATAAGTGCTAGTGTCGCAGTATGCGACATTCAATTTTTAAGTGCGACATTAAGGTCAGTGTCGCTATGTGCGACACTCGAGATTTATGCGACATTATTAATAGTGTCGCAGTATGCGACATTCAGGTGCTCATGCGACATTGGGCTTAGTGTCGCAGTATGCTACACTCAGATGCTAATGCGACATTGGGTCTAGTGTCGCAGTTGGGTTTGGCCCTCCTCCAACACTACCGGCTGTTTGGTTTTCAAGTGTCGGGTTTGTGGTCAAATGGCCTCGGTTTGACCCGAAACTTTTACCCAAGTCTTAAAAAGGTGTAAGGAGCTTAGTAAAATTGTTGGTTCGTGTTGAGGTTAACCCAAAGTTTCGGTTTTGTGAAATGACAAAAACAGCCCCTTGGAGCTTCGGTTCCAGATTTTTAACCCGAATCAACCCCCGATCTCACCCATTTCTAATCCGAATCAAGACTAACCAAAAATCACACATATTCTCCTAGGCGTCTTGTTTATTTCTGCACTTTATGATACTTTTATAAGTTCATTTACTATTTTAAACAAAAATAAATATGAAGAGTGGTCAGATTTGGTCCAAAACAGACCTTCGTTCAAAGATCGAGTTATACAAAAAAATCCGTGTATTTCTGGAAGTGGCCAAAGAATAACTTTTTGTCGAAGACAAAAATATCAAACTTTTCCAAATGGTCTCATACATTTATTTATCTTAGAACTCAATTTGTAGCCGAAATAGTGAGACACACTTTCTGGGCAGATTTATGTGTTTTGTGTTTATGTTCATAAAAACGATTTTGAGTTAGTTTTGGACATTTCTTGGTTGAATGAGCATATAGACATGTTAATAAGTAGTAACCAAGTAAATCTAAGAAAATTTCAAGAGTTCTTACAAGGAAATGATGGAGAGATGAAGAAACAAAGCCGAAGACTCGTTTATCGCGTTTTCTTGATTTCCGGCGTGGTGGTTCATGGTGGACTTGTAGTGGATCAAGGGTGGTTGTTGGAGGTTGTTGGGTGGCTGTTCTTGGCTGCTGGAAGTTGTGGAATGAGAGAGAGAAGGGAGAGAATAGGTGATAGGGTGACTTGGTGGGAATGGGGGTATGGTGTGGATGTATGGAGTATGTAAGTCACCAAAGAAAGGAAAAAGGGAGGTATGGTGCCCCATATTGCAGCAGATTTTCGTGGGTCCCACCCACATGTGGGTGTTTAAATCTTGCTCCCAAAGTTACGTCACGTGCGGTTCTCATTTACCCGTTCGTTTCGTTGTTCGTTTAATCGCGTAACGCATAATATGTTACGTTTCGTTAATAATTTAAAACTTGATATTTTTAGTAAAAGTTTTAGCCATATAATATACTTTAAGTCACTAAAATATAGTTCGGGTTTTCGTTTGGTCGTCGGTTGCGAATCGTGCGTTTGTTTGAGTCGTGTAACGTTTTTAAACGTTATAATTGTACGCGTGCAATCGCGATATTTTTACTTGGAGTATTTTATCAAAATGCTTAATAATGACTTATAAAAATATAACTTGAGTTTATTTGGCGTGTCGGGCGCGTTTCACGCGTTTTCATTGCGTACGGAGTGTTTTATACGATATTTAATACGTGTATAATATTCTCGCAATATATTAAGGTAAATAATGTTTGCTTGGATAAATCCACACTATTTTAAATAGTTTGTCACCAACGTCCATTTATAAACAGTGTCAGACCTCATCCGGTTCGTGAGTGTACGATTTAAACAAATCGCGTTTGCATGTTTATAATTACACAAAATGTTACATATATTTAGATTAATGTAAACTAAATACACGTAATTACAAGTAGTTTAGGCACTGATTACAGTCCTAAATTAGCGGGTGTGACATTCTCCCCTTGTTAGGAGAATTTCATCCCAAAATTAGCTAGTACTCACGGTGTGAGTAGGGTCTGTAAACAAGTGTGGATATTTCTTTCACATTTGGTATTCCCATTCCCAAGTGAATTCAGGACCATGACTCGAATTCCACCAGACTTTTACAATGGGAATACGACTCTGTTTTAAGCGTTTGACCTCACGGTCCATAATTTCCACGGGTTCCTCGACAAAGTGTAGTTTGTCGTCAATGTGTATCTCATCAAGATGTATAATCAGTGTCTCATCAGACAGACAGTTTTTGAGATTCGAAATGTGAAAAGTAGGGTGCACGCTACTGAGTTCAGAAGGAAGCTGCAGCCTGTATGCTACTGAACCAATCCTTTCAAGGATTTCGAACGGACTAATGTGTTTGGGATTCAGTTTCCCACGTTTGCCAAAACGGATGATGCCTTTCCAAGGCGATACTTTCAGGAGTTCTCGATCCCCAACCTGGAATTCGAGGTGTTTGCGTCTCACATCAGCATAGCTTTTCTGACGATCACGCGCAACTTTCAGTCGGTTTTGTATGCCGACGATCTTTTCAGTGGTTTCGTGAATGATTTATGGACAAGTGAGTTGTGTATCCCCCACCTCGGTCCAACATATGGGTGATCGACACTTACGACCATAAAGTGCCTCGAAGGGTGCAACCTTAATGCTGGTGTGATAGTTGTTGTTGTATGAAAATTCACACAACGGTAAGTGATTTTCCCAGTTTTTACCGAAGTCAACTAGGCAAGCTCGTAGCATATCCTCCAGTGTTTGTATAGTACGTTTGCTTTGGCCGTCAGTCTGTGGGTGGTAAGCAGTACTCATGTCCAAACGAGTACCAACAGATTTTTGTAGCGATTGCCAAAAGCGAGAAGTGAATCGACTATCTCTATCAGAGATAATTGAGATGGGTACGCCGTGTCTTGACACGATCTCTTTTAGGTAGATCCATGTCAAACATTCTATCTTGTCAGTTTCCTTGATGGCCAGGAAATGAGCAGATTTCGTGAGATGATCCACGATCACCTAAATGGTATCGCAACCGCTCGGTGTTTTTGGGAGTTTGGTAATGAAGTCCATGGTGATCTGCTCCCATTTCCATTGAGGGATTTCCGGTTGTTCCAGCAACTCGGAAGGTTTCTGATATTCAGCTTTAACCTTGGAATAAGTAAGGCACTTGCTAACATAGGTTGCAATGTCAGCTTTCATGTTAGGCCACCTACACAACTGTTTGATGCCATGATACATTTTGTCGGCGCCAGGGTGGATAGAGTATCTAGACTTGTGAGCCTCGTCCATCACCAAGTCTCGTAGGTTCCCAAAACTTGGTAACCAGATCCTATTAGAGAAGTATTTGGCCCCGTCAGGTTTGGTCTCAAACTGTTTATCCATGCCTCGCAAGGCCTCGTGTTTCACATTTTTAGTTTTAAGTGCTTCGAGTTGAGCGGTAAGAATTTGGATTATGAGATCGTTGTGTATAGTCATAGTAAGTGCTCAAACACGGAGGGGTTTCACTCTTTCCTTACGACTTAGGTCATCGGCCACAATGTTGGCTTTGCCCGGACGGTAACGGATTTCGCAGTCGTAATCGGTAAGTAATTCGACCCAACGGCGTTGTCTCATGTTTAGGTCTTTTTGGTCGAAGATGTGTTGGAGACTCTTGTGATCAGTGAAGATTGTACACTTGGTACCATACAAGTAGTGTCTCCAGATTTTAAACGCAAATACAACTGCTCCCAACTCTAGGTCATGAGTGGTGTAATTCTTTTCGTGGACCTTGAGTTGTCGAGAGGCGTAAGCAATAACTTTTTCTCGTTGCATCAGCTTGCAACCAAAACCTTGGTGTGAGGCGTCATAGTACACCATGAAGTCATCGTTACCCTCGGGTAAGGATAGGATAGGTGCACTACAGAGTTTCTGTTTCAGTAATTGAAAGGCTGACTCTTGTTTTTCAGTCCAGTCGAACTTCTTCTCTTTCTGAGTCAGTGTAGTGAGTGGTTGAGCTATTTTTGAAAAATTCTCAATGAATCACCTGTAGTATCTGGCGAGTCCTAATAATTGGCGTACTTCAGTGGATCTAGTAGGTGCTTGCCAGCACTTGATGACTTCAATTTTCGAAGGATCAACATGAATTCCTTGACCGTCAATCACGTGTCCAAGGAATTGTACAGTTTGTCTCCAGAACTCACACTTGGAGAATTTGGCATATAACTCCTCGTGCTTGAGTAGTTCTAGAATGGTTTTCAGGTGTTGCGCATGTTCTTGTTCATTGCGTGAGTAAATCAGAATGTCGTCAATGAAGACGATGACAAACTTGTCGAGGTAAGGCTTAAACACCCGATTCATAAGGTCCATGAATACTGCTGGTGCGTTGGTCAAGTCGAATGGCATCACTTGGAATTCGTAATGCCAGTAGCGAGTTCGAAAAGCTGTTTTAGGGATATCTTCCTCATGAACTCGGAGTTGGTGATAACCTGACCTTAGATCGATCTTTGAATAAAAACTCAACCCCTGAAGTTGGTCAAACAGGTCATCAATGCGAGGTAGTGGGTAACGGTTCTTGACGGTTAATTTGTTGAGTTCACGGTAGTCGATGCACATGCGAAAAGAACCGACTTTCTTTTTCACAAACAGGACCGGGGCTCCCCAAGGCAAGGAACTCGGTCGAATAAATCCCTTATCCAGGAGTTCTTGCAGTTGAATAGACAACTCCTGGAGTTCAGATGGGGCTAAACGGTACGGTGCTCGTGCCACGGTTGCTGCGCCGGGTAAAAGATCAATAGAGAATTCGAATTGTCTAGGTGGTAGAAGGCCAGGCAAGTCTTCAGGATAGACTCCTGGGAAGTCTCGAACAATAGGCACATCCTCAAGTCACTTCTCCTTCGACTGTTTCTCCGTAACGTGCACGAGGATTGCCTGGTACCCTTTTCTCAGGTACTTCTGGGTTTTCATACACGAAATGATATTCAGTCTCGTCCCACTGGTCTCCCCTTGTATGACTAGAGTTCCACCGGTGGTGAGAGTGATACGAACGATTTTCTCAAAACATATGATTTCGGCACGGTGTTTAGATAGCTAATCCATACCGACAATGATGTCGAAGCTGCCGATCTCAACAGGCATAAGGTCAATAGAGAACAGCTCATCAGCTAAGTTTAAGGTGCAGTTAGGTATTACACTGTTGGCCTCAATAAGTTTTCCATTTGCCAACTCTACTATGTACTTAGAATCTAAGGCAACAAGTGTGGTGTCAAGTAGTGAACAAAACTCTTCAGAAATGAAACTCCTATCAGCACCAATATCAAATAACATAGAAGCAGTCAAATTGTTGAGAAGGAACGTACCCGTGAGCACATTCGGATCTTGGCGGGCATCCCCAGAATTAAGTACAAAAGCTCTGCCCCGAGCGTTGTTGTTGTTGTCCTTTTTCTTGTTCTTCAGTTTGGGGCAGTCACTTCTGAAATGTCCAGCAACTCCACATTCATAACAGCAACTGGGAGTCTTGGGTTTCGTGTTGGTATCGGCAGTGTTGGTCCTGCAGTCTTTAGCAAAGTGCCTGAATCGCTTGCACTTGCTACAAGGGCAAGAACCATTATGATGAAGTTGGCACCTAGAACAGTAGGGTTTGTCCCCTTGGTATTCCTTCTTGTTATCAGAACTAGAGGTGTAGTCTTTGATGGTTTCAGGTTTCTTAGATGCTTGTTGGTTTTGATTCTAGTTGCCAGAGTTCCCAGACCACTTCCTCTTGTTGTTGTTGCCAGTGGATGGGATGGATGCTTCACGACTAATAACCATGGCCATAAGTTCATGCGCCATACGAATGGCACTCTGAATGGTAGCTAGTTTGGATGAGGCCACGTTCCCCTGGATACTCTCTGGGAGTCCGCGAATGTACCTCTGAATACGCTTGCGCTCAGGATCAACCATAGATGGACAGAGGAGAGCAAGCTGTTGGAACCTAGTGGTATAACCAATGATATCGGTTCCCTGAACCGTCAAATGCCAGAACTCCTCTTCCAGACGTTGGAGTTCCTCATTTGGACAGTACTCATCAGTAAGCTTTTTCTTCAGATCCTCCCAGGGAATTTGGTATGCAATGTCAATGCCCACTGCCTTAGCATAGGCGTTCCACCAAGTCAAAGCACCTTCAAGGAAAGTGCAGGTGGCATACTTAACCTTGCAGTCCTCGGGACAGTTGCAGATCCAGAAAAACTGATTCCATTTTCCCTCCCTTTTTGGCTGGTTCGGTGGGGGCCCACCGGGTGTGGATCTCCACTTCTTACTCCCGTGTATTCGCGTTTCGTGCAGTGTTTGTTTCCCGGTCATTTAAACGTTTAAATAATTTTATACGCGTTCAATTATAAGTTTTAAAATACGATTAATTATTCGACATTTTAGTTGAAGTTTTAACCGAATCCTTTAGAATTTAAGTTATAAAAATATAACTTATACTTGTTTCGTTTGTTTGCGTGTTAAATGTTTAAGTCGCGTAGACGTTTATTATACGATACGAAATGTAACTGAAATATTATCAAAATAATATTTTGGGTATGATATCATTATTAAATAGTTTTATATTATTTAATAAAATTGATCACCAACGTTCATTTTTTATTGAATCGAAGTCCATTCGAATTAGAGATGTGTACAATTTAATTAAATCGCATATTCGTATATATTCAACAATATATATTAAGATACATTAATCATCCTAATCTAACGACTAATTACATTCTCCCCTTGTTAAGAGAATTTCGTCCCGAAATTAAGCTCATGTCGTATGAGTAGAGTCCGTGAACAGGTGTGGGTATTTCAGTTTCATTTGGTCTTCCCGTTCCCAAGTAAATTCAGGACCACGTATAGAATTCCACTTGACCTTTACAATTTGAATTTTGTCGAGCGGTACAATCAGTGTCTCATCAGACAGACATTTCTTCAAGTTAGAAATGTGAAAGGTAGGATGCACGCTACTATGTTCGGTAGGTAGCTGTAGTCGATACGCCACTGGACCAATTCTCTCGAGTATTTCAAATGGTCCAATGACCTAGGGTTCAGTTTTCCTCATTTTCCGAATCGAATGACACCTTTCCATGGTGCCACTTTAAGAAGTACCTTGTCCCCAACCTGGAACTCAAGGTGTTTGCGTCTCACGTTAGCGTAACTTTTCTGACGATCACGTGCGGCTTTCAGCCGGTTTTGGATACCAACGATCTTCTCGGTGGTTTCGTGAATGATTTCTGGACCAGTGAGTTGGGTATCTCCCACCTCAGTCCAGCAGATAGGTGATCAACACTTACGTCCATAGAGTGCCTCGAAAGGTGCAGCCTTAATGCTTGTATGGTAGCTGTTGTTGTATGAGAACTCACACAATGGTAAGTGGTTTTCCCAAGAAATACCGAAGTCAATTACGTAGGCACGTAACATATCCTCCAGTGTTTGAATAGTTCATCGCTTTGGCCATCAGTTTGCGGGTGATAAGCAGTACTCATATCCAGACGAGTACCGAGAGATTTTTGTAATGATTGCCAAAAGTTGGAAGTAAAACAACTGTCCCTATCCGAGATGATTGAGATAGGTACACCGTGTCGTGAAATAATTTCTTTTATGTAGATGTGAGCCAAACGCTCCATCTTGTCAGTTTCCTTGATGGCTATAAAATGGGCAGATTTCGTGAGACGGTCTACAATCATCCAAATGGTATCGCAACCGCTTGAAGTTTTCGGTAGTTTGGTAATAAAGTCCACGGAAATTTGCTCCCATTTCCGTTGAGGGATTTCAGGTTGTTGGAGCAATCACGAAGTTGTTTGGTGTTCGGCCTTGACCTTGGAACAAGTTAAGCATTTATTGACGTACATGGCGATGTCAGCTTTCATGTTAGGCCACCAATACAATCCTTTGACGTCGTGATACATCTTGTCAGAACTAGGATGTATAGAGTATCGAGATTTGTGAGCTTCAGCCATCACCAAATCTCGCAAGTTTCCGAATTTGGGTAACAATACCCGGTTAGAGAAATACCGAGTTTCATCAGGTTTGATTTCAAATTGTTTATCCATGCCTTGCAAGGCTTCATTGATGATGTTTTCGGGTTTGAGTGCTTCGAGTTGAGCGGCAAAGACTTGGCTGATGAGATCGTTGTGGATGGTAGTACTGAGGGCTCGGACTCGAAGGGGTTTCACTCGTTCTTTTCGGCTTAAGGCATCGACAACTACGTTCGCCTTGCCTGGATGGTATTTGATTTCGCAGTCGTAGTCACTAAGTAACTCGACCGAACGATGTTGCCTCATGTTTAGATCCTTCTGATCGAATATGTGTTGGAGGCTTTTGTGATCGGTAAAGATAGTACTTTTCGTACCGTAGAGGTAATGTCTCCAGATTTTCAGCGCGAATACCACGACACCTAATTCTAGGTCATGTGTCGTATAGTTTTTCTCATGAATTTTTAGTTGTCGTGAGGCATAGGCAATGACTTTTTCCCGTTGCATTAACACGCAACAAAGTCCTTGATGTGAGGCATCGTAGTAAACTACGAAGTCATCGTTACCTTCGGGTAAGGACATGAATGGTGTACTGCAGAGTTTATGTTTTAGTAGTTGGAAGGCTGACTCTTGTTTGTCGGTCCAATCGAATTTCTTATCTTTCTGAGTCAGTGTCGTTAAAGGGACAACTATTTTTGAAAAGTTCTCAATGAATCGACGGTAATACCCAGCGAGACCTAAGAATTGTCTCACTTCGGTTGGAGTGGTTGGTGACTCCCAGCCCTTGATTGCTTCAAGCTTGGTGGGATCAACATGGATTCCCTGGCTGTCAATGACGTGACCAAGAAATAGAACAGTTTGGATCCAGAACTTACACTTAGAGAATTTGGCATATAACTCTTCGTGTTTGTGAAGTTCCAGAATGGTTTTCAGATGCTGAGCATGTTCCTGCTTATCGCGAGAGTATATCAGAATGTTATCAATAAACACAATGACAAACTTTTCAAGATATGGTTTGCACACCCAATTCATAAGGTCCATGAATACTGTCGGTGAATTGGTTAAACCGAATGGCATCACTTGGAATTCGTAATGCCCATAACGTGTTCGGAAAGCCGTTTTTGGAATATCATCGTCACTTGGAATTGGTTAGACCGTAGGTCGATTTTTGAGTAAACACTCGATCCCTGAAGTTGATCGAATAGGTCATCGATTCTAGGAAGTGGATACCGATTCTTTATGGTTAGCTTATTCAGCTCTCAGTAATTAATAAACATGCGGAATGATCCTTCTTTCTTTTTCACGAATAAGACCGGAGCTCCCCAGGGCGAGGAACTTGGTCGAATGAATCCTCTATCCAGGAGATCCTGTAATTGGTTAGACAACTCCTGCATTTCGGGAGGTGCTAAACGATACGGAGCTTGTGCCACGGGTGCAACTCCCGGCACAAGTTCGATTTGGAATTCGATTTGTCTGGGTGGCAGAATCCCAGGCAAGTCCTCAGGAAAGACTTCCGGGAAATCCTTCACGATAGGCACATCCTCAAGTCGCTTCTCCTCCAACTTCTTCTCGGTGACATGTGCGAGGATGGCTTGATACCCCCTTCGTAGGTATTTTCTAGTTTTCATGCACGATACAATATTCAGATTCTGTCTACCGGTCTCCCCTTGTAGGACTAAGGTTCCACCGGAGACGAGAGGTATACGAACGAGTTTGTCATAACAGACGATTTCAGCTCGGTGCTTGTATAACCAATCCATACCGATGATAATGTCAAAGCTGCTGATCTCTACAGGTATCAAATAAATGGAAAAGAGTTCACTCGAGAGATTTAGTGTACAATCACGTATAATGCTATCAGTCTCAATCAGATTGTCGTTAGCTAGCTCTACAATGTACTTAGCATCTAAGACAGTAGGAGTGGTGTCAAGCAAAGGGCTAAATTTCTCAGAATTGAAGCTTCTATCGGCACCGGTATCAAATAATACCGAAGTAGTAAGGTTGTTGAGAAGGAATGTACCTGTTACAACATTCGGGTCTTGTCTAGCTTCCCCAGCCTTGATAATGAATGCTCTGCCACGAACAGGGTTGTTGTTTTTCAGTTTAGGGCAATCACTCTTGAAATGCCCAGAATTTCCGCACCCAAAGCAGGTCTTTGGCGCGTAGATGTTAGGGGTAGGAATGTTGGCTCGGCAATCTTTGGCTAGGTGTCCAAACCATTTGCATTTAGTGCAAGGGCAAGAACCATCATGATGACGGTTGCATTTGGAGCAATAAGGTTTGCTCCCATTGTACCCTTTCTTTTCTGCAGACCCCGATGAATAAGCCTTAACAGACTCGGGCTTTTTGTTGGTGGTTTGGTTGGATGAGTTGGGATTTCCTTCCCACTTGCGTTTGTTGTTTCCAGAAGATGAAGATATGGTTCCACGGCGGATAGAGTTTGCCGTCAGTTCATGAGCCATACGAATAGCGCTCTGAATAGTTCTCGGTTTGGATGAAGTCACTAGGTCTTGAATACTGTCGGGGAGTCCATCAACATATCTCTCGATCCTCTTGTACTCAGGATCAACCATGGATGGGCACAGAAGTGGCAGTTGGTGAAAACGGTTGGTATAACCCGTGATGTCATCACCCCACATCTTGTGGTTCCAAAATTCTATTTCTAGTTGTTTCAATTCCTCCCTGGGACAATACTCGCCCCTCAGCATCTTTTTCAACTCCTCCCACGGGAGTTTGTAAGCAGTAGCAATGCCCACGGTCTGGGCATAGGTGTTCCACCAGGTGAGGGTGCTTTCAGAAAAAGTACAGGCGGAGAACTTGACCTTGTCCTCCTCGGTGCAGTTGTAGATCAGGAATATGGATTCTATTTTCTCGATCCAACGTACAAGACCAATCGCCCCTTCAGTACCCTTAAACTCCTAGGGCCCACAGCTTTTGAAATCCTTGTAGGTGCAAGGTTTGGTAGTAGGAGTTGGGGTGGTGTTTGTGTTCACAGTATCATCACTTCTTCGTGATTGTTCAGTGGCTAAAGCTTTAGCCACCCTTCGAGATACAAGTCGATTGATCTTGGCATCAGTGTATGTTTGCTTTCTTGGCGGCATAGTTTTCTGGTAAAAAGAGGTTGAGGAATGTGTAAGGTCTCTAATATGATAATTTTGATCATTGCAATGTAAGTATAAAATGGCGGTAATATACCACGTCACAATATAATTGTCGACAAGGTAGAACGATAGAATTAGGTAATTGAATTCGATATTGATTCGAAATGTTACATAGTTAGGATTTTTACAAAAGACTTCCCGAGATTTGTTACGTTCGGTCGAATTACAGAGTACTACACGAACGATTTAAGGAGATGCGTGAATTGTTTCCCTTGGGGTGGTTGGAGTAAGGGTTACCCCTAGGCGGGCTAGTGGTTCTCCTGGCTACTTGTGGCGCGCGCGTTCCCGGGCGGCGACGGGAAAAGGTAGGTAAGGTATTCGAAGGAGTGGAGGTCATTTTCTGTGGTAAGTAAGTACGTATGTGTAAGGATTAGTATATATAGGGTGTTATATATAGTAACCTAACACATAAAGAACGCCTAAGCGTTGGTCCCGTTTTATCACATTCCAAGTCTGCTACCATATACCCATTCAATTACAACCATTTTGGACTTTTCATCGATTTCCCCGTAATTGTACATAGTTGATCAGGCTATGTTAAATTAAGATTAAATGATGAAACTCCCGAACCAATTTTAATGAACAAGTATACAACTTATGGGTTATAGTCTAGGGTTACTAATGCAATCCTAGTTCGCTATAACTATATCTCTGTGTAACACCCGCCAAATTAGAACTAGAAATTGGTACCTAATTCTCTATTAATACATGTAATTAGTTCTGTGTTTGGCTAATTAATGTACTGATATATATTTGTAGGTTCCGTATATTCGGACCAAATCGAGTAGTTTGCTTGTATGTAAAAGCGGAAATTAAACACAACAAGATATGCAAGATTCAAGCTAGTAAATGACCACAACACAAAGATGTATGTATATATAATATCAACTAGTAACAATACATACACTTTGACAAAGCACACAAAGAACAAAATAACACTAAAAAGAAGTTTTTCTTTATGAACAGTAGTGTTATGTGTGTGTGTAAAAGTGCTCCTGAAATACAGGCTGATGAGCACTATATATAGTCTGATCCAGACATTCTGCGACACAAGCCTTGTGTCGCAAAGAATGCTTCTGCGACACAATGTTTTTGTCGCATACAATGACTCTGCGACACAATTCTTGTGTCGCATGTAAAGACACTGCGACACAATGCTTGTGTTGCAAGACCACAAAATTGTAATTAACCGAAATCTAAAAACTATTTAATACATAATTACAATATCGACATTAATACAGACTGAGACCAACTGACAGACACATTTAGATGTACCAACAAACTCCCCCGTGTCTTCAGCTTGGTCTTCAAAAATTTCTTCAATTTGCTTCAGTCTTCAAACCCATCCGGGTGGAAAGTTTCCTCCAGCGTGTACACCAAAAGTGAAGCATATATCGACAATTTTCTGAAATCGCTTCGCCAAAATCGTGTTGAACTCGTTGTCAGGGTTATAGCGAATGCGACTATCGAACAGCTTCTTCATATCATCCTTTGACAAATTTATCAGGCTCATTGGGTCAAATATTCTGAATTCTGCTTTCGGTAAACCCCACAATGAAGTAGATCCAGTTTGAGGCACTGAATCCGGCACATAGACAAGAACGGCTTCGCCGGTGTGAGCATCCAGTTCCCAGTAGTGAAAACATTTCAGAAGATTGAAGGGAACAGATTCCAGCGATATTTCATGAAGACAATTAGCAGGAGGATAGTGATTTCTGACGATTGGCTGATTTGTCTTTGGATCAAGCTTTTTCTTGAATGTAAACCTTGTGCCCAGTACCGGTTTGACATAATGATATTTCTTCGATCGAATTTCTGCACGCATGATCTTTTGAATTGCATTTGCAATTTCATCTTTGTGAGGATTGATCAACTGAAGTTGAGAAAGACGAACAATGTCATGCTTAGGCAGCGTGCTCAGTTTCTTCAACGATCGACGAAAGTACTGAATTCCATCACGTCTTTTGATCATGAATCTTCCTTTGCTCACCTTCCAACTTTTTATGAGACCGGTATAATCACCGCCAACCTTGTATTTCTTGCAGGTAACAGGAACAGGTTCAGGATTTGTTCCTTTGGGAAACCAGTTATCCCTGATGGACATTTCTTTGTCAGAAGGAACGTACTCGTGTGTATCCTGTGGGAAGATGTCATTATAGTTTACCCTTGTAGATTCACGAACAGGGACAGGCAAATCTTGAGATGGTCCAGCAGGTTCAAACGATTCTTGAGCAGGAGGTGCCTGAGAAGTGGATCCTGAAGAAGATCCTGGTGCATAATTGAACGCAGGCCCTGACTCATCGTCTGAAGAATCAGATACAACAATACCTTCCTGTGGATGAGCTGGCTGATCGACAAATTCTTCATCTGGATCTAGCTCTTCTTGCTCAACATCAATGTCATCATCATGGGTAGCAGCCTCGAAGTCAAAAGGCTCTTCAGGCACAACACCGTCTTCATTAACCACAGCTTGAAAGTATGTCAAATTACAAAAAGAGTAATCTACAGCTAACGGTTTCGGTTGCCCTGGTAGCTCAAGAATATAATCCAAAACAAGAGGAGTTTCATTAACAGTAGAATCAGTTATATTATCAGGATTTACATTTTCATCGCCCTCGGCGGAAACCCTAGGTGTTGTTTCTAAAGCTGGTTGGCTCGTCTCCCCCGAAGCAATAGCTTGGGTTTCCAGTAGCAGAATCTTTGACTTCAGCTCTTCGTTCTCTTTCTCCAGGCGAGAGATTCTGGCATCCTGAGCTTCAAACACTATCGATTGAGCTTCCATATCATGCTGCATTTTATCAAGTCGCTGCAGGAGCTCTTGAATGACAGCCGGATGAGGAGTGATCGGTGTGTCGGTTCTGGGGAGCTCAGAAGATGTAGATGTAGAGGTGCGAGAGCGTCTGGCCAGAGAATCTAGAATAACAGTATCAGAAGAATCTCGAGGCCTTTTACCTCGGCCGGAGGATTCAGGAGGTGGAGAAGGTGGCTGATAGGCATCGATTTCACGATCGAGATCCACAAACTCCTGATCCACAGGATCTGGTTGAACCGGCGGTTGCTGAACCTGTGGTGGTTGAACTGGAGGTGATTGAACAGGAGGCTGAACGGGAGGAGGTTGAACTGGAAGCTGAGGAGCTGGAGCATTGAACTGCTCACCAGGAGGACCAACATATGCAGGGTCCATAATATGTCCGAACAAGGCAACCTCCCTTTCCGGTGCCTGACCCTGCCTGGCAAAAGTGGTACAAGTGGTGTAGATCCTGGTGTTCATCGGGGTCTGCTTGAAGGTAAAAGATGTAATCACTGGAAGATCAGGATGCAAGTGATTTAGCAACAATTGAGTAAACCGAAGATACACAGCCCATTTATCCTTGGTATCCAAAGCATTGTCGACGAAACCCCTGAAGATATAACTCGAAAAGTTATAGGGTTTGTTGTAGATCAGTGCGAGAATAGCAGAGGCAGTCGAGTAGCTCATCCCTTCCAGACCTACCCTGCGACTGGATAAACAAACAATGACAATGTGAGCCAGATACCGCCAGACCTTTGTCATGTAGGTCTTCCTGTACTGGTCAACTGGAATATCCTGATATCCAATCGATCGCATCCCTTGAGCAATAGCAGCAGCAGCAAACTGAATAACCATATCCCAGTTGTCCCCAAACTCGAAGAAATCCCGAATAAGTTGCTCAGAAAATATAACCTGACGCCCACAGACAGTAGAAATAAGACGACTATCAGGTTCGTCTTTGTTGACGACAGCATTGTCCCAAAACTCGGTAATATGATTTCTCAAAATCCGAGTGTCAGCAGTGATAGCTTTGTGGATTCTGGAGCGGCGAAGAAAAGCTATCATCGGACGATACGGTCGCGAAGTCTCAACCGTAGTGTTCATAAATGCCATGATATTGTGTCGCGGTTCCCAGAAATATTTGGTGACATCAACCTCTGCGGGTTGAACAGCCTGAGCAGGTTGCTGGTCAGCCATATCTACAAGAAATAATAAAAATACAACAAAACTTGAAATGCATTAGCGTTAGAACAAAAGAAATAAATCGTGTTTTGTTTTTATTTTTATTTATTTATTTTTTTTTTTTTAAAAAGTCTGCTACACAACAGTTGTGTCGCACAGGAGCACTACGACACAAGTATTGTGTCGTAGAAAGGCACTACGACACAAGGCTTGTGTCGCATGACACGTGTCACACGGACAGAGTTTCCCTTGCATTTAGCATTATTTGAGAAATTAATCTCAGATGCGACATAGAGCTTGTGTCGTATGTTGTGTCGTATAGAGAGATGCGACACAAGTAATGTGTCGTATGTTGTGTCGTATACAAATACGACATAAGCAGATGAGATCAGTACGACATAAAACTCTTGATCTATGCGACACAACGACTGTGTCGCATGTTATGTCGCATTGACGAACACCAAACCAACCCAGATTAGATTTTGATAAAAATAAAAAAAATTGGGGTTTTCGAAAACCAATCATACCCTAGGGTTCGTAAACAGTAGGGGAGCAACAATATACACCTATCTAACCCTAGAAACCCCTAAACCCTAATTAATTTTGATTTTAAACACGAACCCTAAAAAATCGAACGGATACGATCAAATCTACGACAAATTAGACGGTGAAAAAACGAGATAATCATACCTAAAGATGCGCAAAGAGATGAGGAACACGAATCGAGCAATGAATCGCAGTGAAAATTCCTCGAAAAAAACGAATCCGAACAAAAATCGATTGTGTCGCAAAATTGCCTTTGTGTCGTATTGTTTGTGTCGTGAAAAGTTTTGGAAACGTAAATGATTATGTCGCATGTTGTGAATAGGTAACCCCGACATGCATACGACATAATATACGACACAACTGTTGTGTCGTATAGAAGGGATACGAGACAATGTACGACACAATTCTTGTGTCGTATAAATGGAATACGACACAATGTTTGTGTCGCACAGAAAACAAAGCAGATTTTAACGACATAGAATTTGATTTCGAACCCGATTTTGATTTCGATTTAAGGATTTTCGCAATGAAGATGATTTGTGACTTAAATAAAAATGAAAATGAAAATAAAAATAAAAAAATAAAAAAATAAAACTAAACATAAACAAAAGAAATAGACACAAGGTCAACGGAGAGCGTAAAACCAATAAAAATTTTGGTGACGGAGTTGAGAATTCTGATTAGGGATCATATCGACATAACATTCAATTATTAGGAATAGTAAGAGTTATTTCGATCATCAGTATATTTGTCCTCTTTAAATTTACTTGTCATGTTAGAAACAGTTTTTATAAAAATTATTTCAAAACGATTATTAGTATGATTGTCCACGTTAAACGTGTTATACGCACATCTAGGAACTAATTTTTTTTATTATTCGCATGAATATTTCGCTGTGGTCACCACCATAGATATACATCTTAACTTAAGACATAGACCATGTTTCCATTTCATAGAGAGAATATTTAGAGAATCAAATTTAAGAATCAAGTCAGCGGTGACAGGTCTGTACTTGCGTACAACAGAGCCACATAGCTTGATTCAGGTTTAAGCAAATCAGACTTGGTCAAACCATTTTGGCGACCTTGTAAGGTATCTCAATTTTAAAGACTTTGCAAGTACTTTGACTTGTGTTTGCTTAATTTTAAGTATATATAAACAGAAACCAGGTCTATACTTACGTATAACAGAGGAGACTGTCAATATATACCCCAAATGATATCAAATAAACTTCTTTCAACGAACACATGTCTAGTATAAGTAAGAAATTAAGACACTTGTCATACATCTAATGATGTTGTACCATTTGAAATAGACAATTAATTGTTAAGCTTCTTAAGCAGTTTCAAGAAGTTTAGTATAACAAGCCTACTAATATATCGTATGATGAAGACAATGTTTATAGAAACTGTTTTCAGCACGTCAGATAAATCTACTGACACATCCAAGATAAATCTTAAAATTCCACTTAATGCATGTTACCCGATGGACTATCATATCCCTAGTTGTTTACAGACACAACTTCAACGTCTATTTTAAAATGTAGCAACGTTGCATTTCTTTAATACTAAAAAGTATAAAGAGTGGCTATTGCGAACCCTTTTTTTTTTTTTAACAGAAAGCAAATAAACTCTACAAAAATCAAGTCACAAATCATTTCTTGATATCAAGGGAAATCATCCCTATCATTTCTACTAATTCATCAAAACGAGCACGTGAAAATGCTTTCGTGAATAAGTCAGACTTTTGCTTAAGGGTGTCTACATGAATGAGGTCAATTAAGTGTTTCTCATAGCAATCTCGTATGAAGTGAAACCTAATCTCTATATGTTTGGTCTTAGAGTGTTGAATGGGATTGCGAATAATAGATATAGCAGCAGTATTATCAATATGAATAGGAGTCAAGGTAAGAAGTAACCCATAATCACGCAATTGATGTTGAATCCACAGAATCTGGGAACAACAGCTTGCAGCAGCAATGTATTTAGCTTCCGCTGTTGAGGTGGAGACTGTGGTTTGCTTTTTACACTGCCAAGACACCAATCGAGAACCGAGATATTGGCACCCTCCTGTAGTTGACTTCTTATCCGAATTGCAGCCACCATAATCAGAATCAGAAAAGGCAGTGAGAGCAAAGTTTTTCTCATTTGAGTACCATAGACCAAGTGATGGTCTATACTTGAGGTAACCAAAAATTCGCTTCACGGCCCTCATGTGAGAAACCTTGGGCTTTGCTTGATATCTGGAACAGATAGACACAGCAAACACAATGTCTGGTCTGGATGCAGTAAGATACATCAGTGATCCTATCATAGAACGATAATCTCGCTCCTTGCAGTCTTCTTCGTGTTCAGCTGGCCCGAGTTTGTGATCTGTTTCGATAGGAGTACCATATGGTTTACAGTCATGGAGCTCATACCGAGTCAACATGTCATTGACATATTTGGACTGATGAATGTAGAGACCTTTATCAGACTGCTCAACCTGTACACCGAGAAAGAATTTAAGTTCTCCCATGGCACTCATTTCAAACTCTGACTTCATGATCTTCTCGAAATCTCTGCACAAAGAATCATTTGTTGAACCAAAAATGATGTCATCCACGTAAACCTGTACCAGTAACAAATCCTTTCCAGCCCTTTTTATGAAGAGAGTGCTATCAATTTGGCCTCGAGAAAAGCCATTTTTCGTTAGATGATTTGCCAACCTCGCGTACCAAGCTCTAGGAGCTTGATGAAGACCATATAAAGCTTTGCCTAACTTGCAAACATAATCAGGATGATTTGGATCTTCAAAACCAGGAGGTTGCATGACATACACATCCTTCAGAACCTCTCCATACAGAAATGCGCTCTTGACATCGAGTTGATAAACCCGAAAACCTTTAAATGTCGCGTAAGCCAGAAAGATGCGAATGGATTCCAATCTTGCAACTGGAGCAAACACATCATCATAGTCCAAACCCTCGATCTGAGTAAAACCTTGAACCACCAACCGTGCCTTATTCCGAATAACCACGCCTCTGTCATCCTTTTTCACACGATATACCCAGCGAGTTCCAATTGGATCGACATCTTTGGGTAAAGGAACTAAACTCCAGACATCAAGCTTTTTGAATTGATTCAATTTTTCCTGCATAGCCTCAACCCAGTATGGATCTTTCAAAGCTTCGTTTATCTTCTTTGGTTCATGCTGAGATAGGAAGCATTCCTCCAGATCTTCTTCAACAAAGGCAAAAGAGGCTGATGAAGATTCTTCACGGACCTCATTAGCAGCTAGTTGCCTCCTGGTTACAACTCCCTGTTGAATCTCACCGATGATATTTTCAGTGGGGTGAGAGGAATGAATTCTAAGCTGAGGGATCTGATCAGGCACAATGATCGGGTCCAAGTTTGAAAGAACACCTTCTGAATTTTCAATTGCAACTGAGCTATCAGTGACAATGTTCTCGGTTTCAAGTGGAAAGATAATGTCGGTTTCAATTTGAGGATTAGATTCAGAAGCTACATGATCACCATCAGAGGAATTATCATCATTGACAAAATTCTCATGAGGTACTACTCTAGACTTGGAGACTAAGTCGGAAGTAAAATCCAAGCCATGAAGTAGAGATACCACCTGATCTTCTTCACTAAATTTGGGAAGATTGAATGAGTCCACCAACTTATCATACTCAAACAAGGATTCCGGACCCTTGCCTTTTGGAGAATCAGTATATTTCATAAACCTTACTTCAAAGTGTTCCTCTATTCTCCCAGTAGACTTGTTGAAAACTCTTTTATTTGGCAAGTTCACAGAGTATCCCAAAAATAGACCATCGACCGCCTTTTCATCAAATTTGCCTACAGAGTCCTTGGTAATTAAGATGGTGCAAGGACACCCGAAAGGCTCAAGAAACTTCAAGTTTGGTTTGCGATTATTCAGCAATTCATAACATGTTTTGTTTCGCTTTTTAACCATGGAGACCCGATTTAACACATAGCAAGCAGTGTTAACAGCTTCTGCCCAAAACGTAGTAGGCAGATGCGCGTCAGACAACATGGTTCTTGCTGTCTCAATGATTGCCCTATTCTTTCGTTCGGCTACTCCATTTTGCTGAGGAGTACGAGCAGCACTAAACTGATGAAAGATTCCCTTTCAAAGACAATACATTTCCAAGGTTCTGTTCTTGAATTCTGTTCCATTATCGCTGCGAAGTTTCTTGATTTTCAGATTACACAGATTTTCCAGTCTGTCGAACAAGTAGGTTAAAGTATCAGGCGTTTCATCCTTTCCCGCCAAGAAATATACCCAGGAAAACCTTGAGAAATCATCAGTAACCACCAGACAGTATGATTTTCCACCAATACTTTTCTTATTCACAGGACCGAACAAGTCTAAGTGAAGCAACTCCAAAGGAGTTTCAATGGAGTTCACCAGCTTAGACTTATGGAACTTCTTGTGTTGTTTCCCTTTGAGACAGGAAACGCATTCATCATCTATTACAAATGACCTTTTAGGCACACCTAACACAAGATCATTATTAATAAGATAATTCATTCTGCGAAAATGAATATGTCCCATTCGTCTGTGCCAAAGCAGTGAATCTTTAGAAGATGCTTTTGATAGCAAACAAGTATGCTCCTTCGTAACCACAGTTTGCATATCCAAAATGTATGAGTTGCGTACACTGGGTACTCTCAGCAACACCCATTCCTCGGGAATGACAAATCCCGGCTTCAAAATTAAGCATTCAACATCTGTAAATGCGGTAGTGAACTTCTTGTCGCAGACTTGAGAAACGCTGATCAAATTGTGTTGCAGTTCCTTGACATAATTCACTTTATCAAAAGTCACTTGCCCGTTAGAAAGAGTACCCTGACCAGTTATGTTACCACCTGTATCTCCCGCAAAAGCAACATGTCCTCCGCGATATGGTTTAACATTTGACAGAAGAGACATATCACCAGTCATGTGCCGTGAGCAGCCACTATCCACGTACCATTTGCTTCTTTGTACATGTCCTGACTACTACAGCACAACATAGGGAAAAGGTTAGGTAGAAATGGAGACCCAGGCCTTTACAGACTTGGGTACTCCAGAGACCTCATCAATAATAACTACATCAGCTAAAACTTTGTTTTTCAAGAGATCCGATGTATTTTCTGATGCAGTATTACTTGATGATGAGACATTTGATGACTCTTTAGGTCTCCAAACTTTCACAGGAACAGTATTGGGTTGCTTGTTAACAATGTTAGGCTGTTTAACCGGTGGTTTACTGGGCCTAGCAGCATTAACTTTCGGGATAGAAGTTTGAGCAAGTGAACCCTTCTTTGAAAATGATTTAACAGTTGAATTTCTGTAAATAGAAATTTTGGGAACACCTTTTGCAAACTTCTTTCTTAAAAGCAATGGGCATTGATTAATCAGGTGACCTTGTTTCTTGCAGTAGAAACATGATCGTCTTTCCTTAAAGGTTTGGTCGTTACTGCCTAAGAATTGAGGTGAGACAGGCAACTTTGAAGTGAATGTCTCAGAATGTGAAACAGAAGATTTGACAGAATTCTTGATTGAGTTATAATTAGTATTCTTTAAATCTTTCCTTTTAAGTTCAGCCTGTGCCTTAACATTCCTTTGAAAAGTTTCAACTTTTATCTTAGAAGTAATAGTGTGATGATCAGGCTTAGTGTTTTTCTTTTCACATTGAGACACACACTTACAAGGAATATCCTCAATCTCAACCTCTTCTTCAATAGTTTGTAAGGGAGCAGGCTGAAAACTACCAAAGGGGGTAAACTTGACAGTTCCTGAGGGTGCAAACTTAACAGGTTCAAAAGGCTTCACTGGTTTAGCCTTGATTATCTTAGTTTTCTTTCTATCATGTTTGACCTCTATGTTAGCTTGATAGAATTCAGGCAGCTTAACAACAGGTAAACTAACAGATTCAACTACAGGCATCTCTACTTGCTTAATAACAGGTTCATTAACTGCCAGTTCAACAGGCTTTGTATCTACTAAAGTAGTAGGCACAAAATCTTTAATTTCATCCTTAGACGGTGTACACAAATTTACATCTAAAGACGGAGGCGGTTGATTATGATAACCCAAACCGGACTTATCTTTAGCATTAGACCTACCCGTCTGCAGAATCTCAGTAAAGACCATGGATGAAGTGTTGATATTCTTGAGTTTTCGTTTGTAATCAACAACTTCGGCTTGGGAGGCAGCCAATTCCCTTTTTAAATGAGCAATCATATTTAAGTAACTGTCAATTTCATCTTGATTACTGAAAATTAGAGCTTTTAGCTCCTTTTTATCTTCAATAAATTGATTAATGTTACTTTCAAAATGTTTCTCATTATTTTTCAAAACTTTGTTTGCCTCCATCAAGTTCAAGATATCAGACTTCAAGTTGTTATTATGTTCCATAAGCACATTCACTTTACCAGTTAAACTAATACAAGAATCACAAGAAAATGATGCAAATTGTACCTCATTGTTGATGGCCATGAAGCATTGCTCTTGAGCTTCATGTGCAGAGAAATCATAAGCATCACCATCTTCAATCAATAATGCAGCCTTAGCAGTAGTATTCTCAATCTGTTTTGGAGTAATAGATGGCTTTGTGAAACCAGTGGCAGGCTGTCGACCTTTCTCACATTCTCGGGCAAAGTGTCCAAGATTTTGACACTTATAGCATTTGATTTTGCTTTTGTCGAATCCCATTGGTGTTCGGTCAGCAGCATCTTCAAGAGATCTCTTTCCAGTTCTTCTTAGATAGTTCTTGGCTCTGCGAGTGAGCATAGCCATATTCCATCTAATGTCTATTCTTTCTAACTCATCTGGATCAACCTGATTGAAATCTTCATCAGTCAGTTCTAAGGTACTGACTCTCTTAGAGAGAAAGTCTTCATAAGATGACAGAAAAGCAGTGAACATTGCAGCATGCTCATCTGTGGTAGCTGAAGAAGGAACAGACGATGATGAACAAGGTTTACTTGAAGAAGCAGTATAAGTTGGGAGGGCTGAAAATGTTCCTACAGCAGGATTACTGTAAGAAGAAAGCGATTCCACTATTACTTGATTCTGATGTACGAGCAGTGGATCTTGTTTCCTTCTTTTGAATATCCAAAGCACCAGCTTCAAGCTTTCCAACAAGATCATCCAAAGACAATTGCATTGTCTTAGGATCATTTTCCAACAGCAGAACTCGCGTTTCCCAACTTGGAGGAAGAGCAGCTAAAGCCTTTTTGTTAATCTCGGAATTTTTTAGATTATATCCTCCAGCTTGCAGTTTATTTACAGTTCGTGTAAATCTGCAAAGCATGTCTCTGACAGTCTCATTCTTCTGGATATAGAAATAATCAAACTGAGTTTTGACTAATTCCAGTTTGCTCTCGATGAACTCTGAATTGCCACTAAATCTCTTCTCAATTGCAATCCAAAGATCATAAGCGATTGTTTGTGGAAACATATCCAGAACGTCAGTTGGGAGTGACATAGTAATAGCAGAATGAGTCTTGCGTTCAATTTCCCATGCTTTTCGTTCTTCGGGAGTGTATGAACGAATGGGTTTGGGTGGAGGAACGCCCATGTGTTCTCCAAGAGCAACAGGTGCAACATATCTTTCAAGAAGAGCCAATTCCATGACAGGATCAGTGAATAAAACAAAAGATATAAAACGTTGTTTCCAAGCTCGATATTCCATCCCTGGTGCAAAATAAGGAGGTTTATTTGCACTACCGATTGTAGCATTATGTTGTAGAACTGCATCAACACTTTGAAGAGACATGTTGAAAATCTGCAAGAAAAGTTAGTAGGTATCCAACAAACAAGCTGAATTTTTGTCTAAGTCTGGAAAAATGTGACACAATGGTTGTGTCGCAGAAGATCAATACGACACAGACGTTGTGTCGCAGAACTTAATCCGACAGAAGACAAAAATGCGACACAACCGTAATGTCGTAGGTTATGTCGCAACTTGTGTCGCAGACCAGTTAAGGTCAAAAGAGATTATGTCGTAAGCTTATGTTGCACGTTATGTCACACTATATGTCGCATAAAAATTAATGTCGTATGGTTGTGTCGTATGAACAGTAGATACGACACAGTACTTGTGTCGCAAAATCACACGTGCTGACAGCCTAGAGCCCACAAAAATTTCAACTTTCAACACAAATTATAAACTAATAAACCCTGTTTCCTATCACCCCCTAATCAGTCACAAAACCCCAATATTTTAAGGAAACAAAGACTAACTTTTGACTAACTAAAATTCAAAGTTTGACTAACACAAAACTTTGAAGATTAATAACCAAACTATGCAAAATGGGAGCCTTTTTGACCAAGAACACCAAGAACACGACAATAAAAAAATGACTAGTTACACTAAAATCTTGCATAAACTAACTCGAAACCACAACTCAAGAGTATGTGGCTCTGATACCAATTGTAGGTTCCGTATATTCGGACCAAATCGAGTAGTTTGCTTGTATGTAAAAGCGGAAATTAAACACAACAAGATATGCAAGATTCAAGCTAGTAAATGACCACAACACAAAGATGTATGTATATATAATATCAACTAGTAACAATACATACACTTTGACAAAGCACACAAAGAACAAAATAACACTACAAAGAAGTTTTTCTTTATGAACAGTAGTGTTATGTGTGTGTGTAAAAGTGCTCCTGAAATACAGGCTGATGAGCACTATATATAGTCTGATCCAGACATTCTGCGACACAAGCCTTGTGTCGCAAAGAATGCTTCTGCGACACAATGTTTGTGTCGCATACAATGACTCTGCGACACAATTCTTGTGTCGCATGTAAAGACACTGCGACACAATGCTTGTGTCGCAAGACCACAAAATTGTAATTAACCGAAATCTAAAAACTGTTTAATACATAATTACAATATCGACATTAATACAGACTGAGACCAACTGACAGACACATTTAGATGTACCAACAATATTGTTGAATATATACGAATATGCGCTTTGATTAAATCGTACAAGTTTCAAATCGAATGCAATTCGGTTCAAGTAAATACGGACGTTGGTGAACATTTTTATTAACTAGTACAACATTATTTAATAACGCTACTATATCCAAAATATTATTTTGATAATATTTCAATTTCATTTCGTATTGTATAATAAACGTCTACGCGACTTACTCACTTAACACACAAACAAACGAAATCATTTAAGTTATTAAGTATTTGGTAAAATATTTCAACAAAAATAATAAAGAAACATTTGTATTTTAAAACATATAATTAAATGTATAAAATAATTATTTAACGTTTAAACGAACGCCGCACGGAGCGCGAATACATGGAGTTAAAAAGTGGAGACCCACACTCCGGTAGGCCCCCACCGAAATCAGCCACCAAAGGGGGGAAACCCACCCTTTCTCTCATTTCAACATCATCATCCTCTCAAAACTCTCTCTCTTTTCTTTTCTTTCCTTCTTTCTAAACAACCACACCACCATCACTTAAAATCATCAAAATAACACCACTAAAACACCTCGGATCATCTCGTTTGTTTGAAGAAAAAGATCCACCATGTCACGATCTACATTTCCATCTTTTCAGATTCTCGATCCACCACTTTGTAAGTTTTCGACAAAAACCCAAAACCTTCCGATTTCAAGTGTTTTTAAGTTCTAGTTGTTTCTTTAAGCTTAAAATGTCCAAATATGGGTTGGTAAAAGTCTCAGGTCAAACGGAGGCCACAAAACACCTTTTCGGCTCATTTTCCGGCCAACAGCGCGTTATGTCGCAGAGGCTCCAGGCCACCTTCGACGTAAGCCTTTATGTCGCTAAATCAGACCTTATGTCGCATATAGCGACATAAGTCACTATGTCGCACTAATCACGGATGTCGCATATAGCGATACAAATAGTTATGTCGCAGAAATTACGGACATCGCATATAGCGACACAACGCCCTACGTCGCATTAAATTGCGGATGTCTCCCTTAGCGACACAAGCCCTTATGTCACAGATATGACCTACGACACAACAGACTATGTCGCACTTAGCGACACAAAGCCGTATGTCGCACGCTATGTCGCATGAAACAGAACCAAGAAAACACAAATTTTACTAAGTGTCGAGACCTAAAATTTTATCACTCGATTTCACCCAAATTCAAGTCCAGATGCGTTTTTCACCAAATTCAAGTCCAGCTCGACCCCAGCCAGGGGCTCTGCCCCTTGGACCCCGCCAGGGACTGCCGCCCCTTGGAACCCGCTACCAGGGGCGCTCCCCCCGGACCCCCATCATCCAGGAACTTGTAAATATTTTTTTACACCAAGTGTCGAACTTATACAACCTCAAACTCTTATACAATATGACTTCTAAAACATTGTAAGACATGTTTTTCAAGTATAACACTTCGAAATCAATATGATAACATCATGATTATTATTACAAACAATGACCAACGGGCCGTACACATTTTCAAACGCATAGACAATCACCCAAATTGTAATCATTTGGACATTCTAGTTGGACAAACAACTACAAGGTAGTCTTATTAGATGCCTTCACATGTTTATAGCCATCGCGTGTCATGGACACCCTCAGGTTACAAGTCCTTGGACTTCGATTATTGGCTAATCAATCTCAGTTTATTAAGATAAACTCTTCAGGCTCAGGTGAGTCTCATGGCCCCTATTTTACTGCTTTTAAATCAAGGGTGTGATTACATTGCTCGTTATATTTTACAATATGAACGCAAGTATAATACAAATCAAATACTACATGAGTTGTTTTCACTAATCATTTCAAAGCCCTCCACAACATAGTTTGGTAATACATCTGTAGCGTGAATGTTAGTATATGATATCATATAGGATTGACAATCCTCGTCCGGGTTAGCACGCACTAACTGGTCAAACGGACGTGTTAGTATTTGGGAAGACGAGTGTAGATTAGGCACTCGTAGGAGGCAACTCATTTGGGTTTCCTAAATTGGACCTGACACCCAAGTTAAGCTCAGACTATGTGCTCAAGGCTGTATAACTTTTATTTCGCTTAACTGCATTTTAAATTCAATTATAAATCTTGCGGTTCATACAAATATGTGTTGACATACAAACCTGTGAGCTCACCAGTGTTTCGCTGACCAATTTTAGCATGTATCACAGGTGACCAGCCGTAGGTTCGACTGCTCAAGCAAGATCTATTAGCTCGAGTCAGCATGCAAGCAATCAGAGATTTAGCTGCATTATTATATTTTGTATAGATTAATTATGTACTTAAATCTCGTAATTTCAAACCGAGCTAATGTAAACAATATTTTGATGTAAACTTTGGTTTTATTAATATCAATGTAAAACGATGCATATAGTGGTCGTTCGCTATATATCTTTGTGCTTTGATTATTGATTAGTAACACCCAAATTATGCTTCCGCAAAATATTAAATTTGGGGGTGTTAAAGATTGGTATCAGAGCCTAAGGTTATAGTGAACTAGGTTGCATTTAGTCGGCCTAGACTATGACCGTTAGGCAGTATTCCTCATTAAGTATGATTAGGTTCAGTGATTGCATTGTATTGGTTTAATTTAACATAGTCTGATCAACTATGTACAATTAAAAGAATATGATGTGAGATCTGAAAGGAGTCATGACTGAACAGGATACACTAGTTGACTCTGACCTCGAGAGAACCGGAACTCAGACATGTTTGTGTTAGACACTTTAGGCTATTATGTGATATATATATATATACATAGATAGGCCTCTCTCACGCTCAATATCTTAGACTATATTATATATGTATTATATGAATATAGGCCTCATTCTTTCTAACGCTTTGTCTCAGAATGGCAAAAACACCACCCAATTCGTCACGCTCTCATCCATATGGATCACGAAACCTAATGGTGGCTAGGAGGAACACCAGGTTGCCTCGAGCGGACCCATACCCCACTCACTTCACTTTTTCGAACTTAGCCACTAGGCTACACCGCCACGAGCAACGACTTAATACTATGGACATCGAACTCCAAGAAACCAACGAAAACTGGAGACTCACATCACTCGAACGTATCAATCAAGTCTCTGAAGATCATGAAAATACAATCAACCACATGGACACCCTTGACAATCGTCTGGGTGAAACCATAGAAACTATGGAGGTTGTCCACAACCAAGTGATTGGCAACCAAAATGAAATTTCCGTTCTACAATCAAGGCTGAACAAGTGCGAGACACGTCTAAGGGAAACCGAGGACGCCCTCCGAATGGTTAGCAGACTTGCAAAATCTGTAGACCATCTCACAACACTACTGCCACAACACTTAATCTACGTCAGGATTAGCTTAGGCTAAATCCGTACCCTATTATGTTTTCGTAGGACCTATGTAATTGGACCGGATGTAACAATTCCCAGCACTCTTGTAAAACTTCTAAGTCTGTAACTTTTGAAACTCCTAACTAGAAATTCTATGTAATCATTCGACTTCGTTTTATGAGTTGACAATTTTCCCCGTTATTTCTACGTTGTGATTTTTACCCTGTGATGTTGTATATTACCACATTTATATATATACATCAATCGTAATTATCATCCTGGTGCAATTTCTCATGTACCTCTTGTTTCTTTCTTGAAGAATCATGCCTCCAAAGAAGAAAAGTTACAGTGATGCCGAACTTGCTGCTATCGTATCTCGAGTAGTGGCCAATGCTTTGGTTGCTCGAGATTCACCTTGAAACTCTCGAAGTAATGATGAAACCCCAGTCAATACCCCTGTTATCAAGCCTTGTTCCTACAAGGATTTTCTCAACTACAAACCACTTTACTTCAATGGCACGGAAGGTGCTATTGGTCTAATCAGGTGGATTGAATGTATGGAATCCGTCTTCAACCTCTGTAACTGTACGGAGGATAACAAAGTGAAGTTTGCTGCCTACACCTTTCAGGAAGGTGCACTTACGTGATGGAACACCCACGCAAACTCTGTGGGCATTGAGATAGCAAACCAACTTCCTTGGGCTGAACTGAAGAAAAAGCTTAGGGAAAAATACTATCCCGAAGAAGAACTGCATCGTCTGGAGGAAGAATTCTGGCACTTGACAGTGCAGGGAACTGACATTGCTGGATATACCACCAAATTCCAGCAATTCGCTTTGTTATGCCCGGGTTTGGTTGATCCGGAGGAGAAGTGTATCAAGAGATATATCCGCGGCCTCCCAGAGAATATCCAGGGGAACGTCGCCTCATCCAAGCCAACCACTGTGGAAAGTGCAATCCGGTTGGCGCATGAACTCATGGCCATGGTTGTTAGCCGTGAGACATCCAACACATCCTCCTCCAACAACAACAAACACAAATCGTCTGAACACCACAACAACCAAAGCAAGAAACCAAACACCATCCAAGTTTACAACACCAATTCTGAGCCCAAACGTAACTACACTGGGGACAGGCCATACTGTTCCAAGTGCAACTACCACCACGATGGTCCATGCAGTACTCCCTGCAACAACTGCAGGAGGTACGGGCACTTGACCCGAGATTGCCGAGCCCCAAAATCCAACAACAACACCTCTCGTAACAATTCCAACCAACCCAAATCCTGCTTTGAGTGTGGAGAAACGGGACACTTCAGAAATGAATGTCCTAAAAACAAGAACAAGGGCAACAACAACAACAACAACAACAACAACAACAATGCAAGGGGAAGAGCGTTCGTACTCAACTCTGGGGATGCCCGTCAGGACCCGAATGTGGTCACGGGTATGTTCCTCCTCAACAACTTATCTTCTTCTCTTTTGTTTGATACTGGTGCCGATAGAAGCTTTATTTCTGATGAGTTTTGCCCTCTACTTGATATCGCACCTATTGCTCTAGATGTTAAGTACACCGTAGAACTTGCAAATGGTAAAATCATAGAAACCGATAGTGTGATACCTAATTGCACTTTAAACCTAGCCAACAAAATCATTTCAATCGATCTTATGCCTATTGAAATTGGAAGTTTCAACGTCATCATTGGTATGGACTGGTTTTTCAAACACCCCGCTGAAATCATTTGTTACGATAAACTCGTTCGCATCCCTCTCGCCGCCGGTAGATATTTGATCATACAGGGGGAGACCGGTAGGACGAGACTAAACATCATCTCTTGTTTGAAAACCCGAAAATTTCTAAGAAAAGGGTATCCGGCAATCCTCGCACACATCATGGAGAAAAAGTCGGAGGAGAAGCGACTTGAGGATATGCCCATCGTTCGAAACTTTCCAGAAGTCTTTCCTGAAGAACTGCCTGGTCTGCCACCGCCAAGACATGTCGAGTTCTCAATCGATCTCGTTCTGGGTGCTGCACCCGTGGCTCGAGCACCATACCGATTAGCCCCATTCGAACTTCAGCAGCTGTCCACCCAGTTACAGGAACTCCTGGATAGAGGATTCATTAGACCAAGTTCTTCACCCTGGGGAGCTCCGGTCTTATTCGTGAAGAAGAAAGATGGTTCTTTCCGAATGTGTATCGACTATCGAGAGTTGAACAAGTTGACCGTCAAGAACCGATATCCACTTCCTCGCATCGATGACCTGTTTGACCAACTTCAGGAATCGAGTATTTATTCAAAGATCAATCTTCGGTCAGGTTATCATCAACTTCGAGTTCGCGACACCGACATCCCGAAAACTGCTTTCCGAACTCGTTACGGGCATTATGAATTTCAGGTGATGCCCTTCGGTCTAACAAACGCACCGGCTGTATTCATGGATCTTCTGAATCGGGTGTGCAAACCTTACCTCGACAAGTTTGTCATTTTCTTTATCGATGACATCCTCATCTATTCGCGCAACAAAACAGGAACACGCACAACACCTCAAAACCATCCTAGAACTACTCAAACACGAAGAGTTATATGCCAAATTCTCCAAATGTGAATTTTGGATACAATCCGTTCAATTCCTTGGACATGTTGTTAATAGTCAAGGAATCCATGTCGACCCATCGAAAATCGAGGCTATCAAAGACTTGAAAGCGCCAACCACTCCAACTGAGGTACGCCAATTTCTAGGATTGGCCAGTTATTATCGTCGGTTCATCGAAAATTTCTCCAAAATAGCTCAACCACTCACGACACTGACTCAGAAAGAAAAGAAGTTCAATTGGACTGATAAACAAGAGTCAGCATTCCAGCTATTAAAACTCAAGCTTTGCAGTGCTCCTATTCTATCCTTTCCCGAACGCACCGACGACTTCGTGGTATACTGCGACACTCCCCATCAAGGTCTCGGTTGCGTGTTGATGCAACGCGACAAGGTCATTGCTTACGCTTCCCGACAACTCAAAGTTCATGAGAAAAACTACACGACTCACGACCTCGAGGTAGGGGCCGTGGTGTTCGTCCTCAAAATCTAGAGACACTACCTCTATGGTACCCGAAGTACCATATTCACCGATCACAAGAGTCTCCAACACATCTTCGACCAAAAAGACCTTAATATGCGACAACGTCGTTGGGTCGAGTTGCTAACCGATTACGATTGCGAAATCAAATACCACCCAGGCAAGGCAAATGTGGTTGCCGATGCCCTCAGTCGAAAGGAACGGCTGAAACCACTTCGAGTTCGAGCCCTCAGTATGACCATTCACAATGACCTCACCATTCAGATTCACACTGCTCAACTCGAAGCTCTGAAACCCGATAACATCAAAAACAAAGCCTTATGAGGCATTGATAAACAATTCGAAATCAAACCTAATGGCGTTAGGTACTTCTCAAATCGAATCTGGTTGCCTATTTTTGGGAACATGCGAGACTTGGTGAAGGATGAAGCTCACAAGTCCAAGCATTCTATCCACCCGGGATCCGAAAAAATGTATCACGACATCAAGGAATTCTATTGGTGGCCGAACATGAAAGCCGAGATCGCCACATATGTCAGCAAGTGCCTTACTTGCTCGAAGGTCAAAACCGAACATCAAAAACCTTCTGGTTTACTTCAATAACCCAACATTCCGGAATGGAAATGGGAACAAATCGCCATGGATTTCATAACCAAACTACCCAAGTCTTCGAGCGGTTGCGATACCATTTGGGTGATCGTTGACAGACTCACCAAATCTGCTCATTTCCTGGCAATCAAAGAAACCGATAAAATGGAACGACTCTCACAAATCTACGTCAAATAAATTGTTTCCCGATACGGTGTCCCAACCTCGATTATCTCTGACAGGGACGCTCGTTTCACCTCTCACTTTTGGCAATCACTTCAAAAATCATTGGGTACTCATCTGGATATGAGTACCGCATATCATCCTCAAACTGATGGCCAAAGTGAACGAACTATTCAGACACTGGAAGACATGCTACGAGCTTGGGTAGTTGACTTTGGTGCAAACTGGGAAAGACACCTACCATTGTGCGAGTTTTCCTATAATAACAGTTATCATACCAGCATTAAGGCTGCACCATTCAAGCCACTGTACGGTCGTAAGTGCCAATCTCCGATCTGTTGGACCGAAGTGGGAGACAGTCAACTCGCTGGTCCTGAACTCATACATGAAACCACCGAGAAAATTGTCAAAATCCAAAACAGACTCAAAGCCGCACGTGATCGTCAGAAAAGTTATGCTGACGTGAGACGCAAACCACTCGAGTTCCAAGTTGGGGATCAAGTACTCCTTAAAGTATCACCTTGGAAAGGCGTGATCCGATTCGGCAAACGCAGGAAGTTAAATCCCAGATACATTGGGCCTTTGAGATCCTCAAAAGGATTGGCCCTGTGACGTATCGACTGCAGCTGCCAGCTGAGCTCAGCAGCGTGCACCCTACTTTTCACATTTCTAACCTAAATAAATGCCTATCTGATGAGACGCCCATCCTCCCACTCGACGAGATTAGCGTCGATGAAAAACTTTATTTTGTGGAAGAACCTACGGAAATCATGGACCGTGAGGTCAAACAACTCAAACAAAGTCGTATTCCCATCGTTAAAGTCAGGTGGAATTCGCGGCATGGTCCGGAATTCACATGGGAACGGGAAGACCAAATGCGACTCAAGTATCCTCAGTTATTCACTGACTCTACATCAAACGCGACATCGAGCTAAATTTCGGGACGAAATTCTCCTAACAGGGGGAGAATGTAACACCCGCCAAATTAGGACTAGAAATTGGTACCTAATTCTCTGTTAATACATGTAGTTAGTTCTGTGTTAGGCTAATTAATCTACTGATATATATATATATATATTGTTTAAGATATATGAATATGCGATTTGATTAAATCGTACAAGTTTCAAATCGAATGTAATTCGGTTCAAGTAAATACGGACGTTGGTGAACATTTTTTTTATTAACTAGTACAACATTATTTAATAACGCTACTATATCCAAAATATTATTTTGATAATATTTCAATTTCATTTCGTATTGTATAATAAATGTCTACGCGAGTTACACACTTAACACACAAACAAACGAAATCATTTAAGTTATTAAGTATTTGGTAAAATATTTCAACAAAAATAATAAAGAAATATTTGTATTTTAAAATATATAATTAAATGTATAAAATAATTATTTAACGTTTAAACGAACGCCGCACGGAGCAGGAATACATGAAGTTAAATAGTGGAGACCCACACTCCGGTGGGCCCCCACCGAAATCAGCCACCAAAGGGGGGAAACCCACCCATTCCCTCATTTCAACATCATCATCCTCTCAAAACTCTCTCTTTTCCTTTGTTTCCTTCTTTCTAAACAACCACACTACCATCACTTAAAATCATCAAAATAACACTACTAAATCACCTCGGATCATCTCATTCGTTTGAAGAAAAAGATCCACCGCATCACGATCTACATTTCCATCTTTTCGGACTCTCGATCCACCACTTTGTATGTTTCTGACAAAAACCCGAAACCTTTCGATTTCAAGTGTTTTTAAGTTCTAGTTGTTTTTTTAAGCTTAAAATGTCACACTAATCACGGATGTCGCATATAGCGACACAAATAGTTATGTCGTAGAAATTATGGACGTCGCATATAGCGACACAATGCCCTACGTCGCATTAAATTGCGGATGTCGCCCTTAGCGACACAAGCACTTATGTCGCAGATATGACCTGCGACACAACAGACTATGTCGCACTTAGCGACACAAAGCCGTATGTCGCACGCTATGTCGCATGAAACAGAACCAAGAAAACACAAATTTTACTAAGTGTCGAGACCTAAAAGTATATCACTCGATTTCACCCAAATTCAAGTCCAGATGCGTTTTTCCGTTTGGTCCGAAACTTTTACCCAACCCTTATTTGGACATTTTAAGTGTAGATGAACAATTACAAGTCGATAGTACTTAAAAATCGAGAGGTTTCAAGTTTTGTAGGAAACTTCTGAATCGGCGCTCGGAGAATTCGGAAAGATGGAAACGTAGATCGTGATGTCGTGGTCATTTTTCTTCAAAGGAGCTAAGCGAGATGATGATGTTTAATGGTGTTTTAATTTGATTTTGGGTGATGGTGGTGATGTTGTTTAGAGAGAAGGAAGAGAGAAAAGATGGAGAGAGAGAAAGTGGATGGTGAAAATGAGAAAGGGAGGAGGGTTTTCCCTCCCTTTTTGGCTGGTTCGGTGGGGGCCCACCGGGTGTGGGTCTCCACTTCTTACTCCCGTGTATTCGCGTTTCGTGCGGTGTTTGTTTCCTTGGTCGTTTAAATGTTTAAATAATTTTATACGCGTTCAATTATAAGTTTTAAAATACGATTAATTATTCGACATTTTAGTTGAAGTATTTAACCGAATCCTTTAGTATTTAAGTTATAAAAATATAACTTATACTTGTTTCGTTTGTTTGCGTGTTAAATGTTTAAGTCGCGTAGACGTTTATTATACGATACGAAATGTAACTGAAATATTATCAAAATAATATTTTGGGTATGATATCGTTATTAAATAGTTTTATATTATTTAATACAATTGATCACCAACGTCCGTTTTTTATTGAATCGAAGTCCATTCGAATTAGAGATGTGTACAATTTTATTAAATCGCATATTCGTATATATTCAACAATATATATTAAGATACATTAATCATCCTAATCTAAGGACTAATTACATGTATTAACAATTGATTAGGTACTAATCACTAGTCCTAATTTGGCGGGTGTTACAAGTTCTCACAAGTCTCCTGCAGCTCTATGTCCATTTCGCGAAATCGTCGCTCATGGTGGTTTAGCCTGGCGGCTAAAGCTGGTACGGAATAGGGGTTAGTTCGAGGTGACATAGTGGTCCTCCTAGAAATCCTTGGGTTATCTGATCTTGATTGATGAGAACGTGATGAAGTAGGTGGTGTTTCAGTAGGAGTGTTTGCCATTTCTGTGGCAAAAATATTGAGTATAGTGAGGCCTATATACATATTAATCACATAATAATATAATAGAGCCTAATGTGTCTAGCATAGCCAAGTAATGGTCCCGTTTCTCTAGTGGTCAAAGTCAACTAGTGTATCCCTGTTCAACATAACCATTTAAGACCTCACATCAACTTTCCTTAATTATAGATAATTGATCAGACTATGTTAAATTAAAGTCGTATGATGTAATTCCTGAACCAGTCATACCTAATAGGGAGATACTGCCTAACGTCATAGTCTAGGTCCACTAAATGCAACCTAGTTCGCTAGGCTCTGATACCAACCTGTAACACCCCAAAATTTAATGTTGCACGGAAGCAAGCTTTGGGTGTTACTAATCAATAATCAAGCACCAAAGTAAAGCAAACGACATCTATATGCAACGTCGTACAATAGTACAAAAGTATTACATTGTTAAAGTAGAGTAACAAGTTTTGAGTTCGAAAATAGTTCCTAGAGATTCTAATACATAAATGATATACAAAAAGTAATGCAAGAGAATCTCCACAAGTTTGTATGCATGCGACTCGAGCTACTAGTCCTGAGGGTGTGCAGTCCTACTGTTGCGGTAAACCTGAGATAGATGCTAAAAAGTGTCAACCAAAAGGTTGGTGAATCTTACAGGTTTAGTAAAGTAAATCAATTATGAACCACAAGTAAGTACCAGTAATGCTCTCAAGCATAGTGAGTAAATCAGTAAGTCAACACACTTACCATGAGCTCACAAGTTGAAGCTTAACAGTGTAATGTGAATGGTATAATCAAGTACAGTATCACGTACCCCCGTGAGTGCTATCCGAACACTCATATGTAACAAATACTAATATACCTATTTCTACGGTGTAATCCGTGGTGGCGCTACCACCCCAGGCAGGGATTGTCAGCCCCAAATGGATCCATTTACTAGTAATCGCGCTTAAGTCCATAACTAACAACTTATGATAGGAGGCTTTTAGTGGATAAAAGTAACTCATGTAATGCGTGTAAAAGTAGTGTAAACAGTTCAGTACTTGTGTTCATACGTAAAATGGTAGCAAATATTATAGCAATTATTATACTGTAAAAATGGGGCTGTAAGACTCACCTGAGTCTAGCAAGTATTATACTTTCGTGTAAGCAAATAAGTATCCCGAATGTAAGTCCGTAGTGTCGGATGTAATTCCGTAAGTTGGTTCTCCGAACCCTGCAACCTTCTGGCGTCCGAAAGGCACAAGGTTGTAAACAAGTAAGTTGGTGTCACGAAGGATCACCCATGCTAGTTGTGCACTCAACTAGAAAATGTCCAAGTATTTGTTTGTACGTTTGTAATCATTTTATAAATAAGTATGGCCCATTGGTGACAGAGGTGTAATAATAATTCAAATATTATTATTATTATGTAATTCGTCGTGTTTGTATACCTTGAAAAGCATATACATAAGTTGGTTATTTGTAACGTGACATGTAACCGTCATTCGGATGTAAGTTCGTGCAAGTGTAAGCTCGTCTTATAAACAATTGGTTCGAGTGTAAGCTCGTGGTAGAGTGGGTGTAATCCCATCTAAGTGTATGTGTAATCTCATATGTAGTTTCGAGTGTAATCTCGTATGGATATCAACATGTGCGAGTGTAATCTCGTAAGTGTAGTTATTGATTCGAGTGTAAGCTCGTATGCGTTCAAGTTGTAGCATATACTTCCAAAAGTATATGTATATCATGTAAGTGTAGTGTCGTATAAAGTATAGCTGTTGTATGTATTCAATACTTAGTATAAAAAGTATTTTCAAGTTCCTGTTTTATGCGACACTGCATGCGTCACTGCATGTGACACTGCATGCGACACTAGGGTGTGGGTTGCGACACTAGGGTTAGTGTCGCTAAATGTTGAAATCAGAAGTGATGTGACATTAGGGTCAGTGTCGCAATATGCGACATTCAGAAGTTATGCGACATAAGTGCTAGTGTCGCAGTATGCGACATTCAATTTTAAGTGCGACATTAAGGTCAGTGTCGCTATGTGCGACACTCGAGATTTATGCGACATTATTAATAGTGTCGCAGTATGCGACATTCAGGTGCTCATGCGACATTGGGCTTAGTGTCGCAGTATGCGACACTCAGATGCTAATGCGACATTGGGTCTAGTGTCGCAGTTGGGTTTGGCCCTTCTGCGACACTACCGGCTGTTTGGATTTCAAGTGTCGGGTTTGTGGTCAAACGGCCTCGGTTTGACCCAAAACTTTTACCCAAGTCTTAAAATGGTGTAAGGAGCTTAGTAAAATTGTTGGTTCGTGTTGAGGTTGACCCGAAGTTTCGGTTTTGTGAAATGACAAAAACAGCCCCTTGGAGCTTCGGTTCCAGATTTTTAACCCGAATCAACCCCCGATCTCACCCATTTCTAGTCCGAATCAAGACTAACCAAAAATCACACATATTCTCCTAGGCGTCTTGTTTATTTCTGCACTTTATGATACTTTTATAAGTTCATTTACTATTTTAAATAAAAATAAATATGAAGAGTGGTCAGATTTGGTCCAAAACAGACCTTCGTTCAAAGATCGAGTTATACAAAAAAATCCGTGTATTTCTGGAAGTGGCCAAACAATAACTTTTTGTAGAAGACAAAAATACCAAACTTTTCCAAGTGGTCTCATACATTTATTTATCCTATAACTCAATTTGTAGCAGAAATAGTGAGACACACTTTCTGGGCAGATTTATGTGTTTTGTGTTTATGTTCATAAAAATGATTTTGAGTTACTTTTTAGACATTTCTTGGTTGAATGAGCATATAGACATGTTAATAAGTAGTAACCAAGTAAATCTAAGAAAAGTTCAAGAGTTCTTACAAGGAAATGATGGAGAGATGAAGAAACAAAGCCGAAGACTCGTTTTATCGCGTTTTCTTGATTTCCGGCATGGCGGTTCGTGGTGGACTTGTGGTGGATCAAGGGTAGTTGTTGGGTGGCTGTTCTTGGCTGCTGGAAGTCGTGGAATGAGAGAGAGAAGGGAGAGAATGGGTGATAGGGTGACTTGGTGGGAATGGGGGTATGGTGTGGATGTATGGAGTATGTAAGTCACCAAAGAAAGGAAAAAGGGAGGTATGGTGCCCCATATTGTTTAAATCTTGCTCACAAAGTTACATCACGTGCGGTGCTCATTTATCCGTTCGTTTCGTTGTTCGTTTACTCGCGTAACGCATAATATGTTACGTTTCGTTAATAATTTAAAACACGATATTTTTAGTAAAATTTTTAGCCATATAATATATTTTAAGTCACAAAAATATAATTCGGGATTTTGTTTGGTTGTTGGTTGCGAATCGTGTGTTTGTTTGAGTCGTGTAATGTTTTTAAATGTTATAATTGTAAGCGTGCAATCGCGATATTTTTACTTGGAGTATTTTATCAAGATACTTAATAATGAGTTATAAAAATATAACTTGAGTTTATTTTGCATGTCGGGCGCGTTTCACACGTTTTCATCACGTACGGAGTGTTTTATACAATATTTAATACGTGTAATATATTCTCGCAATATATTAAGGTAAATAATATTTGCTTGGATAAATCCACATTATTTTAAATAGTTTGTCACCAACGTCAATTTATAAACAGTGTCGGACCTCGTCCGGTTCGTGAGTGTACGATTTAAACAAATCGCGTTTGCGTGTTTATAATTACACAAAATGTTACATATATTTTGATTAATTTAAACTAAATACACATATTTACAAGTAGTTTAGGCACTAATTACAGTCCTAAATTAGCGGGTGTCACATACTTTCACTAAATTACCACTAGGGGTAAAAAAGTAAAAGTAAAAATGGGAAAGGAGGTTAAAAAGCAAAAATGAAAACATTTTCACTCATCTCCCTCCTCCCTCTTCTTTTTCTGCCGAAACCCACCCCCACCACCATGCCATCACCAAAAATCCACCATTGTTGAAGGTCTCAAGCTTCATAATCTCCATTTTCGTTACTTGTATGCTTCATTTATCATCTTTGTATCATCTCTAAGGTAAAGTTCTAACTTAAAATCTCTAGTTCATGATTTTACTCAAAAGTTAGGGTTTCAATTTGAAACTTGATATTTAGCGCTAAAGATTAGGGCTTTAGGTGTTATTACTTGCTATTAAATGTTTGTATGATGATTATTGATAGTAATCTAGTAATTTCATGAGAGATTGGTGAACTTTGATTTTCAAAGTAATGAACTTTGATTTTTTGTTGACTCCCTAGAATTACTCATGTTTGACTTTTGTTGATTAAAATTGCTTATAGTGACGTGTTAAACATAAGGAAACTAGCTTGAATTAGTTAAATGATTTGTTTGTTGACTTTGAAGAATTACAGTAAGCATTTTTATGAGTATTTATAAAGTATCATTATTTTAATTAAAATCATTCAAACCAAATGATACTTGTGCAAATATTAACATTAAAAGTTTACTTGAATTCTTGAAACCTTGTTTTGAATAATTTAAACGACTAGTTTCATTTTAAAAGAAGCATCATTTTAGAAAATAAAATGCATGAAGCTTTTAAATAACAAGTTGTGTTTTCAAAGAAACCAATATTATAACTATGCCATTTAAAGATAGAATGTTAAGTCGTTAGTCGATTTCATATCATTAATTACCCATTTTTTTCAAAGAGACTAACACTTAATGTTATTATCTTTAAATACATAATATGGTCAAAGTTTCATCACTAGTTTTCTAAGTTTATGGTAAATGCAAAGTTTTAATTAAAGTAAGGTAATTACAAGGTTTCTTTAAAACCTTAATGCTTACTTGGTTAATTTCTAGTGCAAATGTATGTTTAAAGTCATTTATAGGAATTAAGATCATTTGCCCTAGAAAATCACTTATGCCATCTACCATAGCTTAAGAAACTTATTGGTGTAAAATTTGAGGTTTGATGATTGCGGTTTGGTTAAATATGTATCTTTCTAGGTTATTGTGACACCCGTCAAATTAGGGCTTGTAATTAGTGCCTAATCAATAGTTAATACATGTAATTAGTTCCGTGTTAGGCTAATTAATGTATCAAATTATATATCGATGAATATATACAATTATGCGATTTGATTAAATCGTACAAGTTTCAAATCGAAGGTATTTCGATTCAATTAAATACGGACGTTGGTGAAACAATTTTATTAAATAATATAACATTATTTAATAACACTATCTTTCCCAAAATATTATCTTGATAATAATACTTTGTAATCAATTCGTATCGTACAAACAACAGTTACGTGATTTAAAATCCGTACAATGAACAATCGAGATCCCTAGATTAACGAATCACCTATATAAATGTTTTTCCAAGTATTTAGAAAGAACACTTCAAGTGAAAGTATTGAAATTTAAATCGTTACTTAAAAACGCGTATTAAACGTTTAACACCAAACCGAACGAGAAAACGAACACTGCGCGAAACACGAATCGGAGAAATAAGAAAATGACCAAAATACCCCTAGTAGGACCACATGGGGGCCGGCCACCCCATGTGCTGCCCACCTCCCTTTCCCACTTAAAATCCATGCAAAAGCATGAATACATCTTTCTTACTCCTTCACACAACCCACATGCATTCCACTCCCATTTCACACACACTTCCTCTCATCTCTCTCTCTCTTTTTGACTGAAAACTCAGTCTTTACACCACCACCAACAACCACCACAACCACCATTACCACCACCACTAAATCACCATCAACCACCACCATTGCTAGGGTTTTTCAAGCTCAAGAACATCATCCTCTTCATCATCACTTGTTCTTTGTAAGGATTCTCAAGAACTTTCACTTATTTTACTTTAATACTACTGATTTCAATGTTATAAAGCTCATCTAACAAGATTATGTCCAAATATAAACTTAAAATACGTTTTTATGATTTATACACATGAACACATAATCTGTCTCAGAAAAGTCAGTTTAGTAAATCGATCATAACTTGAGTTCTACAAAGAATTAGAAGATGCATTTTTTTTAAAAGTTGCGTATTGAAAAGATCTACAAAAATTTCTTCTGTGACTCCTTCCAGAAATCCACGGATTTTCTTATAAATACGAATCTATGTGACTGGTCTGCATGTACAGGAAAACTGAGTATGGTTCCATCCATAAATTTTATACCTATCAAGATGGACACTATAATTACTGGGAAAATTAAGTTAAGCTCTAGACAGATGGTGGAACAGCTGGTAAAAATTGTGGACTCTAACTCGGAATATAACTAGTTAAGAAAAATAAAGGAAGTGAACCGACAAAACCGAAAAACATAGGTGTGGACTGTTTTTGGACTTTTATAAAAACCAAGACTTTTGGTGAACTCCGGCATGAACCAACAACATAATTAGACCCGATAAACTGATTTTTGGGTTGGGTGAAAGTTTCGGGTCAAACCGAGTAAGTTTGACCAAGTCAACAAAAGTGGCTAGTTTTCGAAAAACTTACTATTTTTGGAAAGTGGTAACAAAAATGGGTTTGGTTGACTTAATTAAGTAACTTGGACCAAAAACTAATTTTAGAAAGTTTCCCGAACGAAAACCGACACTTGAAAACACTTGGACTAAAAATTGAATTTTTGGACAGACCCTTAGTGTCGCATGACCATGCGACACTAACCTTAATGTTGCATAACCTGCGACACTACCCCTAGTGTCGCATACCAAACAGTGGTAACCCTTGAGACACTAACAGTGTTAACTATGCGACACTACCTGCGACACTTGCCTAAGTGTCGCATAACCAACAGTGGAAACTAAAAATACCTAACAGTGGTAACCTTCTGCGACACTAGCAGTGGCTCACTGCGACACTTACCCTAGTGTCGCATGACATGCGACACTGACACTAGTGTCGCTAATGACAGAATGTTTTAAACTTGTTTTTCACTAAGTATTGAACATGAGTAACAACTTATAACCGCACATGATACATAATGTAACAACATATACAATGACACAAACATAATAATAATGTCTTAAAGAATTATTATTACAAACTTTCACCAACGGGTCGTACATGTTTTTGATAAACCAAGTTGAACAATCAAACATTTGGACATAACAAATTGTTGGACAACAAACATAGATGGTCTGTTGAAACATCTACTCACTCATATAACATTATGCGTTTTGAACGCCCGACAGGTTACAAGTCTTCGGACATCAATTCACAGCTAATCAATTCAAGTTTATTTTAATAAACACTCAAGGCTCAGGTGAGTCTCATAGCCCCTATTTTACGGCTTTTCAATCAGGGGTGTGATATTATTGCTCGTTTTGTTTTACAAGTAGAACGCAAGTACAATTCAATCAAATACTACATGAGTTGTTTTCAACTAATCAATAAAGCCCTCCATAGCATAGTCTGGTAATACATCTGTAGCGTGAATGTTAGTATATGATATCATATAGGATTGACAATCCTCGTCCGGGTTAGCACGCACTAACTGGTCAAACGGACGTATTAGCATTTGGGAAGACGAGTGTAGATTAGGCACTCGTAGGAGGCAACTCAGTTAGGTTTCCTTAATTAGACCTGACACTCAAGTTAAGCTCAGACTATGTGCTCATGGCTGTATAACTTTTATTTTGCTTAATTGCATTTTAAATTCAATTATAAAATCTTGCGGTTCATACAAATATATGTTGATATACAAACCTGTGAGCTCACCAGCATTTCGCTGACCCATTTTAGCATGTATCACAGGTGACCAGCAGTAGGTTGGACTGCTTAATCAAGATCCATTAGCTCGAGTCAGCATGCAAACAATCAGAGATTTAGCTGCATTATTACATTTTGTATAGTTTAATTATGTACTTAAATCTCTCAATTTCAAAAGGAGCTAATGTAAACAATACTTTGATGTAAACTTTTATTTTATCAATTTAAATGTAAAACGACGCATGTAGTGGTCGTTCATTATATCTTTTGTGCTGTGTATATTGATTAGTCGCGCCCCGACCCGATTCGCTTCCGCAACCCGAATTTGGGGGTGCGACAGATTGGTATCAGAGCCTAAGGTTATAGTGAACTAGGTTGCATTTAGTGAGCCTAGACTATGACCGTTAGGCAGTATTCCTTATTAAGTATGATTAGGTTCAGTGACTGCATTGTATTGGTTTAATTTAACATAGCCTGATCAACTATGTACAATTAAAAGAATATGATGTGAGATCTGAAAGGAGTCATGACTGAATAGGATACATTAGTTGACTCTGACCTCGAGAGAACCGGGACTCAAATATGTCTGTGTTAGATACTTTAGGCTATTATGTGATATATATATACATAGATAGACCTCTCTCACGCTCAATATCTTAGGCTATATTATATATGTATTATATGAATATAGGCCTCACTTTTTCTAACGCTTTGTCTCAGAATGGCAAACACACCACCCAATTCATCACGCTCTCATCCGTATGGATCGCGTAATCCAAGGGTAGCTAGGAGGAACACCAGGTTGCCTCGAGCTGACCCGTACCCCATTCACTTCACTTTGTCAGATTTAGCCACTAGGCTACACCGACACGAACAACGACTTGATACTATGGATATCAAACTCCAAGAAACCAACGAAAACTGGAGACTCACATCACTTGAACGCATCAATCAAGTCTCTGAGGATCATGAACATACAATCAACCACGTGAACAGTCCAAACCATAGAGGTTGTCCACAACCAAGTGATTGGCAACCGAAACGAAATTTCCATCCTACAATCAAGGCTGAACCAGTGCGAGACACGTCTAAGGGAAACCGAGGATGCTCTCCGCATGGTTAGCAGACTCGCAGAATCTGTGGACCGTCTCACCACACTACTGCCCAACTCAATCTACGTCAGGATTAGCTTAGGCTGAACCTGTACTCTATTATGCTTTCATAGGACCTATGTAATTCGACCGGATGTAATAATTCCCGGAACTTTTGTAAAACTTCTAAGTCTGTAACTTTTGAAACCTCTAGCTAGAAATTTTCTGTAATCGTTTGACTTCGTATTATGAATTGACAATCTCTTTCGTTATTTCTACAATATGATTGTTACTCTGTGATGTTGTATATTACCCTTCTTACATATATACATCTATCGTAATTATCATCCTGGTGCAATTTCTTATGTACCTCTCATTCTTTCTTGAAGAATCATGCCGCCAAAGAGGAAAAGTTACAGTGATGCCGAACTTGCTGCTGTCGTATCTCGAGCAGTGGCCGATGCTTTAGCTGCTCGGGATTCACCCCGAAACTCACGAAACAATGACGAAACTCCAGTCAATACTCCTGTTATCAAACCTTGCTCTTACAAGGATTTTCTCAGCTGTAAACCACTCTACTTCAAGGGCACGGAAGGTGCCATTGGTCTGATCCGATGGATTGAACGTATGGAATCCGTCTTCAACCTCTGCAACTGTGCTGAGGAAAACAAGGTCAAATTCTCTGCTTACACCTTTCAGGAAGGTGCACTTACGTGGTGGAACACCCACGCCAACTCTGTAGGCATCGAAATAGCAAACCAACTCCCCTGGGCTGAATTGAAGAAAAAGCTAAGGGAAAAGTACTGCCCTGAAGAAGAATTACATCGATTGGAAGAAGAGTTCTGGCACCTGACTGTGCAGGGAACTGACATCGCTGGATATACCACCAAATTCCAGCAATTTGCGCTGTTATGCCCGGGTTTGGTTGATCCGGAGGAAAAGAGCATCAAAAGATACATCCGTGGCCTCCCGGAAAATATCCAAGGGAACGTCGCTTCATCCAAGCCAACCACTACTGAAAGTGCAATCCGGCTAGCACATGAACTCATGGCAATGGTTATCAGTCGTGAGAAATCCAATACATCCTCCTCCAACAACAACAAACGCAAATCTTCCGAACACCAAAACAACCAGAACAAGAAATCCAACACCATTCAAGTCTACAACACCAATTCCAAAACCAAATGCGCTTACACTAGGGACAGGCCATATTGTTCCAAGTGCAACTACCACCACGATGGTCCATGCAGTACTCCCTGCAACAACTGCAGGAAGTACGGGCACTTGACCCGAGATTGCCGAGCCCCTAAATCCAACAACACCTCTCGCAACAATTCCAACCAACCCAAATCCTGCTTTGGGTGTGGAGAAACAGGACACTTCAAGAACGAATGTCCTAAAAACAAGAACAAGGGCAACAACAATAACAACAACAACAACGCAAGGGGAAGAGCGTTCGTACTCAACTCCGGGGATGCCCGTCAGGACCCAAATGCGGTCACGGGTATGTTCCTCCTCAACAACTTATCTGCTTCTATTCTGTTTGATACTGGTGCCGATAGAAGTTTTATTTCTGATGAGTTTTGCCCCCTACTTGATATTGCACCTATTGCCCTAGATGTTAAGTACACCGTAGAACTTGCAAATGGTGAACTCATAGAAACTGATAGTGTGATACCTAATTGCACTTTAAACCTAGCCAACGAAATCTTTTCAATCGATCTTATGCCTGTTGAAATTGGAAGTTTCGACGTCATCATTGGTATGGACTGGTTGTCCAAACATCGCGCTGAAATCATTTGTTATGATAAACTCGTTCGTATTCCTCTCGCCGTCGGTAGAACCTTGGTCATACAGGGGGAGACCGGTGGGACGAGACTAAACATCATATCTTGTTTGAAAACTCGTAAATTCCTGAGAAAAGGTTATCCGGCAATCCTCGCACACATCATGGAGAAAAAGTCGGAGGAGAAACGACTTGAGGATGTGCCCATCGTTCGTGACTTTCCAGAAGTCTTTCCCGAAGAGCTGCCTGGTCTGCCACCACAAAGGCAGGTTGAATTCTCAATTGACCTCTTGCCAGGTGCTGCACCTGTGGCTCGAGCACCATACCGATTAGCCCCATCCGAACTTCAGGAACTGTCCACCCAGTTACAGGAACTCCTGGATATAGGATTTATTCGACCGAGTTCTTCACCTTGGGGAGCTCCGGTCCTATTTGACAAAAAGAAAGACGGTTCTTTCCGAATGTGCATCGATTATCGAGAGTTGAACAAACTAACCGTCAAGAACCGTTATCCACTTCCTCGTATTGATGACCTGTTTGACCAACTACAAGGGTCAAGTATTTATTCAAAGATCGATCTTCGGTCTGGTTACCATCAACTTCGAGTTCCCGACATCGATATCCCGAAAACTGCTTTCCGAACTCGTTACGGGCATTATGAATTTCAAGTAATGCCATTCGGCCTAACTAACGCACCGGCTGTATTCATGGATCTTTTGAATCGGGTGTGCAAACCATATCTTGACAAGTTTGTCATTGTCTTCATTGACGACATTCTCATATACTCGCGAAGTGAACAAGAACACGCGCAACACCTCAAAACCATTCTAGAACTACTTAAACACGAAGAGCTTTACGCCAAATTCTCCAAGTGTGAGTTCTGGATACAATCCGTTCAATTCCTTGGACATGTTGTTAATAGTCAAGGAATCCATGTCGATCCATCAAAAATTGAGGCCATCAAGTGCTGGCAAGCACCAACATCTCCAACTGAAGTACGTCAATTCTTGGGTCTTGCCGGGTATTATCGGCGATTCATTGAAAATTTCTCAAAAATAGCTCAACCACTCACAACCTTGACTCAGAAAGACAAAAAGTTCGATTGGACTAATAAACAAGAGTCAGCATTTCAACTTCTGAAACAAAAGCTTTGCAGTGCTCCGATTCTATCCTTACCCGAAGGCACCGATGACTTCGTGGTATACTGCGATGCTTCTCATCAAGGTCTCGGTTGCGTGCTGATGCAACGAGACAAAGTTATTGCTTATGCTTCGCGACAACTCAAAATTCATGAAAAGAACTATACCACCCACGATCTCGAGCTAGGAGCTGTCGTCTTTGCCCTCAAAATCTGGAGACATTACCTCTATGGCACTAAGTGCATAATCTTTACCGACCACAAGAGTCTCCAACACATATTCGATCAGAAAGATCTCAACATGAGACAACGTCGGTGGGTCGAATTACTTACCGACTATGATTGTGAGATCAAATACCATCCGAGCAAAGCAAATGTTATTGCCGATGCCCTCAGTCGAAAAGAACGAACGAAACCACTTCGAGTCCGAGCCCTCAGCATGACTATTCACAATGATCTAAACATTCAGATTCTCACTACTCAACTCGAAGCTCTGAAACCTGATAATATCAAAAATGAAGCCTTGCGAGGCATGGACAAACAATTTGAAATCAAGCCTAACGGGATTAGGTATTTCTCAAACCGAATCTGGTTACCCATTTTTGGAAACCTACGAGACTTGGTGATGGATGAAGCTCACAAGTCCAAATATTCTATCCATCCTGGATCCGACAAAATGTATCACGGCATCAAGGAATTTTATTGGTGGCCGAATATGAAAGCTGAAATCGCTACATACGTCAGCAAGTGTCTTACTTGCTCGAAAGTCAAGGCTGAATACCAAAAACCTTCTGGTTTACTCCAACAACCCAGCATTCCTGAATGGAAATGGGAACAAATTGCCATGGATTTCATAACCAAACTACCAAAGTCATCGAGCGGTTGCGATACCATTTGGGTGATCGTCGATCGTCTCACAAAATCTGCCCATTTTTTGGCAATCAAGGAAACCGACAAAATGGAACGCCTCACATCAAAGAGGTTGTTTCTCGACACGGTGTTCCAATCTCGATTATCTCCGATAGGGATAGTCGTTTCACATCCCAATTTTGGCAATCACTTCAAAAATCATTGGGTACTCGTCTCGATATGAGTACGGCGTACCATTCTCAAACTGATGGCCAAAGTGAACGAACAATTCAAACACTGGAAGACATGCTACGGGCCTGCGTAGTTGATTTCGGTGTAAATTGAGAAAAACATCTACCATTGTGCGAGTTTTCGTACAACAACAGCTATCACACCAGCATTAAGGCTGCACCTTTCGAGGCACTGTACGGTCGTAAGTGCCGATCACCTATCTGTTGGACCGAAGTGGGAGACAGTCAACTCACTGGTCCTGAGATCATTCACGAAACAACTGAAAAGATCTTCGAGATCCAAAACAAACTCAAAGCCGCACGTGATCGTCAGAAAAGTTATGCTGACGTGAGACGCAAACCACTCGAGTTCCAGGTTGGGGATCGAGTGCTACTCAAAATTTCACCTTGGAAAGGTGTTATCCGATTCGGTAAACGCGGGAAATTGAATCCCAGATACATTGGACCATTCGAGATTCTCGAGAGAATAGGTCCAGTGGCATATCGACTGCAACTGCCATCCGAGCTCAGCAGTGTGCATCCCACTTTTCACATTTCAAATTTAAAGAAGTGTCTGTCTGATGAGACACTTATCATTCCACTCGATGAAATTCGTATTGATGACAAGCTTCATTTTGTTGAAGAACCCACCGAAATCATGGACCGTGAGGTCAAACAACTCAAACAAAGTCGTATTCCCATTGTCAAAGTCAGGTGGAATTCGCGGCGTGGGCCGGAATTCACCTGGGAGCGGGAGGACCAGATGCGACTCAAGTATCCTCAGTTATTTGCTGACGCTACTTCAAACACGACTTCAAACTAAATTTCGGGACGAAATTCTCCTAACAGAGGGAGAATGTGACACCCGTCAAATTAGGGCTAGCAATTAGTGCCTAATCAATAGTTAATACATGTAATTAGTTCCGTGTTAGGCTAATTAATGTATCAAATTATATATCGATGAATATATACAATTATGCGATTTGATTAAATCGTACAAGTTTCAAATCGAAGGTATTTCGATTCAATTAAATACGGACGTTGGTGAAACAATTTTATTAAATAATATAACATTATTTAATAACACTATCTTTCCCAAAATATTATCTTGATAATAATACTTTGTAATCAATTCGTATCGTACAAACAACAGTTACGTGATTTAAAATCCGTACAACGAACAATCGAGATCCCTAGATTAACGAATCACCTATATATATGTTTTTCCAAGTATTTAGAAAGAACACTTCAAGTGAAAGTATTGAAATTTAAATCGTTACTTAAAAACGCGTATTAAACGTTTAACACCAAACCGAACGAGAAAACGAACACCGCGCGAAACACGAATCGGAGAAATAAGAAAATGACCAAAATACCCCTAGTAGGACCACATGGGGGCCGGCCACCCCATGTGCTGCCCACCTCTCTTTCCCACTTAAAATCCATGCAAAAGCATGAATACATCTTTCCTACTCCTTCACACAACCCACATGCATTCCACTCCCATTTCACACACACTTCCTCTCATCTCTCTCTCTCTTTTTGACTGAAAACTCAGTCTTTACACCACCACCAACAACCACCACAACCACCATTACCACCACCACTAAATCACCATCAACCACCACCATTGCTAGGGTTTTTCAAGCTCAAGAACATCATCCTCTTCATCATCACTTGTTCTTTGTATGGATTCTCAAGAACTTTCACTTATTTTACTTTAATACTACTGATTTCAATGTTATAAAGCTCATCTAACAAGATTATGTCCAAATATAAACTTAAAATACCCTTTTATGATTTATACACATGAACACATAATCTGTCTCAGAAAAGTCAGTTTAGTAAATCGACCATAACTTGAGTTCTACAAAGAATTAGAAGATGCATTTTTTTTAAACGTTGCGTATTGAAAAGATCTACAAAAAGATCTTCTGTGACTCCTTCCAGAAATCCACGGATTTTCTTATAAATACGAATCTATGTGACTGGTCTGCATGTACAGGAAAACTGAGTGTGGTTCCATCCATAAATTTTATACCTATCAAGATGGACACTATAATTACTGGGAAAATTAAGTTAAGCTCTAGACAGATGGTGGAACAGCTGGTAAAAATTGTGGACTCTAACTCGGAATATAACTAGTTAAGAAAAATAAAGGAAGTGAACCGACAAAACCGAAAAATATAGGTGTGGACTGTTTTTGGACTTTTATAAAAACCAAGACTTTTGGTGAACTCCGGCATGAACCGACAACATAATTAGACCCGATAAACTGATTTTTGGGTTGGGTGAAAGTTTCGGGTCAAACCGAGTAAGTTTGACCAAGTCAACAAAAGTGGCTAGTTTTCGAAAAACTTACTATTTTTGGAAAGTGGTAACAAAAATGGGTTTGGTTGACTTAATTAAGTAACTTGGACCAAAAACTAATTTTAGAAAGTTTCCCGAACGAAAACCGACACTTGAAAACACTTGGACTAAAAATTGAATTTTTGGACAGACCCTTAGTGTCGCATGACCATGCGACACTAACCTTAATGTCGCATAACCTGCGACACTACCCCTAGTGTCGCATACCAAACAGTGGTAACCCTTGAGACACTAACAGTGTTAACTATGCGACACTACCTGCGACACTTACCTAAGTGTCGCATAACCAACAGTGGAAACTAAAAATACCTAACAGTGGTAACCTTCTGCGACACTAGCAGTGGCTCACTGCGACACTTACCCTAGTGTCGCATGACATGCGACACTGACACTAGTGTTGCTAATGACAAAATGTTTTAAACTTGTTTTTCACTAAGTATTGAACATGAGTAACAACTTATAACCGCACATGATACATAATGTAACAACATATACAATGACACAAACATAATAATAATGTCTTAAAGAATTATTATTACAAACTTTCACCAACGGGTCGTACATGTTTTTGATAAACCAAGTTGAACAATCAAACATTTGGACATAACAAATTGTTGGACAACAAACATAGATGGTCTGTTGAGACATCTACTCACTCATATAACATTATGCGTTTTGAACGCCCGACAGGTTACAAGTCTTCGGACATCAATTCACAGCTAATCAATTCAAGTTTATTTTAATAAACACTCAAGGCTCAGGTGAGTCTCATAGCCCCTATTTTACTGCTTTTCAATCAGGGGTGTGATATTATTGCTCGTTTTGTTTTACAAGTAGAACGCAAGTACAATTCAATCAAATACTACATGAGTTGTTTTCAACTAATCAATAAAGCCCTCCATAGCATAGTCTGGTAATACATCTGTAGCGTGAATGTTAGTATATGATATCATATAGGATTGACAATCCTCGTCCGGGTTAGCACGCACTAACTGGTCAAACGGACGTATTAGCATTTGGGAAGACGAGTGTAGATTAGGCACTCGTAGGAGGCAACTCAGTTAGGTTTCCTTAATTGGACCTGACACTCAAGTTAAGCTCAGACTATGTGCTCATGGCTGTATAACTTTTATTTTGCTTAATTGCATTTTAAATTCAATTATAAAATCTTGCGGTTCATACAAATATATGTTGATATACAAACCTGTGAGCTCACCAGCGTTTCGCTGACCCATTTTAGCATGTATCACAGGTGACCAGCAGTAGGTTGGACTGCTTAATCAAGATCCATTAGCTCGATTCAGCATGCAAACAATCAGAGATTTAGCTGCATTATTACATTTTGTATAGTTTAATTATGTACTTAAATCTCTCAATTTCAAAAGGAGCTAATGTAAACAATACTTTGATGTAAACTTTTATTTTATCAATTTAAATGTAAAATGACGCATGTAGTGGTCGTTCATTATATCTTTTGTGCTGTGTATATTGATTAGTCGCGCCCCGACCCGATTCGCTTCCGCAACCCGAATTTGGGGGTGCGACAGTTATGGATTATTCAGCATTCTTCAAAGTGGAGCATCGACTCTTGCATAAGCTGCTTGTTGTATCACTTCATGGCAAGAAAGAAACAAGTGGAGCTGTAGGAGCTGATGACTAACAAAAAGAATGTGAATGTCGCTTACTCGGTAGCTGAGAGGATTCAAAAGGAGACGAAGTTTGAGATGCCAAAGTATATTTACATGGGAGCTTTCATCACTAGGATTTGTAGCCGTATGGGTTTGCTCTCGGAGGATCACATGAGTGAGTGCACCAGCTCACCTCATGTTAGATCCCTGCCGTTCGACTTGGATTACTTTCATACTATCTGGTTGATCACTACTGATTCGAGCGGGCAGGCATTCTGGAGAGCTACCAAACAGCCCATTCCTGGTTGTGTTCAGAAGAGGAAGGGAAGTAAGAGAGACAGGGATGTTGAGGATGATTATCCGATAGATATAGAGATTCAGGATGATGATAGAGATGTTAGAGTACCGCAGGTTGATACTAGGGCATCTGGCTCTACATCTAGGGTTCAGAGTTTTGTTGACTGGACTACACCAGTGACTCCACTTTCTCAATATTGGATTCTTCATGCACTGCAAGTTAGACAAGCTCATGATATCAATGTTGCACGCAAGTTTGGATTGCTGATACCAGAGCCACTGATGTACAAATGTGAGACACCACCAGCAGTCTTTCCAGTTCCACCAGTCACCACCACTGTTCCACCATACACCATACCCACCACATCTCGCTATGAGACAATATACTCTGTAACCACCTGTAACACCCCCAAATTTACTGTTTGGCGGAAGCATACTTTGGGGTGCTACTAATCAATAATCACAGCACAAAGAAATAATGAACGACTCTATATGCGTCGTTTTACAACTTGTATTGATAAAATCAACGTTTACATCATAATATAGTTTACATTAGCTCAGTTGAAATCGAGAGATTTACATACATAATTAATTTATATGAAATATAATAATGCAGCTAAATCTCTGAATGTTTGCATGCTGACACGAGCTAATGGTTCCTGAGGGCAGTCCAACCTACAGCTGAGTACCTGTGATACATGCTAAAATGGGTTAACGAAATGTAGGTGAGGTCACAGGTTTGTATGTCAATACATATTGTATGAACCGCAAGATTTAAATTGAATTTAAAGTGCAATTAAGCAAATTAAAAGTTATACATCCATGAGCACATAGTCTGAGCTTAACTCGAGGTGTCAGGTCCACATTTAAGGAATCATGATCGAGGTGCCTCCCACGAGTGCCTAATCTACACTCGTCTGAACAAATATTAGTACATCCGTTTACCCAGTTAGTGCATGCTACCCCGGATGACGAGGGTCAATCCTATATGGTACCATATACTAATATTCACGCTACAACGTATTACAAAAATATGCTGAGGAGGGCTTTGAAAGATTAGTGAGATAACTCATGTAGTAATTATTTGTTTTCGTACTTGTGTTCATATAGTTAAAATAAAACAAGCAATGATATCACACCCCTAAGTAAAACAGTAAAGTAGGGGCTATGAGACTCACCTGAGTCTTGAGAGTTTATCTAAATAAACTAGAGTTGATTAGCCGAAATGTGATGTCCCAAGGACTTGTAACCTGAGGGTATCCACGACACACGATGGTTATAACGTGAGTAGGTATCTATAAAGACTACCTTTGTAGTTGTTCGTCCAACTAGAATGTTCAAATTACTACGATTTGGTTTATTTGATTATGTTTTGAACACGTGTATGGCCCGTTGGTGATTTGTTGTAATAAAAATCTCATTATTATTATTATGACTTTAAAGGGTTAAGTTCAAAAATGTATCCTGATGTGTTTCAAAAGTCGTATCGTATAAGCGTTTGAAGTTATACAAGTTTGACACTTAGTATATAAATAGTTTGTAAACACACCTTGTTTTTAGCGTCACTTATAGCGACACTTAAGGTTTAGGCGTCACTCAGGAAGTGTCGCATAAAATTGTGAATTCTATATTAGTAGCGTCACTTGAGGAAGTGATGCATCAAGGGTGACACTTAAGCAAGTGTCGGATGCAAGTGTCGGATAAGGGTGTTAAGCATCACTAGGCAAGTGACGGATCAAATCATAATTCGATTATAGGCGTCACTTAGGCAAATGACGCTAGAAGTGTCGGTTTGGAGTTCCGGGTATTGAATTTGCGACACGTAGGCAAGTGTTTGGAAAAAGGGGTTTTATGCGGCACTTAAGTGACACATTAAGTGACACTACGCTGCACTGGTCTATGCGACACTTACGTCTGTTGGTCGTATTTTGAGCCGAAAACTTGTTTTCCGATTTCCGTTTGACTTGAAACTTTTACCCAACCCATATGTGGACATTTCAAGCTTAAATAAACAACTTTTGTGAAAAATAATTGAAATCTAAGAGTTTTAAGTATTTATCGGGAATCTTATTAGTTTACCCGAGGAGAACCCGGAAAGATAGAAATGTAGAGCTCGACGAGGGGAACGTTTTTCTTCAAATGAGTATGACGATCTAAGGCCGTTTGATGGTGTTATTTTGTGATTTAAGGTGGGTGTTAGTTGTGAGTATGAAAAAGAAAGAGAAAGGAAAGAGAGAGTGAGGAGGAGATGATGATGATGGAAGTGAAGGGTGGGGAGGGGTTCCCTCCCCTTTTTGGGTCGGCTTGGTGGGGTCCACGGGTGTGGACTTCACCCATTTTTCGTTCCCTGCGATTGCGTTCCGTGCAGTGCCATTTCTTCTATCGTTAAAATGTTAAATATTTATTTGATACTTTTAAATATGCGTTTTAAAATACGATTAATTACTCAATATTTTTGTTGAAATATTTCACTAAATACTTTACGATTGGGTTATAAAATATAACTTAACTTGGTTTCGTTTGTTTGCACATTAAATCTTTTAATCGCTTAGGTCTTGTTTGTACAATACGAGACAGTTAGAAATATTATAAAAATAATATTTTTGGGTGTAATAGGATTATCAAATATCGTCATGTTATTTAATAGTTTTGTTCACCAACGTCCGTATTAAGTGAATCGAACTAAGTTCAATTTAAATTGAGTACGATTTAATCAAATCGCATAATTGTATATATTCATCAATATATATTTCGATACATTAATTAGCCTAACACAAAACTAATTACATGTATTAACAATTGATTAGGCACTAATTACTAGTCCTAATTTGGCGGGTGTCACATTCTCCCCCTGTTAGGAGAATTTCGTCCTAAAAATTAGTTTGAAGTCGCGTCTGAGGTAGAGTCAGTGAATAACTGAAGATATTTGTGTCGCATTTGGTCTTCCTGTTCCCAAGTGCATTCCGGACCACGCTGCAAATTCCACCTGACTTTGACGACGGGAATACGACTTTGTTTGAGTTGTTTGACCTCACGGTCCATGATTTTAGCAGGTTCCTCAACGAAATGAAGTTTGTCATCGACGCGAATCTCGTCGAGTGGAATAATAAGTGTCTCATCAGACAGACATTTCTTCAAGTTAGAAATGTGAAAAGTGGGATGCACGCTGTTAAGCTCGAATGGCAGCTGCAATCGATATGCCACTGGACCAATCCTCTCGAGGATCTCGAATGGTACTATGTACCTGGGATTTAACTACTCGCGCTTTCCGAAACGAATGACACCTTTCCAAGGTGAAACTTCGAGTAGTACTCGATCCCCAACCTGGAACTCGAGTAGTTTGCGTCTCACGTCAGCATAACTTTTCTGACGATCACGTGCGGCTTTGAATTTATTTTGGATCTCGAAGATCTTTTCGGTTGTTTCGTGAATGAGTTTGGGACCAGTGAGCTGACTGTCTCCCACTTCGGTCCAACAAATTGGTGATCGACACTTACGATCGTACAGTGCCTTGAAAGGTGCAGCCTTAAGGCTGGTGTGATAGCTGTTGTTGTATGAAAACTCGCACAACGGTAGATGTTTTTCCAAGTTTACACCAAAGTCACTATTTAGTTTATAACACCATTTTGGAACTTTCAAAATGTTTTGTGCTGAAAAACATTCGCTTAAGGGAGCAAATCTCGACTCTTTCCCTATGGAGGGATTGGAACGAATCTTAAAAAAATTCCTTCCGAAAAAGGTTGAAGCTCGCGACTTTAAATGAGCATATTTTAGTATAATAAAATTTTGAAAGTTTCCTCTCTAAAAAAAAAAAAAATGTTTTTAATTTTTTTTTTGAAAACACGTGCACGACAACAAGAACGTACAACGTTAAGCTTTTAGCCGAAACGTGTACATTCAACAAGTCCAGGTTAGACAACTAATTTTAAAACAAACAAAAATAGTTTAAGTTTAATATCTCAGGATTGCTTTTAATTGTTCCACAAAAATGTACGCGCATCTTAAATTGTTTATAACGTAACGAAAGACTACCAAGTAACTAGTTACAATAAATCCGTTTAGGATTTGTAATCATCATTAGTGGGACCTTAGGAATTAATCTAGAGAAGTACTTAGAAGTACATAGGTGACCATGTAAGGAATATGGTACATGACAAATATTCTCATGGACCACAAGCCTTCCATTTGATCCCATAATTCAAAAATAACATAAAAAACTTTTCTTCTCCTTCCTCTCTCACTCCCAAAACCGGCCACCATCACTACACCATGGATCACCACTCAATCTTCACCAACCTCTCTAATTTCATGTCCTTTTGAACTCCTCATTGCATGATATTCTCGATTGTACGTTCGTTTTGAAGCATAACACACTAAAACAAGGTATGATCATAAGAAACCCACTTTAAGCTTAAAGTTTCTCATTTTATGAAGTTACCTAAGTTAGTAACTAGGAATTGCTATTTTTCTTGGTTGAATGCTTAGAAACTACATGCTACTACCACTTACCCATGCTAATTCATACTAGTTTGGACATTTCAAGAAGATGTACTTCAACCTATTGATTAAGTCTAGAATTTAGCTTGATTAAGTGCTAGTTGTTAGATATTTAAGTAATTATGGTGTTTTGAAAGATTGCCCTATGTTAATTGCATAATGCGGATAAATTAGGATTAGCAAATTTGACTTTTGAAAGTAAACAAAAAGTTAACTAGCATGCATGATAGTAAATTGAGATTACTTGAAAACTCTTGCTTACTAGGACACTTGTACTTTCTTGACTAGTCAAAATAGGCAATATAGAATTATTACTAGAAACAAATGTCTTGAATAAAACCAAACACATGGATGACATAATTTTTGTGCATGACCTAGCTTGTTATCTAATAGGAAAATGCCTAAAAATAATGATTACATGCTTAGGTTATAATTTTGGTATGCGGACAAATTGGAATTATCGTCCGAAGTAAGTTTTGACCTAAAAAGTCAATTTGAAGTGTTGCATTTTTTTAAAAAAAGTAAATTAATTGCAATTTTTATTCAAAAACCTTACTTCAATTTGAACTTTTCAAAGTCAAAAATATACAATGAGACTATAAACTGTGAAATAATTTGGCTAAACACCAGACTTTATAAATAACATTACTTCACAAGTTAAGTTACCGCCATCCCATGACTATATGTTTCTGCACATTGATGACTGCCTCACTATTGTTACTTGGGGGCATTTGATATTTACTGTAATCTCTGGACTGTCAAGAATTTAAAGCCCTCATTTCGAATTTTCCATTAGAAAATTCGAGAAGTGCTTTAAATTCTACCTTTCTTAAGACCTATTACTTTAAATTTCTCATGTTCTCAGGTACCATGAAGAAAAAGCTAAAACCAGCACGTCCACTTACAGGATCTCTTGCATACCTTAGTACAACACCAGCATACGACCGGATGGCACGAATATGGAGAGATAAACCTTTTGGCCATTTTAGATATGTAGATTGGGAAAAGCTACAGGTATTGGGGTTTAGACAGAGATTAGAGAGTCTACTCAGTTACTCAATAGAGGGTCAGCAGTTTGAGTCTTTCAAGAGATTGTTCAGCATTGACGAACCGGTGTATATGGAGATGATCACCCGTTTACAATTTTCGTACACTTAATTATATAACGTCATCCTTACTTATAATTATCTACATCATCAACAATCACAATAATGGACTACTCGCAATTTATGGCAATAAACAAATCACATACAAGACAATAATACATAATTGAAATATGAAATAAAGCAAGTATGATAAAGGTTTCGATATCACCCGGAATTAATTGCGCAGCAGCGTATTATTATGATAGACAACTCGTTCACACGTACAAAGATAAATCTCCAAACTCCTAACTCTAACCTCTATGTTAATCCGTAGATTAATTACAATAACCCTAGACTAAAATGAGAGACTTTTTAGAGTGAGAAAGTGAAAATGGAAGAATGAGAGTGTAAGTATGAGTGTGTGTGTGTTTTGTGTATGAGTTGGTGTGTTGAAATGAGAGCTAGGGGCTGCCTTTTATAGAGGAAATTCGGCTCAAGTTAGCACCCCCAAGCTCATGACAGCAAAAGGTGGAAAAGGTAGTGGCACCAGGTACAAAAGGCGAAAAAGGTAGTGGCACCAGGTACGAAAAGTAGGAAAAGATCTAGCACCAGGTACGAAGAAGTACCAAAAAGCGCAATCCGTGCGGGTGACGGGCAGCCGGCCACGGCTGGCAGCCAGCAGCCGGCGGCTGGCTGGCTGGCGGCTGCGGCTGGCTGCCAGCAGCACCAGTCCGCTGCCGGTTGCTGAGTTTCTCGATTCGTACGTGTTTTCTTCGTTACGCGTCCGTTTGCGTTGATTCTTTTTGTGTTGGATTCGTAATTCAAAAATGAAGCTTTTGATGAAAAGAAATCCCAAAAATATGTCTCTGAACTATAGATGTGTTGTACGAATCGTTTGGATCTTCCGGAGTGCGTAGAATCTTCGTTCTTCGCCCGTTTTAGTTGATTCTTCTTCTGTTGGATTCGTAATTTAAAAATGAACATCTTGGGTCAGATGGATGTTGGTGATGGGCTCTTTGGTCTTGAAACCTCGTTTTGATGTCTGGAATCTCTAAACGTGCGTGGAATCTCCGTTTTCTGCCTGTTTTGCTTGATTTTCATCATGCAACCTTGTTTTTCCCTTCTTGGCTTAATATTACAGATTTGTAATGTTTTGTGAGTTAAAGTGCCAAGAATTGTTCCAGAATGAGAGAGATATCTATATTAAAAACGTGACTTTTTTACGCGATATCAAGTCTCGAGTACATTCCTTCTCAACAACTTAACTGCTTTTGTTCTATTTGATACTGGTGCTGATAGGAGCTTCATATCTGGTGAATTTTATCCACTGCTTGACATCACCCCCATTGCCCTAGATGCTAAGTACATGGTAGATTTAGCTAATGGTAAACTCATAGAGACCGATACTGTAATCCCAAATTGCACTTTAAACTTAGCCGACGAGCTCTTCACCATTGATCTCATTCCTGTTAAGATTGGAAGTTTCGACGACATTGTTGGCATGGATTGGTTGTCCAAGCACCGCGCTGAAGTTATCTGCTACAATAAAGTTATTTGCATTCCTCTCGTCACCGGTAGTACTTTGGTCATACAAGGGGAGACCGGTGGGACGAGATCGAATATCATATCATGCATGAACACCGGCAAATACCTAAGAAAAGGTTATCAGGCAATCCTCGCACACGTTATAGAGAAAAAGTCGGAAGAGAAGCGACTTGAAGATGTGCACATCGTTAGAGACTTTCCAGAAATCTTTCCTAAAGACTTGCCTGGTCTTCCACCACTGAGACAAGTTGAGTTCTCAATCGACCTTTTGCCCGGAGCAGCACCTGTGGAACGAGCACCATATCGTTTTGCCCCATCCAAACTTCAAGAGTTGTATACTCAGTTGCAATAACTCCTGGATAAGGAATTCATTAGACCGAGTTCTTCACCTTGGGAAGCCCCGGTCTTGTTTGTGAAAAAGAAGGACGGTTCATTCAGGATGTGTATCGACTATGGAGAGTTGAACAAATTAACCGTCAAGAACCGTTATCCACTCCCCCGTATTGATGACCTGTTCGACCAACTTCAAGGGTCAAGTTTCTATTCGAAGATAGATCTACGATCAGGTTATCATCGGTTAAAAGTTCGTGACATCGACATCCCAAAGACTGCCTTCCGAACTCGCTATAGGCGTTACGAGTTCCAAGTAATACCATTTGGTTTGACAAATGCACCGGCTGTATTCATGGACCTTATGAACTGAGTGTGAAAACCTTATCTCGAAAAGTTCGTCATTGTCTTCATCGATGACATTCGCATCTACTTGCGCGGTGAACAGGAACACGCGCAACATCTCATGACAATTCTAGAACTTCTTAGACACGAAGAGTTATATGCTAAGTTCTCCAAGTGTGAGTTCTGGACGCAAACCGTTCAATTCCTTAGTCATGTGATTAACAGTCATGGAATTCACGTAGATCCATCAAAGATTGAGGCTATCAAGTGCTGGTATGAACCGACAACGCCGACCGAAGTACGCCAATTTTTAGGATTGGTTGGATACTATCGACGCTTCATAGAGAATTTCTCAAAAATAGCTCAGCCTCTCACGACACTGACTCGGCGGAAAAGAAGTTCGATTGGACTGATAAGCAAGAGTCAGCATTTCAGCTATTGAAGCAAAAGCTTTGTAGTGCACCCATTCTATCATTACCCGAAGGCAACGATGATTTCGTGGTATACTGCGATGACTAACACCAAGGTCTTGGTTGCGTGTTGATGCAACGAGACAAGGTTATTGTCTACGCGTCCCGACAAGTGACAACTCAAAGTTCACGAGAAGAACTACACCACTCATGATCTCGAACTAGGAGCCATAATGTTTGCACTCAAAATTTGGAGACACTATCCGTATGGCACAAAATGTACAATCTTCACCGATCATAAAAGCCTCCAACATATATTCGATCAGAAGGATCTCAACATGAGGCAACGTTGCTGGGTCGAGTTGCTTACCGATTACGACTGCAAAATCAAATACCATACGGGCAAAGAAAATGTTGTTGCCGATGCCCTAAGTCGAAAGGAATGCGCCAAACCTCTTCGAGTCCGAGCCCTCAGCATGATCATTCATAATGATCTTATCATTCAAATTCTCACTGCTCAACTCGAAGCATTAAAACCCAAAAACCTGAAGAATGAGGCCTTGCGCAACATGGAGAAACGGTTCGAAACCAAACTAAATGGAGTCAAGTACTTCGTGAACCGGATCTGGTTGCCTTATTTCGGAAACCTTCGAGACTTGGTGTTGGATGAAGCTCACAAGTCCAAATATTCTATACATTCAGGATCCGATAAGATGTATCATGGCATCAGGGAGTTATACTGGTAGCCAAACATGAAAGTAGAGATCGCGACATACGTCAGTAAGTGCCTCACCTGCTCAAAAGTCAAAAACCAATATCAGAAACCATCTGGTCTACTTCAGTAACTGGATATCCCTCAGTGGAAATGGGAGCAAATTGCCATGAATTTCATCACTAAACTCCCGAAGACATCAAGCGGTTGCGATACTATTTGGGTGATCGTGGATCGGCTTACCAAATCTGCTCATTTCCTTGCCATCAAGGAAACCGATAAAATGGAACATCTCATATGAATCTATTTGAAGGAGATCGTATCCCGACATGGTGTTCCAATCTCAATTATCTCTTATAAAGATATTCGTTTTACATCTCACTTTTGACAATCATTACAAAAATCCTTGGGTACTCTTTTAGATATGAGTACAGCCTATCATCCACAAACCGATGGCCAAAGTGAAAGGACAATTCAAACACTGGAAGATATCCTACGCGCCTGCGTGATAGACTTCAGTGCAAATTGGGAACATCATCTGCCATTGTGTGAATTCTCGTACAACAACAGCTATCATACCAACATTGGAGTTGCGCCATTCGAGGCATTGTACGGTCGTAAGTGCCCGTCGCCTATCTACTGGACCGAAGTGGGAGACAGCCAACTCACTGGTGCAAGTTGGAGATCAAGTTCTGCTCAAAGTATCACCTTGGAAAGGTGTCATCCGCTTCGGCAAACATGGAAAGCTAAATCCTAGATACGTTGGACCTTTTGAGATCCTTGAAAGGATTGGTCCAGTCGCATATCGATTGCAGCTACCTCCCGAGCTTAGTAGCGTGCATCCCACATTCCACATTTCTAATCTTAAGAAATGCCTATCTGATGAGACACTCATTATCCCGCTTGAAGAAATTCAATTCGATGACAGAATATATTTTGTCGAGACACCAGTGGAGATCATGGATCGTGAGGTCAAACAGCATAAGCAAGTCATATCCAATGGTCACGAAACTCGTTTTCTAAAAGTATTATAACATGATAAAGGTTGTGTAAAAGTTTCGGGTCAAACTGATCTAGTTTGACCAGAGTTGACTAGTTAACCAATTTGACCAGTTTGACCAGATTTGACCAGTTGACCAGATTTGACCAGCTTGACCAGTTGACTAATTTAACCAGCTTGACTAGTTTGACCAAGTTAACCTCTGTTGACTTTCAGAAAATAAAATATTTGACCACAATGTTCGGATATAAATGTATACATGTACTTTTAAATACAATAAAAGAAGCTTGAAAAATACTTACTACACTAAGTATTCAACACCTACAATAATCAATTCTTATACAAAACTTACATTTGTACATTACAAACCATCACCAACGGGTCATACATTTTTCAAAACTCAAACAAAACAATCAAACATTGGATATAACTAGTTGATGGAAAACTAGCATAGAAGGTCTGTTGAGATATCTACTCACTTATATAACCTTGCGCATTTTGAACGCCTAACAGGTTACATTCTGCGGATACATCTTTTGGTACAACATCATAATTGCTTGCTTTGCTAAAACATCAGCCTCATGTGAGTCTCATAGCCCCTATTTTATTGTTTTTACTCTAGGGGTGAGAATATATGCCTGTTGTGTTTTACATGTGAACGCAAGTATCAAATATCGATATATTATGCATGAGTTAATCATCTAATCATCATAAGTCCTCATTAGCATAGTTTGGTAATACTTTGTAGCGTGAATGTTAGTGTATGGTACCATATGGGACTGACAATCTCCGTCCAGGTCAGCAAGCACTGACTGCTCAAACGGACGCATTATCATTTGTCCATACGTGCGTTGATTAGGCACATGCATAGAGGCACCCTCGCTTAGGCACTTAATTGTGATCCTGACACCTCAGTTAAGCTCAGACTATGTGCTCATGGCAGTTATATACATCATTTATCAATTACTTATTTGTTTAATTACAAATATTCATACTTAATCTTGCAGTTCATACATTACACTTTATCATTAAACCTGTGAGCTCACCAGCTTTTAGCTGACCATTTTAGCGTGTATTCTCAGGTTCGCAGCAGCAGTAGGTCTGCTAATTAAGGATACCCATTAGCTCGAGTCGCATACAAACATCAGGAGATTCCCTTGCATTTCTATATTTTGTATAAGAAGATATGCCCTAGCATCTCTACCATTTGGCTTACGAGCTTTTTTAAACTATATTATAACAGTGTAAGACTTTTATAATATCAATTGTGACACCCCCAAAATCAGTAATCGTGTTTATTAATGGTTTAGCAGAAGCTTTAGTTAATTGGCGGAAGCATTTAAATAATCGTTAAAACAGTGGGGGTGCTGACGTTACAATAGTGCATTCACTGTATCAGAGCATATGATCATACGGAACATATATATATTTAAGATGCCAAAGTTGAAGTTATTACAAAAGGGTACGACTTATCAAGTCGTACAAGTAGTAGGGTTGTAGAACAACATACGTTTTAATAAATACAAGTATATAAAAGTGGGATTTCGTAAGTATAACCAATGAGATTGGTAATACAGAAGAAATCCAAGTGTCCCAAAAGTGGTATCCTAAACAGTCTGGGTAGCTTATTCCTTTATGCATGTGTAGTACCTGAGTCCTAATTCCCTGAAAAACATAGTAAACCATCGACATTGAATGTTGAGTGAATTCACAGGTTTAGTATATACGTAGTTAAACCAAGTTTTGTATAAATCATTCATGAACATAAACATAATGTTTATATGTATAGTAGGAAACATAAGTATTCTAATTAAAGAAAACATTTCCTATATAAGGTAAGAATATCATTCTTACTACAAGTAATAGTTGTGTAGGAACACAAGTTTAATCAAATACAATTTCCTAATAAATAGTTGCAGGAAACCCAGGTTTAACAATTAAGTAAACATTTCTTATAAAAGTTGTTTTGTAGGAGAACCAAGTTTAACCATTCAAGGTAAACATTTCCTAAAAGTAATCGTGTGTAGGAACACCAATCCTATTAGTTGTCACAGGGAATACCCTTCCAAAATCAAGTTGTAGTTTAGTTGTTTAGTTTACGTGGGAAATATAGATAATGATCCCTCTAAGGTGAGCTAAACCTTTAGAGTTAAAGTAACGATACCTAGTACTATAACCAATCCACGACTAGTTGATGTTGTTGCCTCAGTAACATGGTAAGTATATACTCCTCGTTACGATTACCATCGTGTGGTTGGAATAACCAACGTGTTATATCCTGGGAGGGTTCTCAAATCGATAGTACTATCTGTATACTCAGTGACTAGAGTCACCTAGCTAATGGTTATAGGTTGCAAGCACCGGGACTTATGTGCACTACAACTACCTCACGTAAACCTAGGATCGTACCAAGGTTCGTTGTCTTATTCCCAAAAAGTTATGAAAATGTTTCATATAGTTAACATTTGAATATAAAGCATATAGCATTTATATAAATGAGTTTGATATAAAAGCATGTCTAGCAATTATATAAAACAAGTTGCATGTAATAGCACATAGTTCTATGTTTTCCACCCCTGGTTTTAAAAGCATTTAAACAAGTAAAAGATAGGGGCTGTGAACTCACAGGTAGCAGTCATCAACGAAATAATAGCTAATAGTAGTCTCCAAACTGTATACTTCAAGGTCCTAAACGCAAGAAAATATACTTAATATAAGTACTCGACTAATTGTTAAGTACAATGTTTATACAATTTTATTTGTTGGTGATACTTGCGTTGAGATAGTCGTTGCGTGTAAGTATATACCTATATATACGTTTTAGTTGAATATATATATATATATATATATATATATTCTTATATATATCAATTGTTGTCTTCGTATATATATATATATATATATATATATATATATATATATATATATATATATATATATATTATTCATTTGTTAATATCACGTATATATACATATATATATTTACAGTTTATCACTGTCGTTTATGTTTCTAATACATAAATATATTTGTTATAAAAATACTCTCTTTTGATCGTATATATATAAATAAATACACTTTGTCAAAATGTCATATATATATATATATATATATATATATATATATATATATATATATATATATAATCCATTTGTCGTCGTTTCATTTAGCTCGTCACATATATATAACTCGAATTAAGTTTGCGTTTTTGAAATCATTTTACCCATTGGGCTTTGCCCACTTAGTTCGGCCCAACATCAAAGTCCAATAGTTTGACCCAAAAATAAGGCTCAAATAGATGCGGCCCGAATTAGTCCGGCCCAAATACATTTACTAATTACTTTGGTTCCTTAACAAAATACATAATTTTGCCCATTTTATACTCGACCCATTTGGCCCAATAAGTCATATTGTTAATATTAGTGTCAAAATATTGTCCCGCGGTCGAGTACACTTTTGTACCAAACTTTGTATCAAAAAGTTTTATAACTTTTATAACTTTTTAATATTTGTTTTGTGTACTCGTTAATATGTTTGTACTACGAAAATTTATCGACAGTGTGTTAAATAATTGTATCAAAATTTGATCAGTACACAGTCTAAACTAACCGATCGGCTATCAAACATCATAAGCGATCGCCTAATGATGTTGATAGCCGTTCGGTTATCTAATGCCATAGTCGATCGGCTATGGCTTCCAGTGTTTGGTCCCTATTTGAAATCCCAAACTACTCAGCATGTATTCATATATTATATCCGTATTTTCCACAACAAACACCCATAATATGTTATATAATCGTTATCTAGTATGTTGTTAACAAGCTTCAACACCAAAACTAAAACAAATTTCAAATTTATAAATTTTGGGTTCTATGTTTGATTTCAAGAACATATCACCAAATCATTACATAACTTATAGTAAACCACATATTTTGTGTAATAATCATCGTCTATCATAATTTTTACATAATATATACTAGATTACATACATAATATATACTTATAATCAAAGTAAAATCCAAGAATATATAACTTTGTGTATGAAACTTCATAGTTTAAAATCCTTACAAAGTTATGAGTTGGATGAGAATGATGATTGATGATGGTGACGATGGATGATGAAAATTCAAAAAGCCATTTTGTTTGTTGCTTTGAAGTTGATTGTGAAGATTAAGGTTTGATGATGAAGGTGAAAATTTTGGTTCTTGCCTTTGTTGTTTCCTCAGTGCCGATCAAACCCAAAGAAATGAAGCACAGTGTGTGCAAAGTGAATTATTGTTGTTAGGTTACACACAAAGGAGAAGGAGTATTATAATATGGTTTTAGTTCCTAAAATTTCAAAGTAAGTATGGAGGTAATACTTCCTCTTGTTAGATATTTTCACAAGTGGCTAATGTGTAGGTTTTTAGCTCGTTAATTTCGCGTACGGGTATAATTAGTGGTACCCCATGTACCAATCAATTATGCGTTAGTTTAATTTATATTTTAAACTTAATAATTGATAGTTATAAAAATGAAATATTTTATTAAAATGAAAAATAAAATTATTCATAGTTGAAGTACTGTACGGTGAAATTGCATGCAAGATTTCAGTTGAATTTCGAAATTATATTTTGAAGTAATGTTCCAAATACTAAAACAAGATTGGGAAAAATATTACTTTTAGTATTTTTGACCTTTAGGCACGTTTTATAATTGTTTCTGTTCGTGTATAACGCGTCCTAAATAATCATCTAAATGTTTTCGTTTTATTTTTTGTTCTAATTCTTTTCCATAATATTTTCGAGTAAAAATTATTCGGAAGTGTTTTGAAGTTCTTTTTGAACTTTTGTATCGCGCTCGGTACGTTTAATATAACACGTATAATATAGTATATTATTTCAATAATATAAGTTAATAATATTTGTAATTAATAATTTTCGAATTATTAATTATTTTGTATCACCAACTTTATTGTACCGAGTTTGTCAAGTTTGATACGTTCATTTAGTATAGTAATTATCTAATAATAACTACTATTTAACTAATACGACACGTATCACATAATAAGTTTTGATAAACTTATCACACAAGGATAATTTTGAATTCACTAATCAGGGAATTACTCTAGGTAATGCATGTAATTAGGTAAAAATTAGTACCCTAATTTGAGGATTGTCACATTCTCCCCCCGTTAGCGAAATCTCGTCCCGAGATTTAAGTTGAGTCGTGAGTCTCGGTCACGTTTTTGAAAAGTTGAGGGTATTTCTTTCGCATTTCATCCTCGCGTTCCCAAGTAGACTCAGGACCACGCTTCGAGTTCCAACGAACTTTGACGAGTTTGATCCGACTGCGTCTGAGTTTGTGTGTTTTGCGGTCGATTATTTCAATGGGTTCCTCCACAAAATTTAGTTTTGAGTCAATAAAGACCTCGCCATGAGGAATGATGAGTGTTTCGTCCGACATACACTTTTTAAGATTACTGATGTGAAAAGTGTCATGAATGTTACTAAGCTCTTGTGGCAGTTTGAGTTTGTAAGCGACAGGACCAATCCTCGCAAGGATTTCAAAAGGTCCAACATATCGCGGGTTCAGCTTTCCTCGTTTGCCAAATCGTGCTATCCCCTTCCAGGGCGATACTTTGAGTAGGACTTTGTCACCTACTTGAAATTCTAATGGTTTACGGTGGTTATCGGCGTAACTCTTTTATCTGTCATGCGCCGCTTTGAATCGGTTGAGTACTTGAGATATCTTGTCCGTGGTTTCTTGGACAATCTCAGGTCCGGATAGTTGTCTGTCACCCAACTCTGCCCGACAGAGTGGTGATCGGCATTTGCATCCATACAGTGCTTCAAATGGAGCCATCTGTATGCTGGTGTGATAACTGTTGTTATAGGAGAATTCGGCTAATGGGAGATGAGTATCCCAGTTTCCTCCAAAGTCAATCACACACGCTCTCAACAAGTCCTCGAGCGTTTGAATCATTCGTTCGCTTTGGCCATCGGTTTGTGGATGGTAGGCTGTACTCATGTCAAGTCGAGTACCTAAAGCCTGTTCTAGTCACTGCCAGAAGTGAGATGTGAATCTGCTATCTCTATCAGAGATAATGGATATTGGCACCCCGTGTCGAGAAACAATCTCTTTCACATAGATCCTTGCCAGTTTCTCTAGTTTGTCATTCTCTTTGATAGCAACGAAGTGGGCTGATTTTGTCAATCGATCGACAATCACCCATATTGAATCAGCTCCAGCTGATGTCTTTGATAGTTTTGTGATGAAATCCATCGTTATGTGCTACCATTTCCATTGTGGCAACTCTGGTTGTTGCAAAAGTCCTGAAGGTTTTTGATATTCAACCTTGACCTTTGAACAAGTTAGACACTTGCTGACATAAGTAGCGATGTCTCTCTTCATGTTAGGCCACCAATAGAAACCTTTCACATCTTGGTACATCTTATCTGCACCAGGATGAATTGAGTAGTTGGACTTGTGAGCTTCGTCTAAAATCAGTTTGCGTAGTTCATCGTCGCACGGTACCCAAATTTGATTCATGAAGTATAAAACTCCATTTTCTTTGGTTTTGAGTTGTTTCTCCATTCCATTTAGGGATTCGTCTTTCATGCGCTCGGCGGTGAAAGCTATTCGTTGCACGTCATGAATTTGAGTAATAAGATTCGAGTGGATTGTCAATACCAAAGCTCGAACTTTGCGAGGTTTAATGCTCTCCTTACGACTCAGGGCATCCGCTACTACATTAGCCTTGCCCGGATGATATTTAATCTCACAGTCGTAATCGTTCAGCAATTCGACCCAACGTCTCTGTCTCTTGTTGAGCTCTTTCTGGTCGAATATGTGTTGTAGACTCTTGTGGTCGGTGAAAATCGTACACTTTGTACCATATAGGTAGTGTCTCCAAATCTTGAGTGCAAAAATGACTGCTCACAACTCTAAGTCATGAGTTGTATAATTCTTCTTGTGAATCTTCAATTGACGAGATGAATAAGCAATAACTTTGTCGTTTTGCATGAGAACATAACCTAATCCTTGATGTGAGGCATCACAGTAAATGATGAAGTTCTCTGTTCCCTCGGGTAAAGATAGGATTGGTGCGGTGCTCAACTTCTGTTTCAACAGTTGGAAGGTGTTCTCTTGTCTCTCTCCCCATTCGAATATCTTATCCTTCTGAGTTAGGGTGGTGAGTGACTGGGCTATTTTGGAAAAGTTTTCAATAAATCGACGGTATTAGCCAGCCAGACCAAGAAATTGTCGAATCTCGGTTGGGGTTCTTGGAGCTTCCCAGTTTTTGATCACCTCTATTTTGGACGGGTCCACATGAATTCCTTAATCATTTATCACGTGACCAAGGAAATAAACCTCTCTAATCCAAAATTCGCATTTGGAGAACTTAGCATACAACTTCTCATTCTCGAGTAGTTGGAGGATAAGTTTTAAGTGTTGTTCGTGATCCTCTTTCGTTTTTGAGTAAATCAAGATGTCATCAATGAACACAATGACAAACTTATCAAAGTAAGGTTTGCACACTCGGTTCTGAGATCCATGAATACTGCATGCGCGTTAGTCAATCCAAACGGCATGACTAGGAACTCATAATGACCATAACAAGTCCTGAACGCGGTTTTTGGTACGTCCTCTTCTCGAACCTTCAGTTGATGGTAACCAGTACAAAGGTCGATCTTCGAGTAGTAACTCGATCCTTGTAGCTGATCAAATAGATCGTCAATGCGTGGTAACGGGTATCAGTTCTTGATAGTTACCTTGTTCAACTCTTGGTAGTCAATGCATATCCGCATAGATCCATCCTTCTTCTTGACAAACAAAACCGGAGCTCTCCAAGGTGAAAAACTCGGTCGGATGAATACTAAGTCTAAGAGCTCCTGCAAATGTGTAGAGAGTTCTTGCATTTCTGATGGAGCTAGACGATAAGGTGAGTGAGCGATTGTTACGGCTTCGGGCACCAGATCGATGCGAAACTCGACTTGTCGCGGAGGTGGTAATCCTGGGAGATCGTCAGGAAACACTCTCGGATAGTCTCGCACTACAGGTATATCATTTATGTGTTGCTCTTCGGGTTTCTTTTCCACAACATGTGCCAAAAATGATGGATATCCCTTTTGGAGATATTTACAAGCTTTCAAGCAATTAATCGTTCTGACGGCACTCGCCCTCTTATCTCCTTGTATCACCAAGGTTTCTCCAGTCAGCAATGGTAGACGTACCATTTTATCAAAACAAACGACCTCTGCACGATTCTTCGACAACCAGTCCATACCGACTACGATATCAAAGCTTCCCAACTCTACCGGTAGCAAGTCTATTTTGAAAGGATGACCCACCAATGCTAGAGTACATCCTGGTACTATTTCTCCTGATTCAATCAACCTACCATCGGCTAGTTCTAGGGTGTACTTGTTGTCTAGTTTACGGGATTTAATGTCAAATAGTGGTCTAAATTTCGTAGACACAAAACTCAAATCGGCGCCTGAATCAAATAACACAGAGGCATAATGGTTGTTTACTAGAAACGTACCAGTGACAGTGTTGGAGTCCTGGCATCCCTCTTGTGCTACAATGACAAACGCACGACCTTGAGCTGGTTGATTGTTAGTGTTACCACGGTTGTTATTGTTGTTGCGATTGTTGTTGTTCTGGTTGGTATTGCGGTTCTGATTGTTTTGGTTGCCACGATTAAGTTTAGGGCACTTGTTTCGGAAATGTCCTTGCTCGCCACATTCGAAACATCCATTAGCTGCTCGATCCCTATTTGCTTGAGTATTAGGGTTCGATCTACAGTATTGGGCCAGATGCCCCCAGCGTTTGCAATTCCCACAGAAAGTACAATCACCATCATGGTGACGTTCACACTTGCCACACTTTGGCTTGTTCCCTAAGTAAGTCTTTTGTTCAGCAGTAGTGGCAAGGTAAGCTTTCGTGGTTCCAGTCTGCTTCTTATTCTGACCCTGACGGTCATTCCACTTACGTTTTCCCTTTCCAGTATCAACACTGCTGGATTCAACCTTTCCTGAAGTAACTTTCTTAGTGAGGGTTCCCATTCTGACTACTTCATCTGTCAAATGCTATGCTAGTTCCACAACACTCTTAAAGGTGGCAGGATTAGACGAAGTCACCAAGCTTCAAATCTGTGGCACCAAACCCCAGATATATCTTTCAGTGCGCTTGTACTCAGGTGTGACCATGTATGGTACAAGGCGTGCCAGTTCTTGAAATCTTGTGGTATATCCTGCGATATCAGTACCAACCATAGCAATGTCCTAGAGCTCAGTCTTAATCTTCTGCAGCTCACTGCGGGAAAAAACTCTTCTGTGACCATAGTTTTCAAAGTTTCCCAAGTTAGTGAATGGGCAGTTGCGCGTCCAAGTGCTTGAACTTGGTCGTTCCACCATGTCAATGCCTTATCAGAAAATGTGCATGTAGCATACTTTACCATGCAGTCACAGGCACAGTTGCTAATATCTAGCACATACTCCATTTTCTCTATCCAATGAATGATTCCAATGGCACCTTCAGTCCCACGGAAATGGCTCGGTTTGCAAGCTAGAAATGTTTTGTATGAACATCCTCTTTGGGTACTCTCAGGGTTACTTCCAGATGTAATTTGTTCGATATTTCTGCTACCGCTAACCCTGTCACTGCGGTTTCGATCCGTATCATACTGAGCAAGGGCTTCAGCTATTCTTCGGTTGACCATTTGTTCAGTCGTCTCCTCAACAGCAGGAGGTGGTGTGGCATTTCGTCGGCTATTCCTGGTGTTTCTACGCTTAGGCGGCATGATTTAGTCCTAAACACACATGATAAACACTCGTAAGTCACCCTAGTCAATCATCACTCATAATAGTACTGAATGAAATAAGCAGGGTAAAGTAAACCAAACATAATATATATCATATCATAGGTTTACGTCGTTACATAAGTTTTGTACAAGGATGGGATTTACTATATAATAATATACCCATCAGTCAAAAGTAATACCCCCAAAATGTGACGGATTTAACCTATACATCCATCTTGTCAAAAGTAGTAACCTAATATAGTGTAGGCACAACCTGTCATACACAGGTCTAACTGAAATAAGCTAAGAACATCCCTACAACCATCCTAACAACTGCCATCAGCATACAAACTCCAACTGCAGAACCTACTACCCCCAAACGTCTCTCTAGCCTAATCAGGCGTGCTCTAGTCGCATCGGCTGACTCTCGATCCATCTCAATGTGCATCTCAGAAGTGGCAAGACGTCCATAGATAGTAAGCACATCACCGTCCAGTCGACAGGCGTCACTGTGCAGCTCTCTGATAGAATCCTGTGTACCATAATGAAATCCAAGAAGGGTACGGATAACTGCAACTATAGTAGGGACAATGAGCTCCAGAGGCTCCTCGGTCAGATGTAAAGGTGTCGATCAGTGAGATGACTCTCCAGACTCGAAAGTGGAAGGAATCCTCTCAAGTGTCCTCTAGTGGTGAAGTATACACGACATCCAATCAACATGCGGAACTCTAGTCCTCTGCAGTGACTGCTGATCAAAAGGTATCTCTCTCTCCTCAATCACCGGCTCCTTGTCACGAGGTGCCAAGGGTCCTACAGGTGGGGATCTAACGCTTATCCTAGCAGTGTTACACAATCCAGGCCCACGTGAAGACTCTCCAAGATGGCGAGTCACCATGAAAGTAGATCCTAGCATACGAGTAACGGGATCAGTGGGTGGTGATGGTGGAGTATCTATAGTGCCATCAGAAGTAGCTCTAGGGAATGTGGGTGGATGCTCCTCCTCAGAAACATCATCACTAGCATAGTCAGGCTCCTCCTCTGACTCAGAGATGTAGATCAGAAACTGCCTAGACATTGTTGTGACAAAAGCAATTGTGTGTGTTGTGTCAGACGTATGCAAAGGTATGAATGCATGAGTGTGTTAGCCAAGGCTATAGTCTAGGTCTCTAAGGTTTTTAGTCACCTAAAGACTTCTAGTTCCCTATTTCCAATGGCTCTGATACCAAGTCTGTCACACCCCCACAATCGGTAATCGTGTTTATTAATGGTTTAGCGGAAGCTTTAGTTAATTAGCGGAAGCATTTAAATAATCGTTAAAATAGTGTGGGTGCTGACGTTACAATAGTGCATGCACTGTATCAAAGCATATGATCATACTGAACATATATATATTTAAGATGCCAAAGTTGAAGTTATTACAAAAGGGTACGACTTATCAAGTCGTACAAGTAGTAGGGTTGTAGAACAACATACGTTTTAACAAATACAAGTTTATAAAAGTGGTATTTCGTAAGTATAACCAATGAGATTGGTAAGATAGAAGAAATCCAAGTGTCCCAAAAGTGGCATCCTAAACAGTCTGGGTAGCTTACGTCCTTTATGCATGTGCAGTACCTGAGTCCTAATTCCCTGAAAAACATAGTAAACCGTCAACATTGAATGTTGAGTGAATTCACAGGTTTAGTATATACGTAGTTAAACCAAGTTTTGTATAAATCATTCATGAACATAAACATAATGTTTATATGTATAGTAGGAAACATAAGTATTCTAATTAAAGAAAACATTTCCTATATAAGGTAAGAATATCATTCTTACTACAAGTAATAGTTGTGTAGGAACACAAGTTTAATCAAATATAATTTCCTAATAAATAGTTGCAGGAAACCCAGGTTTAACAATTAAGTAAACATTTCCTATAAAAGTTGTTTTGTAGGAGAACCAAGTTTAACCAATCAAGGTAAACGTTTTCTATTAGTTGTCACAGGGAATACCCTTCCAAAATCAAGTTGTAGTTTAGTTGTTTAGTTTACGTGGGAAATATAGATAATGATCCCTCTAAGGTGAGCTAAACCTTTAGAGTTAAAGTAACGATACCTAGTACTATAACCAATCCACGACTAGTTGATGTTGTTGCCTCAGTAACATGGTAAGTATATACTCCTCGTTACGATTACCATCGTGTGGTTGGAATAACCAACGTGTTATATCCTGGGAGGGTTCTCAAATCGATAGTACTATCTGTATACTCAGTGAGTAGAGTCACCTAGCTAATGGTTATAGGTTGCAAGCACCGGGACTTATGTGCACTATAACTACCTCACGTAAACCTAGGATCATACCAAGGTTCGTTGTCTTATTCCCAAAAAGTTGTGAAAACGTTTCATATAGTTAACAGTTGAATATAAAGCATATAGCATTTATATAAATCAGTTTGATATAAAAGCATGTCTAGCAATTATATAAAACAAGTTGCATGTAATAGCACATAGTTCTATGTTTTCCACCCCTTGTTTTAAAAGCATTTAAAACAAGTAAAAGGTAGGGGCTGTGAACTCACAGGTAGCAGTCTTCAGCGAAATAATAGCTAATAGTAGTCGTCCAAACTGTATACTTCAAGGTCCTAAACGCAAGAAAATATACTTATATAAGTACTCGACTAATTGATAAGTTGCAGTGTTTATACAATTTTAGTTGTTGGTGATACTTGCGTTGAGATAGTCGTTGCATGTAAGTATTTACCTATATATACGTTTTAGTTGAATATATATATTCTTATATATATATCAATTGTTGTCGTGTATATATATATATATATATATATATATATATATATATATATAGTTTATCACTGCCGTTTATGTTTTAAATACATAAATATATTTGTTATAAAAATACTCTCTTTCAGTCGTATATATATAAATAAATACACTTTGTCAAAATGTCATATTATATATATAGATATAAATATAAGTTGTCGACAATAATTTATATATATATATATATATATATATATAATCCATTTGTCATCGTTTCGTTTAGCTCATCACATATATATTACTCGAATTAAGTTTGCGTTTTTGAAATCATTTTACCCATTGAGCTTTGCCCACTTAGTTCGGCCCAACATCAAAGTCCAATAGTTTGGCCCAAAAATAAGGCCCAAATAGATGCGGCCCGAATTAGTCGACCCAAAAACATTAACTAATTACTTTGGTTCCTTAACAAAATACATAATTTTGCCCATTTTATACTCGACCCATTTGGCCCAATAAGTCATATTGTTAATATTAGTGTCAAAATATTATCCCGCGGTCGAGTACAATTTTGTACCAAACTTTGTATCAAAAAGTTTTATAACTTTTTAATATTTGTTTTGTGTACTCGTTAATATGTTTGTACTACGAAAATTTATCGACAGTGTGTTAAATAATTGTATCGAAATTTGATCAGTACACAGTCTAAACTAACAGATCGGCTATCAAACATCATAACCGATCGTCTAATGATGTTGATAGCCATTCGGCTATCTAATGCCATAGCCGATCGGCTATGGCTTCCAGTGTTTGGTCCCTGTTCGAAATCCCAAACTGCTCAGCAAGTATTCATATATTATATTCGTATTTTCCACAACAAACACCCAATCTTTGGACATAATGTAACGTAAGTCTCTTTTCCACAACAAACACCCAATATTGCGAGTAGTACAATATGGCTATGGAATAATGTTTTCTAAACTGAACTCAAAGTACACCAGAATTGTGGAAGTATTTCTTTCCCGTCCGAAGGCAGAGTACACAGTGACTATGGAAATACTGTCTTCTAAAATGAACGCAAATATTGCACTTTAATCAAATTAGGGATTTATTGGGACTTTAAAGTAAGGTCTGGTTTATATCATAAATAGATAATTATTGTTCTTATATACAACCGTTGCAACCACACCAACGACACTGACGGCTGGGTGCGCATCATCCACCAATGGTGTTTCCACTGCTTACACCAAGTCTAGGGTTCCTGTATGAAGCAACGTAGGTACCAACCTTAGTACTTGCTGTAAGCAGTGGAAATACTCTTGGTGGATGATGCGCTCCCAGCCGTTAGTGTCGTTGGTGTTGTTGCAACGGTTGAGCGGGCGATCAGGGTGTTTTAAAATTTATTTTGCTCGGGGCCTAAACTTTTGAACTACCTACTGGTACTAGGTACTAGTACCTGATACTAGTATGTGGTAAGGATGATTATGGTCATCTCCAGACGGTCGAATTTGAAACAGAGCTTGTTTGGATAATTAAGTTTTCAAGATACGGTTCAGATAGTTGGTTTTGTTTGGGTTTTTATCTAATTTAAACTACTAAAGCAATAAAACTAAAATGAGCTAGCTAGCATATAAGGAACAACTAAGGATAAGAAAGATGTGGTTCGCCATGGCTTCAGATAATATAATGTCGGGAAGGTGTTTATGATGGGGACACTTTTAGATTAATAGATTGATAGAACTTGGTGTAAACACTAGAACCCTACCAACTAATTTCCCATTGGTGTGTCACTAGGAACTAAGTTATCATGATTCTGATCGGAGCAATACGCTGAACTTCCAATACTTAACTAGTTGAAAGATAAGCAACCTATCTTGGTTAAACAGTGAGGTACATGAGTAAAGTAGCGTATCATCTCATAGGTCCGACCGTTCTTAACACCTAAGCTTATCTCTCGTTCTTCTAAGAGTGTGACTAATTATTAACTTGATATGTTTAAATAATCAAATATGTAAGATCTAGGGGATTACCTATCCTAGGTCACTTGGACTTTACTCTCCTAGATCTTGTTAATATCTTTCTTAAGCTCTAATTACTTTGATTCATTACCTAGACCTCTCCTTTTCAAATAGTTATACATCCCTGGATTATTCGCAGTTTGTTAAAACGTGTTTCATATGCAGACCATACCTTTCAGTAATAAATAGTGTACTTTATAGAATAGTTCCACGGCTTCTTACATCCAACATGCGGTCAAGAGTAATTGACGGTGAGAATGACACTCTTACTAACTTAAACTAGTTAAAAGCATATGTAAATGTAAAGCAATGCAAAAATGTAAACCTAATATGTGCACCGAATGGTCTCACTGTATCTTACTTATTGCATGCTATGGGCACAGATAACTATTTACCATAATTAAGGTTCATGACTCCCTAATATCTAGGTTATAGTCACGTGGATAACTATAAAGGGTACTCCATAAATTAGGTCTGATGTCATACATTTAAACAATAACAAGGTATAAAAAATTTATGTTCATATAAGTTTCTTATTATAAATTAGAACTATATTAGAATGAGTTGTTTTTATGATCCTATCATCTAACTAACGTAGAGTTGTCTGCAATCAGATAGAAGATATGTCACATGGATAATAAATACAAACAATTACAGTACACCGGAAGTTCTCCCAAATGTATTGAACATATCGGCAAATGACTACCCTCGAGTCCTATTCCCCAATCTCGGTCGTCAGTCTGTTGAATAAACAGTCTCATGAACAGGTTTTACGCTACTGGAATAAGTTGGGGTAGTCTGGTCGCAAGCGGTTTGCCAAACATGCCATCATTCTATTTTAATTATTTTACAAATAGAAATTCATTTAACACATTTATCATATTGATCCGTAATAGAACTACCTTTGGTCATCCCCGGAGATCCATACATTTGTACTTCGCATAGAGCATTTCCAATACTATATCCGGAAACAGTCGAATATGGGCCGTCATATTACTTTACAATATTTAATATCGTCCCATTATAACTATCTAAATCATGGCAAACAGATAAGCAACTACTCGCAGATCATGGCAATAAACATTTCTAATGTTAATCAATCATAATCATCAAACAAGAACATTACGAATAAATGATAAAAGAAAAGGATAGACATTACCCGTAATTATTGCGAGTAAAACGATGCTTATATTACTTCCGAATATTCCAATGTGTTACATTGATAAGCTACCTACTACTAACTACTCCATAATTAATCTCCTACTTATCTCTCACCAAATTAATTAAATTAACGTAGAGAGAGAGAAAGTAGAGAGAAAAATAGAAAATAAAAGTTGGGTGAAATTGATCTTTGAGTGTGTAGGAAGGTGTGTGTTTCAAGTGAGCCTTGATGCTCTATTTATACTTGAAATTCGGTGCATGTTAACCTTCCTAGGCTCAATTTAGCATGCATTTGGGGGGTGGTCATTTCTCGAAAAGTGGTAGCACATGTACCCTAAAGTCGCGGAAAGTGGTAGCATGTGTACCCTAAAGTTGCGGAAAGTGGTAGCACATGTACCAGAGAAGTACGAGCGAGGACAGAAAAAGGAGGAGGGCACGGGTGGCTGCCAGCCGGTGGCACCTGGCTGCTGGCCGGCGGCGGCTGGCTGCCACCCGGTGGCTGCCTGGCGGCCGGCCGTCCTGGGTTGTTACCCGTTCGCTCGTTTTTCATTTCGCACGTATCTTCTTTGTTATGCGTCCGTTTTTGTCGATTCTTTTTGCATTGGATTCATTTTTTAAAAACGAAGACTTTGATGAAAAGAAATCCCTGAAATGTTTCTTTGATCTTTAGATGTCTTGTACGGATCGTTTGAATCTTTCGGCGTATGCAGAATCTTCATTCTTCATCCGTTTTTGCTGATTCTTCTTCTGTTGGATTTTTAATTTGAAAACGAAGATTTTGGATACGAGAAATCTCAGTGATGGGTATTTTATCTAAAATCTTGTCTCGGATGGCTTGAATCTTCAATTGTGCGCAGAATCTTCATTTTTCATTCATTTTGCTTGATTTTCCCGTGCGACTCTATTTTGACCTTCTTGGTAAAGTTTCATTGATTTGTATATTATTTGAGTCTATTTGCCAAGTATTATTCTAGAATGAGAGAGATATCGGTAGTAAAAACGTGAATTTTTACACGATATCAAGTATCCCACACTTAGAACTTTTCTTGTCCTCAAGCAAACTCGAATTTCAAGCATGGTTAAATTTAAGTAGATAATGAAATATTCATGCCTTTGATCTTGGATACATGGTTCTAATCTTTAGGAGCATGCTTTTGATCTTTGATCTTGGATACATGACTAGGCGATCCTTTCAAGGTGGTCACTCCAATCACTCAAAATGTTTAGGGTTTTCTATTCTAGTATTATCAATCACTTAGAACGCCAGTCATGTATCGTTTATCGTCATAGGCTTAATCGAGAATCAAATCGTTACCTTTTAGGTGAGAGCGAAGTCAATCTAGCCACAATCATTCTAGGAGGGGTGATGTAAGGTTTTTGGACTGGAGTGTTGGTGATATGAGAGGGGGGTTGTGTTGGTTTTTTATGAGTTTGTTTTTGGTAAAAAGGAAAGCTATAATTTCTGAGAGGAATTACGCCCTTTTTATGATTCTTGGAAAGAGTGTTTTTTTTTCATTTGACTTTCTTTTCTTTGAAATTTTTTTTCGACGTCGTATCCTTGTAACTTCTCTTCTTTCTTCTTTGGAACTTTCTATGAAGTTTGAGAGATGCTTTTGAGAGGGTAGGGATAGCGTACTTCTTTGTGGGTGTACGGATAGGTTTAAGAATGATGTGATTAGATCTCCTTTTTTCTCACCAGTTCAGGTTCAAAATGCATAACAGGGTCAAGTTCTGATTCTAAACGCATACATCAGCACACTCAAGAGTCGAAGAAGTGAAGCATTAAAAGTGAATGCTTATGGCTCAATATGCCTCACGAATCGAAAGTTGGTTTGTTGTGTGCCTAGTCATGCAAAGCTCTTTATGGGATTACTAAACTAATTTTCCAAAGGAATTTATATTTTATTTATCCTTCTTTCCCAAAGTAAATCATTCTTTGTTTAAAATATTCATTTTCGACATATTTTTAACTCACTTTTGTAAAATTTTTGAGTTACTTTTTGGAGAAGGATGGTCTAAAAGAGCAGCGAGTTTAGAATTAGGCATATACCATTATCCATTTTACAGTTGTGTAACTACTGCTATCCCACACTTAAAGGAACATCGTCCTCGATGTTATTCTAAGTTCTGATTGGGGTAAAGATCCCACACTTAAGATTTGAAACATCTAAGACATAATCTTTAGCAGTGTGTGTTGGGTTTGAATCCCACACTTAGTGATAAGCACAGCGGATATGATATATTTATAACGTGGTGTAGAAGTACTCCCCAGTAGTTGCAGTGTTCCTTGGTATGCATTTTCCGAACTTCATCTTACTGAGTTCACTCTTGATCAAGTCTTTCTGTGATTGGTCTCGTAGGTATAAACACGTCGGATATAAGATTCTTTTGATGTTGGCACTTCCTTGGAGGAGGAAGTATTCTTTGTACATCCGAGTGTGAAAGCTGGTCGGAGATTTCATCACTTCTTGGAAAGTAAAATTGCTGAAAAGTAAAACACGGCCTGCCTCCAAAGAAGCATAGAAGATGAAGAGATAGCTTCCTTAGGATGTAGGGAGAATCAATCTGATAGAGGTAATGGTTTAAGATTCGGGTTGTTCAGATCTACTGATGTGATGGCGCCAAAAAATTGATTCGGCGACTCATATTGTTCTAACAACGTTGAATAATATACAAATCAATGAAAATCTAAAAAATTTCACGTTCACCACCTTCAACTTCATCATCAGCTTCAACCATGACAGCCTCTCCAGTTTCTGAATCCACATGCCAACTTTTCATATTTCCCAGAATATCCTGTGGCATTGTTTTCAGTGGAATCTGCTGAACACACTTGACAGCTGGATAAACTTTCTTTCTTCTTCTCCTTACAGTCCTTTGACTTCTCTCCTGTAACTTCATCATTTTTCGATTCCTTGGTTTAATCTTTTCAAACTCTCTTGAACGAACCTTAGTATTGATTATATGTTCTACATATCGACCAACAAAATCATTATCTAGATTCTTCAAAGATAATCTAGCCAAGTCTCGAATCTCATACTTAGGTAGAGAACTGAACCCTGCAAGCTTTCGCTCAAAATTATGAACTCCGTCAAACCTTTTAATTGCGAAAAGCTTCAGGTCAGAGTCAAAATACCAACCGATAATTCCTCTACGCGCTTCACGTTTTCCTGTAATATCAACCTCCAAAACTCCAACCTTTTTTTTCTTTATTTTCTCTAAAGGTCTGAATATTGGATTATCTTTATGCTTATCAGGAATCTCTTCTTCAAAATCAGTTGAGTCATCGATATCTTCATCTACATTGACAACTTTAGGACCCTCTTCATCTTCAATAACAACCTCTATTCTAGATGGTCTCACATGGTGTTCATCTATATTTGCATCTAAATCTATACCTATGTCTAACTCTATCTCAGAAACAGCAGCCCAATCTTCAGGTGGTTGAAATTCTCCTTCTTCTAAATCATAATTAATATCTTCATCTATCTCATCCAGAAAATCATCTTATGAATCTGATAAATCAAGCATTTCAATCCCTAGAAAAACACAAACACAAATAACTATTAAAAATCTAAATTCTTTCATTGATTTCCCTGAATGAATCTAAGAATTTCTTTATTAATCCTTTTGTGTAATTAGTCTATAAAATAAACGCAATTAATAACTTATAAATCTTTTATTGATTACCCTGAATCAATCTAAGATTTCTTAAGTCTTTTATAAAACACTTAACAAACATTAATTAAATTTAATCTCTAATGTATTGTGAATAATCACCAAACATTTAAGTTACAATTAACTAACTTATATAATTTCTAAGACTTAATTGAACTGTTTGTTGATCCCAGTTAGAATCTTAATATGTATTACTTTGATTGATTATTAATAAACTTGCGGAATAGTTTATTAATAACTTGAAGAACAAACTTGTAACACAGAATATTAATCAAAAGCTTCAATATTATTATCAATAATACGAACACACAATTGTGTTAGGGTTTACAACCTTGAAGCTAATAACTAGAAATCGTCACTATTCTAGGGTTTCACAGGATCTCTATTTATAACACATAGAGTCGTTTACAGAATCAAACTATTATGGAAATTCTATCTATTCCATAATTCTCTCTAACCGACTACTAGCAGTGGTTGAGCTATTCACTAATAGTGGTAGTACTCATATATTACTAACAGTGGTTGAGTACTTAATACAAAATACAAACTCATGTCAACAGTGGCACTGTTAGACTAATTCTAACTGACAGTGGCACTGTCAATACAAAACTAAACTAACAGTGGTAGACTACTTCTAGCAGTGGCTCAATACTTGTGTTCTGAGCAAATCTGGCAGTGGCTCAGGACTCAACAATCTCCCCCTAAACTTGATCATTCTCAGCAATGAATCAAGTTTCTTCATCTTTCTTTTCCTCTTTAGGAGCTTGATTCTGTTTTCTCTTTTTCTCCTCCTCTCTTACTCTTTCCAACTCCATTCTTTTATGAAACTGATTGAACACCATGTATAAAGCATTGAATGCACCTTCTGAAATAACTGTAGTTCTTAGTTGAGATGCAAGCACATTTCTTAGAATCTGAGTCCCCAGAACATATTGTCTTTCATCAAGCATGTAGATTGTGATTCCACTTCTGAATAAGATCATGTGAACTCCAGCTCTAAGAAAATGTCTCCATGTATTCACATGCTCAATGCAGTTTAAGAACAAATTAGTGAATGGTTCAGGCTCAAACAACATATTCAAACATCTTCCCAAATCTCTTTCCATTATTACCAGGGAAGCCTGCCTGTTTCTTTGACTGTTTAACTCATACAGATCTAGAATGTCTAATCTATTCACATTCTTGAGCACATCAGCAACAGATGTCAAATATTGCTCATTCCCATCCTCTCTGACAATCTTGATCTGTTCTTTGACAACATCAGCAACTTTTGATTTTTGTCCTTCCCATTCAACTATCCTTGATGATCTATCATGATTGATGTGAATATTTTCTTTGCTATCCTTTACCTCTTTGATATATTTTCTCAACTCTTCTGCATCTTTCTCCAAATCAGGATCTACACTATCACAAGCAAGAACTCCATTCCATCTGATCTTTAGATTTCGATCAGAAAGCCTTTTTAATTCTCTTTCTTCAGCTTCTGCTTCCTCTTCCTCTTTCTTTTTAATTTTGTCTTGTTCCTCTTTTCTCACCTGCTCAGCAATCCTCTTTCTATCCTCAGCCAACTTTTTCTCAATAAATTTGTCTTGCATGAGCTTTTTCTCAAAATCCACCTTTCCCTCATTCTGATGTCTTTCATAAGCTTTCTCCAACATCTCTACATCCCATCCTTCAAGTATACTTCTTGGTGCATATCTTCCACCAAGAATTCTGAGCAACTCCTTTTTCCTCTGAGCAGCAGTTGGTGGTTTATTTCTTTTCTTCTCAAGCTCAGCTTGTCTTTTCCTTCTTGCCTTTTCTTCATTAGCTTGTTTGAGTTTTGCAAACCCTGGATTCAAACCATCATTACCATCCTTTTTGTTGATCATGTCATGAATCTTTTGAGCAGACAACCCTTGACCTGTTACAGCCATATCATTGAGCATCTTTGCAGCCTTCTGAGATAAGGTTACCACACTCATGTCTTCCAGTACAACATCAACATCAGAATCTTCTTGTCTCTTGGACTCAACAACCATTCTTAACATTCTCTCATCATGCTCCTCCTGAGCTCTCCTGGCCTCATCTAAATCAATTGGAGGCTCTACAACCTTCTTAACCTTTCTTTCTTCTTTCAATTTTCCCTTACCTTTGTCCTTTGAATCAATCTTTGGAAGATCAGACTTAGGTTTGGGTGATGATGAAGGTTCTTCAATAATGACAGGGGGTTGGATAAATCTTGGTGTAGTTGTGGTGACAGTGGTTGTTATGACAGTTGTTGTGGGAATACTTGAAGTACTAACAGGGGTTGATGTAACAGTGGTTGACTCTGTGATAACAGGGGTAGGTATTATAACAGGGGTTGCTGCTGAAGTACCAACAGGGGTAGATACCTCAACAGTGGTAGAAACCAAACTACTAGCAGTGGTCATTGGTTGAGTTGTAACAGGAGTTTTGTTCTTAGTAGAGGTAGACTTTCTTTTTGGAATTGATTTCTTTCTATTATAACTCTTCACTCTTTCCTCCTCTTTAGCTTCAGATTTTGACTCTATACACTCCCCCTCAACCTCTACATCTCTACCTTCCATCTCCTCTGTTTCAACAGATTTATCAAACACCATTCTATCACTAAAGCTCACTCTTTTGCCCATATCAAGATTTTCTCCCATAACATCCCAGAAATACAAATTAGCCACAGCCTTAAAAGGTAATCCTTTGTTTAATGGAAAAACATTCAAAGCTGGACCTCTTTGTGCATTATCATCTGCAACATTCACATTCTCACTGTCTAAACCACTTGTTTGCACATTTTCACCCACATATACCACCATTCTTCTATCATGCTCAGCATTCACCATTTCATCATCCATGCCTTCATTAACCACATAATCTGAAACATTCAGTTCATCCTCAACACCTCCATCACTCTTGTCATTAAACTCAGATGTATTAAACTCAGATGTATTAAACTCAGATGTATCCATGAAGCTAATACCACCTGCACCTCCATCATTATCATCATTATTCCCATCAGAACCATCATTATCATCTCCCTTATCTTCAGGCACATTGTCTCTCTCTTGATCTTTATATTTTCTCTCCCCCTTGCCTGAAGATTTCTGTAATTCTGCAGCAGGCTTTAAGACCTGTAAAACAACATCCTCCACCACAGCCAATCTTGTTTTTAAATCACTGATTTCCTCCTGCTGCTTCTTTATCAATTCATCCTGGGCAGCCAACTTGACTTGTTGCTCCCTTCTCAAATCTCTTTCCCTCTCAAATTTGGTCCAAATCAACCTGACATCATGTACCAGATCATCAATCGTCAATTCCCTAGTTACATGACTAGTCTCATCAACATTGGAGTGTGACCTCCTAGATGAATCATTGACTACATCTGTCACTTGCCTTACAAGTTTTTCAGATGCCCCTTGATTCGTGGTACTGGGACCTTCATTTGAATCATTACCCATAGGTTCATCAAATAAAGTTGCCTCTGGTTGGGTCTTATTGATGTTACCACTGTCCTGCCCTGCCAGTGGGCTAGAGACAGTAGTGGCAGCCTTTCCAGAATGAACATTTTCATCAAGTATGTTCACCTGTTGTGGTTGATCATTTGACTGAGACTGTGGAGAAACAGGAATCTCCATAGCCTGTTTAGTTTTCTTGGATTTCTTGGCTTTGCTTTGGGTAGGCTGTTGGTTCCCTTGTTTTCTTTTTGTGCCACCTCCTGATGTGTGATCAGAACCAACTTGTTTTGTTGTCCTGTCATCATTTGGTCCAAGTAGTGTTGGTAATACACCACCAGTGGCAGAAGGAGCAACTAACATTGTAGAAAACAATGCAGTTTCCTTCTTGGAAAAAGTATTCTGATACTGATTCATGGCTCTAATAGTCTTCAAGGATAGAGTAGAACTAACTATTACACTTTTATCTGCTGGCAAATTTGGCAATTGCTTATTCAACAAAAGCTAAACAAATCTAGGGTACATAATAAATGTATCACCCTTGACATTCCTGATCATATTATCTAAGATAAACCTAGACATATTAAATTTAAGACCCTGTGCCAAGCAGATTATAGGATATGCAATACTAGAACTAAATTCATTAAAACTAGTCCTCTTTTGAGATAAACATACCAGAAAAGTATGAATGTAGAACTTCCATTGAGGACAGAACCATGACTTCAAGAAAGTATATTCAGACCTTGCTTTTCCAGCACCTTCATAACCCATATCCTTTATACCTTGAAACAAATCCTCTCTTGATAATTCCAGAACTCCTCCTTCATCATCAAACTGCAGAAGTTCTCTAAGAACAATCTCAGTCACCATTACCTTGTTTCCCTTGACAGTGGAATGAATGTGAGTAATGCCATTAACATTCCCTTCCTTTGCGTTCTTCCAGAATTCTTGAATATGAAATCTTATCAATCTTGGGGCGACAGTAAGGGCATATGTAACTGGACAGTTACTCAAGAAATCGATAATTGGGTGAAAATACTCATCTGCGATTTCTTTGTCCAAGAAAGCCCTCATGTTGTGTTCAGAATGAACACTCAGAGTAGAATTACCAGAATCAGATGAAGATGACGATGCCATGAATGAAATTGATGAAAGAAAGAAGAGTGGTTTACAATGATCAAACACAAACGAGAGCGGTTATTGAAGGGTTTTGAGAAGTTTGAAAACGTAATTGAAAAAGTGAAGTGTTAGGGTACTTATGTGATGACAGTGCCAAGCCCTAGTAAATAGAACTAACAGTGGCACTGTCAGGTATGCACCAACAGGGTCACAACTAACACTTAAGCCCAACAGGGGTACCTCACTTAATCAAGATCAATCGTTGATAACCCTCAATGAAGCCAACAGGGGTACTAGTACTAGCAGGGGAACACTAGAACTAGCAGGGGTGAAGACTTCATAAAATAACACGATTTTTTTTTTATCAATAAGAAAAAGCAACAAAGAAAACATTAGACTCCAGCTCTCGTGATGTCTCTTGACAGTGGCTGAATACTGCAATACTAAACTAAGAAAAACAACCAGCAGGGGTTAAGCTACACAAATATACAGCAGGGGTAGAAATTACATTGACAGTGGCATAAATAAACTAACAGTGGAACCAACTGTTATCATGATGAAGCTAACAGTGGCAACACTTGACCCTGTCACACACAATATACTTCACCTCTGTTAGTATCAAATCCTGACCAAAACACTAAGTGAGATTGATCATACCAATATTAGTTATCAAAAATGTAAACCTTTCTACATCAAATGCTTTTGTAAAAAGATCTGCAAGTTGATTATCAGTATGAATTTTGAAAATATGAATCAATCTTTTATCATAACAATCTCTTATAAAATGATATCGGAGTTCAATGTGTTTGGTTTTTGAATGCTTAACAGGATTTTGTATGATACTAATAGCAGATGTATTATCAATGTAAATAGGAGTGTTCATGAAAGTCAAACCATAGTCCATCATTTGATTCTGAATCCAGAGCACCTGTGCACAACAACTTGATGCTGCAACATACTCTGCTTCTGCTGTAGATGTGGAAACTGTGGTCTGCTTCTTGCATTGCCATGACACTAGCCTATTTCTAAGAAATTGACATCCTCCACTAGTTGATTTTCTATCCATGTTCTCACCACCATAGTCACTATCTGTGAAAGCCTTTAGCTCAAAATCTGATCCTTTAGCATACCAAAGTCCCAAATCTGGATGACCTTTCAAGTATCTAAAGATCCTTTTCACAGCATACATGTGTGACTGCTTTGGATTGGTTTGGTACCTAGCACAAAGACACACTGCAAACATAATATCAGGTCTAGATGAAGTTAAATACATCAAAGAACCAATCATTGACCTGTACAAGTGCACATCTACTTCCTCCCCCTCAGGATCAGAATTAAGATGTTTGTGTGCCTCCATGGGAGTGCTAGCTATCCTTACATCTTTATAACCAAATTTATTCAAAATATCCTGCACATACTTCCCTTGGTTAATAAAGATTCCATCTGTCTTCTGCTTAACCTGCAATCCTAAAAAGAAAGTGAGTTCTCCCATTGAACTCATCTTAAACTTCTTATGCATTAGCTCCTCAAAGTCTTTACAAAGTGGATCATTTGTAGATCCAAATATAATATCATCTACATAGACCTGTACCAGCAAAATATCTTTCTGAATCCTTTTGATAAACAAAGTCTTGTCAATAGTACCTCTCTTGAATCCATTCTTGAGAAGATACTCAGATAGAGTATCATACCAAGCTCTTGGTGCTTGATGTAAACCATACAAAGCTTTCTTCAATCTGCACACTCTATCTGGATATGTTGGATCTTCAAACCCTGGTGGTTGGCATACATACACCTCATCATCAATTAAACCATGAAGAAAAGCACTCTTCACATCCATTTGATAAACCTTGAAACCCTGATAAGATGCATAAGCTAAAAACAATCTAATAGCTTCTATCCTAGCAACAGGGGCAAAAACATCATCATAATCAATTCCTTCTTCCTGTGTATACCCCTGTGCTACCAACCTGGCTTTATTCATGATGACAATCCCTCTCTCATCTCTCTTGTTCTTAAAAATCCACTTGGTGCCTATAGCTCTCTTTCCTTTTGGTAAATCAACCAAATCCCATACATCCTGCAGCTTGAATTGCAGCAATTCTTCTTGCATAGCTTCAATCCAGCTGTGATCCTTGAGAGCTTCCACTGCTTTCTTTGGTTCCATCTGAGAAAGAAAACAAACATATAATGAAGTATGTAAATCTTCTTCTCTTATCTTTGACTGCTGTCTGGTCAGAACAGGTGAACCAATATCACCAATGACCAAATCCAAGGAATGATCTTTATGAACCAGATACTTAGATGTGGATGTATCAAGTAATTCTCTTTCCAAATTAGGACCCAAAAGATTATCCATCTCTGATTCTGAAAAAGAATCTCTTTCCTTTCTTTCTTTTGAAGGCTTTGGAGTTGTTTCAGAATTTGACAAAGAAGTCCTTTCCAAGACTTGAAATGAAGGACTTTGTTCATAGTTCTGTGGTGATCTCTGCTCTTCATCAGATAGTCCAGGTATCTCTAACTCACTTTCTGAATCTTCATGTGAACCCCTTAAAATAGATGTTTGAGGATCTGCAGGAATTGAACCATGTGTACCCTTATCTGAATCATCCTTTACAGATGATCCATTTGTTTCAGGAGTTGATCCTTCAGTTTCTGTTTGATCCTGTTGAAAAACTGCTGGTGGATCTGGAGACCAAATTGGAAATAATACATACTCCAAGTCATTCTTTTTAGGCTGACTTGAGCTTCTATCTCCATCTGCATCATCACCTGCACTTGTACCTGCACTAGTAGACAAATCTGGATATCTAAAAGCATGGGTTAGTGCATCAATATCAAACAATACTTCTGGACCTTTTCCCTCTACATTTGGTGTATTTTCATTAAAGGTCACATCCATGGTTTCCTCTATGATCCTAGTCCTTTTATTAAACACTCTATAAGCCTTGCTTTGAATAGAGTATCCAACAAAGACAACCTCATCTACCTTACTTTGAAACTTACCTAGGTGATCCCTGGTATTTAAGACAGTAGAAGGACATCCAAATGATTTTAAAAAGCTAACCAAAGGTTTTCTCTTAAAGAATAACTCATAGGGTGTCTTGTTATGAGGTTTGACTATCAAAATCCTATTCAAAACATAACAAGCAGTGCTAACTGCCTCTGCCCAAAAAGACATTGGAAGTTTAGCATCTGTCAGCATGCTTCTAGAAGCCTCAATTAGTGTCCTATTCCTCCTTTCAGCTACTCCATTTTGTTGTGGAGTCCTAGGTGCACTAAACTGTCTTTCTATACCTTTCTCCTCACAGAACTTATTCATCTCATGATTCTTAAATTCTGTCCCATTATCACACCTGATGATCTTAACCTTTTGATTAGTTGAATTCTCAATCCTAGTTATGAAGGATCTAAGTATTTCACCTGTCTCATCCTTGGTCCTAAGAAAGAATACCCAACTCATCCTAGAATAGTCATCAGTTATCACCAAACAGTAAGATTTCTTCCCTTGACTAGCTACATTGGTAGGGCCAAACAAGTCCATATGTAACAGGTGTAAGGGAGTGGTATTTGTATTCACAAGCTTGGTCTTATAAGAGGTCTTGTGTTGCTTGCCTTTGAGACAAGCTACACAGTGGTCACTACATTCAAATAACTTTTCAGGTAAGCCTCTCACTAGCCTATTCCTAACAAGTTTATTCATGGTCTTGTAATTCAAGTGACACATCCTCCTATGCCATAAGTCAGATTCAGAAACAGTAGCTTTAGATATAAGACAGTTAACATTTTGAGATTCCATCTTGTTTAAATCACTACAGTATACATTATTCTTTCTTGGAACTCTCATTAAAATTTTATCTTCAGGTATTTTGAGTTTTTCAGAAAGTATAATGCATTTTGTGTCAGTGAAATAAACAGGATTTTGCATATCTGTGATTTGACTCACACTGAGCAAATTATATCTCAATTGCTCAACATAATACACATCATTGAAAGTGAGCTTACTGCTTTTTACCTTGCCTTTACCTGTGATTTTTCCTCCTTTAGGATTACTGCCAAATGCCACATCTCCTCCATTAAAAGCTTTAAATTCCTGCAGTTTCTCCCTATCTCCAGTCATGTGGCTTGAGCATCCTAAATCAATGTGCCATAAGCTCTTTGGCTTGCCCTGCACATATAAAAAGAGAAATAATTAGTTTCTCTTGGGAACCCAAACCAATCTGGCTTTGGGTTTCCCTTGAGCATTGTTGACATCAACCCTCTTAAGGGTGATTGATTTCAATGCTTCATTGATTTTGGACACTTTTGATGTAGATGCATTCTTATGTTTCCAAAAACAATCTGTTTTAGACCTGACAGGGGATAATGGTCTGACAGTGGTCACCTTCAAATTCGTATTTATTACCCTGGCAGTGGTAGCTTTACTTGGTATAAACATTCTTTTCAAATGCTTAATACCAGCAGAGGTACCATGCCTGACAGTGGTCAAACCCTCCCCTGTTCTTGTCTTGCCTCTGTTAGCCTCTGACAGTGGCACTGCTGCAGCATTAACAGGGGCTACAGCCTTGCCTGTGTTAGGCTGATTTCTCAACATTTGTCCTGTACCACTGTTCCTATTATTTTTAGGATTGTAGTAACAGTCCTGTTGAAGATGATTATACCTACCACAAATAAAACATGATTTTCTTTTCACACATTCAAACCCATTACCCAGCCTTTGTGAAACCAATTGATTCCAATTCCTTTGATTCCCTCTAGGTGTAGGTTTGATTATTTTATTTGCAGAATTTTCAACATGTTTACTAGCACACTTAACACATTCAGCCTTTATATTGGACTCATGATGAACCTTTTTATTCACATAACCTAGACCAGTTCTAGATTTGTTAGTCCTATTCATTTGTTCAAGCTGAACCTTAGCTTTCTCCACGAACAACTTCTTGCCTTCTTCTAGTTTATCACTCTTAAGTTCTGAAACTAGACCAGTAATTGACTTAACACAACCATCCATAGAGTTACCACTAGATGAGCTATCACTATCACTCTCATCTTCCTCAGTCCAATCAGATATTTCCACTTTATCAAAATTTACATTATCAGCACAATTAACTACTGGATCTACCTTTTTAACCTCCTCTGACACACCTACCTTAAGTTTTTCTAAGTCAAAATCAATTTTGGATGGGAAGTAAGTATGATTATAAGGTGGGGGTACAGCATTAAGATTGTAACCTAATCTAGTTTTTAATTTATCATGAATTTGAGACTTGATTAAGTTTTGAACACCTTTTGAAGCATTTTCCAATTCATCAACTTTCAACTTTATTGACTCTTTATCAGAAATTGCCTCAGCCAACTTGGCACTTAGCATATCAACTTTTGTTTGTAAAGCTTTCTTTTCCCAATTCAGATATTTAATATCTAAGTGAAATTGTGATTCATTCTTTTCAAAAGCTTTAATTTGTTTTTCAAGATTTTCAATAGCTAAGGTTGCATGTTGACTTTTGAACTCAAATGCTTTCAACTCATTGCACACAACAACATTATGATCCCTGTAAAATTTAACCATTTTCTTACATTCAGGAGAACATAATTTAACTTGTACCTCATGTGGAATGTCTGAAGGTTCTGGTTCTTCTGTGACAGCCATCAAAGCTTGATTCTTTACCACAAGCTCTTCTTGATCACTCCAGTCAAAGCCTCCCATTCCATCTTGTGCTACTAGTGAGTCTGAAGTGGTGTTCTGTACAGGTACCAATCTTCTTTGAGGACCAGAACTATTTCTCATAATGCCATTAACAGTATTCTGAGATCCTCCATCCTGTGTGTTCCTGCATTCTCTAGCAAAGTGACCCAACTTGTGGCAGTTGAAACACTCCACCTTGCTCTTGTCAAAACCAGCTACACCATCTCTCTTGAATGTAAAGTTTCTGTTACCAGACCTCTGCATAAACCTTTTTGCCCTTATGGTGATCATAGCCATTTGCCATCTCAAATCCATCTCCTCAAGGTCCTCTTCACTGACCTGCTCCAAATCTTCTGTAGTTAATGATGAATTCACATGGCTAGCAAAGAATGCTTCTAGCACATTATCATTAGCACCAGATGTGCTACTACTTCCAGCTTCACCAACAGACACAAAAGCAGTATTATTAGAGCTACCAGTGCACTGTTTTATAGCCAAAACCTCAAGCTCAAAGTTTCTCAGATCATTGTACAGATCCTCAATTTCCTTCTGATCAAGGTCTGCACTTTGTCTAAGTCCCACAGTGTACATGTTCCATTCTGTACCAAGTGATCTTATAAATTTTCTATTAAGATCATCCTTTTCTATCTTAACATTGTGATTTTCAAGATCTCCCACCAGTTTCTGGAACCTATCAAAGGTTTGAGTTAAAGTTTCTGACTTTACCCCAGCAAAGTTCTCAAACTGTTGTTTGAGAAGAGACCTCTTGTTCTTCTTTGTATTATCATTACCTCCAAACCTTGTGACTATATCTTCCATGAGTACCTTAGCATCTACACATTTATCAAATTTCCTTTGATACTCATTGGGAATTGACAAGAGTAATGTACTCAATGCCTTCCACTCAGTGGCTCTCTCTTTTCTCTCAGCATCTGTCTTCGGTGGTGGTCTCTCCAATTTTTCACCATCTGGACCCTTTGGATAATTAGGTCCATTGATAACCACCTCCCACATCATATAATCTGTGAGAAGCATGTACTGCCTGATTCTTGTCTGCCATAGCTCAAACTCATCAGGTTTGAGCATAGGAATCTTTGTGGCCTGTATTCCTTCCATCGTTTCAGTAGACATCTTGGTATTTGAAGAGAAAGCTGCAAACTTCAATAGAATTCTTCAAGATCAAAGCAATATCTAGCTCTGATACCACTTGTTGATCCCAGTTAGAATCTTAATATGTATTACTTTGATTGATTATTAATAAGCTTGCGGAATAGTTTATTAATAACTTGAAGAACAAACTTGTAACACAGAATATTAATCAAAAGCTTCAATATTATTATCAATAATACGAACACACAATTGTGTTAGGGTTTACAACCTTGAAGCTAATAACTAGAAATCGTCACTATTCTAGGGTTTCACAGGATCTCTATTTATAACACATAGAGTCCTTTACAGAATCAAACTATTATGGAAATTCTATCTATTCCATAATTCTCTCTAACCGACTACTAACAGTGGTTGAGCTATTCACTAACAGTGGTAGTACTCATATATTACTAACAGTGGTTGAGTATTTAATACAAAATACAAACTCATGTCAACAGTGGCACTGTTAGACTAATTCTAACTGACAGTGGCACTGTCAATACAAAACTAAACTAACAGTGGTAGACTACTTCTAGCAGTGGCTCAATACTTGTGTTCTGAGCAAATCTGGCAGTGGCTCAGGACTCAACACTGTTATATAACAAAAAATTAACTTTCAATTATATCTTTAAATTATATATCATTTGTCTAGCTAAAAAATCATACATATTTAACTTGCCAGTTATAAAAAACTCTCAAGTCTAAAATCTCTAAGTTAAAATAAACTTTGACCGCTGAAATAAATCAGATTACGCCGCTCGACTTCTCAATGAGTCAGAAGACTTTCGATCACTAATTTATTTAACTTTTCAGAATCAAATAACTTAAATAATTTCTAATATATTTAACTTGTAATAATAATCTCAAGCCAAATATATTACCAAAACTATTAAGTTACAATTATTCAGTTACAATTATAATTTACAATCATAATTTAACTAAATCCTAAGTACAAATAACTACACAAGTCTAACCTATCTTACCAGCTTAAGTTACAATTATACCCGCAGTACTTGTACCAGCACCATCACCACTTGCACTAACACCAACAGACTCCCCCTGAATCATAGTTCGCTCACTAGTCTTTGAAGGACCGGTCGGCTAACTATCTTTTGGTGCACTGGGATCATCATCTTTGTCTTGATCTCTTTTCTTTCTCAGCTCATCTTCTTTGCAAGACTCTGAATATACCATTATCTCCCCCTGAGCTGACTGTCCTGAATTCACTCTTAACACTAAGCGTTCTAAGGACTCAAGCTTCAGTCGCTAAGAAGTAAAATCGTCTAACAATGTGGTATGAGTCTCCAACAGTGTCTTGTAAGATGTACTATGTTGAGTAATCTGCTGTGCAAATAGAAGATTCTGAGCTACAAACTCTGGAATTTGTAACGTAAGCTTCTCTAACTCCTTAACCCTAGACTCTAAGGATGTAATCCTTTCAGTATCAGTCATAGGAGTAACAGAGATAGTAGATGGTCCAGGTGGTGTGAGTGAAGAAACATGAGACTCAGGTGTCAGCGGTGGAATAGCTTAAGATAAAGCTTTGGTGAGAAGACTAGCTGCAAATCTGCTAGCTTTGTTAGTTGGAAATTGTGCAACGTGCACTAATTCAGCAACTCCCTTCTCAATAGTCTGGGAAACCGTTTCTGGTTCCGTTGACTCTAGCATTGTCTCAGCCTGTAAAGTTAGATACAAATAAAAAAGTAATCGTTACAGATAAATCTGTCTCAATATCTAATTTATTATATAATACTTGTAGTACTAAACGTTTATCTCATACCTCAGATGGTATAGATACTGGTTCAGTAACCACCGGTGTCATAGTCTCCACCTGCGGTGTATCTCGAGAAACTGTCATAGAATTAATTGTCTCAGTTGAACTCCTAATAAACAACAAGTTAAGATTATCTAACTCTAAATAAAACTTACCATCTTGACTAATCAAGGTCCTAGAACGCTTTATGCGTTGAGTAATCAGAGGGGTCTCAGCCACCTAAGGACCTTCATCAAGAATACTGAAATCAGGATCGACTTCTTTAACTTTACGCTATTCCTTCATAGCCGGATCAGGCATCAACCGTGAACCATTAAAAATTTGTCCAGCTGGAGGTGAAATGGGCCTGACATCATCAGAATCTGTAGAAGAATCTGATTCAATCTCACGATCTTTTGCACCAGAAGTACTAACAACAGTATCCTGAATGGTAAATATATTAAACATTTATGATTAGCATAAAAGCTCTATCATACAAGTTCGATATATATGTAAGATTAATCTGATATATTACCTTCAGAGTTAAAACCTCATATCTATCTTGCTATCCCTGCTCACCCGCAGGTCTTACAACCTCTGGGTCTGCAGTCTCAGCTTCCTGTGTAAAAATATATTTATATTTTATGATCAGATATATTGCCTAATCATCTAAATATCTATATCATTATCATTATATAATTATATTATGCTTTTATGATTAATAATAGAATATATCAACTAAGTATCTATATTTTTATATAATATACCTCAACAGGAGCAACATAATGCTCAATAGCCTGCAAAACAGGATCAGTAGCATCATCATGTTGTACTAGCACCTCCTGCACAACCTGTGCAGTAACCTCTGGGTTTACTTATACCCCAGTCTGATCAGCCTGTATCAAAACATCCTCAAGGAGCTGTTGTGGATCTTCAGGTTGAACCACATTAGCAGCAGGCTCAGGAACAATAACAGTTGCAGCATCAACATCGAACCAACCATTATTTGGTGGCGTTATATAAGTAGGATCAGTAATGAAGCCAAATAGATCACGAATCTCTGGCTTAACATACTCTTCCCATCGAATTGTCTGCTGAAACATAGTATTGTATCCTCTGAGCGCGATAGTGTCTACGCGTAAATGTGGCTCAGGGATAACAAGATCAGCAATCCGATAACGGATGATCAGCATGCAGAACCTCGGGTAGATCAAAAATCGAGATCTCACAGTACCCGATATCTGGCGTACCAACTCTCCAAATATATAATCACAAAAACTGTATGGTTTATTATAAACCAGTGACAGCACGACTGATACAAGAGCAGGACTTAACTCGTCAAAACCGCCCTTCTTCGGTCCAAAAATTGTGACCATAACATGCCACAAGAATCTCCATTGGCCAATAACTAGGGCCTTGAGAAACTGACGTTCTCATCTCTCACCCGTGTACCCCATACGGCCTAACGCACCCTCAACAAAATCCATAGGGTACTCAGTCGGACCATCTTCTTGGTCTACTATCCCCAGTCGTAAAATCTGAAGAAGGTCAGATGCAGAAAAGACAACTGGTCTCTGATTGATCATTGTGCGTATCACTGGTGGGTTGACGGTCTGATCATACTAAATATCCGTCCAAAAATCATTCAGTATCGTCTGAGAGATCAATGGAGACTCTGTAATCGCATAACGAATGCGTGAACGTGCGAAAAATGTAAGCACCTGAGCTACTTTGCTAGCTCCTCGTGCACTGTAATCTAGATCAACAAGTATGTTGTGACCTTTATCAAACAGACGTGTCATATCTGTACAAAACACAAATGACAAAAATAATTAATGCACGTTAACAATGTTAACTAAATTTTAAACTATAATGAATTATGAATCAAAATTCATCAAACATCTTAGGTCTAAATTTAGAATATATAACTTGTTACATAATTGTCTCAAGTCTTATATAAAATATATTTAACTTATTACATGTTAGTCATAAATTAAATAAATATATATAACTTAGAATTATCAAATCCAAAGTCGTATATGTACAATATATGTTATTACGTGTTAACATATAATTCTCACGTCGAAACATATATTAGTGAACTTTTAAAGTCGTAAGTTGTAATTAGATATAATTGAAAGTGCCACTTATTACATTAAAAGTTGAATTTGCAAGTTATGATTTTAAAATTTTTTTATTTCAACTCGCAAAATTCAAACTGAACTCGCAACTGGAATCACAAGTATGTCAACTTGCTAACCTTTCAACTCGCAAATCCAGGTGCTATGAACTGAGATGAATCTCAACTCGCACGATCATCTGCCGTTGCGAAGTGAAACCAAAAATCGATTTTAATGCCATTTTTAACATGATCAATCGATTGATTTATGTTCGTTAAGGTTAGAATAACATTAACCACAAGGATTCTTGTTCGATCTGTCCATTAATCTACGTAAATCGTTCAAAATTCAAACCAAAACCCTAAGTTTATAAAACTTTTTATTTCGAGTTAATTACACGGTTAAACATGTTGGTTTATACCTCAAAATGTTCTCAATGAAGTGGTGCATAAAACCTACGGAGTCAAAAACTCGTTCCCGTACTCGTTAAATCAAAATCAAACGAAAAACTTTGTTTCGCTTCGTTTCGCACTCTGTCGATTCGCAGAGAGAAAGTGAGCTCGCAAAAGTGAAGTGGGTTCGGTGAAGGTTTGACTCGTTTGACCTTCACATTTATACCCTGTACTCGATTCGCAAATTGTATCTCGATCCGCAGGTTTGACTAGTCAAACTCGCATAATTAAATAAAAAGTGTGGATTAAATTCTAAGTATAAATTAAAACCCATGTACACTTATATAGTTAACTCTGTAACTATGTAGCCTAAACATTTTAAGTAAAATATCTTCGCATAATTTTTCCTCAATGATAATCTTCTTACATATATTAACCGACTAAACCCGTGATACAGTTAATCTTGTATAAGGAAAATCTTGAGCTAAAATTATTTACTTATATACTTTATGGTCTTCAGTCTGTACACAAGTCTAAAATAAATGAATTATTTTTTACTTGTATTTGTGACGATTGTTCAACACGGATATAAAATAATCAGTTTAATTTAATTCCAAAGGGTAAACACATATCAAAACAAAACTTTAAACATTAAGATAAAAATAAAGATAAAATAAGACAATTAAATAAATGAACAGTGGTATCAGGTACCATTTTATTAATCACTTAAACATAAAATAAATTACATAAATCAACTGGATAAGAATTTATCTGCATAGGGATCATATTAGAATGAACAAGCTATGTATGATACATTAAAAAGTCTAAGTTGATTGTTAGTATTCATACCTCATGAAATCCAAATAAATTACAATAAAATTACAACTTAGTTTATCACCTATCCACTCATATTTATAAAATTATATCTTAGATACCTTTATCCACATAGCATAATTAAAAAAAAAATATTCACACACATGAATAATTTTTATAGTAAATAGTTCAAGATGATTACCGATATTATGATCCACATAAACAAAATATACTAGAATTTCTAAGCAAACTTGTTATTATTAGTATGAATATTATCAAATGTTTCCTATAATATGATATACTGAAGAATTTCAAGTAACAGCACATAACACTGCATCTTTTAATTTCAAGGTAGAGGTTACTAAATGATGTATCTTTTCGAAACATATAACATACACTTGGTTCTAAGGTCATAGTTGCATACCTCTCATCATTCTCTTTAAGCATTACGCCATGCATTTCCCACTTAGACGGTAAAACCTCAATAAACTTATCGGTTTTCTCAATCTCAGTAGTTACAATCTCATGGTCGTCTAGCTCACTCAACAAATGGTAGTACCTTGTGGTATGGGTATCAAAATCTTCTCCTTTCAAAGCTTTGAACACGGTAAACTTCTTTTTCAGGAGATTCTTCATGCCTACTCTAACTTGTGGACTACCATCACACCTCTTCTCAAGAGCTGTCCACAAAGTTCTAGCAGTTTGGAAGGACTTCAGTTGATGGTTGAGTTCCTTAGGAAGACTCATCTTGATTGAAGAATGAGCCTTGTTCTCAATCTCAAATTCCTTCTTTTGTGCTTTACTCATCTGTTGATAAGTGAGAACCACAATAGCAATCTCAACAGTTTGTGTAGGTGCCGTGTATCCATTCTTGATACACATCCAGATAGATTGATCATGGAATCTACAGTAAGATTCAAATCTATCCCTCCAGCTATAATAATCCTCAACTCTTAACAATTTAGGTGGAACATTAGATTTGCCAATCTCATATTCCATCTCAATCATTTTGCTAAGGTCAGACATCGTGAAGTTTAAAAGTCAAACTGTATTTGCAAATTCAGAAAAACTCAACTCGCAGGAACTCAATTCAACTCGCAATCTCAACTCGACTCTGAAATCTCAGTTTGGATCGCAGTGATGTCAATTCGCAAGTGATCTCGGTTCGCAAGAGATCTTGGTTCGACTCGCAAAACTCAGTTCGGATCGCAAGTTCAACTCGGTTCGCAGACAATGCTGAAACCCTAATCTCAGTTCGCGAAATGGCTGAAAAACTGGAAAATGAAAGTTTTAGGTATTTTTTACGTTAAAATCAGTATATTTCGACCGTAAACCATCCTAAAAACGTCCAGAGAGTTATTTTATTATTTTTACACAATAATGCACGTCAAAACAACCCTAAATCACACGCGATTAACCAGAAAAACCTCGAACTTACTCGTATTTAGCCCGAAAGCTCTGATACCAATTGTAAGTCCCTAGTTCTATGATCGATAACTTCGTTATCTGTAATATTAAGGTGCGGAATACCTCAATATGCGTTATCTTACTATAATAACGAATAAGTTCGCATTTAGGTTAACTAATACTTAGCTTTAAATGATAAAACGTCAAAGTCTAGCCTTTAGGTTTAAGTTTTTCTCTGGATATTGAATTCGCAGGTTGCTTAAAACGAATGGTAAAAGCCTCTTTTAATTCAAAACGAATCAAATATATATACCGAGTTCACCTCGCAGGTCATGGGCCTGCGAGTCCAACTCAACTCGCAGCCCAAGCCCAGCTTGGCTTCGGTTCACAATACTTATTGGATTGCAAGTTCAGATCTCATCTCGCATCGCAATGCCTTGCGACTTGAGATCTCGACTCGCTATACATGTTTATTTCATTTCCGATATTCGTCTAACACTTTAATATACTAATATATTTCACGAATATTAATAACAAAATAAACATTTATTTACAAATCTAAACCAATATACAAACATGATAATAATTACACCAGTCCTATTTCAAGCTAGATCTGTTGTCACAAACTATGTCTCAACAGACTCCCCTTGACAATAGCTCTAGCGTCTATATCTTCACGCTTGTCTTTAGTCTTCATTTGTAAATTTTACTTCCTGCATATATGTTCATTCTAATACAAGTCTTAACCATCATTTGATAATCTCGTGCTAAATCACCCCATGCTTCTGTCATCAAGATTCTATTCTCATTCAACTTCAACAAATCTTTCTTTGATACATTCATTAGGTGTCGATGGTCATAAACTCTGAAAATTTCATGTTCACCACCTTCAACTTCATCATCAGCTTCAACCATGACAGCTTCTCCAGTTTCTGAATCCACATGCCAACTTTTCATATTTCCCAGAATATCATGTGGCATTGTTTTCAGTGGAATCTGTTGAACACACTTGACAGCTGGATACACTTTCTTTCTTCTTCTCCTTCCAGTCCTTTGACTTCTCTCCTGTAACTTCATCGTTTTTCCATTCCTTGGCTTAATCTTTTCAAACTTTCCTGAACGAACCTCAGTCTTGATTATATGTTCTACATATCGACCAACAAAATCATTATCTGGACTCTTCAAAGATAATCTAGCCAAATCTCGAATCTCATACTTAGGTAGAGAACTGAACACTGCAAGCTTTCGCTCAAAATATTGAACTCCGTCAAAGGTTTTAATTGCGAAAAGCTTCTGGTCAGAGTCAAAATACCAACCGATAATTCCTCCACGCGCTTCGCGTTTTCCTGTAATATCAACCTCCAAAACTCCAACCTTTTTCTTCTTTATTTTCTCTAAAGGTTTGAATATTAGATTATCTTTATGCTTATCAGGAATCTCTTCTTCAAAATCGGTTGAGTCATCGATATCTTCATCTACATCGACAACTTTAGGACCCTCTTCATCTTCAACACCAACCTCTATTCTAGATGGGCTCACATGGTGTTCATCTATATTTGCATCTAAATCTACACCTATGTCTAACTCTATCTCAGAGACAGCAGTCCAATCTCCAGGTGGTTGAAATTCTCCTTCTTCTAAATCATAATTAATATCTTCATCTATCTCATCCAGAAAATCATCTTCTGAATCTGATAAATCAAGCATTTTAATCCCTAGAAAATCACAAACACAAATAACTATTAACAATCTAAATTCCTTCATTAATCTAAAAGACAGATGTTCATTGATCTACAAGTGGAGGTGATATTGATCTGAAAGACAGATGATTATTCTCTAAATCATAGACTCACTCGGTTGCAGAAAACCTTTTCAAAACTATTTTGAAAATGAAACAAACCGATGTATGATTTGGAGTCCCATCATGTACTTCCACAATGGTAAAATCGCTGCTCTTTATACCCTCCTTCTCCAAAAAGTAACTCGAAAATTTTAAAAATTGAGTTAAAAATATGTTGAAAATGAAAATTTTAGACAAAGAATGATTTACTTTGGGGAAGAAGGATAAATAAAATACGAATTCCTTTGAAAAATTAGTTTAGTAATCCCATAAAGAGCATCGCATGACTTGGCACGCAACAAACCAATTTTCGATTCGTGAGGCATCTTGAGCCATATAAAGCATTCACTTTTAATGATTCACATCTTCGATTCTTGAGTGTGCCAATGTCCGTGACTTTTTACGAAATATCAATGGAGTACAACGTGGAAACCACATAAATGCTTGTTACTTCACTGTGTGGATTAACGGCGTTACTATATAAAGCAAAGTGAGTACCGTCAGTCGGCTAAGTATTTGGTTAAGCCACGGAAAGATCCGCTGTTACTTGTTTTGTACACTATCAGTGATCAAACTATCCCTAGACTTTACAAACCCATCGATAGAAAGTAATCAAAGCACACACTTAAAACCTGATCTTGAACTTAATTGTTTTGTTCAGATTAAAGTATTCTTGTGGGGTTAAGAAAGGTTGGACATCGAGTTGGTTTGTCACCTTATTATGCACCCAGGATTTATTTCCATATAAGGGAATACACCTGCACTGGTTAGTGTTGTGGGCAGGATAAACTACCCCGATCAGTATAATAATTACATTAGCTCGTGTTCTGATATGAGAAATTTCAAAACATAATTACTTATACTAAATAAAATAATACAATAAAATCTGTGATGTTTTCATGATGACCCGAGCTAAGCTATATCCATAGAGTGGTAGTCCTACTGCTGCTCGAAACCTGAGAATACACACTAAAAGGTCAGCTAAAAGTTGCTGAGCTCACAGGTTTATATGATAAATCAATATGTGTGAAGCACAAGTTTTTGTATAATGATTTGCAACCAAGTAAATAAATAAGTGTATATCACTGCCATGAGCACATAGTCTGAGCTTAACCGAGGAGTCAGGATCATAATCAAGTGCCTGATCGAGGGTGCCTCCCTGAGAATGCCTAATCTACACTCGTATGAACAAATGATAATGCGTTCGTTTGACCAGTTGGGGCTTTCAACCCGGAAGGTGATTGTCAATCCTATATGGTACCATACACTAACATTCACGCTACAAAAAGTATTACAAAACTATGTTGTGGAGGGCTTTAAAATGATTAATGAAAGTATATAGCTAGGTTTTAGTACTTGCGTTCACATGTAAAATAAAATGAGAATGTATTCCCACCCCGGGATTAAAAATAGTAAAATGTGAGGCTATGAGACTCACCTGAGTCTCTTATGTTTCTATCAAGCAAGTATGATGTTGTACAAGGTGATGTTGTCCGAAGACAATTACCTGCCAGGCATCCTAAACGCGCAAGGTTATAACGTAAGTAGATGTCTCAACGGACCATCTATGCTAGTTTTCCATTCAACTAGTTATGTCCAAATATTTGATTGTTTGTATGTGTTTTAAAAACATGTACAGCCCGTTGGTGAGTTTTCGTAATAATAATTCAACGTATTATTGTTATGTTCATCGTGTTGTATACTTCTCAAAGTATATGTGTTTCATGTACGAGTAATATCACAAGTGATTTAGTTATTGTAATGTTCAACAACACTTAGTGAATTTTGAGTTTTCTAGGTTATGTGAATAGCGGCACTGAGTTAAGTGTCGCTGGTTTGGCGACACTGGACTATTATAGCGACACCGGATGTAGTGTCGCTAGTTTGGTGACACTTAAAATGATTATGGTGACACAAGGGTCAGTGTCGCTATATGAGACATTCGATTGGTGGTAGCGACACTCGGTTAGGGTTGCTATGGCGACACTCAATTTGATTTGGCGACACTGGACTAGTGTCGCTATCGGGTTTGGCCCGAAGCGACAGTACCGGGTGTCTTGGTTTTTCATTGTCGGGAACGTGGTCAAATGACCCCGGTTTGACCCAAAAATTTTACACGAGTCTTAGAATAGTTAATGGAGCTTGTAAAAATTAACGATACGTTTTTGTAATCAAACTAAAGTGTCGGTTTTTATTCCATTCCCAAAACAGCCCCCGGTTTATGTATTTCCAGATTTTATCCCGATTAAAGTCCCGTTCTTGACAACTTCTACTCCGCAATAATTCCGACAAACATTACAAACTGACCATCTATATTTCTAGTATTTAACATGATTTTTCGGGGATTTATAGTCTTCATCTTGTTAGGTAAATAATCCCGCGAATGACTCCGACTCGGTTTCAACCGAAATCATACTACACTCAAAGATCAGTTCGTACACAAAAATCCATGCATTTATGTAAAAATAGTTCAACATGAAAGTTGTAGCTAACGAAAATACGAAGATTTTGGTATATTTTTCAAGGTCTAACTCTAAATACACGATTTTATACAAAAACAATTTCGGGACTGTTTTTCTGGACAGTTTTAGTGTGTTCGTTTACCCGATCGTTTCACCGTTTATTTATATTTTTTATTGAAGTATTTACTAACATTACTTGAAAACATTTGATAAGAATGTTTTATTCGAGCATCGGTCTCGATTTGCGTGTTAGTGTTTCGGTTATTTAATCGCGTGACCCTCTTTTAGTACGTTTTTGTTATCGATTTAAAACGTAATATTTTAATTAAAAGCTTTATTAGAAATAATTTATTTTGAATTATGAAATTATAACTCGGATCCCGTTAGGTTGTCGGGTGCGTTTCGCGCGTTTGTGTTATTTTATACGATACGAATGATTTGTTAAATATTATCGACATAATATTAATAAGTTTACGAGTTTATTAATCAAATTTCATATTATTTAATATTTCGTTTACCAACGTCCGTAGTTATGATGTATCAGAAACCTATCCGATAGTAAAATGCACGATTTAACCAAACCACGTACATGTGTATATATATAAACATGTATCATTACACAAAATGATACACATAATTAGCCCTAAAAATAACTAATTACATGTATTAACACAATGATTAGGAACTAACACTAGCCCTAATTGGTCGGGTGTCACATTCTCCCCTTGTTAAGAGAATTTCATCCCGAAATTTAGTTCGAAGTCACGTTCTGAGTGGAGTTTGTGAAAAGTTGTGGATATTTGAGTGGCATTTGGTCTTCCCGTTCCGAAGGGAATTCCGGACCATGTTGCGAATTCCACCTGACTTTAAAGATGAGAATACGACTTTGTTATAACTGTTTAACGACATGGTCCATGATTTCAACTGGTGTCTCCACATAATGTAGTTTATCATCAATGTGGATCTCGTCAAGAGGAATGATAAGTGTCTCATCTGACAGACACTTCTTCAGGTTAGAAATGTGGAAGGTGGGATGCACGCTACTGAGCTCGGGTGGTAGCTGCAATCGATATGCCACTAGACCAATCTTTTCAAGGATCTCAAAAATAACTTCCCACGTTTTCCGAATCGGAATACGCCTTTCCAAGATGATACTTTAAGAAGGACTTGATCCCCAACTTGGAACTCGAGATATTTGTGTCTCACGTCAGCATAACTCTTCTGACGATCACGTGCGGCTTTCTGCCGGTTTTGGATGCCAATAATCTTTTGGGTGGTTTCATGTATGATTTAAGGACCAGTGAGTTGACTGTCTCCCACTTCGGTCCAACCGACAGGTGATCGACACTTACGACCATATAGTGCCTCAAAAGGTGCAGCTACAATACTGGTATGGTAGCTGTTGTTGTACGAAAATTCGCACAAAGGTAAATGATTTTCCCAGTTCACATCGAAGTCAATTAAGTAGGCTTGTAGCATATCCTCCAGTGTTTGAATGGTTCTTTCACTTTGGCCGACAGTTTGGGGATGATATGTAGTGCTCATATCCAGAAGAGTACCTAAAGATTTATAAAGTGATTGCCAAAAGTGAGATCTGAAATGACTATCCCTGTCGAAGAGAATCGAGATGTGGACGCCGTGTCGGTATACAATTTCTTAGAGATAAATTCGTGTGAGGCATTCCATTTTATCAGTTTCTTTGATGGTGAGGAAATGAGCAGATTTTGTAAGATCATCAACGATCACTTAAATGGTATTGCAACCGCTTGATGTTTTCAGAAGTTTAGTGACGAAGTCCAAGGTGATCTGCTCCCATTTCCATTATGGATTTCTGGTTGTTGTAGCAAACCGGAAGGTTTCTGATACTCAGCTTTGACCTTAGAATAAGTGAGGCACTTGCTGACGTATGTGGCGATTTCAGCTTACATGTTTGGCCACCAATACAATTCTTTGATGCCATGATATATCTAATCGGATCCCGGAGGTATAGAGTATTTGGACTTGTGAGCTTCATCCACCACCAAGTCTCCTAGGTTCCCAAAATAGGGCAACCATATATGATTAGCGAAGTACTTGACTCCGTTAGGTTTGATTTCGAATTGTTTATCCATGCCTCGTAAGGTTTCGTTTTTCATATTTTCGGGTTTCAGTGCTTCAAGTTGAGCGGTTAAAATCTGAATGATGAGATCATTTTGAATGGTTATGCTAAGAGCTCGGACTCAAAGTGGTTTTGAGCGTTCCTTTCGGCTGAGGGCATCGGCAACAACATTTGCTTTGCCCGAATGGTAACGGATCTCACAATCGTAATCGATAAGCAACTCGACCCATCGATGTTGCCTCATGTTGATATCTTTCAGATTGAATATGTGTTGGAGACTTTCATGATCCGTGAAGATTGTACATTTAGTGCCGTATAGATAACGTCTCCAAATTTTGAGTTCAAAGACGACAGCTCGTAGTTCGAGGTCATGAGTGGTGTAGTTCTTTTCATGGACTTTGAGCTGTCGGGAAGCATAAGAAATGACCTTGTCATGTTGCATTAGTACGCAACCGAGACCTTGGTGTGAAGCATCACAATATACCACGAAGTCATCGTTGCCTTAGGGTAAAGAGAGAATGGGTGCACTGCACATCTTATTTTTCAACAGTTGGAATGCTGACTGTCGCACCCCCAAAACACGTGGCAGCGGAAGTATAAGGTGTCGGGGGCGCCAACCAAATCACGCTTCATCACACAAAGTTACATCGAACTACCTCTAGTATGTTGTTTCCTGTGGGTAATCCTACTGCATCTGTGAACCTGAGAAATAGATATTAAAAGGTCAACATAAAGTTGGTGAGTTCATAGGTTTAAACAATTGAAAACATATGTATGAAACATGAGATTTCCGTTGTGTTGCACGTATGCAAAAACATTTGTAAAAGTGTCATGTTATCATTTGTTATCCTTTATTATCATTTGTTATCCTTTGCGTCATGAGCTCATAGTTCGAAGCTTCACCCTTGTTGTTGCCTCGACAAGTGTCTAATCCGGAACACTCATTTAAACAAATAATATTGCATCCATGGGTTGGCTAGAGCTACTAGTCTGGACTTGGGTGTCAATCCCCAATAGATCTATCCAATAATATTCACGCTTCAAAATTAACGAACTAAGATGTGCGAGGGCTTTGTTGGATTATGGTCTCACTCGTGCGTTATCCTTGTTTCCTTTGTTTTCCTTTGTTTCCTTTGTTATCCATTGTTTATTAAAAGCAGTTGCATAAGGACAGTTGTATAATAACAGTTGTATAAAACATGTGTGTATGTATTCTCACCCCAAAATAGTTAAAACGAGTAAAAAGGGGCTATGAAACTCACCTAAGTTTAGCAAGTAGCGAACAAATAAGCAAACAAGCAAGCAATGTGTGTTCCAACTTCAACCTTCTAACATCCTAAATGTATAAAGTTGTGTGTAAGTAGATGTCTCAAGGACCATCTATGTAAATGGAGGGTTAATGTCCACTTAGACTAATCATGTAGATGGAGGGTTGATGTCCACCTACGGTAGTTGTTCACACAACTAATATGTCCAAATATGATGTTTGTTCAAGTATGTTTGTTTATCAAAGCATGTACGCCCCGTTGGTGAAAGTTTGTAGTAATAACTCCCAAGAGCATTACTAGTAAGTTTATTTCGTTGTATACTTTGCATTAGTAAATATCATGTGTCAACGTGTTGTTATCTTATGTGGTTATAAGTTAATGCCTAAGTTGAATACTTAGAGAATTAATGGCGACTCTAGGGTGGCGACACTTGGTGTTGGTGACATTAAGGGTCTGATTGGTTTCTATTTTTGTACAAGTGTTTCAAGTGTCGGTTTTTCGTTCGGGTGTATTTTTGGGTGTCGTTATTTTGTCCAAGTTACTAAATATGTCACCCAACCCCATTTTGTTTACAATTCTTTCCAAATATAGTAAGTTTCCAAAAATAGAAAGTTTGACGTTTTCAAAACCGAACCCCGTTTTTGTTGACTTGGTCAAACCTTCTCGGTTTGACCCGAGACTTTTACCCAAACCTCAAATATGTTCATAAACCACAAAAAGTTAGTCTTTCCTTAAATAGCAAGTCTGTAAATGTCAGTTTTCAAGTTTTCCCAAAATCAGTCCACTTTTCATGTTTTCCAAAAATTAAATCTGTTTGTCGTATTTATTAAAAATATTCTGGTCAAAAATAAAGTAAGGAAAAAATCACAGATGTTCCTTAATGTGTTAGTTATTTTTTGTAAGTTTTCCATGATTTATAGAGAAGTTCAACTATTTTTAATAGTTATTTTTTTCACTAAGGTTCAAAAACTGACCAATTACGACACATGCATGAAGGTTGAATTTCTGGGCAAAATCTATAGGTTTTCAGAAAAAGTGGTCAACACAAAACTTGTAGCCAATAAAATTTGAAAACTTTTTGTGGTAGTTTCAGGTCATTTGGTGCAGTTTAGCTCGAGATATGGTCAAAACCACAAGACTAAACTTTATGGATTTATGAAACAAATTATCTATGTGTTTTGATAAAAAAATATTAAAAATAGTAAACTAGCTCAGAAAAATATGAGATTGGTGGGGTGTGAAAGATAACTTCTTGAACTTGATTTTAGGATTTTAAAACATTCATTTTCATTAAGTAATGGTTTTTATAAAAATCGTAGAAGTAGTTAAAACTTTCGGGTCAGAAGCAAAACTAGCTTTTTTCATGTGTTCCTTACAATGGTGTTAATGAAGAAGGAATGACTGACTTGAAATGGGAGAAGTTTGATGTTTCCTTTTATTGAAAAATCTTGCAAGATTGTAGTGTTTTTGAGTGGTGGTACTATGGTGGTTTGTTATGGTGGTGTTGGTGGTTTATGGAGGTGGAAAAAGCTGAGTTTTCTTCAGCAAAATGAGAGAGAATGGAGGGTTGAGTGAGTGATGAGAGAATAGGAAGTGTAAGAGAAATGATGAATGATCATCTTATGAATGTAAGTGGAGTTAAAGAGTGTCAAATGCAAATGATGTTATATTGCATGCAATATTAGAGGGGAAAGGTGGGGATGGCCAGGACCCCCTATGGCCCCCACCTGGTGGCTGAGTTTTTCAAAAAAAAAAAATTCAGACTGTGTTGCTTTCTTTGTTCATTTGTTGGTTATTTCGTTAAATCATTAAATCGCGTAGCGTTTTCTTGTGTTGTTTTAATTCATAATATATTTGAGATTATTTTTCATTGAAGTATTGCTAAAATACTTTATTTAAGTTTTCAAAATATTTATTGATTTTTGTTTGGTTTCCGAATTCGATTCGCGCATTTTTAACGTGTTTGTTACGTTTAAATTAAAACATCTAGGTTTTTCGTGTATTATTATACAGAATAATAATATAGGGTGAATAAATACTATTTTATTCATAAAACAGTCTCACGTTATTTATTAAATATTTTTACCAACGTCGTATATTGTGTCGGACCTAGTCTGGTTGTTTTGCGTAACTACAAGTAAACAGGTAATCACGTAAGTGTATATTAAAATATATACAAGTAATTACATATATTTAGACTAATACGAACTAAATATAGGTAATTAGGGTTTTAGTTAGGTTTAACACATAACCTAAATCGCCGGGTGTCACACCGACTCTTGTTTATCAGTTTAACCGAACTTCTTGTCTTTTTGAGTCAGTGTCGTGAGTGGTTGGGCTATTTTTAAAAAAAATCAATGAATCATCGATAGTATCCTGCAAGTCCTTAGAATTATCGTACTTCGGTCGGCATTGTGGGTGCTTGCCAGCACTTGATAGCTTCAATTTTAGATGGATCAACATGAATTCCTTGACTATCAATGACATGTCCAAGGAATTGAATGGTTTGCATCCAGAACTCACAATTAGAGAATTTGGCATATAACTCCTCGTGTCTGAGTAGTTCTAGGATGGTTTTGAAGTGTTTCGCATGTTCTTGTTCGTTGCGCGAGTAGCTAAGAATGCCGTCTATGAAGACAATGAAAAACTTGTCGAGATAAGATTTACACACTCGATTCATAAGATCCATGAATATAACCGGTGCATTTGTTAAACCGAATGGCATCACTTGGAATTCGTAATGTCGGTGTCACGAACTCGGAGTTGATGATAACCTGAACGTAGATCAATCTTTGAATAATAACTCGATCCCTGAAGTTGGTCAAATAGATCATCAACATGGGGAAGTGGATAACGGTTCTTAACGATGAGCTTGTTCAACTCTTGGTAGTCGATACACATTCTGATTGAACCGTCTTTCTTTTTAACGAACAAGACCGGAGCTCCCCATGGCGAGGAACTTGGTCTTATGAACCCTTTGTCCAAGAGCTCCTGTAACTAAGCGGACAACTCCTAAAGTTTGGAGGGGGCTAAATGATATGGTGCTCGTGCCACGGGTGCTGCTCCGGGCACAAGATCGATTGAGAACTCAACTTGTCTCAGTGGTGGAAGACCAGGAAAGTCTTCGGGAAAGACTTCTGGAAAGTCTCGAACAATGGGCACATCCTCAAGTCGCTTCTCCTCTGACTTTTTCTCCACGACGAGTGCGAGGATTGCCTGATACCCTTTTCTCAATTATTTATGGGTTTTCATGCATGAGATGATATTTAATCTTGTCCTACTGGTCTCCCCTTGTACGATTAAGGTACCACCGGTGATGAGAGGAATACGGATAATTTTATCAAAACATACAATTTTAGCATGGTGTTTGGACAACCAGTCCATGCCAACGATGATGTTGAAACTTCCAATCTCGATAGGTATAAGATCAATGGAAAAGAGTTCGTTGACTGGGTTTAAAGTGAAATCGAGTACTACACTATCAGTTTCAATGAGTTTTCCGTTAGCTAATTCTACAATGTACTTAGTATCAAAGGTAACAGGAGTGATGTCAAGCAATGGACAAAATTCAACAGATATAAAGCTTTTATCGGCACGAGTATCAAACAGAACAGAAGCAGTTAAATTGTTAGGGAGGAACGTACCCGAGACCACATTTGGGTCTTTTAGGGCTTCCCCAGAGTTAAGGACGAATGCTCTACCTCGATAGTGGTTGTTGTTGTTGCCTTTGTTCTTCAGTTTTGGACACTCATTTCTGAAATGCCCAGTGTTGCCACATTCAAAACAGGCCTTGGGCTGGTTAGAGTTGGGGTTAGTGTTGTTGTTGGTGTTGGTTTTGTTGTTGGTTTTGGTGGCTCTGCAATGCTTGGCGTTATGCCTATAACATTGGCAATTGTTGCGAGGTGTTCCGCAGGAACCATCGTTATGATGGCAGCAGGTCAGGCAGAAGGGTTTATTCCCAGTGTAACCCCTTTTGGTTTTGGTTCCAGAGGTGTAGGCCTTGATTGTCTCAGGCCTTTTGGCGGGTTGTTGGTTTTGATTAGGGTTTCCATACCACTTTCTTTTGTTATCCCAAGAGTTGTTCCCAGTAGGTTTTGAGACAGATGTTCCCTGATGGACCATCTGAGCCATTAGATTGTGTGCCATTCGAATGGCACCCTCAATGGTCGTGGAGTTGGAAGCAATGACCATTCCCTGAATGAGTGAGGAAAGTCCCCAGATGTAGCATTCGATCCGCTTGTACTCAAGATTGACCATGTAATGGCACAACAGTGCCAGCTGGTTGAGTCTAGTGGTGTAACCGGCAATATCATTGTCTTGAACTGTAATGTGCCAGAATTAAGCTTCGAGTTGTTGCAATTTATCCCTCAGACAATACTCATCCTTCAGCATCTTTTTCACTTCTTCCCACAGAGTTTGATAAGCGGTGTCAATGCCCACAGTTTGAACATAAGTATTTCACCATGTCAGAGCACCATCCATGAAGGTGCAGGTGGAGTATTTAAACTTGCAATCTTCCGGGCAATTACCGATTCGAAAGACTGACTGATAACACGCAAAAAGTCAAGTTTTTACATAGGTTATCTCCCTCATTTTAAGCCCAGAGTTATCAAAAATGCGCTCTAAATGACATTTATTATGAAATTTTGTTAACATAGTCAAAATGGAAGCAATGTTTTAGAAATCACTCAAAACGACAAGAAAAACGTGTAAAAATTAGCAAAAGTGTTCTACGGATCTACGCATTCTAGCACAATTTGAGATACACTTAGAATTATAACCTCTAACTTATGTCATTTTCTTCGTTAGGAAAACATGAACGCGTGGATATAAGGATCGCTCAAAATGGATAAATGAGGCAGAAGTTACGCTAAATCGAAGAAACGGAGAACCAACGGACCAAATACGGCTGTCTGTTGATACATATTAGTTTGTCTGTCAGTTGGTCTATTGAGTTGTAAAAGTGTCGTTAGTCATTTAATAGAAATATAGATTTTGTATTATGCGACACTTAAGTTTTAGTTTAGGCGACACTTGCCTAAGTGACGCATAGCGACACTTAGGTAAGTGACGCATGAAGGCGGCTACATGCGACACTTCTACAAGTGACGCATGTCTGCCAGGATGTTAGTATAAATACAAACCTACGGGTTTTCGACTAGGGTTGACGAAACCCTAGCACCATTTGTCGACTAAACTCACCCGTAATCAGTTCTATTACGTTATTCAAGCTAATAAACTCGTTTACTTTGTTTAATTCAATCGTTTCGGTTTGCGTTTATTAGTGATTTGTGCAATTGATTGTTTCCGCCTTTCAATTGCTGTTGATCATCACTTAGGTCCTTCGAATAGGGCACTCACAACTGTCCCAGACCGTATACGGCTGGACCAGACCGTATACGGCTGGACCAGACCATATACGGCTGGACACAGACCATATATGGCCTGTGTAGACTGTATATGGCCTGTGCCCAGCCGTATACGGCCCAGTCCAGCCGTATATGGTTGGTGCCCACCCGTATTTTCTCCGGTCCACCCGTAGACGGCCAAAATCAACCGTATTCCGTGTTCAGGCAATAAAAATCAGATTTTTATACGGCTGTGCGATACGGTTGTGCATTTGGGGGTTGGAATACGGTTGAAGAATATGGCTGCACGTTTCCTATAAATACAAGGCTTCACCTCAACATTTAAAACACAATATACACTACACACTTCAAAATCATCCAACACCTCACATCTCACTTCATACTTCATTTCTTTTACGTTTTCACATTTTTAGCTTTTTAGTTTTGGTCTCTCTCTCTAGAATACTCTCTCTCTAGAGAGAGAGATAATTAGTTGGTTAGGAGATAAGAGAGGAAGCTGGCATTGTAATGACGGTGTAATAACATTCTTGGTGCAAGACTACGCATTCTCGATATTACTCTGCTTAATTTCCTGGTGATATTTACTCTTTAATACTTATACTATGTCCGAATTATTTCTGCCTGATTGTATGATGTATGTTATGTTTATTGCCATGCTTATTAAGTAGTGTTTTTTTGTGGTTGTTGAAATGTAGATAATTAGACGTAGGGATGATGTTGAAATAATATTTAAATTAATGATTGGGAATTATAAAACTTTGTTATGTCTGAACTTCTCATGCATCTAGACTTAGTTACGGATCACCCTTTCCAGTCCTTCGTGTGACTGCTACTTAGGTTTAGAAACTGATCACCTCTAGATACGGTAGTTTGTTATCTGTGTTGTCGTAGGAATCAAAGTTTGTTACCGTAATTCTGCTAAAGTACTGGGTATAGCGATGGAAACACCACTGGTGGAGTACAACCGTGGAAGCTCCGGAAACAGTCGTTGGTACCTACATTTGACCTACCTAGTAACCCTAGAATATGGTCTAGGAACCATAGAGCCGTGGAAATGCTACAGTACACCGTAGGTCTACCTCTGGTTACAAAGCTGTGAAAATACATCAACTAGAGTACACCATAACGGTACCTAGGGTTAGTAAACATGTGGAACAGCTATAGTACATCGTAAACCTACCTCTGGTTACAAAGACTATGGAAATGCTTCTAGCATTGTACACCGTTACTGTACCTAGGGTTAGTTGGCTATGGAACAGCTATAGTACACTGTGAACCTACCTCTGGTTACAAGTTATTGTGGAAGATGGTTAGAGTACTGTACACTGCAAATGTACCTAGGGTTAGCATGTTGTGGAAGAAGTAAATGCACTGTACACTGCTGGTGTTCCTTGGGACGAATGACTGATCGCAATGGAGAGTTCTAGATCATGACGGAAGTACTTAAGCTAAATACCACCTAAGAGAATGAGTCTAGTAATGTAGGTCAAGCCCAACAGTAGTTCAGGATTCCTAAAACCTTAACTCTACAAAACCGATAGTTCAGAATAACTGGTTAATAATCTGTACACATTTAGGTAATAACATGTGCATTTAGGTGTTAAGAAAGGTCGAAATAACCTGAGGGCAGTCTGTTACCTTATTCCTGCACCCTTTATGGGTCACTTGTCATCACAAGACAGTGTGGGGGTCGAGCAGCATGTTCTGATCAGAATCCCGATAACCTAGGTACACAGTGACATACTTATTTAGGTTTTAACCAAAACAAGTAGGGTCCTAGTGTTTACGCCTAGAATTCATTTGTCAATTTGAAAGTCCCTGTGACGATCTTGGAGATGTGAATCACAATCAATTGAATAAAGCAGAAACAACAATCAATTATAATGAACGTGAATATAAATCGAACACAACGATATAAATAATGTTTCTGTTTATTGATTAACAAAAACAAGCGGTTTAAGCTCCAAATACAAAATACTCAGACTCTCTGATCTCTGGAAACGTTTTTCACACAGAAAAATGATCGATCGCATACAAATGAAACCCTAAATGACTATTTATACGTTGGACCCTTGTGTCGCAGGCCCAGACCCATGCAACATAGACCCAATGACGCAGGCCCAAATACATGCAATTTCATTTGTTGTTTCAAGCTAAATATTTAATACAAGCTGTTGACAAAACATGTTGATTTTGGATCAACAAACTCCCCCTTGGCAATAGCTTGGATATGTCTTCAAATCTTCAACTTTAGCTTGAGTATCTTCCAGCACTAATCCTCTCTCTAATCAACAATTTCACTGAAACCTCTAAGAATCTGCCTGTTCAATAAACATGTTGATCTTGTATCAACAAACTCCCCCTGAACAGCAGATTCACCTCGAACTCTTGAAGGATCATCAGATGCAAGAAATTTGTTGTTGATAATGCTGGATTCTCCTTTCTCTTCAATCTTTCTCCTTGGTCTTCTGATAAGTATATAACCGTGCTCAAATAACAGAAACAATTTTTTTAAGTGTATATTGTATATTTGTATACTATATACAAAAACAAAAACAAAAACAAAAACTAAACTTTAACTTTCGGAAACCATTTGAGCACGGTCCCAATCTTTCTTGTAATCTTCAAGACCTTCCGATATGATTCATCAATCAAATCCAAAGACATCGAATTCCACCTAAAATTTAAACATCTTGTTTCATTTCTGAATTCGTTACGCCGAATCGATGTCCTCCAGTAGAAAGGAACAAAATCTTTTCGTCTATGTTGCACCATATGATGAAATCGTGGTGGTGCAAACGCAAACATTTGCTCACGAGTATAAGCATAAGACTTTGTTCGAATCGATTCCGGTTGTAGTGTCGGTTTAAAATCTCCTGATTTCTTTGGAGATGTTGAAGCTGAACTTTTGTTGCATTTGATGTTACCGGAATTATCACAACAATCAACCTTTTGATGATTACTTGAATTGGTTGATTGTATTATCCCAGAACACTTCATACACTTCTTATTCTTTTGTAAGGAATAATTAGTGAACTGGGAAAATTTCTTCTTATCACACGAAGAATTATTCTTCCCACACGAAGATTTACGTTCGTAAACCTTCTTCACATCCTTTTCAGATTCAGAGAGTCGTTCACGAAGATCTTGAATAGTCTTTAACGAAAGCTCATGATATTTTTGTAGCCTTGTTAATACCTTTTGTTGGCTCTCTAATTCCAGAATTCCTTCTTCCATCCTGGCAACCTTTAACCGTAATTCTTCCCGTTCATTCTCCATGTTGAGCACTTGGGTTTGAAGGGATTTGATTTCATTTTCTTTCTTCAACAAATACTCTTTCATCCTTTCTTCATAACTTATCACACTGAACGAAGTATTACTTCCGTAACTAAATTTAAGAGAATCCCACAAATGAAATGATGTAGGTTCTATTTTGTAATGTGAGGATACTCCGTTTGGTAAACAAGCCAGTATTGTTTCAAATGTCTTCTTTTCCAAATCAAACATTGTAACACCCGCCAATTTAGGACTTTAATGAGTGCCTAAACTACTTGAAATTACATGTGTTAGTTTTGTAATATTCTAAATATATGTAACATTTTGGTGTAATTACATACACTCATACGCGATTTGTTCAAATCGTGCGCTTATGAACCGGACAAGGTCCGACATTAATAAATGGACGTTGGTGACAAAACTTTATAATAAGGTGAATTTATCCAAACAAACGTTATTTACATTAATATATTGTGAGAATATATTTCAAGTATTACTTATTGATAAAAACACTCTGTATACGACAAACACGCGCGAAGCGCGTCAGTCAAGCGAAAATAATTCAAATTATATTTCTATAACTTATTATTTAGTGTTTTGATAAAATATTTCGGTTAAAATATTTTGGATATACTTAAACACGAAACACGGAACGACATTTAGACAATCGCGGAACGTAACATAAAAATCTGAGCAACGAGTTCACGAGACCGAGACCCAAATGGGTCAGCCCAAACCCGCGGATTCAAGCCCCAACCCGACCCATGACCCACCTCCTTTTAAACCCCCTCTTTCCTTCAATTCCTCAAATTTTCACAAACACACACACACTTACACCTCAAAACCCTCTCTTCTCTTTCCCCTCTTCCTTCTTCAAATCAGCAGCAACATCAACACCACCGTCATCAAAATCGTTCATCATCATCATCAAGAAAAAGCACAAGGACCACCATCATCTTCTACCTCACCTTCATCATCCCCATTTTCGATTCTTGGTAAGAAACGCTTCAAAACTCGATGTAATTACTTAGAAAGCTTTTTTTTACATGCTAGAACGTTTACTCAACGAAGATTTGCCCAAAAACCGACTTGAAAATGTATTTCAAAAGTTAAATGTTCGAGCAGCTCGTCCTGCGAACCGAGATCTGTTCGTCCTGCGAGACGAACCCAAACTGCGAACCAAACCCACTCGCGAGTCGACCTGCGAGTTGACCTGCGAGTTGAACTGCGAGTTGACCTGCGAGTTGACCTGCGAGTCGACTTGCGAGTTGACTTGCAAGCCGAACCATGTGCTGCGAACCCAACTCGGTTCGCAGCCTACTGCCTTATGAGCCGAACTCAGCTCGCACCGCGAACTCAGTTCGCACCACTATTTCAATCCGCAACCAAACTTGACCAATTTTTCGAATTTAAAACCCAGATACGATTTTTAATAAAACAATACATATAATAATAACACTTTTGGATTATTACTACAAACCGTCACCAATGGGCCCTACTTGTTTTCAAAATACAAACGGATTACTAAACAAACACTTGGACATGTCCTAGTTGAGTGGACAACTAGCATGTGTGATCTTTTAAGACACCAACTCGTTTACTTGTTTACTTACAACCTTATGCGTTTCGGACGCCAGAAGGTTGCAGGGTTCTGAGAACCGATACACGGACTTACAACCGCTTTACCTGGTTGATTTCACATACGTACTTACTAGGCTCAGGTGAGTCTTACAGCCCCACTTTTACTGTTTTTATTTACGGGGTGAGATACATTGCTTACTTTTCTTGAACACAAGTACGAACAACTCATTTTACTATACAGGATTGCATGAGTTACTTACTTTTACGGAAGTCTCTCCATCATATATCGTTAGTTATGGACTTAAGCGCGAACACTAGTTAATGGATCCATTAGGGAAATGACCCTCCCCTCCTGGGGTAATAGTGCTACCATGAACCGTTCTGTATAAACGGGCGACTATTATTCGTTACTTATGCTTGCTCAATTACGAGCATGTCACGGGAGCAATTTATTATTTACGAGTTAAGCTTCGATTATGAGCCTCATGGCAACGGTATAACTTACTTACTTAAAAATTACGGGATTACAAATACCTGATTTACGCCTGCGGGCATTACTGATGAAATCTTGTGTTCAAATACTTATATTATTTACAAACCTGTGAGATTCACCAACATTCGTGTTGACCTTTTTAGCTTTGTATCTCAGGTACACAGACGGAGAAGGATTCCCTCAGGATACTAGCTAGAGTCGCATGATTTCTACATTGCATTTAACGGAGATTCTTAGCATTATCTTTTGTATCTATAATGATTATGTAATAGAATCTCCCGCTTTACGCGCAGACTCTAGGAAACTTCATTTTGTAACCAGAAACTCTACGTTTCAAACATTTTATGTATGGAAATGTAACTATTTTACAAACGTTGCATATAGATGTCGTTTGCTTTACTTTTGTGCTGTGATATTTGATTAGTAGCACCCCAAAGCTTGATTTCGCTAAACAATGATTTTGGGGGTGTTACAGATTGGTATCAGAGCCTAAGGTTATAGCGAACTAGGTTGCATTTAGTGGGCCTAGACTATGACCGTTAGGCAGTATTCCTTATTAGGTATGGCTGGTTCAGTGATTACATGATACTAGTTTAAATTAACATTGCCTGATCAACTATGTACAATTAAATGAATATGATGTGAAATCTGAAAAGGGTTATGGCTGAACAGGATACACTAGTCAACTCTGACCATGAGAGAAACGAGACCAAAGGCTACTCGCTACGCTGTTAGACTATTATATGTACATAGACCTCACACATGTACTATCTCCCCGACTGTAATAAGCACAATATGACTTATGACCATGGAAATGGGAAATCAACGTCCTGTTAAAACGACTCACTATTTCAACAATAAAAATCTAACACTTACCGGCAACAGTAGTGGCACCTACAGTATTAACGCGCCCATGCATTTATAGCAACAGCGACCCAACAGATTTCACTAAATCTCTCCAATATCTTAGAATAAAACTTCGTCATTCGCATGAACGGAACACCTAGTGCTAGCCAGGAATATAACCACTGAGACATTCTTTATCCTCTTTGCGCTTTATAGGACCTCCCCAACAATAGGTCAAGCACAGCTATGGAGGATTACCCGTCTGACTCAGACCAGATTCAGGAGGAACAAGTACAATACACCTACCTCGACGGAGAGTACGCACCTATAGAGGAATTCGGAGTCGAGGAAAACGAGGATCGGAACTTCGGAATAATCGACATAGAGGCTTATGAACGAGTCATGGAACAGACAATTGAACTAAATAATCGTACGTGGGAGCTGAAATACAAGTGTCAGGACTATGAGAAGGAGCTGAGGATCATGAAAAGGTCCGTCGCCCGAAAGGTTAAGGACAAACTACACCACTGGAAGAGAGTGGCCGCAAACTTCACTAGGAAAACGAAAAAGTGGGTCATACGACTGGGAGGAAAGCAGTTGGAAGGAGATGCACTCTACCGTGCACCGCCACGTTACCAGGACCTACTCACCGAACGTTATTACCCACGCGACATGTACGTGGAATAAAATTCCAAGTGATCAGAAGCCTACTTAGGACTAGCTAAATAGTGACTATAACCATTTTGCCAAATCTGTGTAAAGCAGGGTTGTAGGAACCACAAAATGTATTGAACACTTATAACTAGATGATTGTATTATCACATTCTGTAAAATGTTATGGCATTCGTTCGGGTATAGTATTGCTCGACAAATTTTGTAAACGAACAATCGGATGTAATGACTACGAACCACCCTGATTATAAGATTTACTATCTGTACAAAATCACCTGACATGTGCAATACTAAAACACCCTGACCTCAATAGGTATACAGAATCCCCACCTCCTCCAGCATAAGGTTTTTGGAAATCGTGCAAATGTTAACGAACTCTCGATACCCTCTTAAACTTCAAAATTCGAGGATCTTCGAACTCATGACCTTAAGAGCTCTTGATTTTATCATTCCACAATATGACCATCACTTAGGATTGCTGCCGATTACCTTGTTATATACGCTCATGTAATACGCCATAACCTCTTACAACCTATCCACTTATCTCTTTTCTCTTAAATGTCCAAGCATGATGCCTTCACGACGACACACTTACAACGATATCACTGGATATACCACTAGGTTTCAACAAGTCTCCCTTCTCCGCCCTGCTATGGTAGACCCAGAACACTAACGTATCTAGGAGTACATTCGTGGACTCCCCGAGAATATCCCGAAAAACGTCGTCTCACCCAAACCCACAAACATCCAGAGTGCTACCCGTATGGCACACGTACTCCTAGTTATGATCGAACGCCGCGAGACACCAGCCTCATCTCTTAATAAAAATAATAAAAGAAAACCTGATGGGAACCCTAACCTCTAGATCGAATTCGGCAGAAGCCGCGACTACTAAGACCTATGCTCCAAAACCAAAGAACAACAACAACCATGCATGGGGCAGAGCTTATACCCTCAATGCTGAGAACAATCATCAAGACAGAAACCTAGATACAATTATGGTTCACACCTAATCAACCTGATTACCCTATATTACATGACTGATAAATCTTGTTGACTGCTTAATGTCCACTGTTATAGATCATAGGCACGACCTAGGATAAGCAAACCCCAGCTAGGCTGGCAGGAGTAATACTTCAGCACATCATAAAAGTAACAAACAGACTCTTCCCATATATCCCACGCTGGTTGGGGCCGGGACCCATGGAACTACTCTCTTTTATGTGACGTTTGTTCGAAAACTGCACCACAAATCGTCTATTCGAAGAAAACCATTTGTACTTTTATTGTTTTCACTAGAATTAAATCTTATACTCGCAACCCCATAATTGCTATTATACCATACTTAATGCCAACTTCAAAACATTGTGTTGATGAAACACCCATTTCGTAGGAAATGACAGGCTACTCCACTGGCAGTCACATGTCGAATGATGATCAACACGGTGAGGATCAGTCAATGTTTCCTTACCTACTTACTCTCGAAGGCGACACCGAGCCAGTGGGTGAAGAACCGTTGGAAGAAACGGCACACCCAGGAGGACTCTGAGACTTTCCACCTCAAACCGTAGTTACAGAAACTAACCAAATAACCCAAGCAGACTCCCTTCCAAATCCTGCTACTGATAACCATATCACGACCAGTACCATCACCACTCCTCCTACTGTTACCGCTCCGATCATTGTCAATATAAACACTGACAACTCTAAGCATACCGATGAAACAATGAAGGCATTACGCAATCGACTAACTACTGTCCAGGAGGAAATCACCGATCTACGCTGACTCACCCACGAGCAAGGATTACGCCTGCGAACTTTAGAATTCTATTGGGAACAATTAAGACACTTGTGCCCAACTCTGGGAGATGTGCTTCAGTTAGTTTCTAACTCAGTATCACAAAAGCTCAAGCTAATGTTCCTTTGGAAAAGGACACCGAAGCTCAACTGGCAAACCTCAAAGGGAACCCGGGAGGGAGCTCCAACACAGACGTTACTCAGCCCCGAACTAAAAGGGCAAAAATAACTCAAACTCTCACTACTGAATCTAAGGGGAGAGCGTATAAGGGAAATCTACCCTACTACACCCGATGCAAACACCATCATAAGGACAATGCATCCCTCCTTGCGGCAGATGCAACACGTTTGGACACCAGGTCCAAAATTGCAAATTCCCTCGAAAGGACACAAGCTCGGAAGCATTGAGGTTGTGCTTCAAGTGCGGAAATACTGGGCATAAAAAGATAAATTGCCCACTACTAACTACTACAGACGGCATCCATGAGGCCAAGCATGACACGAACACTACTGCGGGTACGTTATACCTTTAGAAATAATTCACTCTCTGACACTACAGACTGTCACCACCATTACGAATACAGTATAACTTACAAGCTATTGTAGGCTACTGATATAAATTGTAACTATACCCCACTGATTTACCGACCGACCCCGTCCATTGGACGTAACGGTCTACACACATTAGTAGCTCTCTCTCTCCCATCCTAACATGGAGGAGGAAGGAAATCGGAGACGATTAGGACAACACCAAGTATACTTCAAGGCCTTCCTAGAAAACGTACATGCTACTACCTCGAATAAATTTCGGATACACTTTACCATATAACGCGAAACAACATTTAAACAACTATGGGATTTAACCGACAACGACCCGTGAACATGTAACTACATCTAGGCAAATTAGGGATTAAGCTTTTGTTTGATCCTTAGCTGCCTTGTTGATGTGTGTTCGAGATTCCTTACGGATGACATGAAAGATCTTTGGTAAAGGATTGGTCCAGTGGCTTACCGACTGCAGCTACCTTCTGAACTCAGTAGCGTACATCCCATTTTCCACATTTCTAACTTAAAGAAATGCCTGTCTGATGAGACACTAACTTTACCGCATGACGAAATACAAATTGATGATAACCTTCATTTTGTCGAGGAACCTATGGAAATCATAGACCGCGAGGTCAAACAACTGAAACAAAGTCGTATCCCCATTGTTAAAGTCAGGTGGAATTCGAGGCGTGGTCCTGAATTCACCTGGGAACAGGAAGACCAAATGAGACTGAAATACCCACATTTGTTCATAAACTCTACTCCTACCGACACCATGACTACAAGCTAAGTTCGGGACGAAATTCTCCTAACAAGGGGAGAATGTAACACCCGCCAATTTAGGACTTTAATTAATGCCTAAACTACTTGAAATTACATGTGTTTAGTTTTGTAATATTCTAAATATATGTAACATTTTGGTGTAATTACATACACTCATACGCGATTTGTTCAAATCGTGCGCTTATGAACCGGACAAGGTCCGACATTAATAAATGAACGTTGGTGAAAAACTTTATAATAAGGTGAATTTATCCAAACAAACGTTATTTACATTAATATATTGTGAGAATATATTCCAAGTATTACTTATTGATAAAAACACTCTATATACGACAAACACGCGCGAAGCACGTCAGTCAAGCGAAAATAATTCAAATTATATTTCTATAACTTATTATTTAGTGTTTTGATAAAATATTTCGGTTAAAATATTTTGGATATACTTAAACACGAAACACGGAACGACATTTAGACAATCGCGGAACGTAACATAAAAATCTGAGCAACGAGTTCACAAGACCGAGACCCAAATGGGTCAGCCCAAACCCGCGGATCCAAGCCCCAACCCGACCCATGACCCACCTCCTTTTAAACCCCCTCTTTCCTTCAATTCCTCAAATTTTCACAAACACACACACACTTACACCTCAAAACCCTCTCTTCTCTTTCCCCTCTTCCTTCTTCAAATCAGCAGCAACATCAACACCACCGTCAGCAAAATCGTTCATCATCATCATCAAGAAAAAGCACAAGGACCACCATCATCTTCTACCTCACCTTCATCATCCCCATTTTCGATTCTTGGTAAGAAACGCTTCAAAACTCGATGTAATTACTTAGAAAGCTTTTGTTTACATGCTAGAACGTTTACTCAACGAAGATTTACCCAAAAACCGACTTGAAAATGTATTTCAAAAGTTAAATGTTCGAGCAGCTCGTCCTGCGAACCGAGATCTGTTCGTCCTGCAGGACGAACCCAAACTGCGAACCGAACCCACTCGCGAGTTGACCTGCGAGTTGACCTGCGAGTTGACCTGCGAGTTGAACTGCGAGTTGACCTGCGAGTCGACTTGCGAGTTGACTTGCGAGCCGAACCTTGTGTTGCGAACCCAACTCGGTTCGCAGCCTACTGCCTTACGAGCCGAACTCAGCTCGCACCGCGAACTCAGTTCGCACCACTATTTCTATCCGCAACCAAACTTGACCAATTTTTCGAATTTAAATCCCAGATACGATTTTTAATAAAACAATACATATAATAATAACACTTTTGGATTAACTCGTTTACTTGTTTACTTACAACCTTATGCGTTTCGGACGCCAGAAGGTTGCAGGGTTCTGAGAACCGATACACGGACTTACAACCGCTTTACCTGGTTGATTTCACATACGTACTTACTAGGCTCAGGTGAGTCTTACAGCCCCACTTTTACTGTTTTTATTTACGGGGTGAGATACATTGCTTACTTTTCTTGAACACAAGTACGATCAACTCATTTTACTATACAGGATTGCATGAGTTACTTACTTTTACGGAAGTCTCTCCATCATATATCATTAGTTATGGACTTAAGCGCGAACACTAGTTAATGGATCCATTAGAGAAATGACCCTCCCCTCCGGGGGTAGTAGTGCTACCACGAACCGTTCTGTATAAACGGGTGACTATTATTCGTTACTTATGCTTGCTCAATTACGAGCATGTCACAGGAGCAATTTATTATTTACGGGTTAAGCTTCGATTATGAGCCTCATGGCAACGGTATAACTTACTTACTTAAAAATTGCGGGATTACAAATACCTGATTTACGCCTGCGGGCATTACTGATGAAATCTTGTGTTCAAATACTTATATTACTTACCAACCCGTGAGATTCACCAACATTCGTGTTGACCTTTTTAGCTTTGTATCTCAGGTACACAGACGGAGTAGGATTCCCTCAGGATACTAGCTAGAGTCGCATGATTTCTACATTGCATTTAACGGAGACTCTTAGCATTATCTTTTGTATCCATTATGATTATGTAATAGAATCTCCCGCTTTACGCGCAGACTCTAGGAAACTTCATTTTGTAACCAGAAACTCTACGTTTCAAACATTTTATGTATGGAAATGTAACTATTTTACAAACGTTGCATATAGATGTCGTTTGCTTTACTTTTGTGCTGTGATATTTGATTAGTAGCACCCCAAAGCTTGCTTCCGCTAAACAATGATTTTGGGGGTGTTACAAACATCTTCCTTTCCGTGTCGAACATTTAGCTTTCCGTTTTTGCGCTTGTAGGTATCTCTGGGAAAAATTCATATTCTGCAATTGTTGGAGGTTCATATGGCTCAGTAATGAAAATCCATAAATTTGGATCATACAACGTAATCAAATCTTCAAAGATGGTCTTCCAACGATCAAAATCCTCATTAAATAAAGACTTCAACCGGTCTCTCATTGTTTAGGTCAAAAAGTCCATATTCGAATTTTTTTTTTAAAAAAAATTTCGTTCGGAAATACCGAAACTGGCTTGAGTAATACGACACTTTTCAAAAACCCAATTTAAGCACTTTTAAGCTTAAAAACAAAATTTGGTACGACAAAATTTTTTCGCGAATTTTCCGCCAAAATATCGGCCGAAAATGTCCAAAAATGCCCGGGTAAAATGAAATTTTTTCCAGGCTAAAATTGAACCCTTTTATGCCTACGACAAAAACTTGAAAACACAAAAAAAAAAATTCCGAATCTAGAGCGACACTAGATTAGTGTCCCTAAGAAGTGTCAGTAGTGTCGCACGGAAGTGACGCACTAAGTGTCGCTATCAAGTGACGCACGGAAGTGACGCACTAAGTGTCGCTATCAAGTGACGCAAAAATGGCTGTGAACCCCAAAAAAACCCTAAAAATCGAAAGTTTTGAAACCCTAACGAATATTGACGAACAGCAGACGAGAAAGCACCAAAAACCAACCCAAAAATCGATATAATTAACACAAATAACCCAGAAACTAATTATAATCGATTAATACCTTTGCGAATCAACCAAAAATGTTCTAAAACGATCTGAAACCGTCGAATCCTTGATTCACGGCTCTGATACCAGCTTTGTTGAATAAAGTGATCGATTGCCTTAGATATAAATAAAGCGGAAACAACAATCAATTATAATGAACGTGAATATAAATCGAACACAACGATATAAATAATGTTTCTGTTTATTGATTAACAAAAACAAGCGGTTTAAGCTCCAAATACAAAATACTCATACTCTCTGATCTCTGGAAACGTTTTTCACACAGAAAAATGATCGATCGCCTACAAATGAAACCCTAAATGACTATTTATACGTTGGACCCTTGTGTCGCAGGCCCAGACCCATGCGACATAGACCCAATGACGCAGGCCCAAATACATGCAATTTCATTTGTTGTTTCAAGCTAAATATTTAATACAAGTTGTTGACAAAACATGTTGATTTTGCATCAACACAATTACTTAAACATGTCCCCAATCATCTTTATAAACATCACCCCCACAACTGATTATTGAAATTTCAACAGCCATATTCTTTATCTGTCTACCTAACTTCCGATTCTCCTCTATTTTACTTTCACTGCATTTAGATAATTTAGATAATTAGAAAACCAACCAAACAAAACCTACCTATCTACACAAAACCTATCCTAATAGTTAACCTTATCTTTGGCCTAGCTTTGTTTCAATTCGCTCCGATTGAAGAACGACCTCGAGTTATACTTGTTGCTTACTCACCCTGTGTAGTAGGTAGTACCTATAAGTTAAGCCCTGCAAACTATAAATTTTAAAACTTCACTGATCGTCGGCCTGACTGGTCTGGTTAAGTCCTTCTGACGACGAGGACGGTTCACTCCCGAGGTGAGCTACAAAACCTGACCGTTCGGCTGGCATCAAGTTTTTGGCGCTGCTGTCGAGGATCATAGAGCGTTACGATATTAAAGCCGCCTTAGATAATTTAGCTGTTAGGAGATCCTTTTCGATTAGGTTAAACCAAAACTTAACCGAAAGTTACTTACTTGCCTTAGAATAATGTAGTTTAGTTAAAATAAAAAAATGAAAAATACAAAAATATCTTTCTATGATTTGCCGCCTTCAAGCCCAATTTCTCCATTCGCCCACAAGACAACTGAAGAAATGATGGCCATGGATGACACTGAGTTCTTCGACTGCTTAGAACAAGAGTTGGAATCCGACTTCTACTCTTCATCTTCAACTACACCCGAAGAAATCTCCGCTAATCCAGACGACGATTCTAGAACCTTAGGGAAATTCTTAGATCTTGACTTAGGATCCAATGAGTCTCAGCAAAAGATTTCAACTTCTGTCTCTAGCATTCCAAGCTATCAGGTTATACCTGTACCCGAGATCTCATTTCCCTTAGATAATATCTCAAAATTCCCTGATTTTGATGCTACCTCTAAAAATCTTCAAACCTTTCGTTTTCCACCCGTTGAAGAACGTATCCCCATAAGGAATGAAGACACTTACGACTACCCTCCAAAATCACCAATTTTTATAAACCTTGTACCTGAACCTGCGTACACCATATACCGTGTTGTAGATAGAGATACAGATTCTGATGATGAAATCCAATTTGTTGGATACTCTTTTGATCCTGACAAGAGGTTAGATGTGTGTAAGGCATTTGCCAGACATCTCAACTCGTCAGACTTTCCTTTTTCGGTTGATCAAATAGAAGTCTGCAATCGGATCGATAATCAAATTAGTATTCTCCACCATCTTCCGGACCAAAAGGAAGATAACATCTTCACACAGTATCGAGAGCAAGAACTAAAGCTTATATCTGAAATAGACCTACTAATGGACCTATTTGCCAGCATCGATTATCAACCAGTTTCACAAACCCTGATTAATCGCTATGTTGCAGCCATGATATGTGAGCTTGAGTTCTGGATTTCAAAAGATACTACCATATCTTTCACCATTTCTGGAAAAATACCTTTCTTCGTTGACCCTGCCACCAATATGATTAACAAGTTACTGAAGATATTTCCTGAAGCCGATGACAATAAGATAGAATCCGCTTTCTTTGCTAAAAGAAAGAACATCAACATTGAACTTACTTCCTTATTTGGTCATTCTAAATTTCCTTTCACCATATCTCAAAGATCTTTAATCATGGACGTCGCCAAAGCAGTTCACACTACAACCGGAGACACTGATTCCGAAGAAGAACGGAAATTTCAGAAAATCTTAGGAAATCTTCTCCACGGCCTTAATAATATAGATAACGGCATACGAGTAGGAATCTCAAATCCGAAGAAAGTTAGGAAAGAATTTAATAGGTTTATTGACAATCTTCTAGACTTAAGCAAAAAGGAACGTAGGTTTCTTAGCGAATTCGAACGTTTTTCGTTAAATCCTGCAGACCTAGTTGATTTTGTCATCAAAACCATTATTATTTATTTCATTCCTCGCTACACTCTTCGTGATCCAAATCAAGTGCTTTCGAGCATTTGAACAACTTAAATTACCTTTTGGAAAGTCGAGCTACAGACTGTAACCAAGCGCTTTTTGGGAGGCAACCCAATCTTAAAATAAAATTTTAAATTAAGTTTTAATTAGTCTTAAAATATCTTAAGTTAATTAGTATTAAAATCCTTTTGCTTTTAAATATCAAAAAACCCTTAAAAAACTTTGTCTCCGCAAAATCTGTGCAGTTTCTGAAACTTTAAAATATTTATAAATTTTAGGTTTTGAAAATTGTTAGGTTTTTAAGATTCAAACTTTTTAAACCAAAAATGAATTTTGCTTAGTCTAAGTATTTTCAATTGCGTTTTAAATAAAACAAACCTTTTTGTTGCGTGCAGTCCTACGCAGAATTTTAAACTTTTTGCTAAAATATTTGGCTTAGGTTTTTAATTTCCCAAATTTATTTAGTAATTAAAAGAAAAAAAAAAGTAATCAAATAGAAGTAATGAGAAAAAGGGAGGATATAAATGATTCAGACTTAGGAAGAAATCAAAAAAGAAAAAAAATCATTTTTTTCCCCCTCCTTCTTCCTGGTTCGACAGCACCACCCAACCCACACCCAAAATCCATTTTTTCCACCATCTTTGCTAAGATAAAGCTCCATTTCTTCATTCAAATCATGTATATGTAGTCTCTAACATCATTGCATCTCCATTAAGGTAATTTTCAAGCACTAATCTTCATAATCCCTTAACTTTGAAAACCTAGGGTTTCAAACTTGTTCTTGATGATTGGTTGCTTGAAATCCGCAATTGAGTGATGATTCTTGCTTAGTTATGATAGAATATGATGTAGAAACTTGCATTACATGATTAGTATAGGATTTGTGAGTTTTTGATTTTCAAAGTTAACTAGTTTTTGCTAAATATTCTTGATTGATCATATGATGATTAAAATGCTTATGATAAGTTGTTTTGGATTAATACATGCTTGATATGCTTAGTATAACTTATTCATTTGCTTTGTTTATGATTAAATGCGGATATTGGTTAAGTTCAAAAATTAAAGCAAAAACGTTGACTTTTGCTAAGCATCATCATTTTGCAACAAAAATCTTAATTATAAACGATGCTCAAGCTTAAATTGATGTTCTAACTCACTTTGATTCTTAAAAACGCTTTAAAAATGACAAATGAATAAATCATGACTTAGTGGAAGCACTACTTTAATAAAATAAAGTTAGTAAATCATTAAAAGTCAACGGTTTATTCAAACACTCAAATAACCAATTTTATCCATTAGAACTTAACTTACAATTAAAATTTGATGTTTTGAAGTGTTATGGTAATTTTTGACCAAATGTGGCTACTTTAAATCCCTATCTTCAATTAAAAGTGACATTTGCACCAACACCGTCATAGCCACTTTAAAGATCACTTTTAATCGCAAGTTGGTAAAAATAGTTAACTTGGAACTTTGATTGCATTACTTGCTTGGTATGATCATAATTGCTTAACTTTGAAAATCCGACACCATGCTAGTATGCACTTGTTTATGTAAGTAGGTTGTTTTTAGCCACTTTAAGGTAATTCAAGATTAGAAATGAGCTTGAAAGATGTAACTTGCACTTTTTAGTTGAGATCTAGTTCTTAAGGCTTATGTGGTCGAGAGTTTGAGCTAGTCTTGATTTCTTCATATTACTTTAATCTAATAAAGTCTACTTGAAAAGTCACCATGATTAGTTTGGTATAACCTACTTATATGAAGCAAAGTTTCATTTGATGGTTGGAAATTGAGATTTGAATTATTATTGGTCATTACAGGTTTATGGACTGTTCATATTTTAAAGCCTGCATTTCTATTTTTTCTAAAAATCCAGGAATATGACATAATCCATATACTTGTAATGATCTTATGAAAATTCACTTTGTTATTTGTTTTCTCTTATTTCAGATGTCTCGGCTTCCTTCGCACATCAAGCATTCCATCAAGGATCCAGAGAAAAGGGAATTATATAAAAAATGGTTGACACATAAGTTAGGAGAGAACAGATACATAGTTTGGGGAGATTTGGATGAGATCGGGCTTAAGAAGGGTTTTGAGGAGTTGATACAGTTTAAGGAAGGGAAAAGAAATCTGCGTGCTTGGAGAAACTTGTTCGAGATCAATGAGATTGTCTTCAAAGAGATAGTTGTTGAGTTTATGGTCACATTCAAGTTCAACAAAACTAACACCAAGCTTAATGATGACACCATGATCCTTTCAACTTTCAAGGGAATGAGCAGAGCATGTCCTTGGCTACTTTCGCCAAGCACCTAGAACTTTACATGGAATACCAAGTCACAACCTCGTTTTTCCTGAAGGCTGACAGAGAATTCAAGCAGCGAGACCACACTGCTATTTGGTCAGAGTTGACGGGTAGTAGCTTTTAGTCAAATGTCAAGGCTACTTCATTCTGTGACAAACACCACCAGGTTCTACATAATCTGATTGCCTGTTGTATCAGAGGCAAAAGAAAGACATAGGGGGCTGTTGAACGGAAGGACCTACTTATGATCAAAAGCATTATTGAGAGAGAACATGTCAATGTTGCTTATCTGGTTGCTGATAGGATTCTTACCGAGTCAGGTTACACGCAGGCTGAGTTTGCTTATATGGGGGCTATTATCACCAAGTTGGTTAGAAGGATGGGGCTTTTGACTGAGGATGTGATTAGTAGTTACACGTCGATGAAGAATAGGGAGTCTAAGCCATATAACATAAATTATATGGTTAAGGTTTGGTTGTTGGAGAAAGAGCCTTCTGGACAGATCCGATGGAAAGATGGTGATATCATTCTAGGAGTTTGCATGAGACCCCCGAGGAGCAGATAGGCTAGGGTCACATTTGATGATAGTACAGTGCATAGAGAGCCTAGGACTGAGGTTAGACGTGAGCGAGAGGAGGGTGAGACATCACATCCAGAGGCCGAGGCACAGAGTCCACTTGTTCCACCTCCCAGGGTTCTCAACTGGGGAGATCCACCGACTTCAAAGTTGATGTATGGCATGCTTCACATGCTAAATCAGGGTCATATTCAGGACACATACTTAGCTCAGGAGTTTGGATTCCTAATGCCTGCACCACCTGTTTGGGTTTGCGGCCCACTACCACCATCTTACACCACCATGCCACTACATCCATTCACCATGTCACCACAAGCCAACACCACTCCTTCCACTACATTGCCACCACCCACTACCACCATGACCACTACTACCGTACCTCAGAGTTTTCCCCGTGCTCGTTGCACTAGAGTGACACATCCTACTGAGCTGGTGTTCTCTGTCTACACCACCACACCACATGAGCCGCATATCTCATAGACCATAGTGCAACCATCTTCTTGTGCCATGACCCGACCTCGACCTGCTGAGTCAGCTATATCAGAGACATCTTCAAATTCAGAGACAGACTCACCACAGTCAGGGCATACACAGGATATGCAGTTGGACCAGGGTTTGGAGCAGGCTGACTATGTGCCAGATATGACCACAACTGTGATTCCCACATTCTCAGGGCTCACTGTTATCCTTGGCACCACTCCAGTACCTTCTTCTGAGCTCCCACCTTACCCGATGCATGGCACCTCTCTTGGAACATATGGGATTGCAGATATGGAACTTGATACCGACTTCCACCTATATCCGATCCAGCCATCGGCATCTGGGCGACAGCACAGTACATCATCAGCATCTGTGTCCCATAGAGCATCGAGTGGAAAACTCTCTGCTACACGATTTGCAGCATACAGCTCTATGCCACCGCCTCCTCATGGACTACCATCACACCAAGATCCTCCTATCCCTTGATCTTATCATTTTCTCATTATTATTATTTATGTCGGATTACTGTATAGATTAGTATTACTAGATATTTTGGGATTATTGTCGTACTACTGTTGTGCTGCGGATATATTTGGGACCAACCAGTGATCTGGTTAGGTTATCTATTGTTTAATAATATCGTTTATTTATCGTTTACTTATGTTATGTTTGTTTTAGTTTACTTTTTAGTATGCTTTCGAATAAAGAAGTTTGTGAATGTGTGATGGAGTTCCCTAAAGAAATCTGAGATGACGCGCAAAACACGCAAAGATCCTGAACAAAGCACGCTGAATCCTCCGGCTGCTACCTGCAAGCTCAGAATCTTCAAACAAACATCTCATTCTTTCTCTATAGGGGAGTTTTTCGTTCCTTTCCTAGTGATTCCTATTCACTCATTTATATCATTACTGTTATCCCTTCATGCTTAAACTCTATATGTGGGATTTATCCCCATCAATTTCAAAACAATTTAGAAGCATCATTCCGAAATATGATCAAACTTTAAGTGTGGGATTCTTCTTCGCAAGAAGAATCTTCAAACTTGGTTTGAGAACATTAGGGACAATGTTCCTCTAAGTGTAAGATACACGGTACAATATACCGTATTCTTGACTTTGATTGCTTGTCCAAAGTAAACACATCTTTAAAATACGCTTAACTTCGGCAGTGAATTTGTCACTTATTCAGTTGGCTTGATAAGCTTAACTTCGACGGTGAATTTGTCACTCATTCAGTTGGCTTAACCTTTTCTAAAAACCTCACTTTTGCTAAAAAAAATCAAATTTTTTGACTAAAATAGCTTTGAGAAAGAACAATTTTCAGAAATTAAATAAATTGCTTTGGAAAGTAAGATAAGTTAGGATACGATTTCCTTAGAAATGAAATGTTAATCCATGAGCATCGCACGGCTAGGCACATACAAACCCTGTTGCAGTGAGGTACTTGAGCCCAATAAAAGCATTCATCTTTAATGTTTCACTTTTCATTTCATGTGTGTGCCGATGCATGTGCTTTGAATTAGAACTTCCTTTTGGTATACGTTTCCAGACCACACCGATGAGCGTCGTTCGTGGTGCAGATGCAATCAGAGGACCTTGACATTTCCTAGGATTAAAACCCATTTTTCACAAATCTTTTCCAGCCCAAAACCCTTCCAACACTCATCTTCAGTGTTGATGATCCACTTAGAAAACCCTGTTGAGCCTTAGCCTTTTCTTTTCTTAAACCCACAAAACCACCTTCCCTTACCTACCCAAAAACTTTAGTTTAGAACTTTTGAGGTTATGAAAAGCGTCATTTAGACATCCTTTTTACTCTTGTCTCAAAACTTTCATCTACTCTGCATTTCTCTCAGAAAAATCTTGCGTGTGTTCAAAAGTCAAATCTTTAGAAGCAAATACTCTAGTGTGAAAAATTGACACGATTATGAAAAAACTCCGAAAAAATGAAATGTCAAAAGACAATGTGTCTAGGATCTCTCGAAAAATTGAAGAAAAAATATGTCCGTGAAGAAAAATAGAAAAGAAAAGAAAAAGAAAGAAAGAAATACCCTCAAAAAGTTCCACAAAAAGAAAATAAAGCTTGGTGTCTCAAATCTCGCAAAAAAATGCCTGATCTGAAAATCATATATAAATCCACGTGCGTTCCCGAGAAAGATGTCATCAAAGCTACTCTCTCACAAATAAATTCCTCCTCATATGTTTTTCATTCCGTTTTAAGAGTGTCTAAAAAAATTCTTTTCATAACTTTAGGATTTCTAAGCTTAAGTGATAACCTTGGAACCCTAACACCACCATTTTCCGTACCCCTTAGCCCTCACATTACACCCCCTTTTTAAAATGTCTTGGGATGATTAGCACCGTTATCATTGAAGTGGTGGAGATCCGATTCTTGATCAAGCCTATGACGAGAAGCAATGCATGACTGGCTTTCTGAGTGATTTCTTTGAATTAGAATGACAGGTAACCCGATACACTCTGAGTGAATTGAGTGACCACCTGGTGAGATCGTCTAGTCATGTACAATATCCATCGAGAATTGTGAAAGTATGCCCAGGGCTAACATTTCTGGTCTAAGGGATGACTATCCTAACGATGCTTGCTTTCTAAAAAGGTTTATTTAGTGTCTGAAAATTGATTGATCCCAAATTATTTTGTGTCAAAAATCTAAAACAATCTTTTCAAAACCTTTATGCCAAGTGAGTATTTTAAAGTTTGCTTGAGGACAAGCAAAAGCTTAAGTGTGGGATATTTGATAACACGCAAAAAGTCAAGTTTTTACATACGTTATCTCCCTCATTTTAAGCCCAGAGTTAGCAAAAACGCGCTCTAAATGATATTTATTATGAAATTTTGTTAACATAGTCAAAACGGAAGCAATGTTTTAGAAATCACTCAAAACGGCATGAAAAACGTGTAAAAATGAGCAAAAGCGTTCTACGGATCTCTCGTTCACGCATTCTAGCACAATTTGAGCTACACTTAGAATTATGACCTCTAACTTATGTCATTTTCTTCGTTAGGAAAACATGAATGCGTGGATATAAGGATCGCTCAAAACGGATAAACGAGTCAGAAGTTACGCTAAATCAAAGAAACGGAGAACCAACAGACCGAATATGGCTGTCCCGGACCGTATAGGGCTGGACCAGACCGTATATGGCTGGACCAGACCGTATACGGCTGGACACAAACCATATATGGCCTGTGTAGACCGTATACACCCTGTGCCCAGCCGTATATGGCCCAGTCCAGCCGTATACGGTTGGTGCCCACCCGTATTTGCTCCAATCCACCCGTATACGGCCAAAACCAACCGTATTCCGTGTTCAGGCAATAAAAATCTGATTTTTATACGGCTGTGCAATACAGTTATGCATTTGGGGGTTGGAATACGGTTGAAGAATACGGCTGCGCGTTTCCTATAAATACAAAGCTTCACCTCAAGATTTAAAACACAATATACACTACACACTTCAAAATCATCCAACACCTCACATCTCACTTCATACTTCATTTCTTTTACGTTTTCGCATTTTTAGCTTTTTAGTTTTGGTCTCTCTCTCTAGAATACTCTCTCTCTAAAGAGAGAGAGAGAGAGATAGTTAGTTGGTTAGGAGATAAGAGAGGAAACTGGCGTTGTAATGATGGTGTAATAACATTCTTGGTGCAAGACTATGCATTCTCGATATTACTCTGCTTAATTTCCTGATGATATTTACTCTTTCATACTTATACTATGTCCGAATTATTTCTGCCTAATTGTATGATGTATGTTATGTTTATTGCCATGCTTATTGAGTAGTGTTTTTCTGTGGTTGTTGAAATGTAGATAATTAGACGTAGGGATGATGTTGAAATAATCTTTAAATTAATGATTGGGAATTATTAAATTCTGTTATGTCTGAACTTCTCATGCATCTAGACTTAGTTACGGATCACTGATTGGGTCCCAGACGGTCGGTCAAGGAATCGCTTCCTAGTCGTTGCTGACCTCCCAGTCGGGACCGCGTGATCGGACGGGTGGTTTTATATTTATAGAGCTGGGGACCTAAGTTTTACTATGGCTAAGGGAAGTTAGCGACAAGTAATGACTCAGGGTCGTTCTTAAGATCAACCGTATTATGAAACAAAGTAGTCAAGACAATCGATTCGATTTAGTAGGGTTTGTAAACAAGAGTTTTGAGTTTGGGTTTTTACTTAGGTCCTAAATTAAACTAAATAAACAACATAATAAAATAATAGGTGATAATCAGTATGGAGAGGAGTGTTTGTTATGATTTCAGCCTTAGGGGAGATGATGTTTTGGGTTTGATATTTTGAAAACGTTCTTTCTAAGTATTTGTGTTCTACTGTTTTAGGTACTTTATGGTGTCAACACTAGCACCCTACTATCTGATTCCTCAGATAGCATGTCACTGAGTACTAGGTTGTCATGATTCTGATCAGATCAGGCTGCTCTACCCCCAACACTGTCTGTGTAGACTATTGACCCTTTTTGGAGTTAACTCCTGGGCGCATGAATAAGGTAACAGACCGATATTTTATTTCTGACCTTTCTTTGATACCATAACGTATTCTAATTCAAATAGAGCATTTAAGACCTAATTCGGAAAGCGTCTGCTAACTTTTCATCGATGGTTTGTTAGGTTCAGAGCTGATGGATGACCCAGTGCTGCTCAGAATGTATACACCGACGTCCGTTCCATAGCTTGGGTGTATGGGAACCATTCCCAAAGGATGGTTCCGACACTTACACGAGGTACTAAGATGTTTTACGGCATTCCATGCCTTGCACACTAATGCAAGTTAGGGTGTATATACCGACGACCGTTCCGTAGCGTCAATGCGTTTGTACTACACCAGAGGTGGTTCCAGCACTATAATAAGTAATAGGTCGTTTTACGGTATTCCACACATGTTGCACATTCAGGTCACTCTGAACCCTCTTAAACTTAGTTTGTATTAAAGCGTACCCATCTATGATATAAACCCAGCCCTCACTTAATATTACCCAATAAATCCCCGATTTATTCACGTTGTACTATACATTTGGTTTAGCAGTATTTCCAAAGCTTCGAAATCAGACCATGCATAGATAGCACATATAATTAATTACCCTAGGAACAAGGTTCGCGACTCCTTGTCTTTTAGGGTTTTAACCACGTTTATTGGAGGAAAGGTGATAGTTTGATGAAAAGATTATAATCATAGATGAAAAGTTAAACATACATAGTTTTCAGTTATATATTTAAGTTAACATCATTCCCCATTATAACGGCTAACTACATCACAACAAACACACAAGCTAACTACTCACTAATCATGGCAACGAATCCTAAATCTAACCTAATAACAATATCATGCATTATAACAGATAAGGAAAGAGATAACCGTGATAAATTCATAGTATGAATATAAGCTGAAAGATTACAACGAGCAGAGCCTCAAATATTACAAAAGCACCCCTTCAAGTATTTCCAACAAATATTACAAAGTAGCCCCTCCGTTTGTCTCGTTAAATATTAACGAGAAACTAACTACTAACTAACTAACCTAAACTAGAGAGAAAGTGTGTGAAAGTGGTGAGTGGATTGTGTAGTGAGTTGAATGGTTGATCGGTGAGAAATGAGGAGGTTTAAGCCTCTATTTATAGGCATTCAAGATTCGATTTTACACTTAACACCCTCGCTCCAATTTAATACTGAAATACACCCCCGAGCTATGAAATTCGACACCAAAGAGGGCGTATTCGACACCAAATAGTGTGTATTCGGTAGCAAATAGGGCATATTCGGTAGCAAACGGGGCGTATCCGGTACCGTAGAAGGGGTATACCACCCCTACAGGGGGGTATACGGCCCCAATAGGGGGGTATACGACCTCTATAAGGGCGTATACGGCCCCTAGAGGGTGGTATACGGCCCCTGTGGGGGTGGTGTACCCTGGGTCGTGGTCTTGTGTGCTGGATCGTAAGTCTTGTGCACTAGTCAAACTTCGTTTGGCTATAACTTCTTCATTCTTGATCCGTTTTCAGCGTTCTTTATATCCACGTGATCGTAATTACCCGAAGATCATAATGAACTAATCAAAGAATAATTTCAAGGTAATATGCTAAAAAGTGCTTGAAGAACTTGACCGTATCGTTTATGCTTTGTTTTGTACGTTATTTAGCCATTTTACTTGATTTTTGAAGCAATGCCTTATTTTTAGCCTTAATAATGAATTTTGGTGAAAAAGTTTTGATATTGACTGATTTCATCCATTTTGGGGCTAAAAAGGTGGGGATTATGCACGTAAAAATGTGACTTTTTACATCAAATCAATCACCCTTTCCATTCCTTCGCGTGACTGCTACCTAGGTTTAGAAATTAATCACCTCTAGATATGGTAGTTTGTTATCTGTGTTGTCGTACGAATCAATGTTTGTTACCGTAATTCGGCTAAAGTACTGGGTATAGCGATGGAAACAACACTAGTGGAGTACAACCGTGGAAGCTCGGGAAACAGTCGTTGGTACCTGCATTTGACCTGCGTAGTAACCCTAGAATACGGTCTAGGAACTATAGAGCCACTGAAATGCTACAGTACACCGTAGGTCTACCTCTGGTTACAAATCTGTGGAAATACATCAACTAGAGTACACCATAACGGTACCTAGGGTTAGTAAACATGTGGAACAGCTATAGTACATCGTAAACCTACCTCTGGTTACAAAGACTGTGGAAATGCTTCTAGCACTGTACACCGTTACTGTACCTAGGGTTAGTTGGCTATGGAACAGCTATAGTACACTGTGAACCTACCTCTGGTTACAAGTTATTGTGGAAGATGGTTAGAGTACTGTACACCGCAAATGTACCTAGGGTTAGCATGTTGTGGAAGAAGTAAATGCACTGTACACTGCTGGTGTTCCTAGAGACGAATGACTAATCGCAAAGGAGAGTTCTAGATCATGACGGAAGTACTTAAGCTAAATACCACCTAAGAGAATGAGTCTAGTAATGTAGGTCAAGCCCAGCAGTGGTTCATGATTCCTAAACCCCTAGACTCTACAAAACCGATAGTTCAGAATAACTAGTTAATAATCTGTACACATTTAGGTAATAACATGTGCATTTAGGTGTTAAGAAAGGTCAGAATAACCTGAGGGCAGTCTGTTACCTTATTCCTGCACCTTTTATGGGTCACTTGTCATCACAAGATAGTGTAGGGGGGTCGAGCAGCCTGTTCTGATCAGAATCCCGATAACCTAGGTACACAGTGACATACTTATTTAGGTTTCAACCAAAACAAGTAGGGTCCAAGTGTTTACACCTAGAATTCATTTGTCAATTACTTAAACATGTCCCCAATCATCTTTATGAACATCACCGCCACAACTGATTATTGAAATTTCAACAGCCATATTCTTTATCTGTCTACCTAACTACCGATTCTCCTCTATTTTACTTTCACTGCATTTAGATAATTTAGATAATTAGAAAACCAACCAAACAAAACCTACCTATCTACACAAAACCTATCCTAATAGTTAACCTTATTTTTGGCCTAGCTTTGTTTCAATTGGCTCTGATTGAAGAACGACCTCGAGTTATACTTGCTACTTACTCACCCTGTGTAGTAGGTAGCACCTATAAGTTGAGCCCTGCAAACTATAAATTTTAAAATTCACTAATCGCCGCCCTGACTGGTCTGGTTAAGTCCTTCTGATGACGAGGACGGTTCACTCCCGAGGTGAGCTACAAAACCTGATTGTTCAGATGGCATCACTGACTCCATCTTTTCTATCCAGCACAACAAGCCAATAGCACCCTCGGTGCCCTTGAAGTTTAGAGGCTTGCAGTTGAGGAAGTCTTTGTATGAGCAGGGCTTGGCCGCAGAGGTGTTGGTTGGCGTTTCGCCACTCTCAGAGCGTTGTTATCGGGCAGTTAGTGCATCAGCTACCCTCAAACCAACAAGTTGGTCAAATTCTACTTGTGTGAAAGTTTATCGACGTGGCAGATTGATTCTTGAATAGCAAGGAGAAAGAGATGTGTGAGATGTTTGCATAAGGTTATGATATATCACACATGTACATATAATGAGATAATATACAACAGCACAAAGTGATAACCATAATTCATTAGATAACAAAGTTGGATACAAGGTACGAGTTTCAAAATATACAAAGCATAGGGATTACAAAAGACGTCAGAAATCGTTATATCCGGTCGAATTACACGGGTCTTACATATATAGTTAAAAGATTACAAGATGAATACTACACTAGTCTTGACGCAGGTTTATTCATTCCATTAGAGTGACAATTCGGTCCACGGTTCCTGCAAGTCTGCTGGTTTGTCTGACGTTAACTTCAGCCAAGGTTAGTCGTTGTTCCAGCACTCGGGTGTACTCTTTAGCCTCCTGTGAATGTTGTTCACATTCTTCTAACCTTTCTTGTAAAGATCAACTGCGCTCTTATCATCAATCACTTGTTGGTGATACATCTCCATAGTACATGTCATGTCCTCCTGATCCCGGTAGAGTTGTACAATTCGGTCGTGTGATTGGCACAACCAGTACATTTGTGTCATGTATTGTTCCCGTTCCAAGCTTTCAAGTCTTGTCTCATGGCGGTGTAGTCGGATGGCTAATACTGATACAGTGTGATGTGTTGGTTCTTGGGTGTATGGAGAGATGTCCATGGGGTCAGTGGGAATATGTATGTTTTCCTCAGACCTCCAGGTATTGAGGGTTGTGGGTAGTCAGTCCCATCTGCTAGCGTATGTCGGACATCGTGTGCTAGTTGTGGTGTTAGCACTAAGGTATGAGTTGGTTGGTGTTAGCACTAAAGATTTTCTCAGGATGATCTGGTACCCCTTCGGTGAGTACGTATCACTCGAGCTTCTCCGGTTATGTAGTAAAGAGGTTCGGGAGATTCCCGCGTTGGTGAGACAGGAACAGGGGTTGTCTCTTTGGTAATGGAGTTGGTTGGTGCAACATTAGTAATGTCTGCCATTTTCCATGGCAAAAGTGTTGAGTAACGTGAGGCCTATATATATATATATATATATATATATATACAACATATAATATAGCCTAGGGTGTCTATCACAAACAAGTTTAAGTCCCTTTTTTCTCTTGGTCAAAGTCAACTAGTGTATTCCTGTTCAACATAACCGTTTCAGCTCTTACATCATCTTTATTTATATGTACATAGTTGATCCGGCTATGTTAAATTAAACTCGTATGATGTAATCCCTGAACCAATCATACCTAATAAGGAAATACTGCCTAACGGTCATAGTCTAGGCCCACTAAATGCAATCTATTTCACTATAACCTTAGGCTTCGATACCAATTTGTCGCACCCCCAAATTCTTGATTAGCGGAAACATACATCGGATGCGACTAATCAAGCTAATGATAGCACAAAGATATAATGAACAACATCTATATGTGTCGTTATAACAAAATACATTAAAGTGATAAAAGTTTACATCAGTTATAATAATTACATTAGCTCGTGTTCCGATATGAGAGATTTCAACACATGATTACTTATACAAAATATAATAATGCAATAAAATCTCTGATGTTTTCATGAAGACTCGAGCTAAGCTCTATCCTGAGTGGCAGTCCTACTACTGCTGGGAACCTGAGAATACACGCTAAATGCTCAGCTAAAAGCTGGCACTAGTACAAATCTGTGCATTGGTCACACATGGTCGAAATCAAATCGTCACACATTAGAATATTTATGTGACTAAAGGTACAGAAATAAAATTAACGTCATTAGTTAGCCACATATGAACTCCAATCGTGTGACCATTCTGAAATGTATTGCCACATGTTCGAACTTTTATATGGCTAAAGGGCACTGCTATTTTTTGGTTGATTAGTTAGTCACATAAGAATTTTGAACGCGTGACAAATGAAGAGTAAGTTCGAAGCATTAGTCACATTATACACATAAAATGTGACAAATCTATGTCACACACTTGAACACTGTGACCAAATGCCACTATATAGTCACATGAAGAAATTTTGTATGTGACTAAATCATATAATCGAGTTTGTCACACATGATTTCAGTGTAGCTAAAATCCGGTACATATGGTTACATAACTTATTATGTGTGTCTAAAGTTTAGTGTGTGTTAGAATATCAAAAGCTAATGTGAATAGTCACATTAATTCTAGCACGATCATGTGACTATATAGCTTTATAATAGCCACATCATATCACAAATGTGTATCTAAATGACGTTTATGGCCACATTTTAGGTGATTATATGTGACCAATATATACACAACAGTCACGTTGTGAAATATTCATGTGGCTATTATTTAGAGAAAAAATGAGCGAAAACGATTATCATTAAGTTTGATATTAGTCATGATGGTGTTAGTTTGTGTGTCTAAATCACAAGACTTTATATGTCAGATGAAGTAATTGTTTATGTGACTAAATCATATAGTCGAGTTTATCACACATGAGTTCAATATAGCCAAAATCTTGTACAAATGGTCACATAACTTATTATGTGCGTGTGTTAGATTGCCAAAAGCTAGTATGTATAGTTATATAAAACGTACTGGGTTTGTAAACAGACCTAGCATTTAGCTCACTTGGTTAACATGTTTGTTTGTAGATGGGTTGGGATCCAAATTCGACTCATGTGTGACTAAATATTGCAAAACGCCACACAAACATACAATTCAAGTGGCCATTGAATGAACAATAGTCACACAAAATAATCTTTTACTTGATTTTAAGAGAGCATATGGTCACACATTTTATGGTTTTGGTACTCTTTTTAAATGGATACGGCCACTAACCATCTAATGTCACCTTATGTACCCTATGGTCGCTCGACCTTTCGTCACACCTACCCTGAAAAAACAAGTGTGACCATATGCATATCGTTACACTTTTTTGGTGTAACCAAATCGCAATTTTAATCTAGTGTGGTGAGCTCACAGCTTTGTATGATAAATCAATATGTATGAACCACAAGATTTAGTATAATGATTTGCAACCAAGGAAATAAATAAATGTATATCACTGCTATGAGCACATAGTCTGAGCTTAACTGAGGTGTCAGGATCACAATCAAGTGCCTGATCGAGGGTTCCTCCCTGCGAGTGTCTAATCTACACTCGTATGAACAAATGATAATGCGCCCGTTTGACCAGTTGGGGTTTCCCTGGACGGGGATTGTCAATCACATATAGTACCATACACTAACATTCACGCTATAAAAAGTATTACCAAACTAGGTTGAGGAGGGCTTTAAAATGATTCGTGAAACTAACTCATGCAGTATATAGTGAGGTTTTAGTACTTGCGTTCACATGTAAAATAAATTAACCATTTATTCTCATACCGGGAGTAAAAACAATAAAATGCGGGGCTATGAGACTCACCTGAGTCTGGTATGTTGCTAACAAGCAAGTATGATGTTATACAAGGTGATGTTGTCCGAAGACTGTAACCTGTCGGGCGTCCTAAATGCGCAAGTTTATAACATAAGTAGATGTCTCAACAGACCATCTACGCTAGTTGTCCATTCAACTAGTTATGTCCAAATGTTTGATTGTTTGTTTGTGTTTTGAAAACATGTACAGCCCGTTTAGTGAGTTTTCGTAATAATAATTCAATGTATTACTATTATTAATCATTGTGTTGTATACTTTTCGAAGTATATGTGTTTCATGTACGAGTAATATCACAAGTGATTTAGTTATTGTAAGGTTCAACACTTATTGAATTTTGAGTTTTCCAGATTCTGTGAATAGGGACACTAAGTTGAGTGTCGCTATTTTGGTGACACTGGACTATTATAGCGACACCGGATGTAGTGTCGCTAGTTTGACGACACATAAACTTATTATGGTGACACAAGGGTCAGTGTCACTATATGCGACATTCGATTGGTGGTAGCGACACTCGTTTAGTGTCGCTAGGGCTATACTCAATTTGATTTAGTGACACTGGAGTAGTGTCGCTATCGGGTTTGGCCCGAAGCGACACTACCGGCTGTCTTGGTTTTTCATTGTCGGGAACGTGGTCAAACGACCCCGGTTTGACCCGAAACTTTTACACGAGTCTTAGAATAGTTAATGGAGCTTTTAAAAATTATCGATACGTTTTATGATCGATCCGAAGTGTTGGTTTTTATTCCATTCCCAAAACACCCCCCGGTTTATGTATTTCCATATTTTATCCCGATTAAAGTCCCATTCTTGACAACTTCTAGTCCGCAATAATTCCCACAAACATTACCAACTGACATTCTATATTTTAGTGTTTAACGTGATTTTTCGGGGATTTTTAGTGTTAATCTTGCTAGGTAAATAATCCCGCGAATGACTCCGACTCGGTTTTCAACCGAAATCAGACTACACTCAAAGATCAGTTCGTACACAAAAATCCATGCATTTATGAAAAAAAGAGTTCAACATGAAATTTGTAGCTAACGAAAATACAAAGATTTTGGTATATTTTTCAAGGTCTAACTCGAAATACATGATTTTATACGAATTTTCTTTCGGGACTGTTTTTCTGGATAGTTTTAGTGTGTATATATACATGCTTCAAAAACAAGTTTTAACATCATATTTGGATATTATCTTGTCAATGGAGCTAGTAGACATATAATTAAACAATATGCAAGCATTTCTAATAAGAGTGAGTGTGTTTATACAAAGAAAATAGTGAAGATGAAGGAGATGATGATGATGATGTTCTTGAGTTTTGTTCCTTCTTGTTCTTGAACCTTGATGATCTTGGATGAGGATGAAGCAGAGTTTTGATAATGATGATGATGAAAATCGTTGGGAAGAGGATGAGAGAGGAGGGAGTTTGTGTATGAAAATGGAAGTGAAGTAAAATGATGGAAATGAGATGAAGTGGAGTGTGGAAATGGTTTTGTGAAGTCAAAAGGAAACAGGGGAGGCCATCCCCATGTGGTGGCCGGTTTTGGGTGGGGCCCACCCATGTGTGGGCTTCACTCAATCATGCTCTCAGGCTCGCGCTCCGTGCGGTGTTCGTTTACCGTTCGTTTCGACGTTTATTTAGACGTTAAATGTTTAATACGCGTGATTAAGTAACGATTTTTTTATATATTTTTTAGTGAAGTATTTACTAACATTACTTGAAAATATTTTATAAGAATGTTTTATTCGAGCGTCGGTCTCGATTTACGTGTTAGCGTTTCGATTATTTAATCGCGTCACTCTTTTAGTACGTTTTTGTTATCAATTTAAAACGTAATATTTTCATTAAAAGTTTTATTCGAAATAATTTATTTTGAATTATGAAATTATAACTCGGGTCCCGTTAGGTTGTCTGGTGCGTTTCTCGCGTTTGTGTTACTTTATACGATATGAATGATTTGTTATAAATATTATCGACATAATATTTATAAGTTTATGAGTTTATTAAATAATTTCATATTGTATAATATTTCGTTTACCAACGTCCGTAATTATGATGTATCGGAAACCTACCCGATAGTAAAATGCACGATTTAACCAAATCGTGTACGTGTATATATATATATAAATATATATCATTACACAAATGATACACATAATTAGCCCCAAACATAACTAATTACATGTATTAACACAATGATTAGGAACTAACACTAGCCATAATTGATCGGGTGTCACATTAACTTACCTCAAGATTGTAAATACCTATAATTTAGTCTTCCATTTATTGTTTTCTTGCTTGTTCATCCATCTCTTTCCCTCTCTCAGTCATCTCTCTCTCTCGCCGACTCTCTCTTTCGTTCTTGTTTCTGTGACCGACTCAACTCTTTTCTCAATTAAATATATTTTCCAGATTTTATGATTTAAAGGATTTAATTAAACTCATTTACACCTCCCAGCCTCTTCTTCTGATAATTATACATTAATCACAATTTAAATTCACACAAGTTTACTTATTCCTATTTTAACCACTAACTTGCTTTTTCTCATAACAAATATATACACATATATATAATATTTAAATCATTTAAATTTTAAATATTAATCTTACAAAAATATGGTTATTACAACTCCCCCACTTAATGGGATTGTGTGCTCACAATCCTTGTTGGATTCCCAACATAATGTATTTCTCATTAATCTCTTTTCTTGGTCTCTCTTATGTGCTCAAAATTTAACAACAATTTCTTACTAAGCGTACTCAAAATTTTCTATACATATACTACTCAAAATATCTTTACTCTTTTGACTCTTATAAGATTTGTTCCTACTCTTTAACATAAATTAGTTCATTATTGGTCTCCATTTCTCTTAGACACATGAAAGTGTCACCAACTCTTTTAATTCAAGGTAATAGGTTACATTTCTATACTCACTACAAGAAAAGTGATTTTTTAGGACGAACTTTTTTGGCAAGGCCAAAAAACTGTGCTAAATACTTGTATTTGGTATAGTTTTAGCTTCCGTGCCAAATAACCGTGTATTTGGAACCACAAATAAATAGTCGTCCCAAATATGCATGTATTTGGAACGATTTTAATAAGCTGTGCTAAATACGTATGCATTTGAGACAATTTTTAGAAATCGTACCAAATACTAATGTTTTTGGAACAGCTTCTTATAAACGTGTGCCAAATACTAATGTTTTTGGAACAACTTTTTATAAACTATGCCAAATATTTATATATTTTGAATAGATTTATATAACCCGGCCTAAATATTAAGTATTAGTTTTTTTTTTTTAACTTTTTTCTTCCAATTTCAACCTTTGTAACCAGATGTTAATATATTTTGGTAGATGCTTAAAAACTAACTTAATTGTACATTGTACGTCTAATACAAAAGACCAAATCATTGTCCATCTAATTTCGATAGTCATTACATACAATTGTTCTTGTTGTAAGGAAAACAAAAACTCTAAAAATATAAGGTTGACAACTTTACGTCATTGTTTGTTTCATACACTTCGTATAAACAAATAAAAATTTAATTAATTTATTATGATCTAGTGAGTCTGACACTAATTCGTTCCTTCAGTAACATTATAAGTAAGGGAATCGATAAATACAGCAACAAAATTATTTCATACTGCATATTATATAACAGTTATAGCTTATTGTACAAGCATGTAAAAGCATAATTTTGATGTATGAAATAAATTTGATGTTGTATTAATGAACACCCTATTATTAATGACATCGAACTAAGCTAAGTAATACACTTCCAGACTACTTTTTAATAGACCATCATGTGACTCTAAAATAAATGACCGTCATGTGACTCTAAAAAATTCTTTATTACCGATAGTATAAGACAACTGTCTTTTTCTAAGACCAATCAATGGGTAAGCCATAGGGGTGGAGTCATTACTCTTTTAGTGTTTTACCTCTAATAACAAATCAATCTCTTATAATTTCAGACTCGAACAATATTCATTAATTATCGATAGAAAATTTCAATTCTCACTTAAATGTTCCCCTTGATCAATCAAATTTCAAAATTCAACATTTAGCTTATCTTCTCATTTCTCGTCTATTTCATATTAATTTAACACTTTTAACATTTTCAAACTGAAACACATATACTCCTCCTCGTATATTCTTTAATTATTAATAATTTAATTGTTAACTATCTGAAACGCCCTGAATTGTTTTTTTTCCAGTTTATAACACTCTCGATAATGTCCCATGACTACCCCATTTATAGATTTTATCCTTAATAAATTTCCTAATTGAAACAAGCTTTTAAAACCCAAAATTGCATTTTTCACTATCATACGCGATCCTGATAAGTGGTGGGATCGCTTACTTCTACTAAAAACCCACTGTGACCATTTTTGCCTTGGGTACGCGATCTTGGATATGTTCTGGGATCGCGTACCATAGTGTAATTTAAAACTTTGTAACAACTCAGATTTTTTACATGATTCAAACGCACAAAAACTTTTACTCACTACGAGTTAGACCACCAAATTTTGCAGACACCTCCAATATGCTAAAATGAAACTTTCCCTTTTTACACTTTTTCAAAATACGCGCTTATTGAGAAAATGGACGTAGGACTAATTCTTGGCCATTTTTGACCAATTTGGTGAACAACTCATATTTCAAATGACTTGGTTTCATATTTCTATCTTTTACCCACATATTCTAGGATACATTTAACACGTGTGAGCATATTCATTAACATCATACACCTACTGTAACACCCAATTTCTGGATCTAAAAGTAAATGATATTTTACTAAGTTTTAAAATGATTATTTAATGAAATGGGAAATGATTTTATTTGAGTTATTTGAAAATAAATAGGTAAAAGAGTCACAAGATTTATTGTGACTAATAAAATATTAGTTATTTTAAATTAATAAAGTTGACGGTACAATAAAATAGTTTTACGCAAATAGTTTTCGGGTTCCAGACAATAGGATTAGAAGGGAGTATAAGAGTTACATTGTGTATATTAAAGTCGGTTGGTACACCCCAACTCCACCAACCTTATTTTCCCAAATCCCCATTTGGTTCTTCATCTTGTACAAACTAGATTTCACAACTAACAATCATCATTTAAAAGATTTAATCATCATAATAGAAGATTGTTTGGATACTATTTCCTTTCATCATCATCTTGCTACTACTTAATTTGTAAGTATTTTGTGTTCATTGATTATAAACTTAATTTTATTGTAATTGATAGGGTTTATGAAATACGTATGAAATATTGTTGCAAGGATTGATTTCTACTGATTTTATGTAAATATTGATGATTATATGAAACTATGTTTGCTTATGTTCTTCAAATATTGATTTTGTTAGGGTTCATAATACATATATGAGGATTGAAGTTTAAATAAGTGATACACGATACTTCTAGTTGTTGTTTATAGTATTAAGTTAGTTAGAAACTGAATTTGAAGCTGATTTTAGGGTAAAAGTTGAGTTATAATTCGTTCAGTAGCAGTTTTACTCGAAGTGCAGGTTGTTGTAATAACCCAGATCGCGACGTGACCAAATATCATCGCGACGCGATGTATAGCAGATAGCGACGCGATCTTAGTTGATCACGACGCGATTGTAGTCTTTACAGATCAATTTCTATTTTCTGTATAATTATTATATGTTGTGATATGCTATGAAACTTAAGATTACTATAGCAGTAATGACTTGTAAAGTTATTGATTTAAAACCCATATGAACATATTTGTAATTTAGATTGTTGCTTATTAAAGTGATTGCTAAAGATTTAGTATTGGTTAAACATACAATGTGACTTATTGAAATTACATTTGAATATGTTATAGATTTCAAATTAGTTATATGATTATAATATTTATTGTGGGATGAGTTACTGACTTGTAATTATTTGTATTTCAAGATAATCAGAAGGATACTCAGTAATATAAGACCACTGAGTTGAAGGACTGGGAATTTAAGTGAGTGATAACTGTATTCTTCGAATCAACACAGTTGTAACAAGTTTGGTTACAACGGGTGAACATATATTGTTATTGGTATTGACTGTTTAGTCATTTGAGTTAATGTTGTTGTTGATTTGTTGTTTATATTTTGTAATGGCGTGATTATTGTACAATACGTGATTCTAGGCCGCAGGGCATATGTGTTATAATGAGAGGTCAACACTAGTTGAGCTTGTATGCTATTGTTCGGCCGACAGGGTTTCCGATACACATGGTTGATGGATAAACCCATGTCGGTGAAGATAGCTACAAGCTATCGGTAAATCACTGTGATGGCATACTAGTGGTTTAAAGTGTTTCTGGATTATACTGTCGGATACAGTTCCATTCACTTAGCTGTGAGCTAATCCCACCATATTTAACATTTTGCAGATTTTGATTATGGTTAGTTTTTGGGTCGGACATGTGGATGCGGATAGAACGTTTGACTATTACCCGCTACTCTGATATTTTGTTATTATTATTATATTTTTGGAAACTTATATAACACCCAGTCGTTAAAGTTTTATTTTGTAATATGTACTTATAACTGTAATCCTTTTGGGAACTGTAAATATTTTGTATATGTATAAGTTAAATAGGAAATATAGGAATACATATATGGTTATATATATTCGGGACTTGTGCTTTCGAGGTTTGAAAATATAAAATATGGTTTAAAAAAGTGGGGTGTTATAAATTGGTATCAGAGCATAGGTTTGGACGAATTGGACATTGGCAAATATTTAATCCCAAATATATTTGGTGTTAGTCAAACATTCCAATATTTGGGATTAGCTATCAAATGGGTATTGATTAGTAGTATGTTAGGTACTAACGATTAACGAGTTGTGAGATGTTGTTTTGTGACAGAAATGGCAGATAACGAGAAGCCGATCAGTACTCCCAATAATATTTCTAGAAATGATGTTCCGCCTCTAGAAACTCATAATGACAGACATGGGCAGACTAGTACTTCTCATCTAAATCTGGAGGATACTGGTAGAGAGGATTATCTATTGCAGTTAGAGGGTGAAGTATTAAGACTTAGAGGAATTGAACAACAGTACTTACAGGATCAACAAACTAGAACATCCCAACTGAGAGATTATGGTTATCAGTTACCCGTCATTCCTCCACCACAGAGGCAGAAAAGGGTTTGTTCTTTCCAAACCTTTATGTCCAGTAATCCTTCAGAATTTCAGGGAAGTACTAATCCTACAGTTGCATTGGATTGGTTGAGGGATGTCGAAAGGAAATTTGAGGTATGCTAATGCGAGGAAGAGATAAAAGTTCCTTATGTTGTGCAATTATTAAAAGGATAGGCCATGACTTGGTGGGATTCCATTACTGCTCATTTGATACCACAACAAAAAGCTTTTATTCGATGGACAGATTTTCATAACGAGGTATGTAGACAGTTATGTTCAGAGTTTGACATGTCAAGGATTAGACAGGAGTTTTTGGAATTGAAATTTACTGATCGGATGTCGCACCCCCAAATTAGGATGCGGAAGTTAATCGGGTCAGGGCGCGACTAATCAATAAACACAACACAAAAGATATATAATGAACGACCACTATATGCGTCGTTTACAACTTGAATTGATAAAACCAATGTTTACATCAAAATATAGTTTAGATTAGCTCAGTTTCTTGAATTGAGAGATTTATATTACATAATTACTTTATACAAAATATAATAATGCAATTAAATCTCTGATTTGTTTGAATGCTGACTCGAGCTAATGAATTCTGTATGGGCAGTCCAACCTACTGCTGAGTACCTATGATACATGCTAAAATGGGTCAGCGAAATGATGGTGAGCTCACAGGTTTGTATGTCAAAACATATAGTATGAACCGCAAGATTTAATTGAATTTAAAGTGCAATTAAGCAAATTAAAGGTTATATAACCATGAGCACATAGTCTGAGCTTAACTTGAGGTGTCAGGTCCACATTTAATGTATCCTAATCGAAGTGCCTCCCACGAGTGCCTAATCTACACTCGTCTGAACAAATATTAATACATCCGTTTAACCAGTTAGTGCGTGCTAAAACGGACGAGGATGGTCAATCCTATATGGTACCATATACTAATATTCACGGTACAACGTATTACCAAACTATGCTGAGGAGGGCTTTGAAAATATTAGTGAGATAACTCATGTAGTATTTGTTTGATTTCGTACTTGCGTTCATATTGTAAAATGAAATGAGTAGTATATCACACCCCTGAGTAAAACAGTAAAATAGGGGCTATGAGACTCACTTGAGTCTTGTGAGTTTAACTTAATAAACTTGAGTTGATTAGCTGAGTAGTGATGTCCAAAGACTTGTAACCTGAGGGTGTCCACGATACGCGATGGTTATAAATGTGAGTAGGTATCTATAAAGACTACCTTTGTAGTTGTTCGTCCAACTAGAATGTCTAAATTACTACGATTTGGTTGATTAACTTGTCCAAGTTACTACGGCTTGGTTGATTTAATTATGTTTTCAAAACGTGTACGGCCCGTTGGTGATTGTTTGAAATAATAATCTTAACATTATCATTATAGTTTTGAAGTGTTATACTTAAAAGTATGTCCCAATGTGTTTTAGAAGTCGTATCGTATAAGTGTTTGAGGTTATACAACTTTGACACTTAGTATGGAAATAGTTTGTAAACATTCTGTTTTTAGCGTCACTTATAGCGACACTTATGGGTTTAGGCGACACTCAGAAAGTGTCGCATAAAATGGTAAATTCCGAATTAGTGGCGTCACTTGTGGAAGTGACGCATAGGGGGTGACACTTAAGGAAGTGTCGGGTGCAAGTGTCAGTATCAGGGTCATACGTCATTAAGGCTAGTGTCGGATGAAATCAGAATTTAGTAATAGGCGACACTTAGACAAGTGTCGCTAGAAGTGTCGTTTAAGAGTGTCGGGTATTGAATTTGCGACACTTAGGCAAGTGTCGAGAAAAAGGGTTTTTGTGTGGCACTTAGACAAGTGACGCAAGATTAGGGTTTTAAGCGACATTTAATGCGTCACTTAAGGAAGTGACGCATTACTGTGTTGGTCTGTGCGACACTCCCGACTAGTTGTGATTTTTGAGCTTAAAAATGAGTTTTCCGGTTTCTGTTTGGTCCGATTCTTTTACCCAACCCATATTTGAACATTTCAAGCTTAAATAAACAACTTTCAAGTAAAATAAATAAAATCTATGAGTTTTCGGGAGTTGTCGGGAATCTTACAAGTTAACACCGAGAGAAACCGAAAAGGTAGAAATGTAGATCGTGATGCGGTGAACGTTTTTCTCCAAAGGTGCTTGGTGATTCGAGGCCGTTTGGTGGTGTTATTTGGTGATTGAAGGTGTTGATGGTGTGGTGATGGTGTTGAAAGAAAGAAGAAAGAGAGAGAGAGAGAGAAGGTGGGTGTGTTTGGGAAGAGTTTGGAAAGAAATGAGGTGAGGGCTTAGCCTCCCCTCACCTTGGGCCGGTTTCTAGTGGGGTCCACAAGGGTGGGCTTCACCAATTTTTGCTTCTCTGTATTTGCGCTCCGTACGGTGTTCGTTTCCCAATTGTTTAAACGTCAAATAATTATTTTATACGTTTAAATATCCATTTTAAAATACGAATAATTATTCAGTATTTTTGTTGAAGTATTTCACCAAATACTTTGAATTTGAGTTATAAATGACAACTTAGTTTTGTTTTGGTTGTTTGCGCGCTTAATATATTAATAGCGTAGACGTTTATTTGTACGATACGAAATAACTACGAAATATTATCAAAATAATATTTTGGATGTAATGGTTGTATTAAATAATACTATATTATTTAATAACAATTGTTCACCAACGTCCGTATTAATTGAACCGAATTTTATTCGATTTATAACGAGTACGATTTAATCAAATCGCATAATTGTATATATTCATCAATATATATTTCGATACATTAATTAGCCTAACACAGAACTAATTACATGTATTAACAGTTGATTAGGCACTAATTATTAGCCCTAATTTGACGGGGGTCACATTCTCCCCCTGTTAGAAGAATTTTGTCCTGAAATTTAGTTCGAAGTCGAGATTGGAGTAGCGTTAGTGAATAAAGGAGGATACTTGAGTCGCATTTGGTTTTCCCATTCCCAAGTGAATTCCGGCTCACACCGCGAATTCCACATCACCTTGACGATGGGAATGCGACTTTGTTTGAGTTGTTTGACCTCACGGTCCATGATTTCGGCGGGGTCTGCAACAAAATGAAGCTTGTCGTCAATACGAATTTCATCGAGTGGGATAATAAGTGTCTCATCGGACAGGCATTTCTTCAAGTTAGAAATGTGAAAAGTGGGATGCACGCTGCTGAGCTCGGGTGGCAGCTGCAATCGATATGCATTGGACCAATCCTCTCGAGGATTTCGAAAGGCCCAATGTATCTAAGGTTCAGTTTTCCACGTTTTCCGAAATGAATAACACCTTTCCAAGGTGAAATTTAAGTAGCACTCGATCCCCAACCTGGAACTCGAGTGGTTTGCGTCTCACGTCAGCATAACTTTTCTGACGATCACGTGCGGCTTTGAGTTTGTTTTGGATCTCGAAGATCTTTTCGGTTGTTTCGTGTATGAGTTCAGGACCAGTGAGTTGACTGTCTCCCACTTCGGTCCAACAAATAGGTGAGCGGCACTTACGACCGTATAGTGCCTCGAAGGGTGCAGCCTTAATGCTGGAATGATAGCTGTTGTTGTACGAAAACTCGCACAACGGTAGCTGTTTTTCCCAGTTTACACCGAAGTCAACTACGCAGGCTCGTAGCATGTCTTCCAGTATTTGAATCGTTCGTTCACTTTGGCTGTCGGTTTGAGGGTTGTATGTGGTACTCATATCAAGACGGTTACCCAATGATTTCTGGAATGATTGCCAAAAGTGAGATGTGAAGCGACTATCCCTATCTGAGATAATCGAGATTGGAACGCCGTGTCGAGAAACAATTTCTTTGATGTAGATTTGTGTGAGGCGTTCCATTTTATCAGTTTCCTTGATCACAAGGAAATGAGCAGATTTTGTGAGACGATCGACGATCACCCAAATGGTATCGCAATCACTCGATGACTTTGGTAGTTTGGTTATGAAATCCATGGCGATTTGTTCCCATTTCCATTCAGGAATTTCGGCTTGTTTGAGTAAGCCGGAAAGTTTCTGATACTCGGCTTTGACTTTCGTGCAAGTAAGACACTTGCTGACGTATATGGCGATTTATGCTTTCATGTTTGGCCACTAATAAAATTCCTTGATGCCATGATACATTTTGTTGGATCCCGGGTGGATAGGGTATTTGGACTTGTGAGCTTCATCCATCACCAAGTCTCGCAGGTTCCCAAAACTAGGCAACCAGATTCGTTTTGAGAAATACCTAATCCCGTTAGATTTGATTTCGAATTGTTTATCCATGCCTCGCAAGGCTTCGTTTTTGACGTTTTCAGGTTTCATAGCTTCGAGTTGAGCAGCGAGGATCTGAATGTTTAGATCATTGTAAATGGTCATACTGAGGGCTCGGACTCGAAGTGATTTTGATCATTCTTTTCGACTGAGGGCATCGACAACAACATTTGCCTTCCCTGGGTGGCATTTGATTTCGCAATCGTAATTGGTAAGAAACTCGACCAATTGATGTTGCCTCATGTTGAGATCCTTTTGATCGAAGATATGTTGGAGACTTTTATGATCAGTAAAGATTGTGCACTTAGTGCCATAGAGGTAATGTCTCAAGATTTTGAGAAAGATGATAGCTCCTAGCTCGAGATCATGGGTGGTGTAGTTCTTTTCATGAATTTTCAGTTGTTGAGAGGCGTAGGCAATGACCTTGTCTCGTTGCATCAGCACGCAACTGAGACCTTGGTGGGAAGCATCGCTGTATAGCACGAAGTCATCGGTGTCTTCGGGTAACGATAGAATAAGAGCACTGCAAAGCCTTTGTTTCAGAAGTTGAAATGCTGACTCTTGTTTATAATTCCAATCGAACTTTTTGTCTTTTTGAGTCAGAGTCGTGAGTGGTTGGGCTATTTTCGAGAAATTTTCAATGAATCGCCGATAGTACCCAACAAGACCTAGGAATTGTCGTACTTCGGTTGGGGTTGTTGGTGCTTGCCAGCACTTGATAGCCTCGATTTTTAACGGATCGACATGAATTCCTTGACTATCGATGACATATCTAAGGAATTGAATGGTTTGCATCCAAAACTCACACTTGGAGAATTTGGCGTACAACTCCTCGTGTCTAAGTAGTTCTAGGATGGTTTTGAGGTGTTGCGCGTGTTCTTGTTCGTTTCGCGAGGATATGAGAATGTCGTCGATGAAGACAATGACAAACTTATCGAGGTAAGGTTAGCACCCCGATTAATGAGGTCCATGAATACCGCCGATGCGTTGGTTAGACCGAATGACATAACCTAGAATAGGGGCTATGAGACTCACCTGAGTCTTATGAGTTTAACTTAATAAACTTGAGTTGATTAGCAGAGTAGTGATGTCTGAAGACTTGTAACTTGAGGGTGTCCACGACACGCGATGGTTATAAATGTGAGTAGGTATCTATAAAGACAACCTTTGTAGTTGTTCGTCCAACTAGAATGTCCAAATTACTACTATTTGGTTGATTAACTTGTCCAAGTTACTACGGCTTGGTTGATTTGATTATGTTTTCAAAACGTGTACGGCCCGTTGGTGATTGTTTGTAATAATAATCTTAACATTATCATTATGGTTTTGAAGTGTTATACTTTGAAGTATGTCCCAATGTGTTTTAGAAATCGTATCGTATAAGTGTTTGAGGTTATACAAGTTTGACACTTAGTATGAAAATAGTTTGTAAACATTATGTTTTTAGCGTTACTTATAGCGACACTTATGGGTTTAGGCGACACTCAGGAAAGTGTCGCATAAAATGGTAAATTCCGAATTAGTGGCGTCACTTGTGGAAGTGACGTATAGGGGGCGACACTTAAGGAAGTGTTGGTATCAGGGTCATGCGTCATTAAGGCTAGTGTCCGATGAAATCAGAATTTAGTTATAGGCGATACTTAGACAAGTGTCGCTAGAAGTGTCATTTAGGAGTGTCGGGTATTGAATTTGCGACACTTAGTCAAGTGATGCAAGATTAGGGTTTTAAGTGACACTTAATGCGTCACTTAAGGAAGTGACGCATCACTGCGTTGGTTCGTGCGACACTCCCGACTGGTCATGATTTTTGAGCCCAAAAATGAGTTTTCCGATTTCCGTTTGGTCCGATTCTTTTACCCAACCCATATTTGGACATTTCAAGATTAAATAAACAACTTTCAAGTAAAATAAATGAAATCTAAGAGGTTTCGGGATTTGTCGGGAATCTTACAAGTTAACGCCGAGAAAAACCGAAAAGGTAGAAATTTAGATCATGATGCGGTGAACGTTTTTCTCCAAAGGTGCTTGGTGATCCGAGACCGTTTGGTGGTGTTATTTGGTGATTGAAGGTGTTGATGGTGTGGAAAGAAAGAAAAGAGAGAGAGAGAGAAGGTGGGTGTGTTTGGGAAGATTTTGGAAAGAATTGAGGTGAGGGCTTGGCCTCCCCTCACCTTGGGCCGGTTTCTGGTGGGGTTCACAGGGGTGGGCTTCACCAATTTTTGCTTCTCTGTATTTGCGCTCCGTGTGGTGTTCGTTTTCCCAATTGTTTAAACGTCAAATAATTATTTTATACGTTTAAATATTCGTTTTAAAATACGAATAATTATTCAGTATTTTTGTTGAAGTATTTCAGCAAATACTTTGAATTTGAGTTATAAATGACAACTTAGTTTTATTTTGGTTGTTTGCGCACTTAATATATTAATCGCGTAGACGTTTATTTGTACGATACGAAATAACTACGAAATATTATCAAAATAATATTTTGGATGTAATGGTTATGTTAAATAATACTATATTATTTAATAAAATTTTTTACCAACATCCGTGTTAATTGAACCGAATTCCATTCGATTTATAATGAGTACAATTTAATCAAATCGCATAATTGTATATATTCATCAATATATATTTCGATACATTAATTAGCCTAACACATAACTAATTACATGTATTAACAGTTGATTAGGCACTAATTATTAGCCCTAATTTGACAGGTGTCACATCGGATGTCCATGGATGAGCTTATTGCACAATTCTCTAAGAAACGAAGATTTGTTCAACAATGGGTTCCAGATGATAGAACGAGGATTGAGCATTTTGTGGGAACTTTACCACCACATTATAGAACCAGTGTGAGATTGGTAGGTACCCTTACTCAGGCCTTTACATTAGCTAGTTCAGTGGATAGTGACATAGAGCTTCGAAAAAATTGAATAATGATAAGACTTTGCAGCAGTTTAAGGGTAGTTCTTCGGGGAATAAAGGAAATCAACAAAACAGGAGATTGAGTTTTAGTGATGATTCAGCTGACAGAATTTCTTGGTGTGTGAATTGTAAGTCGAGACATACCGGGCCGTGTACATCTGAGACTGCGAGATGTGGGAAATGTGGATTGTTTGGACATGATATCAGAAATTGTGCTTATCCGCAGTTTATGTGATGGAATTGTCAGAAAGAGGGACATCGAGCAGGGCAGTGTCCGGAAAAGGTAAGACAAGATTCAGGTTTGGCCGGAAGTTCGGGCTCGGGTTTCGTCGTCAACTGTGGGTCAGAAAAGAAAGAATCTGTCGCAGGCGACTGCTAGAGCTTTTCAGATGGCTATGGATGAAATTGTTGGTGTTGAAGATGTTGAGACAGGTAAATTCTGTGTTAACTTTATTTAGTATGTATTTTATATACTTGAAATTGTTATGAATACTCTTGGGACAGAGTTTATTAATGGGATTAAGATTTGAATTTAATTGGGCATATTTAGATTTCGAGGACGAAAATCTTTTTAAGGAGGAGAGATTTGTAACACCCAGTTTCTGGGTCTAGAAGTAAATGATATTTTACTAAGTTTTAAAATGATTATTTAATGAAAAGGGAAATGATTTTATTTAAGTTATTTGAAAATAAATAGTAAAAGAGTCACATGATTTATTGTGACTAATAAAATGTTAGTTATTTTAAGTTAATAAAGTTGACAGTACAATAAAATTGTTTTCACGCAAATGGTTTTTGAGTTCAAGACAATAGGATTAGAAGGGAGTATAATAATTACATTGTGTATATTAAAGTCGGTTGGTACACCCCAACTCCACCAACCTTATTTTCCCAAATCCCCATTTTGTTCTTTGATATCGTGTAAAAAGTCACGTTTTTACTGCCGATATCTCTCTCATTCTGGAACGATTCTTGACATTTGAACTCAAAGAACACTCAAATCAATAAGATTCTATCAAGGAGGTCAAAACAAGGTTGCACGATATAAAATCAAACAAAACAGATGAAAAACGAAGATTCCACGCACGTTTGAAGATTCGAGGCATCAAAACAAGATTTTACGACTAAAGTTCCCATCATCAACATCCATCTTATCCAAGATGTTCGTTTTCAAAATACGAGTCTAACAGAAGAAGAATCAACAAAAACGGATAAAGAATTAAGATTCTACGCCCGCCGGAAGATTCAAATGATTCGTACGCAATATCTGGAGATGGGAAACTCACTTTTGGGATTACTTTTCATCAAAGTCTTCCTTTTTGAAAAATGAATAAAACGAAAAAAGAATCGACGAAAACGAACGCATAACGAAGAAAACACGCACGAATTAAGAAACGCAGCAAAAGACGGCGAACCAGGGCGGGTGGCAGCCAGCCGCCGCCGGCCTACTGGTGGGCGAAGCCGGCCTCCCCTACTCCATCTCATTTCCTCTTTTTGGTCCTTTCATGTACCCGGTGCCACACCTTTACGCGATTGTATGAACCCGGTGCTACACCTTTGCGCGATTGTACGTACCTGGTGCTCCACCTTTTTCACCTTTTGCTAAAGTGCTCCTCAAGATGCTAACATGAGCCGGATTTCTCCTATAAATAGGAGACATGATGCTTCATTTCAACACACACCTTACACACCATATGCATTAGTCATATTACTTTCTTACTTTCTCATTTTATTTTCTTACTTCAAAATTAGTATTAGGTTAGTTAGGAAGCTTGTTTAGAGTAGAACGAAAGCAAGGAACATCTTGTAATCTTGGATGTACGCTTGGAATTACGCTTATTAATTCAAGTCTATTCCTTTTTGAATTCCAATCCGGGTTCTTTCTTTCCTATTCTAACTTAATTAAATATGTATGCTTTAATTATGCTAGAATTAGTTTGTGCCACGATTAGCGAGTAGATTACTATTGTATTTGTTGTGATGTAGTTAGCACATATAATTATGGGATGACTTTAAATACGTCGTGAAATAATATGACGGCCCCTATTCAACTGTTTACTTGGTATAGTGCTGGAAATGCTTTTAAGAAAGGAAATACGTATGGAAGCCGGTATATGACCAAAGGTAGTTGTATTATGGATCGACGTTATAAAAATGGAAACTTTATGAACGGACTTATCGTGTGATCTTAAACCTAAAACTTACATTCGCCTTTCTATTAACAAACGTGATTGTAACCTTGTAAAGAGGAGTCGCGAACCTTAATACTTGGTCAATAGTTATCTGTGTCAAAACTATGGTTTAATTTTAACGTCATGCAATCATCATAAAATGCAATGTGATTACGTGGAATTCCCATGAGTATAGTACACTTCTAATCACAATGTACTTATCATGTACGCATTGCGAAGAAATTAAATTCACAACGGAAACATCGGTAAACGATTAAATACATTGTGAACTACCATAGCATTTTTTGACATGGTCTGGGTTTAAGTTTCTCCAAAAGGCCGTCAGCATTTTAATTAGATTAGTTTAAATTAGATTAGAGTAGGTAGGCTATAGGCTAAATAACCATTTACGAAAACCTAGGGATTTGTTAATTGTATCAAGAAATGCAAGTTTAAAATCCAATCTAAAATGATACTCTTTCCTAACCTGTAAACCCTAAAGAAAGATACACAAGAAACCTAAACGTTTTCCCTCGCTTATCACTCTTAAGTTTTACTAATAGGAATTGGTAAAAAAGTCTGAACATAAACCCTAAGTTAGTTGTTTATAAGACTCATAATCTTTATGGTATTAAGAACGGTTAGACGTGTTATAGACTTGCTACTCTATTCCTTCACCCACGAGCAAATGCGTTCAATAATATGGGCCACTGACTCCCTCACAGGAGAGTGTGGAGAGTTGAGCATTGTCGGTCTGGCCAGAATCATGACACCTTAGTTCCTCGTGACATATTAGTTGATAACCGACTAATAGGGAATCTATTGGTTATACCATAAGTTATTGAATCTTGCAAACAATTCTAATTTAGTTAATCATTTTCCCGTGAAAGTCATCATCCCATATTATTAGCTAATGAACTCACAACAAATACTACTTTCCATTATCTGATTTATTACTACATTTATTTCGCTATATTTACTATACTTAGTTAACTGAACCAAACTCCCAACGCACTCTTTTAAAAACCTGTACTAGAAAGTAACGATTGATTGGATCACCTCCGTTTCAATTCAGTTTCTCTTTAAGAATGACTCTAGGTCATACTTACCATCTACTAGCACTTGGTTCAGTGTTAGTAAGTCATACTTCGACCCCAGCAAATATAAATTTAAAACACCCACCGATTGGCGTTGTGATCATTCGCGCTTGCGATGGTCGGAACACCATCATTCTTCATCTTGTACAAACTAGATTTCACAACTAACAATCATCAATTAAAAGATTTAATCATCATAATAGAAGATTGTTTGGATACTATTTCCTTTCATCATCATCTTGCTACTACTTAATTTGTAAGTATTTTGTGTTCATTGATTATAAACTTGATTTTATTGTAATTGATAGGGTTTATGAAATACGTATGAAATATTATTGGAAGGATTGATTTCTACTGATTATATGTAAATATTGATGATTATATGAAGCTATTATGTAAGGTTTGCTTATGTTCTTCAAGTATTGATTTTGTTGGGTTCATAATACATATATGAGGATTGAAGTTTAAATAAGTGATATATGATACTTGTAGTTGTTGTTTATTGTATTAAGTTAGTTAGAAACTGAATTTGAAGCTTATTTTAGTGTAAAAGTTGAGTTATAATTCGTGCAGTAGCAGTTTTACTCGAAGTGTAGGTTGCTGTAATAACCCAGATCGCGACGCGACCAAATATCATTGCCACGCGATGTAGAGCAGATAGCGACGCGATCTTAGTTGATCGTGATGTGATTGTAGCCTGTACAGATCAGTTTCTATTTTCTGTATAATTATTATATGTTGTGATATGCTATGAAACTTAAGATTACTATAGCAGTAATGACTTGTAAAGTTAGTGATTTAAAACCCATATGAACATATTTGTAATTTAGATTGTTGCTTACTAAAGTGATTGCTAAACATTTAGTATTGGTTAAACTTACAATGTGACTTATTGATATTACATTTTCTACTCAGGATGCAAGGAGATACTTCGTCAGATTACTCTAATTTTCTCAGAATCTAACTTTCTATTCAACAACCATCAGCACCGGCAAATAGAGGACCTGTGTACGTCCATCAAAAGATTCAACGGAGACCCTAAGACTGAGAATTATGAAGGCATAAAACTGTAATTCTTGGCGTTTATATGCTCTCTCTGGCAAAACCCATCGCCAAGAGAGGTTGTTAAGACATACACAACCACCATGACCGACCCTAGTGGGCCCTTCACTAAAGCAGTTGACTACATCACCTACGGACTTCACGGACTTGCGAGAACAACTTCAGAGCATCTTCAGAACTACAAGGCAGAATCGAGAGATAGTCCATTTGAATTGATTATGACAATAGTCAATCATTTCATCAAAATCTATCCACCTCGATACACTTTTCCGCAACCTAGGGCCCACAACATCAACAGGAATCCCATGGATGCATCCATCTCCATCTAGCTAGGAGAGAAGAAGTCGAGCTCTCGACTTTAAAAGAGCGCTTCTCGGGAGGCAACCCATGTTTATATTTCTGTAATTTTACATTCCAAGAAGTGATGAAGTCTCCAACTATCTTTCAAACTTGACACATCAAGTTTTTGGCGCCGCATCAAACATCAAGTTTTTGGCACCAGAATTAAGAAAAGTATATCCAACGTGTTCACACCTACGAGACAAATCACAAAAGACTTGAAGAAATCGGAGCACACAACAACAACAAAGGGACTCTACGAAAAAGTCAGAAATCATGTGCTTCGGAGCACTCCTCATCATCACCAACAAGCCACATATATAAATGGGGAGTACTTCTGTTGTAATCTCTTTCTTTCGTTTATAAATATACCATATCCACTATGCTTGTCACTAAGTCTGGGATTCAAACCCAACACACACTGCTGAAAGAATACGTCTTAGATGTTTCAATTCTTAAGTGTGGGATGTCACCCCAGTCAGAGCTTAGAATAACATCGAGGACGATGTTCCTTTAAGTGTGGGATAGCAGTAGTTACACTATTGTAAAATGGATAATGGTATATGCTTGATTCTAAGCTCGTTGCTCTTTAGACCATCCTTCTCCAATAAGCAAACAAAATTTTTCAAAATTGAGTTGAAAATATGTTGAAAATGAAAAATTTTAGACAAAAATAATTTACTTTGGGGAAGAAGGATAAATAAAATACGAATTCCTTTGGAAAATTAGTTTAGTAATCCCACAAAGAGCATCGCGTGACTAGGCACACAACAAACCAACTTTCGATTCGTAAGGTACCTTGAGCCATATAAAGCATTCATTTTAATGCTTCACTTCTTCGATTCTTGATTGTGCCGATGTATGCGTTTAGAATCAGAACTTGCTCCTGTTATGCATTTCAAATCCGGATTGGTGAGTAAAGAGGAGATCGAATCACTTCATTCTTAAACCCATCCATATACCCATAAATAAACACGTTATCCCTACCTTTTCGAAAGAATCCCTCAAACTTCATAGTAAGTCCTAAAGATGAAAGAAAAGAAGCTACAAGGATATGACATCAAAGAAGAAAACCCAAGAAAGAAAATTCGAAGAAAAGAAAATCAATTGGAGAAAAAGACTCCTTCTTTGTGACACCCGGCAATTTAGGTTAACTTTTAAAAATTAACTGAAACCTTAATTATGTGTATTTAAATGTGATTTAGGCAAAATACTTGTAATTACTTGTATATTTATGTGAATATACGCTTACGTAATTGTTTTATATTACGCTTACGTGATTTGCTGAAATTATGCGAAACAACCGGACGGAGTCCGACAAAATATACGACGTTGGTGAAAATATTTCTATAAATAACTTAAAACTATTTTTAGAAATTACTTATCATATATTATTTTTTAAATATAATAATACACGAAAAACCTAGAACGTTTGAACAAATATACTCAAAATAACGTAACAAAACTTGATAAATATTTCGATAACTTAAAATAAAGTATTTTAATAATACACAAATGAAAATTTATCCCAAAAATATCGTTAATTTAAACGACTCAAAATAACGTAACACGATTTAACGATTTAACGAAAATAACGGGTAAACGAACACTGTATGTAACACAGACTGAAACTAAGAATTAAATCACATACCCACCAAGTGGGCCCCATCAAAAACCTGATCCAAGAGCCACCTCCCCCTTCCCCAATGGCTTTTCATGCAATTTACTCCCTCCCATACCTTTTCTGTTCAACCAAACTCACACACCAACACATTATTCTCATCATTTCACTCAAACACCCTCCTTTCTCTCTCCCTTCCCTCCTCCACGATTTTCTCAGCTCAAGAACAACCTCCCTACACCACCATTGACCACCACCTAAATCCCTTTGACCACCATAGCACCACCACTCAAAAACACAACCATTTTTCAAGATTTGTCAAGGATTCAAGCTCTACAACACTTCCTTCTTTCCTTCATCTCATTCCCATTGTAAGGAAACTAATTCTTCATCTAGATTACTCTAATAACATGTATTTAAATTTCACTCAAGGATATATGTCCAATATATTGTACAAAAACTATTTTTCATCTTCAAAAACTCAAGAAAATGCTTCATGCATTTCCTGTCCAGAAAGTTTGCTCACTTCCACGATTTTTAGAAACATCATATCTCCATGAAATTGGACTTTTTTATAGTCAAAAATGAAGTTCAAGAAGTCATCTTTCAAACCTCACTGACCTCACCTTTTTATGAGTTCGTTTACAATTTTTAATATTTTTTGTGAAATCACATAGACAATCTGTTATACAAAGTCAGAAACTTTGTTCATAGGGTTTTGACCATATCGTAAGATACACAACTCCAAATAACTTGAAACCACCGCCAAAATCTTAAAAATTTTGTTAGCTACAAAAGTTGTACTGATAGCCTATTCTTGAAAAGTTGTAGATTTTTCCCAAAAACTCAATCTTCATGCATGTGTCCAGATTGGTCAACTGTTGGACCTCAGAGGACACATGCAATTTTTATAAATACTTAGACTAATCTAAAATTCATGGAAATATTATTGGACGTAGGTAACATGTGGGGAAATAACTGGTATTTTTATTGGGAGTAAATTCGGAATATACAATTTATTAAAAATTCGACAAACGAGTGTATTTTCTGGAAAATGAGATAGTGGACTGATTTTAGTAACACTTTAAAAACCAACACTTGCGGGCTTGCTATAAATAGACAAACTAATTTTTTATGGTCCATAAACACATATAAGGTTTGGGTAAAAGTTTCGGGTCAAACCGAGAAGGTTTGACCAAGTCAACAAAAACGGGGCTCGATTTCGAAAAACGACAAACTTACTATTTTTTGCAAAACTTGCAAGCAAATGGGTTGGGTTGACTTAGTTGGTAACTTTGACCAGCTTTGACTAAGTTTGACCAACTTTGACTAAGTTTGACCAACTTTGACCAACTTTGACTAAGTTTGACCAGCTTTGACCAAGTTTTACTAAGTTTGACCAACTTTGACCAACTTTGACTAGGTTTGACCAGCGAGTTGACCAACTTTGACCTTCGGTTTGAGATTTTTACGAACTAAATAATTTGAAAGTAACACACGATATATAACGAAACAAACTTAATAATAATGTCCAAACGAATTATTATTACAAACTTTCACCAACGGGTCATACTTGTTTTTGATAAACATATTTGAACAAATATACTTGGACATACTAGTTGAGTGAACTAGTCTTAGGTAGACATTAACCCTCCACCTACATTATTGACTTAAGTGGACATTAACCCTCCACTTACATAGATGGTCTTTAAGACATCTACTTACATACAACCTTATACGTTTAGGACGTTAGAAGGTTGCACGTTGGATACACACATTGCTTGCTTATTTGATTATTTGCTCGCTAATTGCTTAACCCAGGTGAGTTTCATAGCCCCACTTTTTACTACTTTTTACTTTGGGGTGAGAATACATGCTCTGTTTTATAAACTGTTTTACATATGAACGCAAGTAACGAAAACTCTTATATTGATTGCATGAGTAACTAAACCAAACTACGATGGCCCCTAACAAATATCATAGTACGTTAATACTAAGCGCGAACATTATGGATAGATCTATCGGGACCTGACAATCCGCCATCCGGGTTAGTTGCTCTAACCACTATACGGATGCATAATATTTCGTACAACCGAGTGTACTGGTTACACACTCACTGGGGGTAAACAACTACGGTTAAGCTTCGGACTATGAGCTCATGGCAATAGATACTATGATTTACTTTGGCATTCGTGCTACTTTGATAACTATGAAATCTTGTGGTTCATGCTATGATTTTAACTGCGTAAACCTATGAACTCACCAACTTTATGTTGACCTTTTAGCATGTATTTCTCAGGTTCACAGATGCAGTAGGACTACCCACAGGAAACAAGGCAGTAGGATGCTTTTGGAAAGCATTAGCTCGAGTCGCATCTTTTCACAAACAACAAGAGATTAGATTGCATTACGATATTTTGTATCAACATTTACGTATTAGAAATCTCTACACTTTTAATGCGAACTCCAATGTTTTGATATAACGTTTGTAATCGTTTTATTTAAGAAATGTAACAATTTTCAAACATCTCATATAGAGGTCGTTTGCTTTAATCTTGGTGTTATGATATTTGATTGGTCGGCGCCCCCATGACACCTCCTACTTCCGCTGCCACGTGTTTTGGGGGTGCGACATTCTGCAAACACCAAAAGAAAAGGGCGTCAATCCTCCCAAAAATTCCAACTTCCCCAAAAAGAAACCAATGAAAAACCAACAAAACCCACTCTCACATCACCAACACTTCACCCCAAAAACCCTACATCACTTCCCCTAGAATGATTGTGGTTGGATCAACTTCACGCTCACCAAAAAGAGTAATGATTTGATTCTCGATCAAGCCTATGATGATAAACGATACATGACTGGCATTATGAGTGATTGATAATATTAGAATAGGAAACCCTAAACACTTTGAGTGATTTGAGTGACCACCTAGAGAGGATCGCCTAGTCATGTATCCAAGTTCAAAGATCAAAAGCATGCTCCCAAAGATTACAACCCTACTCTTTCAAAGAACAATTATTTTATTTTTCCAGAACCCCCTTAGTAAAAAGTTCTGCCTTAAAATATTTCATTATCTACTTACTTTTAACCATGCTTGAAATTCGAGTTTGCTTGAGGACAAGCAAAGTTCTAAGTGTGGGATACTTGATATCGCGTAAAAAGTCATGTTTTTACTACCGATATCTCTCTCATTCTGGAATGATTCTTGGCATTTTAAACTCAAAAACTGTACAAATCAATGATATTATGCCAAGATGGTCGAAACAAGGTTACACGATAAAAATCAAGCAAAACGGATGAAAAACGAAGATTCCATGCACATTTGAAGATTCAAGGCATCAAAACAAGATTTCAAGACAAAAGTGCCATCACCAACATCCATCTTATCCAAGATGTTCTTTTTCAAAATACAAACCTTGTTTATATTGATTTCAAAATTACGTTTATATTGATTATACTAGATTTAGTTATTGCCATAATTAGAGAGTAGTATACTTGTTGTATTTGCTTGTAATATAGTTAGTTAATTATGAGATGATTTATAAATAAATATTAAAGATCGGAAGTATTGCTTTGATCGTCTTATTGCATGTTCTTGTTTGATTGTTTCCTTAGGATCATCATAGTAGTAAAATATAAACGGTCTTAATTATCGTAAAGTAACATGATGGCCCCTATTCGACTGTTATTCGATATAGTACTAGAAACACTTCAAGGTCGAGTACAAATGTATGAAAGTCGAGGAACGACCGAAGGTAGTCATATCACGAACTAATATATAAAATCAGAAACCTAGTTTAATTAACCTTTCTAAATAGACTTTTAAACTTCAAATTAATCTATCGCCTTTCCACTAATAAACGTGATTACAACACCTTTTTAACGACATCCAATTAAAAGGTAGTCAGTCATCTGTGTCAATATAATTTGTCAAAGGTATGAAACTATAGAACCGCAAGGCTACATGGGGATTATCGTAGGACAAGACATGGTCAAGGTTTGAAGTAGTGGAACCACTTAAAGTGAGGAACGTTGTGAATAATTAGGGGATTTATTGGGTAGTCTTAAGCAATGGCTGGTTTAAAGTCATAAGTGAACCATTTTAAATATACGAATTTGTTAGGATGACAAGGAATCGTTATATGATTCAGTTATGTCCAGTACCTTAAGATTTCGCTCCCGTTCATATGAAAGTATTATTAAACCATAATTAAGATTTTGCTTATTATTCTAAATACTTTGTAATGTTACCATAACCTAGCTTTCGGTGTGACATGCTAATGGGATTTTAATTAGTAGGGAGTCTAGTGTTTACATATAAGTACTCAAGAATGACAATTAACTAATATCTTTCAAAACATTTTCTCCAAATATCATCCCATAACTTAATTAACGAAGTCGCAGCAAACACTATCTTTATTTATTTGCTTTATCTTTTATTTTTATTTCGCTTTTATTTATTTACGTGCCTAAGTTAGTTAATATAAAAATCAAAAACTCCCCCACTATTTTTTAAACCCTTCACTAGTTTTAAAGACCTCATCTGCCACGCCTTAGTTTCAATTCAGTCGGTTTGAAGAACGACTCTAGGTCATACCTACCACTTGCTCACCCTTAGGATTAGCATTGTTAGGGAAAACTTAGGCCCCGCAATTACAAATTTAAAACACCCACCGATGCCCGCCGTCGGTAGCCGGTGCAACGACAAGGGTTGAAATCCTTACCGACCGCTGGTGGCGCATCACCCAGCAAATATAAATTTAAAACACCAACCGATTTGCGTTGTGATCATTCGCGCTTGCGACGGTCGGAACACCATCAAGTTTTTGGCGCCGCTGCCGGGGAGACTAACTGTCCGATACATAGGCCCAACCAATCCTGTTTTCTAGTATACCCTTAGGATAAAACCTTATATAAATATAAAAAAACAACAAAATATTTTCTTTATTGTCTGTTTTTAGTTAGTGTATGACCTGTTCCCCTAGATCTGCACCGCTTTTTAACTTTCCTGATCGAGAACTTATAATACGCACTATTCGACGAGAAAAGAAGCAATCTGCAATTAGACAAGCAATGGCTGATCGCATCACTCTCGCTGACAACAGTAAGCCCTCTATTGAAGGAAGAGGAGGCCCAGTTCTCTACCCAGTAACCCCAGGACAATCATTCGAGCTTAAGCACCACATCATCCAACTAATCCAAAACCACTGTCAGTTCCATGGATTACCAAGTGGTGATCCAAAATCTCACCTCGACAAGTTCATATCTCTTTCCAACTCCTACAAACAAAATGGAGTTAGCCAAGATACAATCTGCTTGTATCTTTTCCCTTATTCGCTCACACATCATGTGCAAACATGGTTTGAAGGTTTAGAAACCAGCTCTATCCCTTCATGGACGGTAATGGCGACAAAGTTTCTAACCAAGTACTTTCCGCCCTCTAAACAAACCAAACTCCGAAATGACATCATGAACTTCCACCAAGCTTTTGATGAGTCATTATACACCGCATGGGAACGATTTAAAGGAGCACTGAAGAAATGCCCTAATCACCGACTCGACAAATCTGCACAATTGTGTACCTTCTATAATGGTTTAGACCCTAACCACCGAACCACCCTCGACGCTGCCACACAAGGAAGCTTTATGATGAAGACAGACGAAGAAGGATGAGACCTTATAGAAAATATGACTATGCATCACCATGATTGGAACTCTGGAGATCACTCGACATCTTCAGCACCTCTCGCTGCATCAAATCCAATTCCAGTTGAAGCAATCAAGGTATTAACAGACAAGATGGACACACTTGTCAGACAGTTCGGAGAACTTAAGAAACAACAGCACCAAGTACACCAAGTGCAAGCCTGTCAAAACTGCACCAACTCGCAACCACCCGGTTAATATCAAGTTGAATATGAAGAGACATACGACACCGTTTACTATGCTCAATACCCCGCTCGACCACAGAACTCTCCACCCGGTTTCAACCATAACAACAACCAACCTAGAGGACCTCCATTCCCACAAAGAAACAACCAACCTTTCCAACCCCGATACCCACCTAGATACCCACCTTACCCACAACAACAACTTTCCTACAACCAACCCCTCGCACTTCCTGGACCCACTTCCAACACAAACCAAACTACTGAACAACCCAACAAGACAAATGCTCCAGCTTCAAGTTCAGAAGATGCCTTTACCCAGTTCATGCAAGGCCAACATATACTCAACCAAAAGACATCCGCTAGGCAAGACCAAGCCGATCACTTCATGAGAAATCAATTGGCTGTGTTGAAGAACTTGGAATCTCAAATTGGACAATTGGCACAACGTCTTGAGAACAGACCCAGAGGAAGTTTGCCTAGAAACACGGTTCATAACCCATATGTTGAGGAGGTAAAGCAAGTTACCACCACCAAGGAAGCAGCCACTCCACCACGTACTACTATCCCAGTAAAGGAAGAACAAAAGGTCAAGACACCAGTTGTGGGAACCACTCCGACCATGAACAAGGAGGTTAGAATCCCTTTCCCCACTAGACTTAAGGTCCAACCTAAGAAATTATCATCCTTTAAGTTAGATGGAAAATTCCTTGATACCATGTCTAGAGTTCCTGGTCGTAATAAATACATTAGGAAATTGCTATCCACTAAGGATAAACTGCCCAAAGTAAACAACATTCCCCTTAGTTCTGAAACCTCGGCCCTCTTTAAGAATAGCCTTCCCAAAAAATTAGGAGACACCGGTAGATTTACACTCCCTTGTTCTATTTACCAATTCGGAGAAATAAGCACCTTAGCCGACCTAGGAGCTAGCATTAACCTCATGCCCTACTCACTATTTAATAGGCTAGAACTTGAAAACTTGAAACCCACTAAGATGACCGTCCAGCTAGCTGACCAATCCGTTAGATACCTAAAAGGAATAGCTGAGAATGTCCTAGTTCAAGTTGACAAATTCTTCTTTCCTACGGATTTTGTGGTAATGGACATCCACGAGGACATAAACATCCCGATTATCCTTGGAAGACCATTCATGAACACAGCCCGAGCAGTGATCGATGTGTACAACCACACGATTATCCTATGCTCACACGGTGAAAGAATCACTTACAAGATCGACCAACCAGAATGCACCCCGGAACAAGAAGAATGTTGTGCTATATCAACAGGAAGAATTACCTATAATAATGAATCAGAGCCCGAAGAAGAACAACCTTTCACCCGATCATCAGTTTTTATCTCTGACTCTGAGTATGAACCAGAAGAGGAAGAAGAATTTCAAGAAGCAGAGGAAGAAGTTGAATATGAAGATGAAGAACCTGAGGAAGAACGAGAAGAAAAGACTGAGGAAGAGAAAGAAATGAACGAAGAAATGGAGAACGATGAAGATCATGTTGAATCGCCATAAATGGCTGAAGTCAAGAGGATACAAAACTGCGAAGATTACTCTTCATCAGAAGAATCCGTTGGTTATGAAACCCTCCGTCAAGAACTAAAGTTCACTCATATCAGAAGAATGGGAAACATTCTTGACTCTTATCTTGACCCATCGAAACCTTTCACCCGAACCTGACTCCGAGATATAGATACGTTTGAAGAAGAACTCTGATCATCAAAGCACCCAGACTTATATACTACACTCTATCAAAAAATTGTTGCATATAATGCAAGGAAAAAGTGTGGCTTTTATGAAGGAAACCTTCAAGACACAACCACGGAAGTTAGGACCATCGAATTCGACAGTTCCCAACCTTTCAATAACGCCCCCTCAGATGAAGAATTCCACCAATTCCCAGACTCACATGACAAGGATTCTGAATATAATAACGAATGTGACGATGGATATGTCAACATTTCTTGCGATGAACGCTCTATTCCCCCTGCTCCAGCAAATTCTCCCATCACCACAACCGAGATATTGGAAATCCCTCTCTTAGACACCCCCCAAGAGATGATTGACTTGATTGATGAAAATAATGATTCGCTCAAAGGCACCTGATAAGGGAGATCGAACGAGAATACAATTCATACCTCGCCAATCATGGTGAACCAGAACCCCGCGCTCTTCGAAGATATATTCAAGAATTATCCGATTCTCTTCAAGCACAAATCACCAGAGAAGCTCAACAGCCAGAATGACCCCACTACCCGATGGGAGAAGTCGAGTTCTACAGCAACCAAAGGTAAAAATACCAATAAGTGTATTGTGCCTTGGCTGGATCAGCTTTTCCCAAATCATTGAGTCAGAAGGCTATACTTGCATCAATGAGAACCAATCTTGAAAGAGCTACTGGAAACCATCGGAATTACGCCGACATCAGAATGGTGGGAGATCTTCGAATCCTTCTAGATCTCATTGAAACTGGAGAACATCTCACAGCCTCGGAAAACTACATGATCGTCATTCACTCCACCATTGGTAATCATGTTGAACTAATAATTGATGAGCTGAATGAGTCGGCATATGAAGAAGAAACTTGTGAGGTACCAAGATTCATTCCACACATGTCGCAAATCAACCTAGCAACCTATGTGACGACTCAACTGCGTGGAATGTACCAAGAAGAAGACGTAGAACTTGACGTTTACAGAAATGGATATCGCAAAATATTCAGCAAGTTAATCTACATCTTCACAGACTCGGATTTTCCCTTCAATCGTGAACAACACCAAATCATCAGACAAGTATGCCAAGCAACAAGATCCTTTGGAGGAGATCCTTTGGCTAGTGACTTTGAAGAAGTAAGAACTGAGTTTATGGCTTTAATCACCTTAATAGGTCGAAACCAACCCTAGCGTGAGATTGTCCGAACGTACACCTGCACCAAAATTGACCCTAACGGAACAGTTACACGGTCGGTTAGATACATCAGTTACGAGATGGCAATCCTCGACAGATTAGCCACTGACCACTTCAAAAGCTTTAGAATGGAATCCACCAACCCACCAACTCTTATTGCCGACATGACAGAGCAATTCCTCCAATACTTTCCTCCAAGATACGCCCTACCTAGAATCCGCAGTGACCACTCCAGCACTAGGGACGCATCCATCATTGATAAACGCCAAAATGTACTATATTTTAGTACTAATTTACCCTGTTTTTGATAGATTTCTAATGCATTTTATGTGAATAAGATACTCATTTCGTTCATATTTGCATTTAGGAGTTAAATCGGAGCTTGGATAAAAAAAGAAACGGAAAATGAGCTTTTTACGAAGAAAAGTTTCTAAAAGAATAAAGCATTGGACAAGAGAAGATTGGATCGGAGTAAAAGATGATCAAAATGAAGAAAAAGTGAAAGAAGTCTGAAAAACCATCCATGCGCCGTATGGATTTTCCATACGCCGTATGGATGAGATGATGGAGGCCGAGTGTAACGCGGAGCTTAGCCGTGTTTCTTTTCAATCCATACGCCGTATGGATTGATTTTCCAGATTAGGTTAAAAAACCTAATCTGCCTCATTTTCTCAGAACTTCACCACCAAAACCCTAATATGAACAGCAACGACCAGAGGGATTTTCTCCCATTTTGGGAGAATTTTTATGGCGATTCGGAGGCGTAAAAGGCTACGATCGATTCCTATCGATTCTACTTCATTCGGTTTATGATTCGGTTTGCGTATCTTTTTCCGATTTCAATTCGAACATTTCTATGTGTTTTGTTTGAGATTTTGAAACTGATTTTTGTATAATTGAATCATGAATTAGATTATGTATATTGTTTAGTTTAATAATATTTGATTGTGAATGTTTGAAGGTTATAATTGTGTTTTGAATTAATTGTTTGATTGAAGATTGTTACGTTATTTTTGAATCCTTGTTTATTGGTGATTATTAGTTGCTATTACTTAACGTGGTTAATAGTGTCATTGAGATTGAGTTCCTTTGATGTTATTGATTATTGATGATTATGAATCTAGGTTTATGATCATTGCTAAATAGATTGAGTTGATAGGTTAAGATAATAGTAACTAATCAATATAAATTGAGCTAATAAGTAATTATTAGAAGGTATTGTTGAGTCATACCACGAGAATTAATCGTAACAAGTCGTGAATACTTAATGCACAATCTAGGGAAAAACACACAATAGAGCACCATCCTTGTGACATCGGATCGATGTTAAATGTGGAACCCTAGATTTTAGATATTAGTTAGACTCGGAACGTTGGCTAATATACTTTTAACTTGAATTCTTTGATTAGTATTTAAGTTAATATGAAAGAAATCACAATTAGACAATGAAAACAAATGAACCGGATAATATGAATCTATGTGTGAAGACTCTAATCAATTACATGTCTATCTCCGATTGTTTATCTATTTCTCTTATCTTGTTTTATGTTGTTTGGTTTAGTTATTTAGTTCATATTGAACGTTCGTACGGAACTAAAACGTACCCCCTATTCGACCTGGACTTACCACAGCTATACTATTCCGATCGGGTATTCTTGCTTGGTTGTGTGATAGTATTAATAAGGTATTTTTAGTTATAAATAATAAAACATGACGCTTTCACACGCATCAAGTTTTTGGCGCTGCTGCCGGGGAACACTTAACTGGTTGGACTATTGTTCTGCCGGAGAACGGTTGTTTATTCGATTAAGTTGGAAAAAAAAAGTTTTTCGTTAATCACGCACAATTTTATAGGCTCGATTTGCTAAACAAATATTTTTGTCTTGTCTAGAAGTTGTGATGATTTATGATGTAATTTTGCTCTATATAATTGTTTATTTGTTAATTCTATGTATATGCATGTAGTATAGTTTAATTTTTAATGAAGCAAGGTTTTTGAATTTTGTTTGCACCAGCCGACGGTTGAAAGGCTGTTTTGCAAGATAAAAATTTTCTGCTCTGTTTGTATATATTTTATGTACTAGTTATTATTGTTTATTTCATGTACCTTATTTTATGTAGGTTATTGTTTGTTAAATTGTTAGTTTTAATTTTTTATTAGTTATTTTATATTTTGTTTTCTTGTTCTACTTTTTGTTTTCTAATTAGTTTTGCAGTTTCGAACTTTGTGGGTGTGTTCCCTGGAAACCCTCACGAGGCTATAACTCGTCCACTCGGGATACCGAGGGGTTTAAAGGCTTGTTGCATACGCTAAATGCAACCGTGATGCCTACGGAAGTGTCCTGTTATATATTTTCAGAATCAGATCAAGATAACATTTTTCTTCAAGATCAGGGGAGTAGTCTGTTTACTTCTTTTCTATTCCCTATTTTACGATTCCTAGTTTTGCAATGAGGATATTGCTTTTCTTTAAGTGGGGGATGGGGGAAAAGAAGTTTGATTGTCCTGAGTTATAAATCGATAAATATTGGTAGACTAAAGGTGTAAGGCATTCTATGTTAGTCATTTTTCAACCCAAATTTTTCTTTTAAAAATGTATTCTCTTTAAGTTTAGAAAATCTTGTAACAAATCTGGGAAATTCAAAGGATAATTTGAACTTAAATTTTAAAATATTAGATAGTTGATCATGTGATGTACGATAGGCAATCTATGTATAAGTTGTTGAGCTATTAAATAAAATTAATGTAAGAAGTATGCGATATTCTGAGAGGAACTTTAGCAATTTATGACTTTAGTCTTAATTCTTATATATGATAGTGTGCGATATGCCATAATTTTAGAATTCAATTAATATCATTTGGGAATATACTGGGTGTTGTTTCCTCTGTTGTACGTAAGTACACACCTGGTCTCCGTCAGTATATTTAATGAAAAAGAGCAAAAGGAGTTTAAACGAACTCAAGATTTTAAAATGTGAACAAATTATGTTGCTTTGTTTTACTGAGGTATAGACCTGCCACCAATGGTTTGACTAAAAAGTTATTATGCTAAACAGAAGTCAAGTTATGTCGCTCTGTTGTGTTAAGGCACATACCTGTCACCAATGTCTTGACTTGAAAAATGATTATTTTAATTGGATATCCATAATATGTGTTATATTAGCACGTTATATGTATGAGGGTATTTTGCTATTGGGAATCAAGGGTAAAGCTGCTAGAATAATAATAAGTCAAGCTCAATTTCTGAAATATAGATTGTTTAGGTGGACAACAATATCGATAATCCTTCTGAGTTATCTTTTATACCTAATAATAATGCATAAAAACTTGGGTTTCCTAGAAGAGTTTCTTGGTTGATAAATTTTAAAGTTGAATTATTTTTAAGTTAAAAATTTGGTTTGCGAAATATTAGCTTGTTTGTAAGTCCTAACCCGCTCTTGTTTGCCTACTTAAATTTGTCGTTTTTAAGTTTTAAATCGATAGTCTACTTGAGGACAAGTAGAATTCAAGTGGGGGATATTTGATAAACGCCAAAATGTACTATATTTCAGTACTAATTTACCCTGTGTTTGATAGATTTCTAATGCATTTTATGTGAATAAGATACTCATTTTGTTCATATTTGCATTTAGGAGTTAAATCGGAGCTTGGATAAAAAAGAAACGGAAAACGAGCTTTTTACGAAGAAAAGTTGCTAAAAGAATAAAGCATTGGACAAGAGAAGATTGGATCGGAGTAAAAGATGATCAAAATGAAGAAAAAGTGAGAGAAGTCTGAAAAACCATCCATGCGCCGTATGGATTTTCCATACGTCGTATGGATGAGGTGGTGGAGGCCCAATGTAATGCGGAGCTGGGCCGGGCTTCTTTTCAATCCATACGCCGTATGGAAATTCCATACTCCATATGGATTAATTTTCCAGATTAGGTTAAAAAACCTAATTTGCCTCATTTTCTCAGAACTTCTCCACCAAAACCCTAATACGAACAGCAACGACCAGAGGGAGTTTTCTCCCATTTTGGGAGAATTTTGATGGCGATTCGGAGGCGTAAAAGGCTAGGATCGATTCCTATCGATTCTACTTCATTCGGTTTATGATTCGGTTTGTGTATCTTTTTTCTATTTTAATTCGAACATTGTCTATGTTTTTTGTTTGAGATTTTGAAACTGATTTTTATATAATTGAATCATGAATTAGATTTTGTATATTGTTTAGTTTAATAATCTTTGATTATGAATATTTGAAGGTTATAATTGTGTTTTGAATGAATTGTTTGATTGAAGATTGTTACGTTATTTGTGAATCCTTGTTTATTGGTGATTATTAGTTGCTATTACTTAACGTGGTTAATAGTGTCATTGAGATTGAGTTCCTTTGATGTTATTGATTATTGATGATTATGAATCTAGGTTTATGATCATTGCTAAATAGATTGAGTTTGATAGGTTAAGATAATAGTAACTAATCAATCTAAAATGAATGAGCTAATAAGTAATTATTAGAAGGTATTGTTGAGTCATACTACGAGAATTAATCGTAACAAGTCGTGAATACTTAATGCACAATCTAGGGAAAAGCACACAATAGAGCACCATCCTTGTGACATCGGATCGATGTTTAATGTGGAACCCTAGATTGTAACTATTAGTGAGACCCGGAACGTTGGCTAATATACATTTAACTTGAATTCTTTGATTAGTATTTAAGTTAATATGAAAGAAATCACAAGTAGACAATGAAAACACATGAACCGGATAATATGAATCTAAGTGTGAAGACTCTAATCAATTACATGTCTATCTCCGATTGTTTATCTATTTCTCTTATCTTGTTTTATGTTGTTTGGTTTAGTTATTTAGTTCATATTGAATGTTCGTACGGAACTAAAACGTACCCCCTATTTTACTGCTTTATTAATAATTCTAAATTAATAGAATAACATTGTTCCTGTTTTCCTGTGTTCGACCTCGACTTACCATAGCTATACTATTCCGATCGGGTATTCTTGCTTGGTTGTGTGATAGTATTAATATGGTATTTTCAGTTATAAATAATAAAACATGACGCTTTCACACGCATCAAGTTTTTGGCACCGCTGCCGGGGAACACTTAACCCGTTGGACTATTGTTCTGCCGGAGAACGGTTGTTATTCGATTAAGTTGAAAAAAAAAAGTTTTTCGTTAATCACGCACAATTTTATGAGCTCGATTTGCTAAACAAATATTTTTGTCTTGTCTAGAAGTTGTGATGATTAATGATGTAATTTTGCTGTATATAATTGTTTATTTGTTAATTCTATGTATATGCATGTAGTATAGTTTAATTTTTAATGGAGCAAGGTTTTTGAATTTTGTTTGCACCAGTCGACGGTTGAAAGGCTGTTTTGCAAGAAAAAAATTTTCTGCTCTGTTTGTCATATATTTTATGTACTAGTTATTATTATTTATTTCATGTACCTTATTTTATGTAGGTTATTGTTTGTTAAATTGTTAGTTTTAATTTTTAATTAGCTATTTTATATTTTGTTTTCTTGTTCTACTTTTTGTTTTCTAGTTAGTTTTGCAGTTTCGAACTTTGTGGGTGTGTTCCCTGGAAACCCTCACGAGACTATAACTCGTCCACTTGGGATACCGAGGGGTTTAAAGGCTTGTTGCATACGCTAAATTCAACCGTGATGCCTACGGAAGTGTGCTATTATATATTTTCAGAATCAGATCAAGAAAACATTTTTCTTTAAGATCAGGGGAGTAGTCTGTTTACTTCTTTTCTATTCCCTATTTTACGATTCCTTGTTTTGCAATGAGGACATTGCTTTATTTTAGGTGGGGGATGGGGGAAAAGAAGTTTGATTGTCCTGAGTTATAAATCGACAAATATTGGTAGACTAAAGGTGTAAGGCATTCTATGTTAGTCATTTTTCAACCCAAATTTTTCTTTTAAAAATGTATTCTCTTTAAGTTTAGAAAATCTTGTAACAAATCTGGGAAATTCAAAGGATAATTTGAACTTAAATTTTAAAATATTAGATAGTTGATCATGTGATGTATCGACAGGCAATCTATGTTGTTGAGCTATTAAATAAAATTAATGGAAGAAGTATGCGATATTCTGATAGGAACTTTAGCAACTTATGACTTTAGTCTTAATTATTATATATGATAGTGTGCGATATGCCATAATTTTAGAATTCCATTAATATCATTTGGGGAAATACTGTGTGTTGTTTCCTCTGTTGTACGTAAGTACAGACCTGGTCTCCGTCAGTATATTTAATGAAAAAGAGCAAAGGGAGTTTAAACGAACTCAAGATTTTAAAATGTAGTCAAATTATGTTGCTTTGTTGTACTGAGGTACAGACCTGCCACCAATGGTTTGACTAAAAAGTTATTATGCTAAACAGAAGTCAAGTTATGTCGCTGTGTTGTGTTAAGGCACATACCTGTCACCAATGTCTTGACTTGAAAAATGATTATTTTAATTGGATATCCATAATATGTGTTATATTAGCACGTTATATGTATGAGGGTATTTTGCTATTGGGAATCAAGGGTAAAGCTGCTAGAATAATAATAAGTCAAGCTCAATTTCTGAAATATAGATTGTTTAGGTGGACAACAATATCGATAATCCTTGTGAGTTATCTTTTATACCTAATAATAATGCATAAAAACTTGGGTTTCCTAGAAGAGTTTCTTGGTTGATAAATTTTAAAGTTGAATTATTTTTAAGTTAAAAATTTGGTTTGCGAAATGTTAGCTTGTTTGTAAGTCCTAACCCGCCCTTGTTTGCCTACTAAATTTTGTCGTTTATAAGTTTTAAATCGATAGTCTACTTGAGGACAAGTAGAATTCAAGTGGGGGATATTTGATAAACGCCAAAATGTACTATATTTCAGTACTAATTTACCCTGTGTTTGATAGATTTCTAATGCATTTTATGTGAATAAGATACTCATTTTGTTCATATTTGGATAAAAAAGAAACGGAAAATGAGCTTTTTACGAAGAAAAGTTGCTAAAAGAATAAAGCATTGGACAAGAGAAGATTGGATCGGAGTAAAATATGATCAAAATGAAGAAAAAGTGAAAGAAGTCTGAAAAACCATCCATGCGCCGTATGGATTTTCAATACGCCGTATGGATGAGGTGGTGGAGGCCCAGTGTAACGCAGAGTTGGGCCGGGCTTCTTTTCAATCCATACGCCGTATGGAAATTCCATACACTATATGGATTGATTTTCCAGATTAGGTTAAAAAACCTAATTTGCCTCATTTTCTCAGAACTTCACCACCAAAACCCTAATACGAACAGCAACGACCAGAGGGAGTTTTCTCCCATTTTGGGAGAATTTTGATGGCGATTCGGAGTCGTAAAAGGCTAGGATCGATTCCTATCGATTCTACTTCATTCGGTTTATGATTCGGTTTGTGTATCTTTTTCCGATTTCAATTCGAACATTGTCTATGTGTTTTGTTTGAGATTTTGAAACTGATTTTTGTATAATTGAATCATGAATTAGATTATGTATATTGTTTAGTTTAATAATCTTTGATTATGAATGTTTGAAGGTTATAATTGTGTTTTGAATGAATTGTTTGATTGAAGATTGTTACGTTATTTGTGAATCCTTGTTTATTGGTGATTATTAGTTGCTATTACTTAACGTGGTTAATAGTGTCATTGAGATTGAGTTCCTTTGATGTTATTGATTATTGATGATTATGAATCTAGGTTTATGATCATTGCTAAATAGATTGAGTTTGATAGGTTAAGATAATAGTAACTAATCAATCTAAAATGAATGAGCTAATAAGTAATTATTAGAAGGTATTGTTGAGTCATATCACGAGAATTAATCGTAACAAGTCGTGAATACTTAATGCACAATCTAGGGAAAAGAACACAATAGAACACCATCCTTGTGACATCGGATCGATGTTTAATGTGGAACCCTAGATTGTAGATATTAGTTAGACCTGGAACGTTGGCTAATATACATTTAACTTAGATTCTTTGATTAGTATTTAAGCTAATATGAAAGAAATCACAATTAGACAATCAAAACACATGAACCGGATAATATGAATTAAAGTGTGAAGACTCTAATCAATTACATGTCTATCTCCGATTGTTTATCTATTTCTCTTATCTTGTTTTATGTTGTTTGGTTTAGTTATTTAGTTCATATTGAACGTTCGTACTGAACTAAAACGTACCCCCTATTTTACTGCTTCATTAATAATTCTAATTTAATAGAATAACATCGTTCCTGTATTCTTGTGTTCGACCTGGACTTACCATAACTATACTATTCCGATCGGGTAATCGTACGGAGCTAATAAGTAATTATTAGAAGGTATTGTTGGTTCATAATACATAAATGAGGATTGAAATTTAAATAAGTGATATATGATACTTGTAATTGTTGTTTAAGGTATTAAGTTAGTTAGAAACTGAATTTGAAGCTGATTTTAGTGTAAAAGTTGAGTTATAATTCGTGCAGTAGCAGTTTTACTCGAAGTGCTGGTTGCTGTAATAACCCAGATCACGACGTGACCAAATATCATCGCGACGCGATCTTAGTTGATCGCGACGCGATTGTAGTCTGTACAGATCAATTTCTATTTTCTGTATAATTATTATATGTTGTGATATGCTATGAAACTTAAGATTACTATAGCAGTAATGACTTGTAAAGTTAGTGATTTAAAACCCATATGAACATATTTGTAATTTAGATTGTTGCTTATTAAAGTGATTGCTAAACATCTAGTATTGGTTAAACATACAATGTGACTTATTGATATTACATTTGAATATGTTACAGATTTCAAATTAGTTATATGATTATAATATTTATTGTGGGATGAGTTACTGACTTGTAATTATTTGTATTCCCAGATAATCAGAAGGATACTCAGTAATATAAGACCACTGAGTTGAAGGACTGGGAACTTTGGTGAGTGGTAACTGTATTCTTCGATTCAACCCAGTTGTAACAAGTTTGGTTACTACGGGTGAATATATATTGTTATTGGTATTGACTGTTTAGTCATTTGAGTTAATGTTGTTGTTGATTTGTTGTTTATATTTTGTAATGGCATGATTATTGTACAATATGTGATTCTTAGCCGGGGGGCACATGTGTTATAATGAGAGGTGATATCGCATAAAAAGTCATGTTTTTACTAACGATATCTTTCTCATTCCAGAGTAATACTTAGCATTTGGACTCAAATAATGCACAAATCAATGAAAATCTGCCAAGAAGGTCAAAATGAAGTTGCACGACAAAAATCAAGCAAAACGAGCGAAAAACAAAAATATCACACACGTTTGAAGATTCAAGGCATCCGAAACAAGATTTAGAGATAAAGTACCCATCACCAAGATCCATCTTATCCAAGATATTCATTTTCAAAATACGAATCCAACAGAAGAAGAATAAGCAAAAACAGATGAAGAATGAAGATTCTACGTATACCGGAAGATTCAAATGATTCGTACGAGACATCCAAAGATAAGAGACACTTTTCAGGGATTTATTTTCATCAAAGTCTCCGTTTTTGAAAAACGAATCCAACGCAAAAAGATCAACAAAAACGGATGCATAACGAAGAAGATACGCGCGAATCAAGAAACCAGCAAAAGGCGGGAACCGGGGCGGCAGGATGGCAGCCTCCGCCGGCCACCATGAAGCCGCCGCCGGCCACCATGGTGGCGGCGCCGGCCACCAAGACCCCGTCCCCCGGCCGCTTTTTCGTCCTTCCTCGTACTCGCCTGGTACACGTGCGAGACCTTTCCGCAACATTAGGGTACATTTGCTAGACCTTTTTACGCTTTAGGGTACTTGTGCTAGTCACTTTACCACCTTTTGCTAACATGTGCCCCTAGTTGCTAAAGTGCACCGAATTTCATCTATAAATAGGAGCCCCATGATTCATTTCAAGACACACCCAACACCATTCCTATTACACCATTCTTAGAACAATACTTCTACTTAGTTATTAGTTCTACTTTCTCTCTCTATTTTCTTACTCTAAATTAGTTTTAGGCTAGTATAGGAGCATGTTTAGAATAGAAGGAAAGTGCGAAACGCATTGTAATCTTCGGAGTACGCTCAGAATTGTGTCAATTAATTCAAGTCTATTTTCTCTCGCATTTAATCCTGGTTCTTTCAATTCTTATCTATCTTAATTAAACGTTTATATTGATTATGCTAGATTTAGTTATTGCCATGATTAGAGAGTAGTATACTTGTTGTGTTTGCTTGCGATATAGTTAGTAAATTATGGCATGATTTATAATCAAATATTAAAGATTGGTAGTATTGGAGTGATCGTATTATTGCATGTTTTTGTTTGATTGTTGCCTTAGGATCATCATAGTGGTAAAATATAAACGGACTTAATTATCGTAAAGTAATATGACGACCCCTATTCGACTGTTACTCAATATAGTACTGGAAATACTTCAAGGTCGAGTACAAATGTATTGAAGTCGCGGAACGACCAAAGGTAGTCATATTACGAAATGGTACAACATTACGAAGTAATATGATGACCCCTATTCGACCGTTATTCGATATAGTACTGGAAACACTTCAAGGTGGAGTACAAATGTATAGAAGTCGAGTAACGACCGAAGGTAGTTATATTATGAATTAATATTATAAAATAAGAAACCTAGTTTAATTAACCTCTCTAAATAGACTTTTAAACTTCTGATTAATCTATCGTCTTTACACCAATAAACGTGACTACAACACCTTTTTAACGACGCCCAATTAAAAGGTAGTCAGTCATCTGTGTGAATATAATTTGTCAAAGGTATGAAACTATGGAACCGCAAGGCTAGATGGGGGATTATCGTAGGACAAGACATGGCCAAGGTTTAAAGCGATGGAACCACTTTAAGTGAGGAACGCTATGAATAATTAGGAGATTTATTGGGTAGTCTTAAGCAAGAGCTGGTTTAAAGTCATAAATGAACTTTTAAAATATACGAATCTATTAGGATGACGAGGAATCGTTATATGATTCAGTTTTGTCTAGTACCTTTAGATTTTGTTCCCATTCATATGAAAGTATTATTAAACCATGATTAAGATTTTTCTTATTATTCTATATACTTTGTGATGTTACCATAACCTAGCTCCCGGTGTGACATACTAATGGAATTTTAATTAGTAAGGAATCTAGTGTTTACATCATAAGTATCCAAGAGTAAAAATTAACAAATATCTTTTAAGACATTTTCTCCAAATATCATCCCATAACTTAATTAACGAAGTCGCAGCAAACACTATCTTTATTTATTTGCTTTATCTTTTATTTTTATTTCGCTTTTATTTATTTACGTGCCTAAGTTAGTTAATATAAAAATCAAAAACTCCCCCACTATTTTTTAAACCCTTCACTAGTTTTAAAGACCTCATCTGCCACGCCTTAGTTTCAATTCAGTCGGTTTGAAGAACGACTCTAGATCATACCTACCACTTGCTCCCCTTACGATTAGCATTGTTAGGGAAAACATAGGCCCCACAATTACAAATATAAAACACCCACTGATCGCCGTCGCCGGTAGCCGGTGCAACGACAAGGGTAAAATCCTTACCGACCACTGGTGACGCATCAAGAGGTCAACACTTGTCACACCCCGCTAAAGCGGAAACATAAGATGTAACAGTACCGGGTAACGCATAAGATATAGTAGCAACACTATACATAATTTAGAGAAAATATTACACATTACTACATGTTCAAACCACAATTCCAAAAGAAATTACAATAAGCTCTTAAGGTTTCCAAAAGAGAGTCATAGTTTTACATTAAAGCAAACGCGTGTGGACATGCATCCATGCTAATGTACTCCTAGAATGCACCTTACCGTCGTTCTCCTGAAAAGCATGATAAAACAAAAGGGTCAACTATGGTCATAGTTGGTGAGTACACAGGTTTAGTGTTACAAACAAATGAATTAAAACTTTTGTTCATAAATGACATGAATAAAGATGATTGGTTGTAATAGTTGCGAATATGAAAGGTAGTATACAAGAGTGTTAATGCAATTGATGCCACTACTAAACCGATTCGACCGACACATGTCCCAAGCTCCATGTTCTATCGCTAACATGAGTAAGGTGATACTATGCACTCACGTTACAGTGTGAGTGAGAGGTGGTCTCCCCCTAAATAGCGCTATCCATAAATATCAACAGCTCATCTGGCTCTCGGACGAGTTAATAAGTAGTGTAAACTGTACTTCCGGGGACTTTAGCACGATAGTACTCAAGCATAACAATAGTATACACCAATTTGAATAATAGTATAGCAAAAGTTCAACAAGTTCATAAAGAGTACAACCAATTTAGTTAAAGTTCGAGATCATGATTTTTACCCCAAAATAATAAACGAGTAAAAAGGGGATGTGAATACTCACTATTGAACGTAAGCGTAAACGGATGGATGTAACACGTGTGCTTGTCGAATACAACTCTTATCCAAGTCCTATGAACACGAGATTTCTAGTTAGATTCTCGGTAATTTAGTTTGTTGAGATTGCTTAGTTAATTATTTAGATAACCAAGTGCCAATAAAGTTAGTTTTTGCCATGTAGTTTGTTAACGTCAAATATCCACGTTTGATTAATAATTGAATACACACGTCATATAATGTCTCACGATTGTTAGTATCCAAATTTTATAGTGTTTTGAGTGTTGGAACTTTGGTTCTTCACAATTTATGATTAACAATACACAATCCGATAATTACATCATAAGACACCCAAACCCTTTTTGTTATCGTTCTTACCAAAAATAGTAAGTTTAACATTTTTATCACAACCGAGCCCCGTTTTAGTTGACTTGGTCAAACCTACTTGGTTTGACCCAAAACTTTTACCAAACCCTTAAATATGTTCATGGGCCTTAAAAAGTTGATTTTTCCACTTTTAGCAAGTTTACAAATGTTGGTTTAATCCTACATTCAAAATCAGTCCACTATCTCATTTTCAAGAAAATGCACCTGTTGTCGAATTTTTATAAAAATATTAAATTCCTAATTTTTTCCCAAGAAAAATAAAAGTTATTCTCCCATAAGTTAAATACTTCCAGTAATTTTTCCATGAATTTTAGAGTAATTTAAATATTTTTAAAAATTACATGTGTTCTCTAAGGTCCAACAGTTGACCAATCTAGACACATGCATGAAGATTGAGCTTTTGGGCAAAGTTAATAAGGTTTAAGGAAAAATTCATCAGTACAACAATTATAGCCAACAAAAATTTTAAACGTTTAGCATTAGTTTCAAGTCGTTTGGAGGTGTGAAGCTCCAGTTATGATTAAAATACTAAGAGCAAAGTTTTTGACTTTTTCTAACAGTTTGTACACTTTTCTCACAAAAATTATTATAAATATCAAATGAACTCAGAAAAATATGAAGCTTATGGAGTTTGAAATCTAACATCTTGAATTTTATTTTAGACTATAAAAACATCAATTTTCATTAAGAAATGAGTGAGAAACACTCATGTGAATTTCGTATAAGAATCTGGACAGAACTGAAACTTTGCCTTTTTGAGATTTTCAAGTTATGAAATGTAGTTTTTAAGCCAAGTTCTTGACACATATTGTTGAGTGAACCTTTGTACATGTAAATAAGAGTATTATAAGTGAATTATTATCCTTATAATGGTGTTTATGAAGTAAGATTGACAGATTTGAAGTGAGAGATGCTGAAGCCTTGAATTCTTGAAAAATCTTGCTAATAGGTGTAGTATTTGGGTGGTGGTTGTAGGTGGCTATATGGTGGATTGTGGTGGTGATTAGAGGTGTAAGAGGGATGGAGAAATCTCAACAAAAATTAAAGAGAGGAGGTAGTGTGGAGTGGAAATGATGGAAGAGGAAATGATGGTCATATCTTTGCATGAAGTAGGATTGGAGGAGAAAGGAGGTAGTTGGATAGGTATTTGTTTTTGGTATTTTCTAAATTAACTACAGTACAAAAAAGTAAATACTAAACTATGGATAGGGTAAGCAGATAGATAGATATTGTGATTGCTGAAGTTTCAATATTCAGGTTTCAGGATGATGTTCATTATAAAAGATGATTGGAGACTTTCCTTTAATAAAATTAACAAAGGTTTGGTGTCAACACTAGTATCCTACGATTTAAGTGGAAAACCTAAGTTGCATGTCACTGAATAATAGGTTATCATGAGTCTGATCAGATCAGGTTGCTCAGTCCCTCAACACTGTCCGATAAGGACTAGTGACCCGTCTTGGAGTTAACTCCTGGGTGCATGAATAAGGCAACAGACCGATATTTAATTTCTAACCTTTCTTAATACCTAATTCTAATTGATTTTATTAAGGGTCATACTATTTCTTGCTAATGTATGTTAAACTATCAGTTATGTTGGATCAAGGGGTTTAAGCATCCTACACTACAGCTGAATGTTTGCTTTCTTTTTAGGATCCCTTAGATTTAATCGAGGAGCAGAAATACTTCTGTCAAGGTGTAGACCCTCCTTTGCGATCAAACGTTCATCCCTAGGTTCGTTTCACGGTGTATACTATGTTTTTCAGCAGTTCCACAACTTTTATATATACCTAGACCATGTTCAGGAAGGATGAATTCCAGGTATCCACGGTGTCATATGCTTACGACCGGTCCATAGCTTCCATGCATTTGTACTCCACCAGCGGTGTTTCCAGCGCTATACTAAGTACTGGGCCGTTTTACAGCATGTCCACAGCTTCATACAAAAACACAGATAACTATATACCGATATTAGGGTTAGCTAAGTCCTAATACTAAAGTAATAGCCACGTGAAAGCTTGGAAATGGTGGATTGGGTGGTTTAGATCTACCGCTTGAAAAGTTTAACCCGATACATAGCATAACAATTTCCAATCACATATTTAATTAAAGATTAATTTAACATCATCCATACTCCTAAATATCTACATTTCAACAATCACAATATTACAATACTCAATAAACATGGCAATAAGTAAAGCACATACCATAATATTACGCATGGATAAATCAGACATAATAATAGTATGAGGGAATAGATATCACCGGATAATAGAGCAGCGTAACAAGAGAATAGAACTTGCAATCCTTGAATAAAAGCTTGAACACCAATACTCCTTGATTACAAAAACTAATCTCTACTCTAATCTACTAGCTACCCACTAATTACTCTCTAACTTCTCTAGAGAGAGAAGTTAGAGAGAGAAACTAACTAAGAAAGAAAATTACAAGTGTGCGTGAAAGTGAATTGTTTAGTGAGTTGATTGATGGATTGGTTGATTAGAAATGAGGAGGTTTAAGCCCCTATTTATAGGCTTCAAAGATACGATTTTACACTTAACACCCTCGCTCCAATTTAACACTGAAATACACCCCCGAGCTATGAAATTCGACACCAGCAGGGGCGTATTCGACACCAAATAGGGCGTATTCGGTAGCAAATAGGGCCTATCCGGTAGCAAATAGAGCGTACTCGGTAGCAAATTGGGTGTATCTGTAACATCCTCTCGTCGGGTCTGGTAATTTTCTAATTTTAAATTAATTAATTTATTGTTTCAGAAATTATTTAATATTATTGTTTAATTGTGAAACTTATATACATAAGTCCCAGAAATTATTGTGAATAGTAAATTGTTACTTGTTTTAAATTACTATAGTTGACAGTATCATAAAATAATATTTCTCGCGAAAGAATTCTAGGTTCTAGACAATAGATTTACAACGGGCATAAAATACCCAAATAGTTTAAGTTTATTTATGGAGGAGTCGACCTCCTTTTCTTCTTCTTTCCCAAAACCCGTTATTTTCTTCTAAAACCTAAACCTAAGAACTCAGTCACCCAAATTGAAATCATCAATTGAGAAACTGTGATTATTGCTAGCTCATTATCATTATCATCATCCTTGCTATCATCTTTGATATCAAAGTGTAAGTATTCCTATTTGAATGGGGTTGGTTTGGATTGAAGGAAATTATATAATCTTGTGTGAATTTGGCAAATTGATTGAATACTTGACAATATATGATAATTAGTAATGCTATATGATGACTATGAATCTGAATTCATACTTTGATTTGTGAATTTCAGTTCCTAAATGATGATCTTGAATTCAAGTAAATTAACCAAGTGGGTTTTATAATTGGGACATGAAATAGGATGATATCAAGATTTCTCAATGTTATTGAAATAGTCTACTTGCTATATGGTATCCCTTTCGATGTTAGAAACCTGTTTTAAGTGATTGGTAACTGAATTGAGTAAAATTTGTGAGTTTAGCTCGAGCTGCAAATTGATGAATAGGCCAAGGTTTTAGGGTCTGGACTGGCTAGCCGATCGGCTGAGATTAACGAGCCGATCGGGTAAGTTAAGTGAACCGAACGGGCTAAAGTTAGCCTAACGGGTATTTTAGTTGAAATTTGTTACAGAACTTGAGCTTGAACTGAAAACACTGAATTTAGAACGTTAGCCGATCGGCTATACAAGTTGAGCCGATCGGGTATAGGTGTTTGAGCCGAACGGCTAAGATAGATCAAAATGATCACAAAACTTGACCTAAGGAAAAATGTAAAGGGTGTAACGGTGTAGCCGATCGGCTATGATCAGCCAGCCGATCGGGTATGGACTAAAACCTAATTAAGTCAATTTTATTTCGTGTTATATTCACAATGCATAGATATGATTGTAAGATTAATAGATAATATGTTCATAGTGGTGTGCTTAGTTGTATAATATTATAATTTCATTAAGTTATTGATTGATGACAAGTTATTAACTTGTGTGTGTTATGATATTTCAGATGCCCCAAAGACTCAGTGATTTGAAGCTGAGTGTGGAAATGACAGAGATAACGGTGAGTGGACTTGGAACTCACCATTTGATTTAGTTGTAACTATTTGGTTGCAACAAGTAAACGTAGATATGTTGTTGTGATTAATATTCATAGTTGATTATAAATCTACGTGCTATGTGTGGCCTTCGGGCATCAGTTGTTAATGAGGTCAACAGGTTGAACTGGTTGGTTGGGCTAGTTGGTTGTTGTGTGAATGACACAGGGTCTTGCTTCATTTGTTGTGTGTATAGAACCTGTGTCTAAGTATGGTAACCACTAGTTATCGGTCTCGTCCGTTATGGCCAAACGGATATGGTTGGATAAGTGTTCTTGGGAACCACCCGGGTATTATGGTATTCCCAGAGCCACCGATCCTCATTACTATATTGTTGATTAGTTGTAATACATGTTTACGGTTGTTTGGAGTAAATAGGTGGTTATGCTAAGTTGAGTTGTGGGTAATGAATTCATTCACTTAGCTTTGTGCTAATCCCTCATCCTACTTCCTGCAGGTTTTGATATATATGTGGGTGCAAGGAAAGGATGCGTTCGCAGGGAATGTCTGACAGATTATGACTCTGATATGGTTTTGCTATAAACCTAGTTTTGTAATATGTAATACCCCGACATATGTAGTTTTAAACAGTTCTAAGTTGATAGGTTTTGAATATGTAATTGTGTATGTACATTATCTTAATGTGAAATTTATAAATATGTTTTAAATTCCTACGCTTCCGAGTAAAATAATATAATATTGTGGTATAAAAAGAGGGGTGTTACAATCTGGTATCAGAGCATAGATTTGGGTGAATTGAGCATTGTAAAGTGTTCAATCCCAAATTTAAACTGTATTATGTCAAACATTCCTGGCTATGGGATTTAGCATTGTGTGTGAATCTGTTAGTAGATAAGTGCTAACGATTAACAAGTTTCAAGTTGTTGTGTGAAATACAGATATGGCAGATGACGAGCAACCGACCGCCAACCCTAATAATGCCTCACGGATCGATGTTCCTCCTCCAGATATTCATAATGAGAGACATGATCATGAGGGTACTTCTTTTCCTGCTCACGAAGAATCGAATCGAGATGATTATCTTTTTCAGTTAGAAGATGAGGTGATTAATCTCGGAGAATTCAAAAGACAGGCCGAAACTGCATCATCTCAGCAACGTTCTCAGCAACAGATACCTGTGTTTGGTAATATTCCTCCTTTGCAGTCAAATAAACAGTGTTCATTTAAAACGTTTATGGCCAGTAAACCACCAGAGTTTAGAGGTAGTACCAATCCATCAGTAACTTTAAATTGGTTAAGAGATATGGAGCGAAAATTTGATGTTACTCATTGTGAAGAAGAATTTAAAGTGTTTTACGCTATTCAATGTTTAAAAGACGAAGCCATGGTTTGGTGGGACTCGATTACTGGTCATTTGACTCAACAGCAGAAAGAAGCTATTCGATGGCCTGAATTTCATCAAGCAGTTTGTAATCAATTTGTTCAGACTTTGAGATGGCACGTATTAGAAGAGAGTTTGTGAACATTCAATTAACTGATAAGATGACTATCAATGAGTTAATCACACAGTTTTCGGAAAAGTTACGGCTTGTACAGCATTGGGTTCCCGATGAGAAAACCAAAATAGAGCAGTTTGTGGAAACATTACCCCATAATTATCGTACCACAGTAAGGTTAGCTAGTAATTTATCTCAAGCGTTTACTCTTGCACGTTCGGTTGATAGTGACATTAGAGGTTTCCAAGAATCTCAAGCCAGAAGTACTTCTTTTTCATTTCCAAGAGCTAGAACAGATGTTTCGGGTAAAGGAAAGTTCAGGTGGCAGGGTAATCGTCAGGGTCAACGATTTAATAATAGAAGTGGTTCATCTGGAAGCAAAAGTGGTTTTTCTGGAGGTTCTAATTGGTGTAATTCTTGTAAGTCAAGGCATCCAGGTCAATGTACTCCTTAGAAAAATAAATGCCTTAAATGTGGTGAGCTTGGGCACGATCTCAGAAATTGCAAGTATCCTAATTTTGTGTGCTGGAATTGTAAGAAAGAGGGACATCGAGTTGGGCAATGTCCGGAGGCTGGAAGACAGAGTTCGGGTTCGGTCGGGAGTTCGTCATCTTCCGGTCAAAAGCGGAAGAATCCTCCGCCAGCGACGAGTAGGGCATTTCAGATGACAGTCGATGAGGCTGTCCACACAGATGATGTGATTACTGGTACTTTTCTTATAAACTCTGTAGCAGCTCGTGTATTATTTGATTCTGGAGCAAATTGTTCTTTTATATCTGTGTGTTTCTGTGATAAGTTGAAACTGATCCCTACTGTGATAGCTAAGCCCTTAGAAGTAGAGATTGTTAGTGGCAAATTAGTTCCTGTTACCACTTCGGTGACTGGAGCTAATATTGTGATAGATGGCCAGACTTTTCCAATTTCCTTTCTATTAATGCCAATTCCAAGTTTTGATGTGATTATTGGCATGGATTGGTTAAGTCAGTTTAAAGCAAGTATAGATTGCCACCATAAGCTGATTAGAATCCCAATCTCCGAAGAGTCATATGTTGTGGCTCGTGGAGAACGGAATAGTGGGTGTATTCCTCTGATTTCCATGATGAAAGCTAGGAAGTCGTTGTCTAAAGGTTGTGAGTCGTATCTAGCTTACGTCATTGATGCTAAATTAGAAAAGAAGTCCGTTTGTGATGTTCCGGTTGTCTCTGAATATCCAGAAGTGTTTCCCGATGAATTGCCTGGTTTACCACCGGTTAGGGAAGTTGAATATCAGATTGATCTGATTCCTGGTTCCTCTTCTATAGCTAAAGCTCCCTATAGATTAGCTCCGTCTGAGATGCGAGAAATGATGAATCAGATTCAGGAATTATTGGATAGAGGTTTTATTAGACCTAGTTCTTCCCCGTGGGGTGCACCGGTTTTGTTTGTTAAAAAGAAAGATGGGTCATTCAGAATGTGTATTGATTATTGGGAGTTAAACAAAAGAACAGTAAAGAATAAATATCCTCTGCCTCGAATAGATGATTTGTTTGATCAGTTGCAGGGATCTTCTGTATATTCTAAAATTGATTTGAGGTCGGGTTACCATCAGGTTCGTGTTCGTGAACAGGATATTCCAAAGACTGCTTTTTGTACCAGGTATGGTCATTATGAATTCTTGGTGATGCCTTTTGGTTTGACTAATGCTCCAGCAGTTTTTATGGATCTGATGAACTGGGTATGTCGACCATTTCTCGATAAATTTGTAATTGTTTTCATCGATGATATTCTTGTGTATTCTAAGTCCGAATCAGAGCATGCCATGCATTTGAGGTTAGTTCTTGAAACCCTGAAAAGAGAACAGTTATATGCCAAATTTTCTAAATGCGAGTTCTGGATTCGAGAAGTTCAATTTTTGGGTCACATCATTTGTAATGATGGGGTTAAAGTTGATCCTTCTAAAGTTGAAGCTGTAATGAATTGGAAAACTCCAAAGAATGCTTCTGAGATTAAAAGTTTTCTGGGTTTGGCGGGTTATTATCGGAAGTTTATTAAGGATTTTTCTAAAATTGCCGGTTCGTTGACTAAATTAACCCGTAAGAATGAGAAATTTGTGTGGACTGATCAACAGGAAACATCTTTTCAGACTTTGAGACAGTTATTATGTCAGGCTCCTGTGTTGACATCACCCAATGGGTCTGATGATTTTGTCATTTATTGTGATGCATCTTATGCCGGGTTGGGTTGTGTTCTGATGCAACGGGATAGAGTAATTGCTTATGCTTCTTGTCAGTTGAAACCACATGAAAAGAATTATCCCACACATGATATAGAACTGGCAGATGTTGTATTTGCTTTGAAGATCTGGAGACATTATTTATATGGTACTAAATTCATTGTTTGTACTGACCATAAAAGTCTTCAATATGTATTTTCGCAGAAAGAGTTAAATATGCGCCAGAGATGATGGTTAGAATTAATCAAAGACTATGATTGTGAAATACGTTACCATCCAGGAAAGGCAAATGTAGTTGCAAACGCATTGAGCCGAAAAGGTACTTCTGACCGAGTCTATTTTCTGAAGTTAATATTTCTTCTGACTTAGTGGATCAAATTAAAGCTGCACAGTTAGAAGCTTTGTTGGAATATAATCTTAGGTCAGAAATTATGTTGAAAAGAAAAGACTTATTAGTTGACAATTCTAGAGGATTAAAGACTTTTCAGTCTCGTTTTTGGATTCCTCTGATTGTTAATATTCGAGATATGATGTTGACTGAAACTCACAAGTCACGGTTGTCTGTCCACCCTGGTAGCACTCGGATGTAAAATGAATTGAAACCTTTGTACTGGTGGCCTACAATGAAAACTGATATTGCAAAATTTGTTGGGAATTGTCATATATGTGCTCAAGTGAAAGCTGAACATCAAAAGCCATATGGGTCATTGAAACAGTTAGAAATTCCAGAATGGAAGTGGGAACATTTAAATATGGATTTTGTAACCAAACTTCCACGCACATCCTGAGGTAATGACATGATTTGGGTTATTGTTGATAGATTGACCAAGAGTGCACATTTTCTGGCTACTAGTGAGATTGCTTCTCTCAGTAAACTTGCACAATTGTATGTTAACGAAATTGTCTCGAGACATGGTATTCCATTATCGATTGTGTCAGATAGAGATTCTCGATTTATTTCTTATTTCTGGCAGAGTTTACAGTAGGAGTTGGGTACACGTGTTAATCTTAGTACGGCATATCATCCTCAGACAGATGGTCAGTCAGAACATACTATTCAGACGTTAGAGGATATGCTCAGAGCTTGTGTCTTAGAGTATGGAGGTTCTTGGAATTCTCACCTTCCTTTGGTGGAGTTTGCTTATAATAATTCGTATCATTCCAGTATAGGTATGCCTCCTTATGAAATGCTTTATGGTCGTCGTTGTCGTACCCCCCTGTTGGTTAGAAGTAGGAGAAAAGCAATTTGCAGGCCCAGATATTGTACAGATTACTGCTGACAAAGTGGCTATCGCCCGAGAAAAGCTAAAAGCTGCACGTGATAGACAGAAATAGTACGCAGACCCACGTAGGTGACCGGTTACCTTTACCGAAGGTGAGTTGGTGTATTTGAAAGTCTCCCCGTGGAAAGGTGTTATTCGATTTGGAAAATGAGGTAAACTTGCACCTAGATACATTGGTCCCTTCAGAATTCGTCAGGTGGTTAATGATCAATCAGTTTCATTGGATCTTCCTCCTGAGCTTGCTGGTATTCATGATACGTTTAATATCTGTTATTTGAGAAAGTGTAATGTCGAGGATCAATCTCAAATTCTTCCTTTACAAGATTTGAAAGTCGACCAGAATCAGAAATTAGTTGAAGAACCGATTGAAATTCTCGATAGAAAAGTTAATAAACTTAGAAAAAAACAGATACCAATAGTGTTAGTGAAATGGAAACACAGTTTAGGTTCCAATTTGACCTGGGAGACCGAGGAGTCTATGAAATCTAGATATCCTGGATTGTTTGATTGAGTTTAGATTTCGAGGACGTAATCTCCTAAAGGAGGGGAGATTTGTAACATCCTCTCGTCGGGTCTGGTAATTTTCTAATTTTAAATTGATTAATTTATTGTTTCAGAAATTATTTAATATTATTGTTTAATTGTGAAACTTATATACATAAGTCCCAGAAATTATTGTGAATAGTAAATTGTTACTTGTTTTAAATTACTATAGTTGACAGTATCATAAAATAATATTTCTCGCGAAAGAATTCTAGGTTCCAGACAATAGATTTACAACGGGCATAAAATACCCAAATAATTTAAGTTGATTTATGGAGGAGTCGACCTCCTTTTCTTCTTCTTTCCCAAAACCCGTTATTTTCTTCTAAAACCTAAACCTAAGAACTCAGTCACCCAAATTGAAATCATCAATTGAGAAACTGTGATTATTGCTAGCTCATTATCATTATCATCATCCTTGCTATCATCTTTGATATCAAAGTGTAAGTATTCCTATTTGAATGGGGTTGGTTTGGATTGAAGGAAATTATATAATCTTGTGTGAATTTGGCAAATTGATTGAATACTTGAGAATATATGATAATTAGTAATGCTATATGATGACTATGAATCTGAATTCATACTTTGAATTGTGAATTTCAGTTCCTAAATGATGATCTTGAATTCAAGTAAATGAACCAAGTGGGTTTTATAATTGGGACATGAAATAGGATGATTGGTAACTGAATTGAGTAAAATTTGTGAGTTTACTTGCTATATGGTATCCCTTTCGATGTTAGAAACCTGTTTTAAGTGATTGGTAACTGAATTGAGTAAAATTTGTGAGTTTAGCTCGAGCTGCAAATTGATGAACAGGCCAAGGTTTTAGGGTCTGGACTAGCTAGCCGATCGGCTGAGATTAACGAGCCGATCGGGTAAGTTAAGTGAACCGAACGGCTAAAGTTAGCCTAACGGGTATTTTAGTTGAAATTTGTTATAGAACTTGAGCTTGAACTGAAAACACTGAATTTAGAACGTTAGCCGATCGGCTATACAAGTTGAGCCGATCGGGTATAGGTGTTTGAGCCGAACGGCTTCTTTTAGCCGAACGGCTAAGATAGATCAAAATGATCACAGAACTTGACCTGAGGAAAAATGTAAAGGGTGTAACGGTGTAGCCGATCGGCTATGATCAGCCAGCCGATTGGGTATGGACTAAAACCTAATTAAGTCAATTTTATTTTGTGTTATATTCACAATGCATAGATATGATTGTAAGATTAATAGATAATATGTTCATAGTGGTGTGCTTAATTGTATAATATTATAATTTCATTAAGTTATTGATTGATGACAAGTTATTAACTTGTGTGTGTTATGATATTTCAGATGCCCCAAAGACTCAGTGATTTGAAGCTGAGTGTGGAAATGACAGAGATAACGGTGAGTGGACTTGGAACTCACCATTTGATTTAGTTGTAACTATTTGGTTGCAACAAGTAAACGTAGATATGTTGTTGTGTTTAATATTCATAGTTGATTATAAATCTACGTGCTATGTGTGGCCTTCGGGCATCAGTTGTTAATGAGGTCAACAGGTTGAACTGGTTGGTTGGGCTAGTTGGTTGTTGTGTGAATGACACAGGGTCTTGCTTCATTTGTTGTGTGTATAGAACCTGTGTCTGAGTATAGTAACCACTAGTTATCGTTCTCGTCCGTTATGGCCAAACGGATATGGTTGGATAAGTGTTCTTGGGAACCACCCGGGTATTATGGTATTCCCAGAGCCACCGATCCTCATTACTATATTGTTGATTAGTTGTAATACATGTTTACGGTTGTTTGGAGTAAACAGGTGGTTATGCTAAGTTGAGTTGTGGGTAATGAATTCATTCACTTAGCTTTGTGCTAATCCCTCATCCTACTTCCTGCAGGTTTTGATATATATGTGGGTGCAAGGAAAGGATGCGTTCGCAGGGAATGTCTGACAGATTATGACTCTGATATGGTTTTGCTATAAACCTAGTTTCGTAATATGTAATACCCCGACATATGTAGTTTTAAACAGTTCTAAGTTGATAGGTTTTGAATATGTAATTGTGTATGTAAATTATCTTAATGTGAAATTTATAAATATGTTTTAAATTCCTACGCTTCCGAGTAAAATAATATAATATTGTGGTATAAAAAGAGGGGTGTTACAGTATCCGACACCATAGAGGGGGGTATACCATCCCTAGAATGGGGTATACGGCCCTATAGAGAGGGTATACGACCCCTAGAGGGGTGGTGAACCCTGGGTCGTGGTCTTGCATGCTGGATCGTAAGTCTTGTGCACTGGTCGAACTTCGTTTGGCCATAACTTCTTCATTCTTGATCCGTTTTCAGCGTTCTTTATATCCACGTGATCGTAATTACCTGAATATCATTATGAACTAATCAAAGAATAATTTCAAGGTAATATGCTAAAAAGTGCTCATAGAACGTGACCGTATCGTTTATGCTTTGTTTTGTACGTTATTTAGCCATTTTACTCGATTTTTGAAGCAATGCCTTATTTTTAGCCTTAATGAAGAATTATGGTGAAAAAGTATTGATATTGAAAGATTTCATCCATTTTGGGGCTAAAAAGGTGGGAATTATGTACGCAAAAATGTGACTTTTTACGTCAAATCAAATATCCCACACTTAGACATTGCTTGTCTTCAAGCAATACTTCAACTATCCTCACTTTAAAAAGATGTTTTAGGTCCAATTTTTGCGAATTAAAATATTTCTAAAAACAACCATTCTTCATACAAGTAACTTGTTTCAGAAAATCGAGACAAATAAGATATTTGTTCTACTGATATCGCTTTTCCCATTTAGGCAAAAAGGAACAGATAAATTTTGACTACATAGTACTAGTCAATTCATCATGTCATACCTAGCATAGCCTTTATGACTGGCAGTTACGCACAGCGTTTGAATAAACTAAAGTATAACAGACTTGAAAAAACTAGAAACTCAATGTATCTCCATTTTAAGAATAGAGGATATTATCATCTCAGAGTTACTCATGATTTCAATCCATGAAGTAACTTTCATGAGTGCGGGTCTCTCCTATACTTAAATCCCCATCAAGTACCCATGAGTGTTGCAGCATTCTCTATGCCATGTCTAATCTCCATAGACAATCTACTAACACTCCATGATAGTCTTGATTCACCACTTACTTCCAGGAGTGTGAACGACTGAGGAGGTTTGAATAAAAAACTGTTTTACTCGGGAAGTGGTGTCTAAACATGCAAAACTGAAACACAATGACAAACAATAGTAAATGGCAGAACTCCTTCCAATAAATAAATCTCCATTATTTAATCACCAAGTCTATATCAATTTCCATCATTGTTTACAATGTTTCAAAATCAAACTATCAACTAAAACTTTACATTATCTCTTAAGCCTATGCTCCTAGCATGCTCATCATGTTTGGACTTTCCAAGTGGCTTTGTGAACGGATCAGCCGGATTATCTTCTGATCTTATACTCTTCACAATCACGTGTCCTTCTTCTACTTTCCTTCGAACAAAATGGTATTTTCTCTCAATGTGCTTTGACTTTCCGTGATCCTTGTGTTCTCTACTCAAGGTGACCGCATTTTTGATATCTCAGAATATTTCAATGGGGTCTTGAACCGTTGGAACAACTCCAAGATCTCCAATAAAATTCTTAATCCAGATGGCTTCCTTTGAAGCCTCGCAAGCCGCTATGTACTCAGACTCGCACGTTGAGTCTGCCACTGTATCTTGCTTGGAACTTTTCCATGTCACCGCTCCCCCATTCAGTAAGTATACCCAAGCAGACTGTGAACGGCTATCATCTCTATTTGTTTGGAAACTTGTATCACTATAACCCATTACTATGAGTTCTTCTTCTCCACCATAAACCAAGAACCTGTCCTTAGTATTTCTCAGATACTTAAGAATATTCTTTACAGCTGTCCAATGACCTTCACTAGGATTCTGCTGATGTCGACTCACTAAGCTCAAAGCAAATGAGACATCAGGTCTCGTACACGTCATGGCATACATGATCGATCCTATAGCTGAAGCATATGGGACTCGACTCATTCTATCCGATTCTTCCTTAGATTTCGGACAAAGATCCTTACTGATCTTAATGCCATGATGTAAGGGTAGATTCCCTTTCTTAGAGTTCTCCATTTTGAATCTTTTCAAAATTTTATCTAAGTATGTGTCCTGGCTAAGTCCTATGAGACGTCTCAACCTATCTCTATAAATCTTTATACCAAGAATATATGCTGCATCTCCCAAGTCTTTCATAGCGAAACATTTTCCCAACCAATCCTTTACACTTTGTAATGTTGGGACATCGTTTCCTATGAGTAGTATATCATCCACATATAATATTAGGAAGACTACGACACTCCCACTGAACTTGACATATATACAGGACTCATCTTCGCTTCTAGAAAATCCAAACTCTGTGACTTTTTCATGGAAGCAGAGATTCCTGCTACGAGAGGCTTGTTTAAGTCCATAAATAGCCTTTTGAAGCTTGCACATTCTATTAGGATACTTTGCATTTTCAAAACCCTCCGGTTGTGCCATGAACACATCCTCTGTCAGTTTCCCGTTAAGGAAGGCGGTTTTGACATCCATCTGCCAAATTTCATAATCATGAAACGCAGCTATGGCTAGCATATTCCTAATTGACTTTATCTTAGCTACTGGCGAGAAGGTTTCCTCATAATCAATCCCGTGAGTTTGAGTATAGCCCTTCGCTACCAACCTAGCTTTATAAGTGTGTACTTTCCCATCCATGTCGGTCTTCTTCTTGAAGATCCACTTACAACCCACCGTCTTAAGACCGGGTGTAGTGTCAACCAAATTCCAAACTTGGTTGTAATACATGGACTGAATTTCGCTTTTCATAGCTTCCTTCCACTTGGCAGCCTCCGGGCCTGCCATCGCTTCCTTGTAGTTAGCAGGTTCATCTAAGTCATTTAGTGTACCATCACTAATTTTATCCTCTTCTTCTACATGGTAACCATAATAGAACTGAGGAGGCTTGCTAACTCTACAAGATCTGCGAACGGGTAAGGATATGTCTTCAGGTTCAACAAGTGTTTCCACCTCTTGTTGAACCTACAGTGTATACTGTAGGTTCTTCATCGGTCGACTCTTGAATTTCTTCAAGATCTATCTTACTCCCACTGTCCTCTTTAGATATCATTTCTCTCTCAAGGAACACTGCTCTTCGAGCTACAAAGACCACATTATCCGCGGGTCTGTAGAACAGATATCCAAATGACTCTTGTGGATAACCGACGAAAAGACACTTTTCAGATCTGGAGTCTAGTTTGTCCTGAGTTTCTCGTCTAACGAAAACTTCACAACCCCAGATTTTGATGTGACCAAGAGAAGGACGTCTTCTCTTCCACATTTCATAAGGTGTCTTTGAAACCTTCTTGGTGGGTAAAAGATTTAAGATGCGAGCGGCTGTTTCTAATGCATAACCCCAAAAACTTATCGGAAGTGCAGCCCGACTCATCATAGACCGAACCATCTCCAACAAGGTTCTATTTATCCTCTCAGCAACTCCATTAAGTTGTGGTGTTCTAGGAGGAGTTAATTGTGAAACTATTCCACAATCTCTAAGATGATCGAGAAACTCGATACTAAGGTATTCTCCTCCCCTATCGGATAGGAGTACCTTTATCTTTCTGCCCAATTGATTCTCTACTTTGCTTTGATATCTTTTGAATATCTCAAAAGTATCTGACTTATGCTTAATCAGGTAAACATGTCCAAATCTACTGTAGTCATCAGTAAATGTAACATAATATCGATTTCCATCTTTTGTGGCGCATCGGAATGGTCCACAAACATCTGTGTGTACCAAGTCCAACAGTCCTTCACCTCTTTCACACAACCCGGTGAATGGTGATTTAGTCATCTTGCCCAATAAACAAGATTCGCATACATCATCCGATTTGAGGTCGAATGATTCCAACACTCCACCCTTTTGGAGTTGGCCGATGCGTTTCTTGTTTACGTGCCCAAGACGATAATGCCACAATTTGGATTTATCAAGCTCATTAGACGAATCAACATTTAAAATCAAATTGCTAATATATTCAACATTTTCATATATGCCATTGTAAGGAGAAGCTTTGAAAATAAAACCACCATTTAAATAAACCAAAATATCACCATTCTCATTATCAAATGAAAATCAATAACCATCCTTAAACAAAGCATAAAATGAAATAATGTTTCTAGTCATTTCTGACGAATAACAGCAATTATTCAAATCTATCCTAACTCCAGAATTCCGCACGAGCTCATACTTTCCAATCTCGGTAACAGGCATGATTCCTCTGTTTCCCATGACTAGATTAAGCTCCCCATGCTTCAACTTTCTACTTTCCTTTAGACCCTGCAATACAGTGCAAATGTGAGTACCACACCCTGTATCCAGAACCCACGAATTAGAAGTTGTAGTATTATGGAGTTCGATCATGAACATATCTGAGTGAACACTCTTTTCAACCTTGCCATCTTCAAGGTCTTTCAGGTATTTCGGGCAACTACATTTCCAGTGCCCCTTAGTGTTGCAGTAAAAGCACACTGCTTCCTTCGGATCATTCACTGGTGCAATATCAGAATCAATCTTTCTTTTGGACCCACGATTGGACTTTCCATTCGTAGTCTTTGCTTTCCAATTTGACCTCTTTCTTTTCTTTGCAGTTTGACCAATTGCCAACACAGGAGCTGCTGAGTTAGAGGACACATCATCCTTTTTGATTCCTTGCTCAGCAGTTTGCAGCAAATTATGGAGTTCCATTATTGAGCCTTCTCTCTCATTCATATTCATCTGATATGATATTATAAATTGATTGTAGACAACTGGCAGAAAAGACAAAATTATAGCAATGAAAAACTCTGTGTCAAATATCATATTAAATGATTCCAACCTATCAAAGTACCCTTTCATCTCCAAGACGAAAGCACAGATAGATGCTCCAGGTTTGGGTTTGCAAGCCATGAGTGACTTAACCACATCAAGGCGTTCTTTGCTTGCCTTTGCTTGGAACATTTCCTTAAGCTGTTGGCTCATGGAGGATGCCATGATACAAGACACTTTATTCGCATCATCATAATGTTTCCTGTGTGCCTCAATCTCCTCTTGGTTTGAATCTTCATCAATCACGGGAATCTGCTCATCGAGAACATACTCCTTGTTCTCGTACCTCAAGATAAACCTTAGGTTATGCATCCAATCCATATAGTTTGGACCACTCAGTCTTTCCCTTCCAAGAACTGAGAGAAGTGAGAAGTTCGAGTTGTGTGCGGAATTGGGGACGGGAGGATTACTACCATTTGTAGAAGACATCTATAAGATAAACAGTTTTAGTTAGTTTGAATATTCCTTAACTAATTACCCAAATACAAAATTAAGGATATGATCCATATTTTAGATTCGTTTTATGAAAAGGTTTGTCGTAATCATATTGCGAATTTATTTTAGGTAGACAATGCCTTTGTCAATTTCATTCTCTATGAAACTCCTAGTTCTTTTGAGATTCATTGATTCTTATCAACGGCATGTTAATCTCGGATATGCTCATCTACCATTCATGACTGGTATGCCGAGGATCATGAACAAGATGGTGAACTTAACCATGCAAAACCCGCATGGTCCCCGGCCTGAGTACGCTCGAGAATCGCAATTTCCACATCACCTCTCAATATGTTCTCATATTAATGTGCCGGTAAACCACACACGCTCCATTAACAGACCATACGAAAGATGTGCGGTTTTCATGGATTAGCATACTATTCACATTTTAGTATCTAGAACATTTTAAAATTTGAGGGTATATCTTAAACAATTCAAAATATAGGGTCTAAAGTGTAAATTCTGTTTACCAATTTAGATAATCTATTTCCAATTTATCTTTACCTACATACTATTGCAGATAATTAAATGCTAGTATTTATCAAGCTAAGGCTCTGATACCATTGTTGGGTTTTCTATTCCCTAACTAGATTAATATACACAGCGGAATATAACAAAATTAATCTAATGCAATTAGGAAACTAAACCCTAAGGGATCTTAACTTGAATAAATAAAAGCAATAAAATAAACTAGACAAATAAGAAATTACTAACCTTTGATAAAACGATTTCTCACGCGTAGACCACCTTGCAGAACCTTCTTGCTTTGGAGGCGAGTGCCCAAACCAGAACACCTCTAATGCTTCACACCCACGAACCAAGAGAAATTCCCAAACTCCTAGGGTCCCGACTCTAAGTCGTGTAAACTCTTACAAGGATTAGGAATGAGAAAGAGAGAAAGAATTGAACTCTATTCAATTCTGGGATGGATCTGAAAGCATAGGGGATGTCCCTATTTATAGTGAATGAGGAGGCCAAGGGTTTTATCCCTTGGCCGATGTGGGACAAACCACCAGGAATTCCAACCGACGGTTGAACCTTCCAACCGGAGGTTGGATCTGTTTCCAGAATATTCTATTGGTTCGTTCCACCGCCTTTACCCTTTAGACTCCAGCCGCCGGTTGAACATTCCAACTGGCGGTTGGATCCACTTTCCAGAATGTTCCACTAATTAATCCAATAATCAGTTATCTCTCGTTTATTTGTCATACTGTTCATTGAGGGCGACCCAAAAAGGACTCTACTTTTAATGATAGTCTTACCAATTTAGTTATGATCTTGGACACTATTCCAACAAATCTATCCACCTCGATACACTTTTCCGCAACCTAGGGCCCACAACATCAACATAGTGAATCCCATGGATGCATCCATCTCCATCTAGCTAGGAGAGAAGAAGTCGAGCTCTCGACTTTAAAAGAGCGCTTCTCGAGAGGCAACCCGTGTTTACATTTCTGCAATTTTACATTTCAAGAAGTGATGAAGTCTCCGACTATCTTTCACACTTGGATATACGAAGAAGACCGACGCATCAAGTTTTTGGCGCCGCATCAAACATCAAGTTTTTGGAACCAGAATTAAGAAAAGTATATCCAACGTGTTCACACCTACGAGACAAATCACAAAAGACTTGAAGAAATCGGAGCACACAACAGCAACGAAGGGACTCTATGGAAAAGTCGGCAATCATGTGCTTCGGAACACTCCTCATCATCATCTACAAGCCATATATATAAATGGGGAGTACTTCTGTTCTAAGCTCTTTTTCGTTATAAATATACCATATCCACTATGCTTATCACTAAGTGTGGGATTCAAACCCAACACACACTGCTGAAAGAATACGTCTTAGATGTTTCAATTCTTAAGTGTGGGATTTTACCCCAATCAGAGCTTAGAATAACATCGAGGACGATGTTTCTTTAAGTGTGGGATAGCAGTAGTTACACTACTGTAAAATGGATAATGGTATATGCTTGATTTTAAACTCGTTGCTCTTTAGACCATCCTTCTCCAATAAGCAAACAATTTTTTTTTCTAAATTGAGTTAAAAATATGTTGAAAATGAAAAATTTTAGACAGAATAATTTACTTTGGGGAAAAGGATAAATAAAATACAAATTCTTTTGAGAAATTAGGGTAGTAATCCCATAAAGAGCATCGCATGACTAGGCACACAACAAACCAACTTTTGATTCGTGAGGTATCTTTAGCCATATAAAGCATTCACCTTTAATGCTTCACATCTTCGATTCTTGAGTGTGCTGATGTATGCGTTTAGAATCAGAACTTGCTCCTGCTATGCATTTCTAATCCAGATTGGTTAGTGAAAAGGAGATTGAATCACATCATTCTAAAACCCATCCATACACCCAAACACCCAAAAATAGACACATTACCCCTGCTTTCTCAAAAGCAACCCCCAAACTTTAAAATAAAGTTCCAAAGATGAAAGAAGAGAAATCGCAAGGTGATGACGTCGAAAAAAAAAGAGAAAAGAAGTTCAAGAAGAAAAATTTGAAGAAAAAGAAAATCAATTGGAGAAAAAGACTCCTTCCGCAAACACCAAAAGAAAAAGGGCGTCAATCCTCCCAAAAATTCCAACTTCAACAAAAAGAGACCCACGAAAAACCCAACAAAACCCCCTCTCATATCACTAATACTTCACTTCGAAAAACCCTACATCACTTCCCTTAGAATGATTGTGGCTAGATCGAATTCGCGCTCACCAAAAAGGGAAACGATTTGATTCTCGATCAAGCCTATGACGATAAACGATACATGACTGGCGTTCTGAGTGATTGATAATATTAGAATAGGAAACCCTAAACACTTTGAGTGATTTGAGTGACCACCTTGAGAGGATCGCCTAGTCATGTATCCAAGATCAAAGATCAAAAGCATGCTCCCAAAGATTACAACCTTGTTTTCAAAGAACAAATATTTCATTTTTTCCAAAACCCCCTTTGGTAAAAAGTTCCGCCTCAAAATTTTTCATTATCTTCTTATCTTTAACCATGTTGAAGTTCGAGTTTGCTTGAGGACAAGCAAAGTTCTGAGTGTGGGATACTTGATATCGCTTAAAAAGTCATGTTTTTACTACCGATATCTCTGTTGGGATATGAGCAGAATTGATCAAGTGTTGAAGTCTTGCCACTGTTAGTTTTGTTGACTGCCACTGTTAGAAGAATTGAAGAACTAGCCACTGCTAGTATTGAAGGCTGCCACTGTTGGTAATATGTAGGTTTTTGTATCAAGACAACCACTGTTAGTTATAATGTATCATAGCCACTGTTGGTGTAAACTTATAAGTCGGTTAGAGTTATTTATGGGATAGATTTGAATACCATAATAACTAGAGATTGTGTAGGACTCTATGCATTATAAATAGAGGTCCTTAGACCTAGATTAGGTTAAGATTTATTTACGCAGCTTCAAGGTTTTCTGTAACCCTAATACTTAAGTGTATTCGTCTTATATCATTAATAAGATTGAAGCTTTTGATAATTAATTGTGTATCACAAATTGTTATAATTCTTGATCTTCTTAATATTATTGAGTGTGATTCCGCAACTTCTCAATAATAATTCAAGGCTTATTGAATTGTTTATTAGAGTTTCTGGGTTTAACAAGTGGTATCAGAGCATTGGTTAATCTTTGAATACAGGAAGATCTAGGATTACTGTTTGATTGATTTTCAAAAAAAATTAGATCTACTTTTTGAATCAATGGCAGAAGAAGGTAATGAAGGAATCCAGGTTACTAAGATTCCCATGCTTAGGCCTAATGAGTTTGATCTATGGAAGAACAGGATCAGACAATACATGCTTCTCACAGATTATCAGATGTGGGAAGTTGTTGTTAATGGTCCTCCAGTAACACTTGATAGTGATGGTGTTGCACAAGCAAGACCACCACCAACTTCAGAAGCAGAGAGAAAAGTTAGATCAATAAAGTATAAAGATTTAAGTACTCTGTTATTATCTATTCCTAATGAATACCAAAGACGGTTTGAAGCATGTCAGGATGCTAAAGTTCTTATGGAAACTATTGAAAAGAGATTTGGTGGTAATGACAGTACCAAAAAGAACAAAAGATCTCTTTTAAAACAGCAATATGAGAACTTTAACTCTGCAAAATCGGAAACTTTGACTCAAACCTTTGACAGGTTTTCAAAGTTAGTAGGAGATCTGGAGAATCATCAAGTGAAAACTGATAAGGATGATTTAAACAGAAAGTTTTTGAGGTCATTGGGTGAGGAATGGACAATCTACACAGTTGGGTTGAGACAAAGTGCAGATTTAGAGTCAAAAGAGCTTGAAGATATCTATAATGATCTTAGGAACTTTGAAACTGAAGTGGAAAGCAAGAAGAAGGGTTCTGGAAACAACAACAACAACAATGTTGCTTTCATGTCTATGGCTGGAACTAAAGCAGAGCCAAGTCACAAAGGCTCTACTTATGTTTCAGGAGGATATGAATCATCATCGAACTACTCGAATGATCAGATATTGGAATCTTTCTTTGCTAGTAACGTGAACTCTTCACTTACTAATGAAGACTTAGAACAATTTGATGGAGATGATCTTGAAGAGATGGATATCAAATTGCAAATTGCTTTAATCACTCAGAGGGCAAAATGATTTATCCAGAGAACTGGGAGGAACAACTTTGCATATAAAAGGAATGATGCTAGTTGGTTTGATAAGAGTAAGATTGAATGCTTCAACTGTCATAAGATGGGACACTTTGCAAGGGAATGCAGAAGTCCAAAGAATGAACAGAATAGTAGTGGTAATGGACAAAGAACTGGAAGCAATGTGGTCCAAACAAAGAATGTACCAATTCAGAGTGCTTCATCAAATGCTTTTGTTTCTGTGGATGGATGTGGATGGGACTGGAGTGATCAAGAAGAGCATGAAGTAAAGAATCAGTGTCTCATGGCCATTGCTGAGTCTGACTAGAAGTCAGAAATTCCTTATGAGGTACAAAACAAATTATGTTCTGCTATTTGTAAACAAACTGTTAAACATTACAGGGATCATAATCAGAAAGTGTGTGATGAACTAAAACAATGGGAAATCAAAAGTAAACACACCATAGCAGCAATTGAAAATCTTAAAAAACAGATAAATGCATATGAAGTCAATGAAACACAGTTTAAATATGTCATTGCATACGCTAGGTGGGAAAGAGACACTTTTAAAGATAAGGTAGATTTGTTAACTAAGAAACTTGCTGAAGTCACATGTGAGAGAGATAGCATAATACTTAATGTAAGTAACTTAGAAAATGCATCCAAAAGTGTCAATAAACTTATTCACAGATTCATGATAAGCTTAAGACTGGGTTAGGATACAGTAATGTACCTCCTCCTTATAACAACAACTACTTTCCTTCCAAAACTGATATTGATATCAATTCTCTTAAAGAAGGAATGAATGATGATGTTAAAAAGGCTGATCCAGTTAAGAGTTTAGAAGAAGATTTGGATTTTGATAAAGTTGAAATTAGTCATTGGAGTGAAGAAGATGATGAGAATAGTGATATATCTGAAAGTGAGAGTTGCTCAACAAATAAATCATCTCATTCATCACCAGAAAGTAGTAAAAGAGTAACTGGTCTAGTTTCTGAACTAAATGTTGATAAACTAGAAGAGGGTAAAAGATTGTTTCAAGAAAAGGCCAAATAACAGATAGAACAAGTGATCAATACTAATAAGTCAAGAAAGGGTCTAGGATTTGTTAGTAAAACAGTTAAGCAGGAGTCAAAATCTGTGACAAATTTGAATGATAATTGTATTAACTGTGATTGCAAAACAAGACTTGCTTCATAATTTTTTTTTAATAAAACTGCACCAAGAGGCAATCAAAGAAATTGGAACCAAATGGTTTCACAAAGATTAGGGCAGAATTTTCAATTGGTAAAAGAAAAATCTTGTTATATCTGTGGAAAAACCAATCATCTTCAACATGATTGTTATCACAATCCTAAGAATTTCACTAGGGTTGTGAAACCATTATGGACAACAACAAACATGATTAATAAACATAATTTTAAATCAAAAGTTAATCATGTTGCTACTGTCAAGAGGATGAAGAATATGGCTAACAGTGGTACAACTGCAGCCACTGCTACTAATGCTGCAGTGATACCACCAAACAAAGCTAACAGAGGTAAAAAGACTAATACAGTGGAAAGTGTTACCACTGTTAAGCATGCAGCCACTGCTAGTGTTAAAAATTCCAAAAGAATGTGTACACCAAGTATGGCTACCACTGCTAGAATAATTAACACAAGCCTAAGGGTTACCACTGTCAGGCCAATTCCCACTGTTAAGTCTGAAATCAGTTGGATTTGGAAACCAAAGAACACTGTTACATCCAAAGTTTCCAAATCTAACATTGCATCAAAATCAATTATTTTCCAGAGAGTTGATTTTAATGATGCACATGTGAAACCCAAGACCAAATTGGTTTGGGTTCCCAAGAGAAACTAATTCTCTTTTTGATGTTTGTGCAGGGCAAGCCAAAGAACTTATGGCATATTGATAGTGGCTGCTCAAGGCACATGACTGGAGACAAAGGAAAGCTACAGGACTTCAAATCATTTGATGGAGGATATGTAGCATTTGGAAGTAATCCCAAAGGTGGGAAGATTATAGGAAAATGAACAGTGCAAAGTGATTAGATAAGTTTTCATGATGTGTATTTTGTGGAACAGTTGAGGTACAATTTGCTAAGTGTGAGTCAAATCACAGATAAAAAGAATCCAGTCTATTTTACTGACACTGAATGCCTTATCTTGTCCAAGGAATTTAAGATACCAGAGAACATGAATTTAATGAGAATTCCAAGGAAAGATAATGTATATAAGTGTGACTTAGCAAACATGTCACCTCAATCTGATTTAAACTATCTTATTTCAAAAGCAAGTCTGAATGAATCTGAATTGTGGCTTAGAAGGATGTGTCACATGAATTATAAAACCATTAATAAACTTATCAAAAACAAGCTTGTTAGAGGTTTGCCTGAAAAGGTATATTCATGTGATGATCATTGTGTTTCTTGCCTAAAGGGAAAGCAACACAAAACATCTTTTAAGTCCAAATCTGTGAATACCAACTGCACACCCTTACACTTATTGCATATGGACTTATTTGGACCAACCAATATAAGTAGTACGGGGAAAAGGTCTTACTGCCTTGTCATTATTGATGATTACACTAGATTTACATGGATTTTCTTTCTTAGAACAAAAGATGAGACAGGTGAAATACTTAGATCATTTATAACTAAGATGGAAAATCAATTGGATAAAAAGGTTAAAATCATCAGGAGTGATAATGGAACAGAGTTTAAAAATCACGAGATGGATAAATTCTGTGAAGTTAAAGGTATTAAGAGAGAGTTTAGTGCACCTAGAACTCCTCAACAAAATGGAGTAGCAGAGATAAGGAATAGGACACTAATTGAGGCTGCTAGAACTATGTTATCTGATGCAAAATTGCCTATGTCCTTCTTGGCAGAGGCAATTAGCACAGCTTGCTATGTTCAGAATAGGGTACTAGTTGTTAAGCCTCATAACAAAACACCATATGAACTGCTGTTTAAGAACAAACCATTGGTTAGTTTCTTAAAATCTTTTGGATGTCCTTGTACCATTTTAAATACAAAAGATCACTTAGGAAAGTTTGAAAGCAAGGTAGATGAGGGTATCTTTGTTGGTTATTCCGTTCAAAGTAAGGCTTATAGGGTATTCAATCAAAGGACCAGGGTGATAGAAGAATCAATGAACATCACTTTTAATGAAAATATCACTAATCCAGATGGAAAAGGTCCAAAGTCTTTGTTTGATATTAATGCATTTAATTATGCTTTTAGATATACAACTGTAGACTCTAGTGCAGGTACAAGTGCAGGTACAAATGCAGGAACAAGTGAGGAATGTGGTACATCTGAATCATGAATGTCATCTGGAAAGAAGAAAGATTCATTGGAATACATTTTATTTCCAATATGGTCTCCTGATCCCCCATAAGTGTTTGAAACTGATCAGTCAAAGTCAACATAGAGATTAGAGTCAGAAGAATCAGATGAATCATTCATTAAGCTTGTTGAATCTGAGAGACAAAGCATGGAAGACAGTGAAGAAGAAAGTGAGATGAGTCCAGCACAACAACTTTCAAAGAATGTGGAAGGTTTTACTGAGAATACTACACAGCATCTTGTTAAGGAGAAGGAGAAGATAGATTATCTGAATTATATGAGTTCTACTCCTTTGTCAAAAAGGATTTCAAGAGAGGCATCAAGTGAAAGGTCTGAACAAGATGGTAATTATACCAATTTTGAAACTGAGATACATGAAACACCTACATCCAAATACACTGTTCATAGAGATCACCCTCTTGAACAAGTAATTGGTGATGTTGGTTCTACTGTGCAAACTAGACAGCAGACCAAGGTCAATGAAGAGGAACTCCATACCTCTTTATATGTATATTTCTTATCTCAAACTGAGCCAAAGAAGGCAGTGGAAGCTCTTAAAGATCCCAGTTGGATTGAAGCAATGCAGGAGGAATTGCTACAGTTTAAGATACAGAATGTGTGGACCTTAGTTGATCTCCCAAAGGGAAAAAGAGCTACTGGCACAAAATGGATCTTTAAGAACAAAAAGGATGAAAGGGGTATTGTAATCAAGAACAAGGCAAGGTTAGTGGCACAGGGGTATACACAGGAAGAAGGTATTGATTATGATGATGTGTTTGCTCCTGTTGCAAGAATAGAAGCAATCAGATTATTCTTGGCATATGCATCATATCACGGCTTTAAAGTCTATCAAATGGATGTCAAGAGTGCCTTTCTGTATGGGGCAATTGATGATGAAGTTTATGTTTGTCAACCACCTGGATTTGAAGATCCCAAGTATCCAGATAGAGTATGCAGATTGGATAAGGCTCTATATGGCTTGCATCAAGCACCTAGAGCCTGGTATGAAACTCTATCTGTTTACTTATTGGAGAATGGATTTAAAAGAGGTACCATTGACAAAACACTATTCACCAAGAAGGTTCACAATGATATTTTGTTGGTACAAGTGTATGTTGATGATATCATTTTTGGTTCTACTAATGATATACTGTGCAAGGAGTTTGAGAAGTTAATGCATTAAAAGTTCAAGATGAGTTCTATGGGGGAACTTACTTTCTTTTTGGGACTTCAAGTCAAGCAGAGGACTGATGGCATTTTCATCAATCAATGCAAGTATGTTAAAGACATTCTGGACAGATTTGGTTACACAGATGCTAAAGTAGCTAGCACACCAATGGAGACACACAAAGTATTACATGCAGATCTTGAGGGGGAGGTATCCCAAGAGTTCTTCCTTTGAGCTCATGGCATTCACAGATAGTGATTATGGTGGTGAGAATCTGGACCAGAAGTCTACATCAGGGGGTTGTCAATTTCTAGAAGAAAGATTGGTGTCATGGAAATGCAAGAAGCAGACCACTGTATCTACTTCAATAGCAGAAGCAGAGTATGTTGCTGCATCAAGCTGCTATGCACAAGTACTTTGGATTCAGAATCCAATGCTGGATTATGGTCTGACTTTTCTAAATACTCCTATTTATATTGATAATAACTCTGCAATTAGTATCATTAACAATCCTGTTAAGCATTCTAAGACCAAACATATTGAAATTCGATATCATATCATAAGAGATTGCAAAGAAAAGAGATTGATCAAAATCTTTTAAATTCATACTGATAATCAATATGCAGATCTTTTCACAAAGGCTTTCGATGTGGGAAGGTTTACATTTTTGGTCACCAGTATTGGAATGATCAATCTAACTTAAACTATGTTTGGTATTAGAATAGATACTAACAGTGGTACTTTATAAAGAACAGTGCTTTATGTTCTAAGTGTTTACCACTGCTAGCCTTCAGTTGCTTTCAGTTGGTACCACTTTTAAAACATTCTAGCCACTGCTCCTTATAAAGTTGCCACTGCTTGTAAACTTGTGTATATTACTGCCACTGTCTTTGTTTTCTAGTTAACCACTGTGCAGGTTCCTAGCTACTGTCAGAAGACATGGCCACTGCTGGAACTAACATATTCTATTTTATTTGTTTCTTTTAAAAAAAATGTTTTCTTATAAAGCTAAGTGCTTGGCACTGCTAGTACTAAGCTTTGGTTACCTTGGTCGGTTTCCACTGCTAGTACTACTAGCTGTTGTTAGCTTTCTAAGTACTTTCTTTGAGTGTTTGAAAAAAATTAAACGTTTGCCACTGTTAAGGTATTTTATCATACCTTTCTACTGTTAGTTATGTTGGGCAATGCCACTGCTAGTTATTTTTCTAGGGCTTGACTCTGTTCTTATGACTAACAGTATATAAACTTGACACACTTCAATTTTTTATTACGCTTTCTTCTTTTCATTACGCTTGACTCTGTTTATTATGTATCCTAGATTTGTGCAACTTGTTTTAAACTAACAAATCCTTGATTTAGTTGCACAAGAACTTATTATTGGTGTTATTACTCTTTCTGCTAGAACATTTACAGAGATGAGTAAGAATACCTTCCACCACAGATGTAGTGCCACCAACTACATCTGAACCAATTGTTTTCTACAATGCTTCCTGCTCCTTCCACCACAGATGTAGTGCCACCAACTACATCTGAACCAATTGGTGACAGGTCAGTAGTACCAACTGAGTCTGAACACACACCAATTGGGGGTACCAAATGAAAACAAAGGAACAAACAACCTACCCACTTACAGCCCAAGAAAAAGAAAAGAAAACAGGCAAGTGAGGTTCCTGCTGCTCACTTGTCTCAGCCATCAATTTCACCATAGCAAGTGACCCTACAGGAGATGGGTGGTCATTCTGGAAGGGCTGCCACTACTCCTACTAGTCCACTGACAGAGGAGGGCAGTGGTAACATCAATAAGACCCAACCAGAGGCAACTTCTACTGCTGAACCTACGGGTAATGAAGCAGGTGAAGGTCCCAGTACCAAGACAAAGGGGACTTCTGTTGATCATGCTAGGCATGAGGCAGAAGATGATTTTGTCAATGATTCATCTAGGAGATCACACTCTGATGATGAGGAGGCTAGTAGTTACATTGAATTGATGAATGTACAATTGACAATGTCTGTGGATAAAATTTGGGAGAGATTGATGAAAGAGAAGAAGGTGAATAAAGCTCAAGATGCTAAGCTGGTAGAGCAGGCTGCTAAGATTGTTGAGCAGGAAAAAGAAATTAATGATCTCAAAGAAAGGCTTGCTATTATAGAAGCTTTATTGGTAAAGGGCACTTTCAACAAGGGGGAGAAGAATGCAGAGGATATGTTCAATGATGATGTTTTTATGTATGATAATGAAGATGAGGTTGTGGGTGAAACAGATGCTATGTCTAATGCTAACACTGAAGTATTGGAAGATGATATGTAGACTGAGATTGTTGAAAGTGTTATGCAAAAGACTGTGGAGAGGGTTGATGGTGAAACAGAGGTGATTATTGATGTAGAAGATGGTGAAGAAGTGGTACAACTAGTTGATGATTTGGTGAGTATAGAAACTGAACAGATGGAAGGTGATGGTGATGATGCAGAGGTAGAGGGGGAGTCAAAGCCAAGATCAGATCCTAAACTTACATATGGTAGGAAGAAATCAGTACCATTGTTCAGTATCAAAGCTAAAAAGATGGAAAAGATCAGAAAATCTAAGTCAAGTAGTCCCACTGCTAAGGTGGCTACCACTACTAAGACTACCTTTGTTCATACAGAATCTACCACTGCTACCACAATTCCACCAACCACTGCTACAACAACTAATACAAAACCACCAACCACTGCTACAACAACTACTACAAAACCATCAACCACTGCTAGAACACCAGAAGTACCTTTTGTCATCAGAGAATCAACTAGAGTGGATAAACCTGAGTCTAAGCTTCCAAAGATTGATCTAAAAGACAAAGGTAAGGGCAAATTGGTAGAAAAGCCAAAATCAAAGGTCAAACTGGTACAAAGGAGCATTGAGCATGATCATGAATATGCATTGAGGTTGCATGCAGAATTGGATGAGCAGGAGAGGGTAAGAACAGAAAAGAAAGCACCTGAGGTATAGAGGTCAGTGCCTACTCAGAGGTCAGTGCCTACATCTGAAGTTGATGAAGTGGATGTTATGCTTGAAAATGGTCAGATTGTGAAGATGACTAAAGAAGCTAGCAGAGTGTATGCAGATATGAAAGCAAAGGGGTTAAATGATGATACTGTGTATCAAGCTTATGAAGAAAAGAAAAAGGGTAATCCTCTGCAGGTGGCTTTAGAAAAGAAAATTGAAAAGGAAAAGAAAGAAAAACACGATAGAGAAACTGCTAGGAGGAGAGCAAAGAAACCAACCAAAACTGAATTGAAAAATGATCTGGTTTGTAAACTTAGAGGAGGTGGGATTCCTACATTGAAATTGAGAAAAATGTCATTGGAAAGATTGCAAGAGATATACAACAATGATCCATTTGTGAATCCTGAAGCAAGACAAAGATTGGAAAAGAAAAAGAAAGAAGATGCAGAGATTCAGAGAAGGTTGCAAGAAAGATATGATCAAATTGATGAGGAGTTGGGGAAGAAAAAGGAGATGAGATTGAAAGTTGAAGGAATTAAAAGGTCATTTGCTATGTTTCAGGAGTTGGATGATCAAATAGATGATTTGGATAGAGAAGAAGAGGTAATAGAAAAAATGTTTGTGGAAAAGATGGATAGAACTGAGAATACTAATGTAATTGATGAAGATTTTTCTGAGATTATTAAATGGGAAGGAATTTGTTTTGGATCCAGTATTGAGTCATATGAAATAAGGATTGAAAGAAAGAATGGAGTTGTAAGCTTTCACAAGTCAATGCAGGATATACTGAAAAGAGTTCATAAATTTGATGTATATGACATGTATAAGCTTGGTTTGGAGAAGGATGTAAATCAGATGAAAATTGCTCTTGAAAGGCACATATGGGAATGGTTGCAGATGATGTTTGAACCAGAGTTGTATGGTGATATATTTTTATGTGCTGAGTTGGTTGCATACTGGAGACATTTTGCTAGAGCTGGAGTGCATTGTATTTCTCTTAAGAATGGTAAATATGTGTATATGTTGGAAGAAAAAGAATACATTCTGAGCATTGTATTGTTAAAGCAACTGATTGAGAAGAAATTGCAAGTGGCTGTGAAGACTGAAAAAGGAAAAGATATTATCTACTGGATTATAAATCAATACAGTAAGAGAGATCAATCAAGCAAGAAAAGATAGAAACTTAATGCAATGTGTTGATGCATATTAGTTTGTCTGTCAGTTGGTCTATTGAGTTATAAAAGTGTCGTTAGTCGTTTAATAGAAATATAGATTTTGTATGATGCGACACTTAAGTTTTAGTTTAGGCGACACTTGCCTAAGTGACGCATAGCGACACTTAGGTAAGTGACGCATGAAGGCGGCTACATGCGACACTTCCAGCAAGTGACGCATGTCGGCCAGAATATTAGTATAAATACAAACCTACGGGTTTTTGGCTAGGGTTGACGAAACCCTAGCACCATTTGTCGACTAAACTCAATTGTAATCAGTTCTATTACGTTGTTCAAGCTAATAAACTCGTTCACTTTGTTTAAATCAATCGTTTCGGTTTGTGTTTATTAGTGAATTGTGAAATTGATTGTTTCCGTCATTCAATTGTTGTTGATCATCACTTAGGTCCATCGAATAGGGCACTCACAACTGGTATCAGAGACACTAGGTGATTAGATTGACGTTTTTAAGACGTTTTGGATTGATTTCGGTTTCGTTCGGATAAAGAATCGAGAATAACTACGGATTTCGAGTTGATAAGGTGATTTCCAGAAGATATTCATCATTTACTACAGGTTTCGTTCGTTAGGGTTTGAGGAATTTTCGTTAGGTTTACGAAAATTCAATTTTTAGGGTTTTTGGGATTTTACAGCCGTTTTTGCGACACTTGCTGCGTCACTTGAACGCGTCACTTAGAGCGGCACTTCTTAAGTCCAAATTAGGGTTTTACCGTCACTTGAACGCGTCACTTGGAGCGTCATTTGGGGTTCATACGACACTTAACTTAAGTGTCGTCTATTTTAATCCACCGTCACTCACGTGCGTCACTTTAGCACGTCACTTGAGTGCCAAGCGTCACTTCTGCTAGTGACGCCTGTTTGATTTCTTGCGTCACTTCTGTTTGTGATGCCTTTTGATTTATTGCGTCACTTTTACTAGTGACGCCTATTTGTTTTATTGCGTCACTCAAGTACGACACTTGAGTGCGTCACTTGCTAGATTGAGCGACACTTGCTTACAGTGTCATCAGTCACTTCATCCGTCACTCGATAGCGTCACTTACCAAGTGATGCTAGTCGTTGCGACACTTGAGTGCGTCACTTACCAAGTGACGCCTTTGGTACTAATTATTTGCAAGTTCTTGTTTTTGAGTTAATCTTCAGGTTGATCTTTAATGGCTGCTGTTGCTGATAAAGAGGATATTCGGGGAATCAGGGGTATGCTAAAATAAAATCATGATGTTGGTTCTAATAATAAACCTCCTCTATTCACGGCTGATATGGATTACGCATATTGGCATGATCGATTTGAACAGTATGTAGATTTCCACTGTCAGGAGCTCTGGGGTCCGCTCAGAGAAAGATATGAAGCTCTAGTAGCTGAGGGAGACTATCGTGGTATCCCTCCATCCAAAACTTACAAAGCCATGTCTTCTGAAGAGAAGAAGGAGTACGATATTGAAAGAAAGGCTCATTCAACCATCTATATGTGCCTTACTAAAGATGTCTTACGCCTCTTCAAAACACATGACATAACATACGATCTTTGGAAGGCTATTGAGACGAGATGTGGTGGAAATCAGAAGTACAAGGAGGCTAAATTAGAACTGATCAAGAAACAGTATGATCTGTTTGATTCTCTGCCTAATGAAACAGCTTCGGGTGTGTTTACAAGATACTCACAGTTAGTTAGTGAGTTGACCGATAGAGGCTACAATTTCCCTCAGATTGAAATAAATAAGAAGCTGTTGGACGTTCTACCTAGCAGTTGGGACGTTAAAGTGCAATTTCTGAAAGAGAGCCAAAAGTTAGCAACGATGAACTTAGATGAGCTAATTGGCGTTCTTCAAGCTCATGCGATGGAGTTGAAGAAGAAGGAATGTAAATCGGGTGGTTTTGTTCAAGACCCGACACTATACGGAGGAAAAGTCAACACCAGAAAGACTTATGGTGGAATGGCTTTCGTTTCTTCTACAAGTTCTCCATTACAACCCTCATTGCAATCTACCGGTGTTCATCATCCAGTGTATGCTTCTGGATCCTCACAAGGGTTACAACAGCAAGTTCCAGTTTCCCCTGCTATTCAAGAGCAGACTGCTATCTATACAGCCTTTCTCAGCTCCTACAAGGATTTGGTTTCACAACCGAATTCTACTTTAGAACTTGCAAAAGAAGATTATGCTCAACTAGATGACGATGATCTTGAGCAAGTGGACTTAAATTGGAATATTGCCATGATCTCAAGGAGAGTTCAAATATTCTTGCAACGGACTGGTCGCAAGAGTTTGGAAGGAGATGGCAAAACCAGTTTTGGTTTGGATAAGAGCAAGGTTCGCTGTTATAACTGTCAAAATCTAGGACATTTTGCGAGAGAGTGTGAAAAACCCAAAGTTCCTCCATCGGGTTTCACGAAGCCTGATGCTCCCAGAATTCCAGAGAAAGATGAAGTGAAGCAAGCGACAGCTGATGCACTAGTTGTCTTTGAGCCTACCAACACCGACTGGAGCATGTATGCTGATAAATATCAACAGTGTCTCATGGCTCACATTTCTAATGAGGTACGCAATGAACCAGAAGAACCTTTGAACTGTATTTCGTGCATTAAGTTAACTGAATCTTTAAAGTGCTTTCAAGAACATAGACTTAAGAAAAAAGGTTGAAAAACTTAGTGAGTCAAATAAGTACCTAAAGGCTAATGAACAATTGTATGATAAGAAAATTGAGGCTTATCAACAGGACACGCTTAGGTATAAATATAAGGTTTTTAGTCAACAGGATGCTATTAATAGCTATCTTGCTGAAATAGAACTTTTGAGAAAGGAACTATCTAATCTGATGGTTGAATATGACAAATATAAAAGTAAGATTCTAGGTTCCTCTTCTTCTACGGTTTCCTTCAACGAAATCCTTAACAAGCAAATGACAGATAATAAAACTAAGACAGGACTAGGTTATATTGTAGTCCCGCCTCCCACTGAATACTGTCCTATGCCAGTTAAGGAAGGCACCAAAGAGATTTCAGTTGACTATGCACTGTTATATGGGGTCAAGTCTAAGGTCAATAATCAAAACAAATAGGCAAAGGAGAAAACCAAACGGCCAGAGTATCCTTCGCCTCAGTTTGTTAAGTCTAAATGTGAATCTCCAGATAGTGTAGAGGAGATTGTTGAGATTGAGGATATTACTGATCAGGAGTATCCTGAATTTAAAAAGAAGGTTGAAGTAAATTCTGAAAAAGTAGTTTTAAAGATTGAACCTACAATTAAGGTTCAACCTAAAAAGGAAAAGGACAAGGTTTTAAATACAAAATCTCAAACTTTACAGTCACCTGTAAGATTTTGCAACATAAAGCTACACGTGCAAACGATCTTTGTGATAAACCTTCCACTTCAACCTCTCAACCAAAACAAGCATCTTCTAAGACATGCACGCAATGTTCATTATCTAGAAATGCTTCTCCTACTCCCGTGGTATGTCCTCAGCCTCAACCATTTGTTGAGACCCGCTCATGTTTTTATTGTAAAAGACAAGGACATTTAATTCGTGAATGTCCCAAACTGTCTCATCAGCACTATGGGAGAGAAATGCCTAGGACATAAGTTTACAGAAATTCATTTTCAAAATCTCCACCTTGGCGTTATTCAATCTCTCTCAAGCCTGCTGAAAAGCCAAGTAATGTTGGGCAAAAACCTTTGCCAAAACAAAAGCCCGACATTACTCCCAAACCAATTTCCGAACAAACTAAAGTTTGGAAACGAAAGGAGTCTGTTAGTAACTCTTCTGTCATCAACAATAACACATTAGATGAAAATTCAGATTTGTTAAAAAATAAAGTTCTGTCTGATGTGATTATTGTTGATGACCTTGGTAGACCTAAGTCTATAAAGCCTTGGGTCACCGTTTCTCACTAATCTCCTTACCTTTATGTGTTGCAGCAGTCAGAACGCGTTAAAGATAGTGAATGGTTTATGGACAGTGGCTGTTCGCAACACATGACTGGCGATGTGTCTCTTTTGACGGATGTTAAACCACATGTCGGAGGACATGTTGCTTTTGCTGGAGATACAGGAGGAACCACTACGGGAAAGGGAACACTAACTAACGGGAAAGTTAGCTTCGAGAATGTGAACTATGTGGCTCAACTTACTCACAACTTGCTGAGTGTTTCACAAGTCTGTGATAAGGACTTTACCACTGCTTTCACAAAGACGGAATGTGTGATACTGAAGCCTGGTTTCGTTATCCCTAAAGAATGGGTGCTTATGAGGGTGCCACAGAGAAACGACACCTATATAATGAATATGCGAACTGTGGAGACTACAGATGAGTACATCTGTCTCCTGTCAAAGGCTTCGGAAAAGGAATCACTACTGTGGCATAGACGAATGGGACACATCCACTTTCGCAAGATGAACTTTCTAATAAACAATGATTTAGTAAATGGAGTTCCAAAATAGTCATTTGCCCTAAAAGATGACTGTATTGCATGCCATAAAGGGAAACTCCACAAAAAGTCCCATAAGTCAAAGGTAGTGAATTCCATTGTTGCACCACTGGAGCTCTTACATATGGATCTGTTTGGTCCTATCTCAACTAAGAGTATCGGTGGTAGATCTTACTGCTTAGTAGTCACCGATGACTACTCGAGATTTTTGTGGGTATATTATCTAGGTGCGAAAAGTGAAACACCAGATATCTTGGTGTATCTGTTGGATAAGTTGGCAAATCTGTGCAACTTAAAGGTGAAGAGACTGAGAAGTGACAATGGAACTGAATTCAAGAACTCAACTCTTGAGTTATACTGTGCCACGAAAGGTATTGATCATCAGTTCAGTGCCCCAAGAACTCCTCAACAGAATGGAGTTGCAGAGCGTAAGAATAGGACTATTATCGAGACAGCTCGGACTATGCTGGCCGATTCTAAGCTTCCTAATATATTTTGGGCAGAAGCAGTCAGTACTGCTTGTTACGTTCTGAATCACGTGCTCACGGTTAAGAAAAAGAACAAGACCTGTTATGAACTTTTCAATAACCATAAGCCCACTTTGCAGTTTCTAGAGCCATTTGGGTGTCCGTGTTTGATTATGATCTCAAAAGAAAAGGTCTCGAAGTTGGAGCTAAAGTTGTTGAAGGAATTTTCCTTGGCTATTCAGTCAACTCTCCGAACAAAAGAGTCTACATTAAATCAACACACCAGGTGGAAGAGCATTTTGAGGTAAAATGCCTGCGTTACACGGATCCTCCTCAAGGAACGGGTCCGGAATGGTTATTCAACTATAAGGATGTGTTTAATTCGTTTGACATACCCGAAGAAGATGATGAAGAGGAGGAGTTAGTTACCTTACTTCATGGCATCAGTCTGTGTCAAGACACATCTACCTCAAAACCTACATCCACACCTACTCCAACACCCACACCATCACCTCCAACACCTACTCCAACACCCACACCACTACCTACAACATCCACACCATCTCCTACTATCCCACCTTCGGATGTTCCTTCGACTTCAGGAACAACTAATGCAACAGAACATCCTGATGATCCCAATATGCCACCTTTAGAGGAAGACGAGGAAGAAGAATAATTGGTTCATTCTCACCTTTTCTCTAATGAAGATGATACGGAACTTCAACCACCTGTGCAACCTGAAAGTTCTACTGCTCCTGCGACTAACACTGTTCCCGTTACTGAAGGGGATATGAACAATTTGGAGTTAGTACTTGCACCGGAGTTAATCCCAGTCACACGTGTACACAGGGATCACCCCATCGATAATATTATCGGTGATCCTAATGCTGTTGTTCAAACAAGGCACTAAGTGAAGCAAAATCCAAATCAAGAAATGTTAAATTTGGTTGCTCGGATAAATTCTTGTCATTTATCCCAAATTGAACCTAAGAAAGTTGATGAGGCCTTAAAAGATCCATCCTGGGTCGAGGCCATGCAAGAAAAGTTGCAGCAGTTCAACAAGCTGCACGTTTGGGATATAGTTCCGTTACCAAAAGGTGCTCATTTAACCGACACTCGATGGGTATTTCCAAATAAGATGGATGATCGAGGTATCGTGATTCGGAATAAAGCTCGATTGGTTGTTCAAGTTTTTAGTCAGATCGAGGGCTTGGATTATGATGAAGTCTTCGCTCCTGTGGCAAGACTTGAGTCTATACGGATCTTTCTTGCGTTCGCTTCTTTCAAAGAGTTTCGTGTTAACCAACTCGATGTTAAAAGCGCCTTTTTATATGGACAAGTGGATACGGATGTGTACGTGAAACAGCCTGCAGGTTTTGAAGACTCTGAGCATCCAGAATACATCTGCAAGTTAAACAAGGCGTTATATGGTCTTCATCAAGCTCCACGACTTTGGTATGAGAGGCTCACTACCCACTTAATCAAAGATGGTTTTGTTCGCGGGAATATCGACAGTACTCTGTTCATCCGTAAAGAACGGACTGGCGATCGAGAAGATATGTTACTTGTGCAGGTGTATGTGGACGACATTATCTTTGGCTCCACAAATGAAGCGATGTGCAAGCATTTTGAGGAGATTATGAAATCTGAGTTTGAGATGAGTGCGATGGGGGAGCTCAAATTCTTTTTAGGTGTACAAGTTGAGCAGTCTCCAAAAGGTATTAATATTCATCAGTCAAAGTATGTTAAAGACATGTTGACTCAATATGACCTGCTCAATTGTAAAACCTATGGGACTCCTATCGAACTTAATCACAATCTCAGACTTGCTGACGATGAGGAAGATTGCCAAGAAAAGGACTATCGATCAATGATAGGTTCTTTGATGTATTTGACCGCTTCTCGACCGGATATTGTGTTTGCGGTATCCGTCTGCTCACACTTTCAAGCCAAACCCAAGGTGTCTCACATGAAGGCGGTAAAGCGAATCTTTGGTTATCTCAAACATATATCGATCAATGATAGGTTTTTTGATGTATTTGACCGCTTCTCGACCGGATATTGTGTTTGCGGTATCCGTCTGCTCACACTTTCAAGCCAAACCCAAGGTGTCTCACATGAAGGCGGTAAAGCGAATCTTTGGTTATCTCAAACATAGACCCAATCCTGGTCTATGGTATTCAAACGAGAAATCATTCGCTCTTTCTGCCTATTCGGATTCGGATCATGGCGGCTGCAGCATAGACAAGAAATCTACCACTGGTGGATGCCAATTCCTCGGATCTCGATTGGTCTCATGGCAATGCAAGAAACAGACTACAGTTTCTCTTTCAACGGCAGAAGCTGAGTATGTTGCTGCTGCGAGTTGCTGCTCTCAGGTTCTATGGATTCAGCATCAACTACATGATTACGGGTTACTTCTTTCTATGACTCCTATTCACATAGATAATATTGTTGCTATTTCTATCACACGCAATCCCGTACAGCCCTCTAAGACTAAACACATTGAACATAGGTTCCACTTTATACGGGATTGCTATGAAAAACACCTGATAGACCTTGTCCACATAGACACCCTAAAGCAGAATGCCGACCTTTTCACAAAAGCTTTTTCGCGTACTCGATTTGATGAACTAATCAACCTGATTGGTTTAAGGTTCTTTATCGCTAAAAAGTAATTTGTAACTTGGAATGTAATTTATTTCTTTACCGCTAAAAAAAATACGCAACAACCACTCTTTATATTTTTTAGTATTAAAGAAATGCACCGTTGCTACATTTTAAAATAGACGTTGAAGTTGTGTCTGTAAAAAACTTGGGATATGATAGTACATCGGGTGACATGCATAAAATGGAATTTTAAGATTTATATTGGATGTGTCAGTAGATTTATCTGACATGTTAACAACAGTTTTTATAAACATTGTCTTCATCATACGATATATTAGTAGGCATGTTATGCAAAACTCTTTGAGATCTCTTAAGAAGCCTAATAGTTAATTGTCTATTTCAAGTGGTACAACATCATTAGATGTATGACAAAAGTCTTAATTTCTTACTTATGCTAGACATGTTTTCGTGAAAGGAGTTTATTTGATCTCATTTGGGGGTATATATTGACAGTTTCCTCTGTTATACGTAAGTATAGACCTGGTCTCTGTTAATATATACTTAAAACTTAAGCAAACACAAGTCAAAGTACTTGCAAAGTCTTTAAAATTAAGATACCTTACAAGGTCGCCAAAATGGTTTGACCAAGTCTGGCTTTGCTTAAACCTGAATCAAGCTATGTCGCTCTGTTGTACGTAAGTACAGACCTGTCACCGCTGACTTGATTCTTAAATTTGATTTTCTTATATTCTCTCTGTAAATGAAAACATGGTCTATGTCTTAAGTTAAAATGTATATCTATGGTGGGGACCACAGCGAAATGTACATGCGAATAATAATAAAAATTAGCTCCTAGATGTGAGTGTAACATGTTTAAGTAGACAAATATACTTATAATCATTTTGAAATAATTTTTAGAAAAAGTGTTTTTAGCATGTCAAGTAAATTTAAAGTGGACAAATATATTGATGATCGAAATAACACTTACTGTTCCTAATAAATGCATGTTACTCCGATATGATCCCTAACCAGATTATATCAACTCCGTCAACAAAAAGAATGTGTTAATTTTCTATTTGTAAATTTACATTCCTTTATGTGTTCTTATTTTTCTCTAAGTTAGTTTAATTTTCTGATTTTATCCACGTTACTGTTACCTTTTCAAATTTGAGTACCGAAATCACGACAAAAAATTTTTTTGATAAAATCGCAAACTTTTCACTAAAAGTGACCTGTTGCGTCACTTTCATAAGTGACGCTACCAGTGACGCATACGATATTGCGCCACTTACACTAGTGACGCTGTAAGTGTCGGGGTAAGCTACGCTATAAGTGCCGGGTTGAGTGACGCATATTAGGGTTTTCGTATAAATACCCTTTCCAACGGCACTCAACCTCACCACTTTTCAAATTCACATAGCGTCACTTTCTCTGACATACCGTCACTTGATTTGTCCCTACGTCACTTACTCTGTGCGATTTTCTTCGATCCGTTCATCGTTTCTCGAGCTTGATTGCGCATTCCAGTGTCATATTCTTGTTCCCCTCATTCACACGACTACTTTGGTACTATTTTTCACCTATATCTTTCTGTATTCATGTTTTAATTACGAATTAGGGTTACGAATTTTGGGTTTCTTTGAAATCATTAGATTTGGGGCTTGTTTAGTTAATGTTTTCTGTTATTAAATGGTGTGTTTCACTCGTTTTTATCATGTGTACGTTGTGATAACTTTGATTTTCAAAAACCCCAAATTTGATTTCTGGGTATGAACAGTGACACGATGATCTTCATCGTTGCGTCACTTACCTCAAGTGACGCTACTTGGTAATTTAGAACCCATACCGTTACTTCATCAGTGACGCTTATTATTGAGTCACTTCCTAAGTGACTCTCGTAGTGACACATGTACTTGGATTATCTGTTAAGTCCGTCACTCATCTTAGTGACACCCACTTATGCGTCACTCTCTTAAGTGACTGACTTAGTGACGCTTTTCTCTATAACGTCACTTATACCGTTACTTCCTAAGTGACTCACTTAGGATACCGTCACTCTGTTAAATGCCGCATGCTATTGACCCGACACTTCTTAAGTGTCGTATATAATGACGCATGATTTGGCAACGTCACTTACACCAGTGACGCATGATAGCGTCACTTACCATAAGCGACGCTATACTTAATTTCTTATTTTAAGCACTGTTTTCTGCGACACTTCCTAAGTGTCGGTAGTGGCTATGCGTCACTTACCATAAGTGACGCCTAAATCAGAATTTCATTTTTTAGGTTATGTGTGTTCGTGCTAATTCTATAACGTTTGTTGTTATTTTTGTTTCGTATTTTAGCTTACAGATGGCTGCTCTACAAAATTACTATCGTCGCACCAACACATGTCACAATATCACGGCGTTCTTGGAGTCAACACACGCCAACTCGGCTCCTTTCCGGCCTATTATCGAGTTCCTGGAAGTTACCCTTCCTGAACATGGTCTATGTATATATAAAAGTTGTGGATATGCTGAAAAATGTAGTATACACCGTGAAACGAACCTAGGGATGAACGTTTGATCGCAAAGGAGGGTCTACACCTTGACAAAAGTATTAGTGCTCCTCGATTAAATCTAAGGGATCTTGAAAAGAAAGCAAACATTCAGCTATAGTGTAGGATGCTTAAACCCCTTGATCCAACATAACTGATAGTTTAACATACGTTAGCAAGCAATAGTATCACCCTTAATAAAATCAATTAGAATTAGGTGTTAAGAAAGGTCAGAAATTAAATATCGGTCTGTTTCCTTATTCATGCGCCCAGGAGTTAACTCCAAGACGGGTCACTAGTCCTCATCGGACAGTGTTGGGGGACTGAGCAGCCTGATCTGATCAGACTCATGATAACCTAGTATTCAGTGACATGCGACTTAGGTTTTCCACTTAAATCGTAGGATACTAGTGTTGATACCAAACCTCTGTTGATATCATTAAGAAAAGTCTCCAATCATCTTTTATAATGAACATCATCCCGAAACCTGAATATTGAAACTTCAGCATTCATAATCTCTATCTATCTGCTTACCCTATCCGTAGTTTAGTATTTACTTTTCTGTATTTTAGTTAATTTAGAAAATACCTAAAACAAACCCTACCTGCTCTTTAAAACCCATCCTATTAACTTCTATTGATTAAGGTATTTACTTCATTTCGATTCGCTCCGATTTTAAGAACGACACCTGAGTCAGACTTACCGCTTACTACCCTTAACAAGAGCAGTAGGTAGTAATAAAACTTAGGCTTCCCAGTATTATAAATTTAAAACCCACTGATCACCCGCCTCCGACTGGAAGGTCCGCAATGACAGGGAAGCGATTCCTTGACCGACCATTGGGGCGCGATCAGGTTTTTGGCACCGCTGCCGGGGATCAACGAGCGTTGTGATTTGAAAAACATACCTTTAAGTTAGAAGCCCTTAGGAGAACCTTTCCTTCTAGCCTAACTTGTTCGAAAGTTACTGCTTTCTTAGAATAGTTTAGTTATTAAAACACAAAAACCATAAAAATATGATAAATCAAAAACCATCTGATTAGGTTTCTAGCCCCGTCTCTCTGTTCTCTTACAAGACAGCAGATGATATGATGGCAATGGATGATTCTGAATTTTTTGATTTTATGAAAAAAGAATTAGAGGATAAATCTTCTTGTTCTTCATACCTCAAAGTCAAGAAAATCTTAAATGTCCAAGAAATTGATATCAGGCAAAAACACTTTGACCTAAAACTAGAGGAATCTCAGTAGAAAATATAAATTTCTGTTACTCACACTTTAAGTAGTCAATTTACCCTTGACCTTGAGATCTCTTCACTTCTGGCCAAATACCCACACTATGTTAGGCCACCTGACCTTCCCAAAGAAGTACCATTCGGCACTGAGGTTTACTTTTATCCACCCATGTTAGGATTAGATAGAAATGAACGCCTTCACTGCTTGGATGAATACTTTGAATATGATATCCCTGACATTTTGAGAACTTATTCACAAGATAAGCAGCTCTCATGTTCGAAAATCATACATTCAAACCAGGAACCCCCTACATAGATGAACCATTTCAAAGATGTCTGATATCACATAAAAAGTCACATTTTTACTGCCGATATCTCTCTCATTCTGGAAGGATTCTTGGCATTTGAACTTAAATAACACTCAAATCAACGAAAATCTACCAAGGAGGTCAAAACAAGGTTGCACGATAAAAATCAAGCAAAATGGATGAAAAACGAAGATTCCATGCACGTTTGAAAATTCAAGGCATTAAAACAAGATTTTAAGACTAAAGTGCCCATCATCAACATCCATCTTATCCAAGATGCACGTTTGAAGATGTTCCATAAAACTCAAAATAAATAACAATCAAATCAACGAGAATCTGCGAAGGAGGTCAAAACAAGGTTGCACGATAAAAATCAAGCAAAACGGATGAAAAACGAAGATTCCATGCACGTTTGAAGATTCAAGGCATCAAAATAATATTTTAAGACTAACGTGCCCATCATCAACATCCATCTTATTCAAGATGTTCGATTTCAAAATACGAGTCTAATAGAAGAAGAATCAACAAAAACGGATAAAGAATGAAGATTCTACGCCCGCCGGAACATTCAAATGATTCGTACGCAAAATATGGAGATAGGAAACTCACTTTTGGGATTACTTTTCATCAAAGTATTCGTTTTTGAAAAAAGAATCTAACGAAAAAAGAATCAAAGAAAACGGATGCATAACGAAGAAAACACGCGCGAATTTAGAAACGCAGCAAAAGACGGCGAACCGGGGCTGGTGGCAGCCAGTCGCTGCCGGCCTACTGATGGGCCGCGATGGCCTCCCCTCCCCCGTCTCGTTTCCGCTTTTTGGTCCTTTCGTGTACCCGGTGCCACACCTTTACACGATTGTACGTACCCGGCGCCACACATTTGTGCGATTGTACGTACCTGGTGCACCACCTTTTCCACCTTTTGCTAAAGTGCTCCTCAAGATGATAACATGAGCCGGATTTCTCCTATAAATAGTGTAACATCCTTTATTTTATCTGGTAAATCTTCTATTTTAAATTGATTATTTAATTATATTAGAAATTTATTTGATAATAATTGTTTATTGAAATTATAATAATAATAAATGAATTAATATCCTTGTAAATGTATAAATTTTAATCATTAGGATGGGAATGGAAGGGACTAGAATTTTAATTAATAAAAAAAGGGGTAAGTCGGTTTAAAGGAGAGCCGACCTCCTTTTATCATGTTTTTCCCAATTCTTAATTTATTACTAGAAGAACTATATTTTTCACCTACGGTAACCTCAAACTCAAATAAACAGAAAAGTCTCAACAGGAATTAGAAGAATTAAGGATTATACTTGTGTGAGTATAAATTATCATCTTATACTTGTCCTACAAGTTCCTGTCGAAAGGTAAATAATGAATTTATGTTTTTTTTTAGGTTAAATATAAAATTGATAAATTTGTTGATTTCTTGAATATATATATGGTTTGGATGTAACAGTGAAATAAGCTTCCGACCTAAATGGGTTATGGAAATTTTAGCATGATAATTGAATTAAAGGATGTTATAGGAGGTACATAGTATTTATAGGTGATGTTTAAATCTATTGTTGTTTCATATAAATCGAATTAGGAACCTGGATACTGGAAAATTAGTTAAATCCTTTTGTACAGTAAAGCTTAGAAGTTGCAGGTTTCTAGAATGGGCCAAAATAGACTAACAGTGGCAAGAGACTAACAGTGGCAAGAAACTAACAGTGGCAATAGACTAACAGTGGCAATAGACTAACAGTGGCAAGAGACTAACAGTGGCAATAGACTAACAGTGGCAAGAGACTAACAGTGGCAATAGACTAACAGTGGCAATGAACTAACAGTGGTAACCTATGAACTAACAGGGATAATAAATATAATTAACAGTGGTAAGGAGTTAGCAGTGGAAGTGAACTAACAGTGGTTAGGCTAACAGTGGTAGGGAATTAGCAGTGGAAGTGAACTAACAGTGGTTAGGCTAACAGTGGTAAGGAGTTAGCCATGGTAATAAGTTAACAGTTGTAATGAGTAACAGTGTTAATAATGAACAGTAGTAATTAATATAATTAACAGTGATAATTAATATAGTAACAGTGATAATGAGAAATAGCAGTGGTGACAAGTATAATAAACAGTGTTAATGAGCTAGTAAACAGTAAGAACCATGGAAATCAGTGTGAGTCTTGTGTTTATATATATATATATATGTGTGCATAAATATACATCAATTGGTAATATGTGAGTTGAATAAATTGAATTGAGTTACTAACTTCATTACTTTGTGGTGTTTGCAGATACACCAAAGACTCAGTGAATAGAAGCTGAGTGAGGAGACAGCAGAGGTATTGGTGAGTGGATTTAGAACTCATCATTCGATTTAGTTGTAACTGTTTGGTTACAACAAGTATACGTAGATTGATTATGCAATTGTAAATCTGTGTATTGATTACAAACCTATGTGATATGTGAATCTATGTGTATCAGATTATTGAGGTCAACGTGTAGTTGGACTTTTTGGTTATTATGTGAATTACACAGGTTTTGATTCATTTGTTGTGTTTGAGACCTGTGTATGAGTTTAATAACCAATAGTTATCGGTCTATTCTGTAATGGCCATACAGATTGATGTTAAGTGTTCTTGGGGAATCCCCGGGTATTATGATACCCCAAGAGCCACCGATCCTCATTGAAAAAGAATATGTTTACTATTATTTGCTGTAAACTGATGGTTAAGCTAAGTTGAATTGTGTGTGATAAATTCATTCACTTAGCTTTGTGCTAATCCCTCATCCTACTTCCTGCAGGTTTTATATATATATATGTGGGTGTCAGGAACGGATGCTTTTACAGGGAATGTCTGACAAATTTTGACTCTGATATGGTTTTATTATAAACCTGGTTTTGTAATAGATAATACCCCGACATATGTAGTTTTTAAACAGTTTTATGTTGGTTTATTTTGAATATATAACTGTGTATGTACATTATCTTAATGTACAGTATATAAATATGTTTTAAATTCATACGCTTCCGAGTAAAATAATATATTATTGTGGTAGTAAAAGAGGGGCGTTACAAGCTTGGTATCAGAGCATAGGTTTGGGTGAATTGAGCATTGTAAAGTGTTCAATCCCAAATCTAGAGTTTGTTATGTCAAACATTCCTGGCTATGGGATTTAGCATTGTGTATGAATTTGTTAGTAGATAAGTGCTAACGATTAACAAATTTCAAGTTGTTGTGTGGAATACAGATATGGCAGATAACGAGCAACCGACCGCCAACCCTAATAATGCCTCACGGATCGATGTTCCCCCTTCTGATATTCATACTGAAAGACATGATCATGAGGGTACTTCTTTTCCTACTCATGAAGAATCTAATCGAGATGATTATCTTTTCCAGTTAGAAGACGAGGTGATTAATGTCAGAGAATTTAAAAGACAGGCTGAAACTGCATCATCTCAGCAACGTTTTCAGCAACAGATACCTGTGTTTGGTAATATTCCTCTTATTCAGCCAAATAAACAATGTTCATTTAAGACGTTTATGGCAAGTAAACCACCCGAGTTTAGAGGGAGTACCAATCCATCAGTAACTTTAAATTGGTTAAGAGATATGGAACGAAAATTTGATGTTACTCAATGTGAAGAAGAATTTAAAGTGTTTTATGCTATTCAATGTTTAAAAGACGAAGCCATGGTTTGGTGGGACTCGATTACTGGTCATTTGACTCAACAGCAGAAAGAAGCTATTCGATGGCCTGAATTTCATCAAGCTATTTGTAACCAATACTGTTCAGACTTTGAGATGGCACGTATTAGAAGAGAGTTTATGAATCTTCAATTAACCGATAAGATGACTATCGATGAGTTAATCACACAGTTTTCAGAGAAGTTACGGTTTGTACAACATTGGGTTCCAGATGAGAAAACCAAAATTGAGCAATTTGTGGAAACATTACCTCATAATTATCGTACCACAGTAAGATTAGCTAGTAATTTATCTCAAGCATTTACTCTTGCTCGTTCAGTCGATAGTGACATTAGAGGCTTTCAAGAATCTCAAGCTAGAAATACTTCTTCTTCGTTTCCAAGAACTAGAACAGAGTCTTCGGGTAAAGGAAAGTCCAGGTGGCAGAGTAATCGTCAGGGTCAAAGATTTAGTAATAAAAGTGGTTCCTCTGGAAGTTCTAATTGGTGTACTTCTTGTCGATCTAAACATAATGGTCCATGTACAATTCAGACGAACAAATGTGTTAAATGTGGTGAATTGGGTCACGAGTTTAAGAATTGTAAGTTTCCTAATTTTGTGTGCTGGAACTGTAAGAAAGAAGGGCATCGAGTTGGTCAGTGTCCTGAGGCAGGAAGACAGAGTTCTGGTTCGGTCGGGAGTTCGTTTTCTTCCGGTCAAAAGCGAAAGAATCCTCCACTAGCGACGAGTAGGGCTTTTCAGATGACAGTCGATGAGGCTGTCCACACAGATGATGTGATTACTGGTACTTTTCTTATAAACTCTGTACCGGCTTGTGTATTATTTGATTCTGGAGCAAATTGTTCTTTTATATCTGTGTGTTTCTGTGATAAGTTGAAACTGATCCCTACTGTGATAACTAAGCCCTTAGAAGTAGAGATTGTAAGTGGCAAATTAGTTCCTGTTACCACCTCGGTGACTGGAGCTAATATTGTGATAGATGGTCAGACTTTTCCAATTTCATTTCTGTTAATGCCGATTCCAAGTTTTGATGTGATTATTGGCATGGATTGGTTAAGTCAGTTTAAAGCAAGCATAGATTGCCATCATAAACTGATTAGAATCCCAATTTCTGAAGAGTCATATGTTGTGGCTCGAGGAGAACGGGATAATGGGAGTATTCCTTTGATTTCCATGATGAAAGCTAGGAAGTCGTTGTCTAAAGGTTGTGAGTCTTATCTAGCTTACGTCATTAATGCCAAATTAGAAAAGAAATCTGTTTCTGATGTTCCGGTTGTATCTGAATATCCGGAAGTGTTCCCCGATGAATTGCCTGGTTTACCACCGGTTAGGGAAGTTGAATATCAGATTGATCTTATTCCTGGCTCCTCTCCCGTAGCTAAAGCTCCCTATAGATTAGCTCCGTCTGAGATGCGAGAAATGATGAATCAGATTCAGGAGTTGTTGGATAGAGGTTTTATTAGACCTAGTTCTTCTCCTTGGGGTGCACCGGTTTTGTTTGTTAAAAAGAAAGATGGGTCATTCAGAATGTGTATTGATTATAGAGAATTGAACAAAAGAACAGTAAAGAATAAATATCCTCTGCCTCGAATAGATGATTTGTTTGATCAGTTGCAGGGATCTTCTGTATATTCTAAAATCGATCTGAGATCGGGTTACCATCAGGTTCGTGTTCGTGAACAGGATATTCCAAAGACTGCTTTTCGTACCAGGTATGGTCATTATGAATTCCTGGTGATGCCTTTTGGTTTGACTAATGCTCCAGCAGTTTTTATGGATCTGATGAACCGGGTATGTCGACCATTTCTCGATAAGTTTGTAATTGTTTTCATTGACGATATTCTTGTATATTCCAAGTCTGAATCAGAACATGCTATGCATTTGAGGTTAGTTCTTGAAACCTTGAAAAGAGAACAGTTATATGCAAAATTTTCTAAATGTGAGTTCCGGATTCGAGAGGTACAATTTCTGGGTCATATTATTTGTAATGATGGGGTTAAAGTTGATCCTTCTAAAGTTGAAGCTGTAATGAACTGGAAAACTCCAAAGAATGCTTCTGAAATTAAAAGTTTTCTGGGTTTGGCTGGTTATTATCGGAAATTTATTAAAGACTTTTCTAAAATTGCTAGTCCATTGACTAAATTAACCCGCAAGAATGAAAAGTTTGAATGGGATAATCAACAGGAACAGGCCTTTCAGACTCTGAGACAGTTATTATGTCAAGCCCCAGTGTTAGCATTGCCTAATGGGTCTGATGATTTTGTCGTTTATTGTGATGCATCTTATGCTGGGTTGGGTTGTGTTCTGATGCAGCGGGATAGAGTCATTGCTTATGCTTCTCGTCAATTGAAACCTCATGAAAAGAATTATCCCACACATGATATAGAATTGGCAGCTGTAGTGTTTGCTTTGAAAATATGGAGACACTATTTATATGGTACTAAATGCACTGTTTGTACTGATCATAAAAGTCTGCAGTATGTATTTTCACAGAAAGAACTGAACATGCGTCAAAGGCGATGGTTAGAATTAATTAAAGACTATGATTGTGAAATACGTTATCATCCAGGAAAAGCAAATGTAGTTGCAGATGCATTGAGCAGAAAAGGTACTTCCAAAAGAGTCTATTTTCTGAAAGTTAATATTTCTTCTGACTTAGTGGATCAAATTAAAGCTGCCCAGCTAGAAGCTTTATTGGAACATAATCTTAAGTCAGAAATAATGTTGAAAAGAAAAGACTTCTTGGTTGACGATTCTAGAGGACTAAAGACTTTCCAGTCTCGTGTTTGGATTCCTCTGATCGGTAATATTCGAGATATGCTTTTGACTGACACTCACAAGTCACGGTTGACTGTCCACCCTGGTAGCACTCGAATGTATAATGATTTGAAACCTCTGTACTGGTGGCCTACAATGAAAACTGATATTGCAAAGTTTGTTGGTAATTGTCATATATGTGCTCAAGTGAAAGCTGAACATCAAAAGCCATATGGGTCATTGAAACAGCTAGAAATTCCAGAATGGAAATGGGAACATTTGACTATGGATTTTGTGACTAAGCTACCACGTACACCTCGAGGGTATGACATGATTTGGGTCATTGTTGACAGATTGACCAAGAGTGCACATTTTCTGGCTACTAGTGAGACTACTTCTCTCAATAAGCTCGCACAGTTGTATGTTAATGAAATTGTCTCAAGACATGGTATTCCATTGTCAATTGTATCAGATAGAGATTCTCGATTTATTTCTCATTTCTGGCAGAGTTTACAACAAGAATTGGGTACACGTGTTAATCTCAGTACGGCTTATCATCCTCAGACAGATGGTCAGTCAGAACGTACGATTCAGACGTTAGAGGATATGCTCAGAGCTTGTGTCTTAGAGTATGGAGGTTCATGGGATTCTCACCTTCCTTTGGTGGAATTTGCTTATAATAATTCCTATCATTCCAGTATTGGTATGCCTCCTTATGAAATGCTATATGGTCGTCGTTGTCGTACCCCCACTTGTTGGTTAGAAGTGGGAGAAAAGCAATTTGCAGGCCCAGACATTGTACAAATTACTGCCGACAAAGTGGCTATCGCCCGAGAAAAGCTAAAAGCTGCACGTGATAGACAGAAACAGTATGCAGACCCGCGTAGACGACTGGTTACTTTTACCGAAGGTGAGTTGGTGTATTTGAAAGTCTCCCCGTGGAAAGGTGTTATTCGATTTGGAAAACGAGGAAAGTTAGCACCTAGATATATTGGTCCCTTCAGAATTCGTCAGGTGGTTAATGATCAATCAGTTTCATTAGATCTTCCTCCAGAGCTTGCTGGTATTCATGATACATTTAATATCTGTTATTTGAAAAAGTGTAATGTTGAGGATCAATCCCAGATACTTCCGTTACAAGATTTACAGGTGGATCAGAATCAGAAATTAGTAGAAGAACCGGTTGAAATTCTCGATAGAAAGATTACTAAACTTAGGAAGAAACACATTCCTATGGTGTTAGTGAAATGGAGACACAGTCTAGGTTCAAATTTGACCTGGGAAACCGAGGAGTCTATGAAATCCAGATATCCTGGATTGTTTGATCGAGTTTAGATTTCGAGGACGAAATCTCCTAAAGGAGGGGAGATTTGTAACATCCTTTATTTTATCTGGTAAATCTTCTATTTTAAATTGATTATTTAATTATATTAGAAATTTATTTGATAATAATTGTTTATTGAAATTATAATAATAATAAATGAATTAATATCCTTGTAAATGTATAAATTTTAATCATTAGGATGGGAATGGAAGGGACTAGAATTTTAATTAATAAAAAAAGGGGTAAGTCGGTTTAAAGGAGAGCCGACCTCCTTTTATCATGTTTTTCCCAATTCTTAATTTATTACTAGAAGAACTATATTTTTCACCTACGGTAACCTCAAACTCAAATAAACAGAAAAGTCTCAACAGGAATTAGAAGAATTAAGGATTATACTTGTGTGAGTATAAATTATCATCTTATACTTGTCCTACAAGTTCCTGTCGAAAGGTAAATAATGAATTTATGTTTTTTTTTAGGTTAAATATAAAATTGATAAATTTGTTGATTTCTTGAATATATATATGGTTTGGATGTAACAGTGAAATAAGCTTCCGACCTAAATGGGTTATGGAAATTTTAGCATGATAATTGAATTAAAGGATGTTATAGGAGGTACATAGTATTTATAGGTGATGTTTAAATCTATTGTTGTTTCATATAAATCGAATTAGGAACCTGGATACTGGAAAATTAGTTAAATCCTTTTGTACAGTAAAGCTTAGAAGTTGCAGGTTTCTAGAATGGGCCAAAATAGACTAACAGTGGCAAGAGACTAACAGTGGCAAGAAACTAACAGTGGCAATAGACTAACAGTGGCAATAGACTAACAGTGGCAAGAGACTAACAGTGGCAAGAGACTAACAGTGGCAATAGACTAACAGTGGCAATGAACTAACAGTGGTAACCTATGAACTAACAGGGATAATAAATATAATTAACAGTGGTAAGGAGTTAGCAGTGGAAGTGAACTAACAGTGGTTAGGCTAACAGTGGTAGGGAATTAGCAGTGGAAGTGAACTAACAGTGGTTAGGCTAACAGTGGTAAGGAGTTAGCCATGGTAATAAGTTAACAGTTGTAATGAGTAACAGTGTTAATAATGAACAGTAGTAATTAATATAATTAACAGTGATAATTAATATAGTAACAGTGATAATGAGAAATAGCAGTGGTGACAAGTATAATAAACAGTGTTAATGAGCTAGTAAACAGTAAGAACCATGGAAATCAGTGTGAGTCTTGTGTTTATATATATATATATATGTGTGCATAAATATACATCAATTGGTAATATGTGAGTTGAATAAATTGAATTGAGTTACTAACTTCATTACTTTGTGGTGTTTGCAGATACACCAAAGACTCAGTGAATAGAAGCTGAGTGAGGAGACAGCAGAGGTATTGGTGAGTGGATTTAGAACTCATCATTCGATTTAGTTGTAACTGTTTGGTTACAACAAGTATACGTAGATTGATTATGCAATTGTAAATCTGTGTATTGATTACAAACCTATGTGATATGTGAATCTATGTGTATCAGATTATTGAGGTCAACGTGTAGTTGGACTTTTTGGTTATTATGTGAATTACACAGGTTTTGATTCATTTGTTGTGTTTGAGACCTGTGTATGAGTTTAATAACCAATAGTTATCGGTCTATTCTGTAATGGCCATACAGATTGATGTTAAGTGTTCTTGGGGAATCCCCGGGTATTATGATACCCCAAGAGCCACCGATCCTCATTGAAAAAGAATATGTTTACTATTATTTGCTGTAAACTGATGGTTAAGCTAAGTTGAATTGTGTGTGATAAATTCATTCACTTAGCTTTGTGCTAATCCCTCATCCTACTTCCTGCAGGTTTTATATATATATATGTGGGTGTCAGGAACGGATGCTTTTACAGGGAATGTCTGACAAATTTTGACTCTGATATGGTTTTATTATAAACCTGGTTTTGTAATAGATAATACCCCGACATATGTAGTTTTTAAACAGTTTTATGTTGGTTTATTTTGAATATATAACTGTGTATGTACATTATCTTAATGTACAGTATATAAATATGTTTTAAATTCATACGCTTCCGAGTAAAATAATATATTATTGTGGTAGTAAAAGAGGGGCGTTACAAATAGGAAGCATGAGGCTTCATTTCAACACACACCTTACACACCATATGCATTAGTCATATTACTTTCTTACTTTCTCATTCTATTTTCTTACTTCAAAATTAGTATTAGGCTAGTTAGGAAGCTTGTTTAGAGTAGAACGAAAGCAAGGAACATCTTGTAATCTTGGGTGTACGCGTGGAATTACACTTATTAATTCAAGTCTATTCCTTCTCGTATTCCAATCTGGGTTCTTTCTTTCCTATTCAATCTTAATTAAATATGAATGCTTTAATTATGCTAGAATTAGTTTGTGCCACGATTAGCGAGTAGATTACTATTTTATTTGTTGTGATGTAGTTAGAACATATAATTATGGGATGACTTTAAATATGTCATGAAATAATATGACAGCCCTTATTCAACTGTTTACTTGGTATAGTGCTGGAAATGCTTTTAAGCAAAGTACATACGTATGGAAGTCGGTAAACGACTGAAGGTAGTTGTATTATGGATCGACGTTATAAAAATGGAAACTTTATGAACGGACTTATCGTGTGATCTTAAACCTAAAACTTACATTTGCCTTTCGATTAACAAACGTGATTGTAACCTTATAAAGAGGAGTCGCAAACCTTAATACTTGGTCAATAATTATCTGCGTCAAAACTATGGTTTAATTGTAACGTCATGCAAGTATCATAAAAGGCAATGTGATTACGTGGAATTACCATGAGTATAGTACACTTCCAATCACAATGTAATTATCATGTAAACATCACGAAGCAATTAAATTCACAACGGAAACATTGTTAAACGATCAAATACATTGTGAACTACCATAGCATTTTTAGACATGGTCTGGGTTTAACTTTCTGCCAAAATCCGTCAGCATTTTAATTAGTTTAGTTTAAATTAGATTAGAGTAGGTAGGCTATAGGCTAAATAACCATTTACGAAAACCTAGGGATTTGTTAATTGTATAAAGAAAGGTAAGTTTAAAATCTAATCTAAAATGATACTCTTTCCTAACCTGTGAAACCCTAAAGTAAGGTACGCAAGAAACCTAAACGTTTTCCCTTGCTTATCACTCTTAAGTTTTACCAATAGGAATTGGTACATAAGTCCGAACATAAACCCTAAGTTAGTTGTTTATAAGACTCATAATTTTTATGGTATTAAGAACGGTTTGACGTGTTATAGACTTGCTACTCTATTCCTTCGCCCATGAGCAAATGCGTTCAATAATATGGTCCACTGACTCCCTCACAGAAGAGTGTGGAGAGTTTAGCATCATCTTTCTGGCCAGGTTCATGACACCTTCGTTCATCATGACATTTTAGTTGAGAACCGACTAATAGGGAATCTAGACACCAGCAAGGAAGCAGCCACTCCACCACCTATTGTTGTCCTAGTAAAGGAAGAACAAAAGATCAAGACACCAGCTGTGGGAACCACTCCGACCATGACCAAGGAGGTTAGAATCCCGTACCCCACTAGACTTAAGGTCCTACCTAAGAAATTTTCATCCTTTAAGTTAGATGGAAAATTCCTTGATACCGTGTCTAGAGTTCCTGGTCGTAATAAATACATTAGGAAATTGCTATCGACTAAGGATAAACTGCCCCAAGTAAACAACATTCCCATTAGTTCTGAAACCTCAGCCCTACTTAAGAATAGTCTTCCTGAAAAATTAGGAGACACCGGTAGATTTACACATCCTTGTTCTACTTACCAATTTTTGGAGAAATAAGCGCCTTAGCCGACCTAGAAGCTATGATCAACCTCATGCCCTACTCACTGTTTAAGAGGCTAGAACTTGAAAACTTGAAGCCTACTAAGATGACTGTCCAACTAGCTGATCAATCTGTTAGATACCCAAAAGGAATAGCTGAGAATGTCCTAGTTCAAGTTGACAAATTCTTCTTTCCTACGGATTTCGTGGTAATGGACATCCACGAGGACATAAACATCCCGATTATCCTTGGAAGACCATTCATGAACACAGCCTGAGCATTGATCGATGTGTACAACCACACGATTATCCTACGCTCACACGGTGAAAGCATCACTTACAAGATCGACCAACCAGAATGCACCCCGGAACAATAAGAATGTTATGCTATATCAACAGGCAGAATTACCTATTATAATGAATCAGATTCCGAAGAAGAACAACCTTTCAACCCGATCGTCAGTTTTTATCTCTGACTCTGAGTATGAACCAGAAGAGGAAGAAGAATTTCAAGAAGCAGAGGAAGAAGTTGAATCTGAAGACGAAGAACCTGAGGAAGAAGGAGAAGAAAAGACTGAGGAAGAGGAAGAAATGAATGAAGAAATGGAGAACGATGAAGATCATGTTGAATCGCCACAAATGGCTGAAGTCAAGAGGATACAAAACTGTGAAGATTACTCTTTATCAGAAGAATCCGTTGATTATGAAACCCTCCGTCAAGCACTAAAGTTCACTCATATCAGAAGAATGGGAAACATTCTTGACTCTTATCTCGACCCATCAAAACCTTTCACCCGAACTCAACTCCGAGATATAGAAACGTTTGAAGAAGAACTCCGATCATCAAAGCACCCAGACTTATATACTACACTCTATCAAAAAATTGATGCATATAAGGCAAGGCAAAAGTGTGGCTTTTATGAAGGAATCCTTCAAGACACAACCACGGAGTTAGGACCATCGAAGTAGACAGTTCCCAACCTTTCAATAACGCCCCCTCAGATGAAGAATTCCACCAATTCCCAGACTCACGTGACATGGATTCTGAATATAATAATGAATGTGACGACGGATATGTCAACATTTCTTGCGATGAACGCTCTATTCCCCCCGCTCCAGCAAATTCTCCCATCACCACAACCGAGATATTGGAAATCCCTCTCTTAGACACCCACCAAGAGATGATTAACTTGATTGATGAAAATAACGATGTTCGTGTCATCGTAGAAGCTATCAGAGAATCAACCAATGACTACACCACCGCTCAAAGGCACCTGATAAGGGAGATCGAATGAGAATACGATTCATACCTCGCCAATCATGGAGAACCAGAACCCCGCGCTCTTCGAAGATATATTCAAGAATTATCCGATTCTCTTTAAGCAAAAATCACCAGAGAAGCTCAACAGCCAGAAAGACCCCACTACCCGATGGGAGAAGTCGAGTTCTACAGCAACCAAAGGCAAAAATACCAAAAAGTGTATTGTGCCTTGGTCGGATCAGCTTTTCCCTACTCATCGAGTCAGAAGGCTATACTTGTATCAATGAGAACCAATCTTGAAAGAGCTACTCCAAACCCACGGAATTACACCGACATCAGAATGGTGGGAGATCTTAGAAACCTTGTAGATCTCATCAAAACTGGAGAACATCTCACAGCCTCGGAAAACTAAAGGATCGTCATTCACTCCACCATTGGTCATCACGTTGAACTAATAATTGATGAGCTGAACGAGTCGGCAGATGAAAAAGAAACTCATGAGGTACCAAGATTCAATCCACACTTGTCGCAAAAAAACCTAGCAACCTATGTGACGACTTGATTGTGTGGAATGTATCAAGAAGAAAACGTAGAACTTGACATTTACCGAAATGGATATCGTGAAATATTCAGCAAGTTAATCTACATCTTCACAGACTCGGATTTTCCCTTCAACCGTGAACAACACCAAATCATCAGACAAGTATTCCAAGCAACAAGATCCTAAGGAGGAGATCGTTTGGCTAGTGACTTTGAAGAAGTAAGAACTGAGTTTATGGCTTTAATCGCCTCGATAGGTCGAAACCATCCCCAGCGTGAGGTTGTCCGAACTTACACCTGCACCAGAATTGACCCTAACGGACTAGTTACATGGTCAATTAGATACAACAGCTACGGGATGGCAATCCTAGACAGATTGGCCACTGACCACTTCAAAAGCTTCAGAATGGAATCCACCAACCCACCAACTCTTATTGCCGACATGACAGAGCAATTCCTCTAATACTTTCCTCCAAGATACACCCTACCTAGAATCTACAGTGACCACTCCAGCACTAGGGACGCATCCAACATCATCTGAAGGATAAAGGACTAAGTCGAGCTCTCGACTTTAAAAGAGCGCTTCTCGGGAGGCAACCCGTGTTTTTAAATTTCCGAAAACTTTACTTTCCAAGAAGTGATGAAATCTCCGACTATCTTTCAGGCACAGATCATACATGCCCCATCCTGCAAGAAAGTATCAACACCCGAAGAATTGTATATCCGACGTGTTCACACCTACGAGACCAATCACAAGAAGACTTGATCAAAAATGAACCTATGAAGGCGAAGTCCGGCAGATGCAAGCAAAGGAATACTGTAACTACCGGGAAGTACTTCTATACCATCTCTTACACTCGTTATAAATATACCATATCAAGTATGCTTATCACTAAGTGTGGGATTCAAACCCAACACACACCGCTAAAGAATATGTCTTAGATGTTTCAACTCCTAAGTGTGGGATTTTCACCCCGGACAGAGCTTAGAATAACATCGAGGATGATGTTTCTTTAAGTGTGGGATAGCAGTAGTTGCACTACTGTGAAATGGATAATGGTATATGCTTGAATCTAAAATCATTGCTCCTTAGACCCTGCTTCTCCAAAAATAAGTAACTCGAAAATTTAAAAAAATTTCAAAATTGAGTTAAAAATATGTTGAAAATGAAAATTTTAGACGAAGAAATATTTACTTTGGGGAAGAAGGACAAATAAAATACAAATTCTTTTGAAAAATTAGTTTAGTAATCCCATAAAGAGCATCGCATGACTAGGCACACAACAAACCAACTTTCGATTCATGAGATATCTTGTGCAATATAAAAAGCATTCACTTTTAATGCTTCACTTTTTTTATTCTTGAGTGTGCCGATGTATGCGTTTAGAATCAGAACTTGCTCCTGTGATGCATTTCAAATCCGGATTAGTGAGTAAAGAGGAGATCGAATCACTTCATTCTTAAACCCATCCATATACCCATAAATAAACACGTTATCCCTACCTTCTCGAAAGCATCCCTCAAACTTCATAGTAAGTCCCAATGATGAAAGAAAAGAAGCTACAAGGATATGACGTCAAAGAAGAAAACCCAAGAAAAGAAAATTCGAAGGAAAGAAAATCAATTAGAGAAAAAGACTCCTTCTACAAACACCAAAAGAAAAAGGCGTCAATCCTCCCAAAAAATTCCAACTTCACCAAACAAAAAAAGAAACCAATGAAAAACCAACAAAACCCCCTCTCACATCACCAACACTTCACCCTAAAAACCCTACATCACTTCCCTTAGAATGATTGTGGCTAGATTGACTGCGCGCTCCACAAAAAGGTAACGATTTGATCATCGATCAAGCCTATGACGATAAACGATACATGACTGGCGTTCAGAGTGATTGATAATATTAGAATAGGAAACCCTAAACACTTTGAGTAATTGGAGTGACCACCTTGAGAGGATCGCCTAGTCATGTATCCAAGATCAAAGATCAAAAGCATGCTCGTAAAGATTACAAACCTTGTTTTTCAAAGAACAAATATTTCATTTTTCCAAAAAAACCCCTTAAGTAAAATGTTCCACCTCAAAGTATTTCATTATCTTCTTATCTTTAACCATGTTGAAGTAAGAGTTTGCTTGAGGACAACCAAAGTTCTGAGTGTGGGATACTTGATATCGCGTAAAATGTCACGTTTTTACTGCTGATATCTCTTTCATTCTGGAATGATTCTTGGCATTTGAATTCAAATAACCCTTAAATCAATGAGAATCTACCAAGGAGGTCAAAACAAGGTTGCACGATAAAAATCAAGCAAAACGGATGAAAAACGAAGATTCCACGCACGTTTGAAGATTCAAGGCATCAAAACAAGATTTTAAGACTAAAGTGCCCATCATTAACATTCATCTTATCCAAGATGTTCGTTTTCACAATACGAGTCTAACAGAAGAAGAATCAACAAAAACGGATAAAGAATGAAGATTCTACGCCCGCCGGAAGATTCAAATGATTCATACGCAATATCTGGAGATAGGAAACTCACTTTTGAAATTACTTTTCATCAAAGTCCTCGTTTTTAAAAAATGAATCCAACGAAAAAAGAATCGACGAAAACGGACGCATAACGAAGAAAACACGTGCGAAATAAGAAACGCAGCAAAAGACGGCGAACTGGGGCGGGTGGCAGCCAGCCGCCGCCGGTCTAATGGTGGGCGGTGCCGGCCTCCCCTCCCCCATCTCGTTTCCTCTTTTTGGTCCTTTCAGGTACCCGATGCCACACCTTTACACTATTGTACGTACCCGGTGCCGCACCTTTGCGCGATTGTACGTACCTCGTGCACCACCTTTTCCACCTTTTGCTAAAGTGCTCCTCAAGATGCTAAGATGAGCCGGATTTCTCCTATAAATAGGAGGCATGAGGCTTCATTTCAACACACACCTTACACATTAGTCATATTACTTTCTTACTTTCTCATTCTATTTTCTTACTTCAAAATTAGTATTAGGCTAGTTAGGAAGCTTGTTTAGAGTAGAACGAAAGCAAGGAACATCTTGTAATCTTGGGTGTACGCTTGGAATTATGCTTATTAATTCAATTCTATTCCTTCTCTCATTCTAATCCGGGTTTTTTTGTAAATCCTTTTTCAGAATTTGACTGATTTATCAGTCAACTTTTGTAAATCCTTTGATCTTTTGTTCTGAATAATACTTTTTAAGGATAATCACTTTTTCAGAATAAATAATTTACTTTGGAAAGTATGATAAGGCAGAATAAGGATCCCTTAAAAATGAAATGGTCATCTTCGAAGCATCGCATGACGAGGCGCATACACCCTATATTGTTGTGTGAGGAACTTGAGCCTTTAATAAGCATTCGTTTTTAATGCTTCACCATTCATTTTTGTGTCTGTGCCGATGCACGCGTCTTAGAATTAGAACTTGTTCCTTGTATACGCTTCGAGACCCTACCAAAGAGTACTGTACCTTCATGTGTTACATGATACCCCATAGATGTGTTGTTGACTAAGACTTATATATATATATATATATATATATATATATATATATATACACACAACTGTTATCTACTACTTACTCATGTATATTGATATGCATACACACGTACAAACACGTTTACTTAGTCGGGCATGTCGTAGTACTGCCGGCTCTTGATTTCATACATTGCTTGCGAGCAACACTGTACGATGCCACGGTAAAGTGGGCACAAAATGATACCACGGTAAAGTGTGCACAAAACAAGATCACAGTAAAGTGATTCAAAACGATATCGTGGTAAAGCGATACAAAACACAAACAAACATACGAGTTGATCACTCGCGGTATACGCGGATGGGCGAGCTTATGCTCGTGATCCGAACTAGTTAATGGGTCGGTGAAGTGTTCACGCGAGGCAGTTAGCTCAAACATCGTTCTGCGGGAACTACAAACAACTGTTGCTGGATGCAACAAAACGAACATTCAAACATAGTTCTTCGGGAACTACAATCAACTGTTGCTGGATGCAACACACTATGCCAGGTGGCACAACAGTATTTACTCAACAATATATGACGTGGTCATACTATTATGCAATTTACAACTCAGGCATGTAATGCCTCACACTGATAGATCTACTTAACAACTGATAGGAATCCAGGCTGGAAATGCCTCAAACCTTTATGTACTTAGGTATAAATCGATATTACTTAGGTATTAGATACCTCGACCATAGTATACACATTGGTGTTACAACTTCAACTTAATACATATCAGAATCGCAGATTCTGAACCACTTTTCAAAACATCAAAGGATTTATACTTTATGTTTTAACTAACAATCCTATGAACTCACCAGCTCTATAGCTGACTTGTTTTAGCATGTGTTCTCAGGTGCCCAGCAGGATTAGGATTGCTACAAGATAAGCTAGCTCGAGTCGCATATTTTCAAACAAAGGGGACCACTCTGCATTTACTTTTGTATTTTCAAATTATGTAATTGAAACTTCTATTAAACTCGCAACATTATAAACGTTCTACTTTGAAAAATGTATAATTATTTTCAAACGTCTCATTTAGAGTCGTTCATTATGTATCTTATGCTGTGATATTTGATTTAGTAACACCCGACCCGACCGCTTCCGCAACCCAAAATTTGAGGGTGTTACATATTGGTATCAGAGCCTAAGGTTATAGTGAACTAGGTTGCATTTAGTGGGCCTAGACTATGACCGTTAGGCAGTATTCCTCATAAGGTATAACTGGTTCAGGGATTACATCATACGAGTTTAATTTAACATAGCGTAGCTAACTATGTACAATTAAATAAGAATGATGTGATATCTGAAAGGGGTTGTACTGGATTAGGAATGCACTAGTTGACTCTGATTGTTATGTGCTAAACACCCTAGGCTATTATATGTATTGTAGGTATATATGAATAGGCCTTACTTGTGTACTACTTCTACATATCTATACATACGTAGTTTATATAACTCAATTCCGTTGTACTGTCATATACTCGCGAAGAGGCACACCGCCGTCTTCCTCAACATCGTGACTCAACACCTTCTCCATGTGTATGCATAGGAGAATATCACACTTATCGCCGAACCTCGGGAAGGAGGTATAAGCACTATCTTTTGGGAAGGAAACCCACACATGCTAAACGTCCACAAACTTTAAAACAAACCAACAAATGTTACAACCTTGACCATAAGAGTCACCAATGGATTAGTGTTGACTAAGTCCACCAACAACTATCTAAATCACAACTTGAACATTTAGATCAATTAATTCAATACCTCAATGCCTTGGCACTTATATATCTTAGCCTTCGCGCTACAATTGGAAATTTCATGACTTCAACGCATTTTGGCCGTAGGGCTACAATCGAGCAACTCATGGCACGTGGTGTCACACGTGCTTCGGGCACAACACACAGCACGTAGTGCTGCATCACATGGTACTTTGGTACTGCAACTTGGCACATTGGTACAAACCTCACAGTATGTTAATACTACAAATTATGGCACGTTGATGTCACACTCACAGTACATGGGTACTGCAATGCAATTTCGGCATGTAGTGCTACAATCTAACAGTACATGGGTACTGCAATTCAATGCTTTGGGAACTTCAAATTACGGCACATGGTGCTGCATTTCATAGTACTTTTGTACTACAATCATAATACATTACAAATACATTTCGGTGCCTCGGGCACTACACATCGGCACGCTGTGCTACAACCAGGCTCGATGAGCTACACTCAATATGCATGTAGACTTACTATAGTTGCATGTACAATTTTTATATATACATATACATTTAATTAATTGGGCACGAGGTGCCATACTTGACTCTTACTACGCACGTATACTTGTATAGTTACGTGTGCACATTATATGTATATACGACCAACTTAGGCATATGAAGCCTCAATCGATGAATACACAATGATGTCACCACACACATGGGTTGTGTTGGTGGACCCCGCTTCGACACCACACAGGGCACTATATGTGACAACCGTAAAAGAAAAAAAAAAAATATCTCAGGTCATTACCGCACTCGAATCTCAAATTACGCTTACAGCATTTCTTAAATCCTAGTGAAAATCCTAGGTTATGACTCCGTAGGCTTATCAAAGTCATAAAACGTCTTAGAGACTGCTTGGTGAACTGTAAATTCCCTCTAACATGTCAAATTAGGTTACTAAGTGCCAATAAAATAAAGAAAAACCTATCTCCTTATGTCTTCACAAAATCCTCATCGAATCACAAAAACTGAATTTTCGGTGACACTACAAGTAAATTCAATCGGACGGTACCCGACTTAACACGAACATTAGTGAAAATATTTCTATTAATAACTTAAATCTATTTTTAGAAGTTATTTATCATATATTATTATTTTGTTTAAATAATACATGAAAAACTTAGACGTTTTGGCTAAAACGTCTCAAACGCAAAGAAAATGCGTGAATCGAATTCGGCAACCAAACGAACATCAATAAATATTTTGACAACTTAAAATAAAGTATTTTAATAATACTTAAATAAAAAAATAATCCCAAACATATCGTGAATTTAAACGACAAAAGAAAACGTTACGCGATTTAACGTATTAACGAATTTACGAGTAAACGAACACAGAACGCAACACAGTCTGGAAACCAATTTTTTTAAAACATTTCCAGCCCTATGGGGCCCCAAAAATTCGTTCACCCCACCACCTACCCTCTTTTCCAATTCAAAATCATTTTTATTCCCTATACACCTCATTACTACTTCCATTTTCCCAAAACACACACACGCACTCTTCACTTTTCTCTCTCAAAAACACACACAAACCCTCTCCAAATCCTCTCTAATTCTCAGCCATTTTCAAAGATAAATCCAAGTGTTTGAAGGTCTTAATCCATCAAACAAATCCTAAAAGGTAAGCAACATCATTTACATATGTTAGGCTACTACTTTCTTGCTTATTTTCTTCAAAAATTCAGATTTTATGCCTCTCTCATGGCTAAAATTCTCATGCAAACCTTGATGTTTGTAGATTAACTCTTTTCACATCTTAATGTGTTAAAACAAATAGTAATCCATGATCAAACCGAAAATCAAGTGAAAAATCATGTTATTACTTGTAAACTAGTTAGATCTTGTTCATCTTGTGTAAAAAGCTTGTTTATATGTTAATAATCATCTCTAACACATCAAGGATGTATGTCAACACCATGCATGTGTTAGAACATGGATTTAAATGTCAAAAGATCAAAAGTTCATTTATTTCCATGGTGGTGTTCTTGTTTAAGCTCAAACATTCATCATGGACTTTCATATATTCTGTCCAGAAACTTTCATCTACTTCAACGATTTTTGTAAAACTCATTTCTTCATGAAAATGGACATTTTTATATTGTAGAATCAAGTTCTAGAAGTTACATTTCCAACCACATAACCTCATATTTTTATGAGTTCATTTGATATTTTTTATAATTTTTGTGAATAAAGATGTATAATCTGTTAGATTAAGTCAGAAACTTTTCTCTCAATGTTTTAATCATAACTGGAGCATTAAAACTCCAAATGACTTAAAACCAATGCCAAAAGTTTAAAAATTTCATTGGCTACAACTTTCAAGAAGACCATTTTTATTGGTTCCATGTACATTTTGCCCAAAAATAATGATTGCATGCATGTGTTCAGATCTGACCTCAGATGGTAAAAATAAAAATAATAAATAATTGACTTTTCTATAATCCCTGGAAAAAATACAGTACATAGATAACATATTGAAGATGATCCTTGATTTTTTCATCATTTTATTTCGGACCATAAGTATTTTTTTATAAATTCAACAAACTGATGTAATTTTCTAGATATAAGAAGGTGGACTGATTTTTGGTAAAAGTTGGAAACCGACACTTGTGGATTTGTTATTTAAGGAAAGACTAACTCCTTATGACTCATGAACATGTTTAAGGTTTGGGTAAAAGTTTCGGGTCAAACCGAGAAGGTTTGACTGAGTCAACAATAATCGGTCTCGATTTCGAAAACACGAAACTTACTATTTTTGGAATGAATGATAACCAAAAGGGGTTCGGGTGTCTTATGATGTATTTATCGATTTGTGTGTTGTTAATCATAATTTGGAAGGAACCAAAGTTCCAACACTCAAAACACTATGAAATTTGGACATAAACAATTACGAGACATTATATACTTGTATATTCATTATTATACTCAACGCGATTATTGGACATTAACAAACTTCAAAGCAAACAAACCATTTTGGCACTTTGTAATCTAAATATTTAGCTAAGCAATCCTATCAAACCTAAATTACCAAGAAACTAATTAGAAACCTCATGTTCATAGGTCTTGGATAGGAGTCATACCCGACAAGCACGCGCGATACATTCATCGTTTACTCTTACACTCAATTGTGAGTATTCACAGCCCCTTTTTACTTGTTTATTATTTTGGGGTGAAAAGCATGATCTCGAACTTTAACTAAATTGGTTGTACTCTTTATGAACTTGTTGAACTTTTGCTATACTATTTATGCGAATTGGTATATACTATTGTTATGCTTGAGTACTATCGTGCTAAAGTCCCCGGAAATACAGTTTACACTACTTATTAACTCGTCCGAGAGCCAGACGAGCCGTTGATATTTATGGATAGCGCTATTTAGGGGGAAACCACTCCTCACTCACACTGTTCGTGAGTGCATAGTATCACCATACTCATGTTAGCGATAGAACATGGAGCTTGGGGCATGTGTCGGTTGAATCGGTTTAGTAGTGGCCTCAATTGCATTAACACTCTTGTATATTACCTTTCATATTCGCAACAATTACAACCAATCATTTTTATTCATGTCTTTATGGACAAAAGCTTTTAGTTCATTTATGTGTAACATTAAACCTGTGAACTCACCAACTATGTCCATAGTTGACCTGTTGTTTTATCATGCTTTTCAGGAGAACGACAGTAAGATGCACTCTAGGAGTACATTAGCATGGATGCATGTTCACACGCGTTTGCTTTATTTTGAAACTATGACTATCTTTTGGAAACTTTAAGAGCTTATTATAATTTCTTTTCGAACTGTGGTTGAAACTTGTAGTAATGTGTAATATTTTCTCTAAATTATGTATGGTGTTGCTACTATATCTTATGCATTGTTACCCAGTGCTGTTACATCTCGTGTTTCCGCTTTAGCGGGGTGTGACAGGTTTGGTATCAGAGCCTAAGGTTATAAAGAATGCCGGTTTTTCAAATAAAAACCCCAACTATAACCAACACTTTTAAATAATATTTTCTTAAAACACCAAAATATTACAAGTTCAACTAAATTGAACGTATTAGTAGTATAGCTAACCCGTGTGTTGCATTATTAGACCTCAATTAGACATAGCCTGATCACCTATGTTTAATTTAGGTAAGATTATGCGAGATACGGAGTAGGTATACTACGATTATGTTCAATTTTCTTTTCTACTCAAATCCTTGAAAGCAGATTTTGCGTGTGTGCATTGCATATCGTAGGCATCCATATTAGCATCGTTAGTAACTAAGAATACCTCCAATTTAGTCATATCATTTTGAGGTTAACATGTTAGTGCATAATGTCAAAGTAGCTTGTTTAAGGTGTTAGTCAAATTTTGTGATCTTTGTAAGCGACACTAAGTACAGGATAGCAACACTTGGGGTACGTGTTGCATTAGCTACTATATATAGTGGTTGTGTCTGAATCTATGACTGTTCTTTCTGTCTATGCTCGAGCCATATTAAGTGATATTCTAATCGATTCTATTTAATTATAGAGCAATAGTTTTACTACTCTTGTTTGTATTAAATGGCACTTGATTTCGCATACGTAAACTTGTTAAACAATATTCCGCACGTTTAACTAGTGAATCGAACCCTACAGATCAATAGATTGGAAACTACACATCATTTTCCCACACTGCTTACTCAACAAACGCGTCAGGACACATCACTAATCGTCTTGGGGACTAAATCTTCTATTTGTAGTCTTACCTTGTCGCAACCCTCATCCCACGCCGCCATATCAACCGACGATTATGGTTACGTCACCGGTTGCCTTCGCGATAACCCACCCAATATCGAGAAGGAGAATCCCTCCGAAAAAGGACCCACCTGAGGAGGTTCCGCCTAAGGATGAACCAACAAAACTGGACCAACATGAGAAGTCGTCACCTAGGCGCGTTACATCTACTTCTTCTATTTGACACTCTTCCTCCCACTCTTATCAAAAACCTATGAATCGTGTGTGCTATACACGACTAGAATTACTGACAGTTCACCTTGAACTAGACCTTACACTATCTACACTATTATTGATACTCCAACCACTAGGACCCGTCGTGTCCGTCAATGGAATTAATTACCCGCAACTCTTGAGGCTTGGAGAATTGAAGAAGGAATATAGATTCTTACAGAGGACGAAGAAGCTTTCTACACGCAAATCTCTCTACACGCACATGAACTCACTCACCATACCTTCCCGGTACTAGCTGCTAGGCTACGCCGCCACGAGAATAGAATAGATACTAAGAAGTTAGAACAACATGAAACCCGTTTAGGCTAGGTGTGACTGGCACAAGGCTGAGATGTACAGATCTATGAGGACCAACAGGGTCTTAGTGAAACCATAGAAACTACCCATCTTCCGGTGATGGAGACCAGAGGCAAAGTCGTTGCCTTGCGATTAAAACTAGTGTGCAAAATATAACTCACTTAAGATTAGTAGAAATTCTACTAAACATGTACAATGTGTTGGAAACGGTTTCAACCAAATCTTCATCGGACATTTTCCATGGATTTTTCACAAACATAAATCTTTCAACAATTTTTTAATAAAACATAACTTTCAACACTTTTCAATGACCATGAACGTATTTTATTGACTCAAGCCTTCAATGGATTTTCATTAACATTTAATCAAAAAATTTCACAACTTCAATTTTTTCGAACGGATTTCGTTAAACATAATTTTCAAACGATTTGTCAGTAATAAGAGTTTTCAACGTATTTTGATTGACTCAAAAATTTTTTTTTTTTTTTTACCAACTCTAAGTTGTAAAACAAATTATCAACAAGATTTTACAACAACCTATTCACGAAATATTTTATAAAACTTTCAAAATTCTTAAGTATATAAACTAATTTATATAAAACATATCATTTGGTCAAGGTTTTATCACTATATATACCTACAACAACTGATTTACAAACAAGTTTACCAAGTGTTTTATCAACTCTTTAGTCACGATTAGACTACTTTGTAAACGACTACTCTATAACGTTTTTGACTACGATTTGAACAATGAAATGATCATGAATTGACTGCTTTTAAACATGACTTAGACATTGTTATGTCTACTTTTTAAATCAATGATTTGATTTCCAACTAATTTCTAATGCAACACGTACTTGCAACGAACTTTTCCCCATAGACTTCATACCCGTCGAAATCAAAAGCATTGATATCATAGTAGGCATGGATTGCTTATCCAAGCACCATGCCGAAATTACTTGTTTTGAGAAAATCATTCGTATTCCCCTTGTTACCGGTAGAACTTTGATCCTACAAGGAGAGACGTAAGCTGAGCTTGAACATTGTTTCCTTTATAAAAACCCGAAAATACCTAAGAAAAGAGTACCATGTAATCCTTGCACCCATAACCGAGTAGAAGCCAGAGGCGAACCAACTTGAGGATGTACCCCTTTATGTAGAATTTTCTGGAAGTCTTTCCGCGAAGACTTGCCTGGCCTTCCCCGCCCAGACAAGTCAAATTCCAAATCGATCTTGTGCCCCGAACTGCACCCATGGCACGAGCCCCATATAGAATATCCCCTTTAGAGTTGCAGGAGTTGTCTAACTAACTCCAAGAACTCTCCGATAAGGGATTTATTCTCCCCAACTCATCACCATGGGGTGTTCCTGTTCTATTCATTAATAAAAAGGACGGATCCTCATGAATGTACATTGATTATAGAGTACTGAACAAATTAACAACTAAGAATAGGTACCCGCTCCCTTGAATCGATAATCTATTCGATCAGCTGCAAGGCGCCTCCTATTTCTCTAAACTCGACCTACAGTCAGGTTATCACCAATTATGGATTCACAAAGAAGTTATACCCAAAACGGTGTTCCAAACACGATATGGACATTATGAGTTTATGCTTATGCCCTTCAGCCTAACCAATGCTCCTGCGGCATTCATGAACTTAATGAACAGAGTTTGCAGAGCATACTTGGATAAATTTGTGATTTTTATCGATGACATACTAGTCTACTCGCGTAGTAAAGAGGATCACGAGCAACATTTAGGGCAAGTGTTGCAACCACTCAAGGAAGAGAAGTTGTACTCCAAATTCTCTAAGTGTGAGTTTTGGAACAGAGAAGTACACTTTCTCGGTCATATGGTGAACATAGAAGGGATCCATGTGGATCCAACTAAAATCGAGACGATTGAGAAATGGAAAGTCCCGAGGACCCCTACGGAAATCCGTCAATTTCTAGGATTTGCTGTATACAATAGAAGGTCCATAGAAAATTTCTTAGAGATCGCCAAGCCCTTGACAGAACTAACCCAAAAGATGAAGGAATTCATTTGGGATATTGAAAAGGAGAAGGCATCCCAAACGCTGAAGGAGAAACTGTGCAATGCGCCAATCATATCATTGCCTGAAGGAACAGATTGTGGTATATTGTGATGCGTCACACTAGGGATTGGGCTGCCATCTGATACAGAAGAATAAAGTAATTACGAATGCTTCTACACAGCTCAAGAAAAATGAGGCGAACTGTACTACGCATAACTTGGAACTAGGAGCAGTGGTCTTCATACTTAAAACCCTGAGACATTACCTATACGGTTCCAGATGTTCTGTGTTTACTGATCATAAGAGTCTCCAGGACATACTCGAGTAGAATATGCTCTACATGAGGCAAAAAAAAGGTGGATGGAGTTACTTAACGACTATGATTGCGAAATTATGTACCAAAAGCCGTTAGGATTATTACAACAACCCGAAATACCCCAATGGAAATGGGAACAGGTAACAATTGACTTCGTCACTAAGTCACCTTGAACTTCCAAAGGTCACGAATTCATTTGAGTTATTGTCGACCAACTGACAAAATTCGTGCACTTTCTACTTATCCGAGAGGATTACATAATGGAGAGACTTGCTCAAAGCTATATTGAAGAAATTATGTCGCGTCACGGAGTGCCCATTTCAATTATCTACGACAGAGATTGTCATTTTACTTCACGGTTTTGGCTATCAATGCAAAAGGTGTTGAATACCCAACTAAACCTGAGTACAGCTTATCACCCTCAAACAGACGGGCAAGTGAGCGAACAATTCAAACCTTAGACGATATGCTACGAGTCTGTGTACTAGACTTTGGAGGAAGTTGGGATGTACACTTACCCCTCATAGAGTTCACTTGCAACAACAGTTACCACACTATCATCTAGTGTGCACCATTTGAGGCCTTGTATAGACAGAAATGCCGATCACCGTTGTGTTGGCACGAAGTCGGTGAGAAGCACTTGACAAGGCCAGACATCATTCAGAAAAGCTACGTTCACAGTCGCAGAAAGCCGCTAGAATTCCAAACGGGTGATAAAATGTTCCTGATAGTATCACCTCAGAAGGACTTGTACTCTTCGACAAGAAAGGAAAGCTAAACCCACGCTAAATTGGACCATACAAAATCTTGAAACAAATAGGCCCGGTGGCTTACGAACTAGAGTCGCCCAAAGAGTTGGATGGCGTTAATGACATATATCATGTCTAAAACTTAAGAAGTGTCTAGTTGACAACTCTCAGACATTGCCCTTAGAAGATTCGAATCGATCGATTAATTTCTTTTAGTGAAGCACCAACATAAATCCTTAATAAAGGTACCAAACAGTTGAGACGTGACAAGATTCCCTTAGTTAAATCTCAGTGGAATTCTAAACATGGATCTGAGTTCACATAGGAACAGGAATATTTAATAACACGAAAGTACCCGCATCTATTCTCGAGTGCTTCGTCACCTAATAGGATCAGTTGAATTTCGGGACGAAATTCATTTCAACGGTGGGATAATGAGACAACCATCAAAAAAAAAAATATATCTCAGGTCATTACCGCACTCGAATCTCAAATTACGCTTACAGCATTTCTTAAATCCTAGTGAAAATCCTAGGTTATGACTCCGTAGGCTTATCAAAGTCATAAAACGTCTTAGAGACTGCTTGGTGAACTGTAAATTCCCTCTAACATGCCAAATTAGGTTACTAAGTGCCAATAAAATAAAGAAAAACCTATCTCTTTATGTCTTCACAAAATCCTCATCGAATCACAAAAACTGAATTTTCGGTGACACTACAAGTAAATTCAATCGGACGGTACCCGACTTAACACGAACATTAGTGAAAATATTTCTATTAATAACTTAAATCTATTTTTAGAAGTTATTTATCATATATTATTATTTTGTTTAAATAATACACGAAAAACTTAGACGTTTTGGCTAAAACGTCTCAAACGCAAAGAAAATGCGTGAATCGAATTCGGCAACCAAACGAACATCAATAAATATTTTGACAACTTAAAATAAAGTATTTTAATAATACTTAAATAAAAAAATAATCCCAAACATATCGTGAATTTAAACGACAAAAGAAAACGTTACGCGATTTAACGTATTAACGAATTTACGAGTAAACGAACACAGAACGCAACACAGTCTGGAAACCAATTTTTTTAAAACATTTCCAGCCCTATGGGGCCCCAAAAATTCGTTCACCCCACCACCTACCCTCTTTTCCAATTCAAAATCATTTTTATTCCCTATACACCTCATTACTACTTCCATTTTCCCAAAACACACACACACTCTTCACTTTTCTCTCTCAAAAACACACACAAACCCTCTCCAAATCCTCTCTAATTCTCAGCCATTTTCAAAGATAAATCCAAGTGTTTGAAGGTCTTAATCCATCAAACAAATCCTAAAAGGTAAGCAACATCATTTACATATGTTAGGCTACTACTTTCTTGCTTATTTTCTTCAAAAATTCGGATTTTATGCCTCTCTCATGGCTAAAATTCTCATGCAAACCTTGATGTTTGTAGATTAACTCTTTTCACATCTTAATGTGTTAAAAGAAAGAGTAATCCATGATCAAACCGAAAATCAAGTGAAAAATCATGTTATTACTTGTAAATTAGTTAGATCTTGTTCATCTTGTGTAAAAAGCTTGTTTATATGTTAATAATCATCTCTAACACATCAAGGATGTATGTCAACACCATGAATGTGTTAGAACATGGATTTAAATGTCAAAAGATCAAAAGTTCATTTATTTCCATGGTGGTGTTCTTGTTTAAGCTCAAACATTCATCATGGACTTTCAAATATTCTGTCCAGAAACTTTCATCTACTTCAACGATTTTTGTAAAACTCATTTCTTCATGAAAATGGACATTTTTATAGTCTAGAATCAAGTTCTGGAAGTTACATTTCCAACCACATAACCTCATATTTTTATGAGTTCATTTGATATTTTTTATAATTTTTGTGAATAAAGATGTATAATCTGTTAGATTAAGTTAGAAACTTTTCTCTCAATGTTTTAATCATAACTGGAGCATTAAAACTCCAAATGACTTGAAACCAATGCCAAAAGTTTAAAAATTTCATTGGCTACAACTTTCAAGAAGACCATTTTTATTGGTTCCATGTACATTTTGCCCAAAAATAATGATTACATGCATGTGTTCAGATCTGACCTCAGATGGTAAAAGTAAAAATAATAAATACTTGACTTCTCTATAATCCCTAGAAAAATACAGTACATAGATAACATATTGAAGATGATCCTTGATTTTTTCATCATTTTATTTCGGACCATAAGTATTTTTTTATAAATTCAACAAACTGATGTAATTTTCTAGATATAAGAAGGTGGACTGATTTTTGGTAAAAGTTGGAAACCGACACTTGTGGATTTGTTATTTAAGGAAAGACTAACTCCTTATGACTCATGAACATGTTTAAGGTTTGGGTAAAAGTTTCGGGTCAAACCGAGAAGGTTTGACTGAGTCAACAATAATCGGTCTCGATTTCGAAAACACGAAACTTACTATTTTTGGAATGAATGATAACCAAAAGGGGTTCGGGTGTCTTATGATGTATTTATCGATTTGTGTGTTGTTAATCATAATTTGAAAGGAACGAAAGTTCCAACACTCAAAACACTATGAGATTTGGACATAAACAATTACGAGACATTATATACTTGTATATTCATTATTATACTCAATGCGATTATTGGACATTAACAAACTTCAAAGCAAACAAACCATTTTGGCACTTTGTAATCTAAATATTTAGCTAAGAAATCCTATCAAACCTAAATTACCAAGAAACTAATTAGAAACCTCATGTTCATAGGTCTTGGATAGGAGTCATACCCGACAAGCACGCGCGCTACATTCATCGCTTACTCTTACACTCAATTGTGAGTATTCACAGCCCCTTTTTACTTGTTTATTATTTTGGGGTGAAAAGCATGATCTCGAACTTTAACTAAATTGGTTGTACTCTTTATGAACTTGTTGAACTTTTGCTATACTATTTATGCGAATTGGTATATACTATTGTTATGCTTGAGTACTATCGTGCTAAAGTCCCCGGAAATACAGTTTACACTACTTATTAACTCGTCCGAGAGCCAGACGAGCCGTTGTTATTTATGGATAGCGCTATTTAGGGGGAAAACCACTCCTCACTCACACTGTTCGTGAGTGCATAGTATCACCATACTCATGTTAGCGATAGAACATGGAGCTTGGGGCATGTGTCGGTTGAATCGGTTTAGTAGTGGCCTCAATTGCATTAACACTCTTGTATATTACCTTTCATATTCGCAACAATTACAACCAATCATTTTTATTCATGTCTTTATGGACAAAAGCTTTTAGTTCATTTATGTGTAACATTAAACCTGTGAACTCACCAACTATGTCCATAGTTGACCTGTTGTTTTATCATGCTTTTCAGGAGAACGACAGTAAGATGCACTCTAGGAGTACATTAGCATGGATGCATGTTCACACGCGTTTGCTTTATTTTGAAACTATGACTATCTTTTGGAAACTTTAAGAGCTTATTATAATTTCTTTTCGAACTGTGGTTGAAACTTGTAGTAATGTGTAATATTTTCTCTAAATTATGTATGGTGTTGCTACTATATCTTATGCATTGTTACCCAGTGCTGTTACATCTCGTGTTTCCGCTTTAGCGGGGTGTGACACTATAGGTGTCACACTCACCGGCATGATGGCCGCATAGTATTTTAGTACTACCCCATAGTCTCGGTTGACTACACTGAAAACATAATTTAGTCATCATTACGACTACACACCGAGATCACAAGCAAATTGGCCACGACACACGGAAAACATGAAATTGATAACAATTTGACAAGGGTCAACTCGACAAGAAATACTTAAGCTAATGTATCAACACCACAAAAGGCAGGAATATGTCTGCCACCTACAATATCAAAAACCTCAACATTAAGGAGTGTGGGATCCCGTATAGCTCAATTTAAATCACAAGTGAACTATTCATATCACTGTAATAATCATCATCTTTGAATAAAGATCTCACACTTGACGTTTCATTCTTGTTCAAGAATCATGCCTCCTAGACGACAAACCTTCACCCAAGCTGAGCGTGACCAATTCGCTAATCAAAGAGTAGCTGAGGCTCTAGCTACTCGGAACCAAGCAAAGCCCTGCACCTTTAGGGACTTCCTAAGGAGCGAACCACCAAACTTCGTCAGAACTGAAGGGGCAATCGGATTAATTCGATGGATCGAGAAAATGGAATCAATATTCTACATTTGCAACTGCCCCAACGACTGCAAAGTCATGTACGCCACATACACCCTCCAGGATGATGCCTCTACCTGGTGGAATTTCTATACCCGAACTGCAGGAATTGACACCGCACACGAACTTTCTTGGGAGGAACGGAAACGAATCATGAGGGACAAGTATTGTCCCAGTGAGGAACTCTACAAACTTGAGGATGAACTCTGGCACCTCACCGTAAAGGACAACGACATCACTACCTACACCAATCGTTTTCACCAACTAGCACACCTTTGCCTGAACATAGTAAACACTGAAAGCCAACGAATCGAAAGGTACATCGGTGGACTTCCAATGCAAATTGAGGGAATGGTCACCGCCTCTAAACCCGCTACCATTGAAGAGGCTATTCGCATGGCCCACAAACTCATGGCACAGGTGGTCCGATGCGGGACACCTGCAACTGAAAACCAACCAGGACAATGGAATGGAAATTCCGGCACTAGTCATAATCCAACAAATCAACCCGAACCCTTGAGGTCCTACGCCAATGAACCCAAAGAAAAATGAGGCTATGCGGGTGATAAACCCTTTTGTCACGCCTGTAAACGTCATCGTGATGGTTCACGTGGGTTACCCTGTGAAAGATGCCAACGATTCGGACACAAAATCTGGGATTGCAGAGTTCCTGCGAATCCCGACTTAAAAAGGATATGCTTCAAATGTAAAGAACCAGTTCATTACAAGAAGGATTTCCCAAAAAGAAACGCAAAATACATCCGATCAGCTCCGAGTGAACCGGACAAATCTCCAACAATAACGTAGGTACATCCTTCCTCGAAAACATAACCCTTCAATTTTGGTTTAGACCAAACGTGTGCTTTTCATTTCCTAGTATCATTTTATCGACTTAATGCCGAGCGCATCATAGGGCTAGTTAACCTAGGCCAGCGTAAAACCCAAAGTTTACTTTCAGCAGATTGATCGACTGAACGTTCATCAACCACTTAGTCCTGATAGGACTACTCACTAAACGGTCACCACGTGACAACTATCTAGTCCGGAATGGACCACCATGTAAACGCCTACCTTGTAACCACACTTAATCATACGTTGAACAAACAAAACAATCAATGATCTGACTATTATGTTAACCCACGACACAGTCATGGATTGACTGCTTTCAAACCTAACAAAGACATTATACGTCTACAATCTATTCGACAAATCTCTCGTACGCACATGTCTCCCCATACTCTACGCAATCACGACTTCACGCAAAATTTGAGGACGAAATTTTCTTAACAGCGGGAGAATGTAACACCTGGTCAAAAAGTCAATTTTCGCGCCAAATTTAAACTTCAAATAATTGTACTTTTATACGCGATTATAACAAAGTGTTCAAAAATGTAAGTCGTTTTAATTAAGAACGCATTGTCGATATCTAAAACCGCACGAAAACAACCTATTAAATTTTAGTTTCAAAATAGTATTTTTATAAAATATTTCAACTCGAAAACATTTCAAATTAATATAAACGAATTTTAGAATTTAAAATACTATTTTAAATTAAGATCTTGTACAAATACACGGATATTTTGTACTGTGGTTGGAGACCACAGTCCCCAAAGTGGGGATCTGGAAATGGATAAAACCATCTCCACCTCCCATCTTTCTTTCATTTCATTTCATAAAACACACACACACACCCAAAAACTCTCTCAACCTCATCCCCTTCACTTACACCACCCACCACCACCGCCGGCCGTTACCACCGCCGGTCACCACCGCCGCCGCTGTCATCATCACCAACAAGAACGACAGCAGCAACAAGCATCCATCATCATCTTCACCCTCTTCATCCTCAAGTTCATCATCACCATCTTCAAATCTTCGATCTTCAAATCGTAAGAAATCATCCACTTTTCTTTGTGATTTCTTGTTAAAAACACTTAATATATCATGTATTAACTTTATAACAACAAGATTCGGCCTAAAAATGGGTTAGATTGCGTTTTTGGGTGAAAACCCGTCGAACAGTTGCAAGTGTCGCCCACAGACCTGCAGTATAGCGTCACTTGCCTAAGTGACGCATGTAAGTGACGCATCCTAAGTGACGCATGTAAGTGACGCATCCTAAGTGACGCATGTAAGTGACGCCCTTAGTGACGCCCGTAGCGTCACTTCCCCAGTGACGCCCTTAGTGACGCCTGTAGCGTCACTTCCCCAGTGACGCCCTTAGTGACGCCTGTAGCGTCACTTCCCCAGTGACGCCCTTAGTGACGCCTGTAGCCCCTTGGACCCTGCCAGGGGTTGCCACCCCTTGGACCCCGCTATCAGGGGCGCTGCCCCCGAACCCCCGTACATAGTTTCCAAACCTAAATGACAAATGAATACATACACAACTCGCTTAGACAAACTGATTTATCTCTTACTTATATAACCTCACGTGTTTAGGACACTAGGAGGTTACCATTCAGAAGACACGCGTATCTTAGGATCGCTAACAACTCACAGGTGAGTTTCATAGCCCCACTCTTTTAACTGTTTTACTATTTTCGAGGTGAGACACATGCACAACTACTATTTTTGAATTATGATAATAAACTTTTATAATTCACACTCGTTTTTATATTACGGTATGCAATACGAAATGTGTAATGCTTAGGATTACACCAATCATATGACTTTAGAACCACATCTATACTTAACCTTGGTAGGTTACAATTGCGATTCGCTAAGTCATGAACAAAGACCCTCACCTTATAACCTAATTTAGGTTGTCAAACTTAGTTGACTATATTGTCGTGAGACAATATTATCAGATACATTAGAACTGGTTAGTTCTACCCACATTGGACAACACATAAACCATCACTAGGTTAGTTTCCTTTTTAGGAGCTGATGCTACCATACAAATCAGGATCTCAATACACTTGCTAGGCTGAGGCTAGGAGTGTACAACAGTAACAATCGTTAGTATAGAATCCTTATACTAATACAGATAGCTAGGTGATGATTAGTCATACCTAGGCTCATTGTGCTACAACAAATATCTAGGTACTGTATATACATATCTAGATACCCAAAACCACCTTCATGTGTTACATGATACCCCATAGATGTGTTGTTGACTAAGACTTTAATATATATATATATATATACACAACTGTTATCTACTACTTACTCATGTATATTGATATGCATACACACTTACAAACACGTTTACTTAGTTGGGCATGTCGTAGTACTGCCGGCTCTTGATTTCATACATTGCTTGCGAGCAACACTGTACGATGCCACGGTAAAGTGGGCACAAAACGATGCCACGGTAAAGTGGGCACAAAACAAGATCACAGTAAAGTGATTCAAAACGATATCGTGGTAAAGCGATACAAAACACAAACAAACATACGAGTTGATCACTCGCGGTATACGCGGATGGGCGAGCTTATGCTCGTGATCCGAACTAGTTAACGGGTCGGTGATGTGTTCACGCGAGGCCGTTAGCTCAAACATCGTTCTGCGGGAACTACCAACAACTGTTGCTGGATGCAACAAAACGAACATTCAAACATAGTTCTGCGGGAACTACAAACAACTGTTGTTGGATGCAACGAAACGAACATTCAAACATAGTTCTTCGGGAACTACAATCAACTGTTGCTGGATGCAACACACTATGCCAGGTGGCACAACAGTATTTACTCAACAATATATGACGTGGTCATACTATTACGCAATTTACAACTCAAGCATGTAATGCCTCACACTGATAGATCTACTTAATAACTGATAGGCATCCAGGCTCGAAATGCCTCAAACCTTTATGTACTTAGGTATAAATCGATATTACTTAGGTATTAGATACCTCGACCATAGTATACACATTGGTGTTATAACTTCAACTTAATACATATCAGAATCGCAGATTCTGAACCACTTTTCAAAACATCAAAGGATTTATACTTTTTGTTTTAACTAACAATCCTATGAACTCACCAGCTCTATAGCTGACTTGTTTTAGCATGTGTTCTCCGGTGCCCAGCAGGATTAGGATTGCTACAAGATAAGCTAGCTCGAGTCGCATATTTTCAAACAAAGGGGACCACTCTACATTTACTTTTGTATTTTCAAATTATGTAATTGAAACTTCTATTAAACTCGCAACGTTATAAACGTTCTACTTTGGAAAATGTATAGTTATTTTCAAACGTCTCATTTAGAGTCGTTCATTATGTATCTTATGCTGTGATATTTGATTTAGTAACACCCGACCCGACCGCTTCCGCAACCCGAAATTTGAGGGTGTTACATATTGGTATCAGAGCCTAAGGTTATAGTGAACTAGGTTGCATTTAGTGGGCCTAGACTATGACCGTTAGGCAGTATTCCTCATAAGGTATAACTGGTTCAGGGATTACATCATATGAGTTTAATTTAACATAGCGTAGCTAACTATGTACAATTAAATAAGAATGATGTGATATCTGAAAGGGGTTGTACTGGATTAGGAATGCACTAGTTGACTCTGATTGTTATGTGCTAAACACCCTAGGCTATTATATGTACTGTAGGTATATATGAATAGGCCTTACTTGTGTACTACTTCTACATATCTATACATACGTAGTTTATATAACTCAATTCTGCTGTACTGTCATATACTCGCGAAGAGGCACACCGCCGTCTTCCTCTACATCGTGACTCAACACCTTCTCCATGTGTATGCATAGGAGAATATCACACTTATCGCCGAACCTCGGGAAGGAGGTATAAGCACTATCTTTTGGGAAGGAAACCCACACATGCTAAACGTCCACAAACTTTAAAACAAACCAACAAACGTTACAACCTTGACCATAAGAGTCACCAATGGATTAGTGTTGACTAAGTCCACCAACAACTATCTAAATCACAACTTGAACATTTAGATCAATTAATTCAATACCTCAGTGCCTTGGCACTTATATATCTTAGCCTTCGCGCTAAAATTGGAATTTTCATGACTTCAACGCATTTTGGCCGTAGGGCTACAATCGAGCAACTAATGGCACGTGGTGTCACACGTGCTTCAGGCACAACACACAGCACGTTGTGCTGCATCACATGGTACTTTGGTACTGAAACTTGGCACATTGGTACAACCCTCATAGTATGTTAATACTACAAATTATGGCACGTTGATGTCACACTCACAGTACATGGGTACTGCAATACAATTTCGGCACGTAGTGCTACAATCTAACAGTACATGGGTACTGCAATTCAATGCTTTGGGAACTTCAAATTACGGCACATGGTGCTGCGTTTCATAGTACTTTTGTACTACAATCATAATACATTACAAATACATTTCGGTGCCTCGGGCACTACACATCAGCACGCTGTGCTACAACCAGGCTCGATGAGCTACACTCAATATGCATGTAGACTTACTATAGTTGCATGTACAATTTATATATATACATATACATTTAATTAATTGGGCACGAGGTGCCATACTTGACTCTTACTACGCACGTATACTTGTATAGTTACGTGTGCACATTATATGTATATACGACCAACTTAGGCATATGAAGCCTCAATCGATGAATACACAATGATGTCACCACACACATGGGTTGTGTTGGTGGACCCCGCTTCGACACCACACAGGGCACTGTAGGTGTCAAACTCGTCGGCATGATGGCCGCATAGTAGTTTAGTACTACCCCATAGTCTCGGTTGACTACACTGAAAACACAATTTAGTCATCATTACGACTACACATCGAGATCACAACCAAATTGGCCACGACACACGGAAAACATGAAATTGATAACAATTTGACAAGGGTCAACTCGACAACAAATACTTAAGCTAATGTATCAACACCACAAAAGGCAGGAATATGTCTGCCACCTACAATATCAAAAACCTCAACATTAAGGATCATGGGATCCCGTATAGCTCAATTTAAATCACAAGTGAACTATTCATATCACTGTAATAATCATCATCTTTGAATAAAGATCTCACACTTGACGTTTCATTCTTGTTCAAGAATCATGCCTCCTAGACGACAAACCTTCACCCAAGCTGAGCGTGACCAATTCGCTAATCAAAGAGTAGCCGAGGCTCTAGCTACTCGGAACCAAGCAAAGCCCTGCACCTTTAGGGACTTCCTAAGGAGCGAACCACCAAACTTCGTCGGAACTGAAGGGGCAATCGGATTAATTCGATGGATCGAGAAAATGGAATCAATATTCTACATTTGCAACTGCCCCGACGACTGCAAAGTCATGTACGCCACATACACCCTCCAGGATGATGCCTCTACCTGGTGGAATTTCTGTACCCGAACTGTAGGAATTGACACCGCACACGAACTTTCTTGGGAGGAACTGAAACGAATCATGAGGGATAAGTATTGTCCCAGTGAGGAACTCTACAAACTTGAGGATGAACTCTGGCACCTCACCGTAAAGGACAACGACATCACTACCTAAACCAATCCTTTTCACCAACTAGCACACCTTTGCCTGAACATAGTAAACACTGAAAGCCAACGAATCGAAAGGTACATCGGTGGACTTCCAATGCAAATTGAGGGAATGGTCACCGCCTCTAAACCCGCTACCATTGAAGAGGCTATTCGCATGGCCCACAAACTCATGGCACAGGTGGTCCGACGCGGGACACCTGCAACTGAAAACCAACCAGGACAATGGAATGGAAATTCCAGCACTAGTCATAATCCAACAAATCAACCCGAACCCTTGAGGTCCTACGCCAACGAACCCAAAGAAAAATGAGGCTATGCGGGTGATAAACCCTTTTGTCACGCCTGTAAACGTCATCATGATGGTTCACGTGGGTTACCCTGTGAAAGATGCCAACGATTCGGATACAAAATCTGGGATTGCAGAGTTCCTGCGAATCCCGACTTAAAAAGGATATGCTTCAAATGTAAAGAACCAGGTCATTACAAGAAGGATTGCCCAAAAAGAAACTCAAAATACATCTGATCAGCTCCGAGTGAACCGGACAAATCTCCAACAATAACGTAGGTACATCCTTCCTCGAAAACATAACCCTTCAATTTTGGTTTAGACCAAACGTGTGCTTTTCATTTCCTAGTATCATTTTATCGACTTAATGCCGAGCGCATCATAGGGCTAGTTAACCTAGGCCAACGTAAAACCCACAGTTTACTTTCAGCAGATTGATCGACTGAATGTTCATCAACCACTTAGTCCTGATAGGACTACTCACTAAACGGTCACCGCGTGACAACCATCTAGTCCTGAATGGACCACCATGTAAACGCCTACCTAGTAACCACACTTAATCATACGTTGAACAAACGAAACAATCAGTGATCTAACTATTATGTTAACCCACGACACAGTCATGGATTGACTGCTTTCAAACCTAACAAAGACATTATACGTCTACAATCTATTCGACAAATCTCTCATACGCACATGTCTCCCCAGACTCCACGCAATCACGACTTCACGCGAATATTCAGGACGAAATTTTCTTAACAGGGAGAGAATGTAACACCTGGTCAAAAAGTCAATTTTCGCGCCAAATTTAAACTTCAAATAATTGTACTTTTATACGCGATTATAACAAAGTGTTCAAAAATGTAAGTCGTTTTAATTAAGAACGCATTGTCGATATCTAAAACCGCACGAAAACAACCTATTAAATTTTAGTTTCAAAATATTATTTTTATAAAATATTTCAACTCGAAAATATTTCAAATTAATATAAACGAATTTTAGAATTTAAAATACTATTTTAAATTAAGATCGGCTATAAATACACGGATATTTTGTACTGTGGTTGGAGACCACAGTCCCCAAAGTGGGGATCTGGAAATGGATAAAACCATCTCCACCTCCCATCTTTCTTTCATTTCATTTCATAAAACACACACACACCCCCAAAAACTCTCTCAACCTCATCCCCTTCACTTACACCACCCACCACCACCGCCGGCCGTTACCACCGCCGGTCACCACCGCCGCCGCTGTCATCATCACCAACAAGAACGACAGCAGCAACAAGCATCCATCATCATCTTCACCCTCTTCATCCTCAAGTTCATCATCACCATCTTCAAATCTTCGATCTTCAAATCGTAAGAAATCATCCACTTTTCTTTGTGATTTCTTGTTAAAAACACTTAATATATCATGTATTAACTTTATAACAACAAGATTCGGCCTAAAAATGGGTTAGATTGCGTTTTTGGGTGAAAACCCGTCGAACAGTTGCAAGTGTCGCCCACAGACCTGCAGTATAGCGTCACTTGCCTAAGTGACGCATGTAAGTGACGCATCCTAAGTGACGCATGTAAGTGACGCATCCTAAGTGACGCATGTAAGTGACGCCCTTAGTGACGCCCGTAGCGTCACTTCCCCAGTGACGCCCTTAGTGACGCCCTTAGTGACGCCTGTAGCGTCACTTCCCCAGTGACGCCCTTAGTGACGCCTGTAGCCCCTTGGACCCTGCCAGGGGTTGCCACCCCTTGGACCCCGCTATCAGGGGCGCTGCCCCCGAACCCCCGTACACAGTTTCCAAACCTAAATGACAAATGAATACATACACAACTCGCTTAGACAAACTGATTTATCTCTTACTTATATAACCTCACGTGTTTAGGACACTAGGAGGTTACCATTCAGAAGACACACGTATCTTAGGATCGCTAACAACTCACAGGTGAGTTTCATAGCCCCACTCTTTTAACTGTTTTACTATTTTCGAGGTGAGACACATGCACAACTACTATTTTTGAATTATGATAATAAACTTTTATAATTCACACTCGTTTTTATATTACGGTATGCAATACGAAATGTGTAATGCTTAGGATGTAAGTGACGCATGTAAGTGACGCATCCTAAGTGACGCATGTAAGTGACGCCCTTAGTAACGCCCGTAGCGTCACTTCCCCAGTGATGCCCTTAGTGACGCCTGTAGCGTCACTTCCCAGTGGCGCCCCTTAGTGACGCCCGTAGCGTCACTTCCCTAGTGACGCCCTTAGTGACGCTTGTAGCGTCACTTCCCAAGTGACGCTAATCTTAAGTGTCGCCTATAGCGACACTTGCCTAGTGTCGCCCAAAACAGAAAAATCACATTTTTCACTAAGTGTCGGAACTCAAAATTTACCGCCTGATATTACTCCGAAATGAAATTTCGGAGCATTTTCACTAAAGCAATATAGTAAAAATAAAAATTTTCCAAGCTGACAGGTCAGCTCGACCCCAGCCAGGGGCTCTGCCCCTTGGACCCAGCCAGGGGTTGCCACCCCTTGGACCCCGCTATCAGGGTTGCTGCCCCCGAACCCCCGTACACAGTTTCCAAACCTAAATGACAAATGAATACATACACAACTCGCTTAGACAAACTGATTTATCTCTTACTTATATAACCTCACGTGTTTAGGACACTAGGAGGTTACCATTCAGAAGACACGCGTATCTTAGGATCGCTAACAACTCACAGGTGAGTTTCATAGCCCCACTCTTTTAACTGTTTTACTATTTTCGAGGTGAGACGCATGCACAACTACTATTTTTGAATTATGATAATAAACTTTTATAATTCACACTCGTTTTTATATTACGGTATGCAATACGAAATGTGTAATGCTTAGGATTACACCAATCATATGACTTTAGAACCACATCAATACTTAACCTTGGTAGGTTACAATTGCGATTCGCTAAGTCATGAACAAAGACCCTCACCTTATAACCTAATTTAGGTTGTCAAACTTAGTTGACTATATTGTCGTGAGACAATATTATCAGATACATTAGAACTGGTTAGTTCTACCCACATTGGACAACACATAAACCATCACTAGGTTAGTTTCCTTTTTAGGAGCTGATGCTACCATACAAATCAGGATCTCAATACACTTGCTAGGCTGAGGCTAGGAGTGTACAACAGTAACAATCGTTAGTATAGAATCCTTATACTAATACAGATAGCTAGTTGATGATTAGTCATACCTAGGCTCATTGTGCTACAACAAATATCTAGGTACTGTATATACATATCTAGATACCCAAAACCACCTTCATGTGTTACATGATACCCCATAGATGTGTTGTTGACTAAGACTTATATATATATATATATATATATATACACACAACTGTTATCTACTACTTACTCATGTATATTGATATGCATACACACGTACAAACACGTTTTACTTAGTCGGGAATGTCGTAGTACTGCCGGCTCTTGATTTCATACATTGCTTGCGAGCAACACTGTACGATGCCACGGTAAAGTGGGCACAAAATGATACCACGGTAAAGTGTGCACAAAACAAGATCACAGTAAAGTGATTCAAAACGATATCGTGGTAAAGCGATACAAAACACAAACAAACATACGAGTTGATCACTCGCGGTATACGCGGATGGGCGAGCTTATGCTCGTGATCCGAACTAGTTAATGGGTCGGTGAAGTGTTCACGCGAGGCAGTTAGCTCAAACATCGTTCTGCGGGAACTACAAACAACTGTTGCTGGATGCAACAAAACGAACATTCAAACATAGTTCTTCGGGAACTACAATCAACTGTTGCTGGATGCAACACACTATGCCAGGTTGCACAACAGTATTTACTCAACAATATATGACGTGGTCATACTATTATGCAATTTACAACTCAGGCATGTAATGCCTCACACTGATAGATCTACTTAACAACTGATAGGAATCCTGGCTGGAAATGCCTCAAACCTTTATGTACTTAGGTATAAATCGATATTACTTAGGTATTAGATACCTCGACCATAGTATACACATTGGTGTTACAACTTCAACTTAATACATATCAGAATCGCAGATTCTGAACCACTTTTCAAAACATCAAAGGATTTATACTTTATGTTTTAACTAACAATCCTATGAACTCACCAGCTCTATAGCTGACTTGTTTTAGCATGTGTTCTCAGGTGCCCAGCAGGATTAGGATTGCTACAAGATAAGCTAGCTCGAGTCGCATATTTTCAAACAAAGGGGACCACTCTGCATTTACTTTTGTATTTTCAAATTATGTAATTGAAACTTCTATTAAACTCGCAACATTATAAACGTTCTACTTTGGAAAATGTATAATTATTTTCAAACATCTCATTTAGAGTCATTCATTATGTATCTTATGCTGTGATATTTGATTTAGTAACACCCGACCTGACCGCTTCCGCAACCCGAAATTTGAGGGTGTTACATTTTAATAGCAAACAGCTTCAGCTCAGAGTCAAAGTACCAACCTATAATCCCTCTTTTAGGTTCTCGTTTCCTAGTTATATCAACTTCAGAAACTCCAACCTTCTTTTTCTGTTTTGGAAGTTTTCTAAGAAAAACTGCTGAATTCTTGGTAGGAATCAAGATTTCATCATTTTCAGAATCGGTTGAGTCATCAATTTCTTCATCTACATCGACAACTGTTGGACCTTGATCATTTTCAATAATAACTTCTGTCCTAGATGGACTCACATAGTGTTCATCAATATTTGCATCTGGATATACACCAATGTCTTGTACATTCTCAGGTACAGCAGTCCAATCTTCAGGTAGTAAAAAGTCTCCTTCTTCAAGATCAAAATCAATTTCTTCATCGATTTCATCAAATCACTTCCAGAGTCACTTAATTCTGGCATTTCCATACCTACACAAATCAAATTAATAATATAAATTCTTTTATTGATTTCTCTGAATCAACCTAAAAATTTCATTATTTATTTCAATTGTGTTAGTATAACCAATTTATATAACTTATAATTCTTTTATTAATTACCTTGAATCAATCAAAAAAATTCTTAAGTCTTATAAACACTTAACAAATATTAATTAATTTGAAATTCTAATGCATTGTGAACAATCACCAAGCATTTAAATTTACTATTAATTACCTTATATAATTTCCAAGACTTAATTGAACTGTTATATCGCAACAACTTAACTTTCAACTATATCTTTAAATTATATATCATTTGTCTAGTTAAAAATTATACATATTTAACTTTTCAGTTATAAAAACTCTCAAGTCTAAAATGTCTAAGTTAAAATAAACTTTAACCGTTGAAATAAATCAGAACATGCCGCTCGACTTCTCAATGAGTCGGAAGACTTTCGATCACTAATTTATTTAACTTTTCAGAATCAAATAACTTAAACAATTAATAATATATTTTACTTGTAATAATAATCTCAAGCCGAATATATTACCAAAACTATTAAGTTATAATTATTCAGTTACAATTATAAATTACAATTATAATTCAACTAAATTCTAAGTACAAATATCTACACAAGTCTAAGGTGTCTTACCAGCTTCACTTGTACCCGCAACACTTGTACCAGCACCATCACCACTAATACCAACACATGCAGACTCCCCCTGAATAATAGCTTGCTCACCAGTCTTTGAAGGACCAGTCGGCTCACCATCTTTCTGTGAACTGGGATCATCATCTTTATCATCTCTTCTCTTCTTTGCTAACTCATCCTCTTTGCAAGCATCTTGATATATCATTATCTCCCCCTGAGCAGACTGTCCTGAATGAACTCTCAACACCAAACGTTCTAAGTGTTCAAGCTTCAGTCGCTGGGCAGTAAAATCAGCAACCAAAGTATCATAAGTCTTCAGCAGAGTCAAATGTGATTCACTTATATGAACCATCTACTGAGCAAGAGAAACATTCTCAGCCAACAACCCTGGAATCCTGGATGTACTCTGTTCCAATTCCTTAACTCTTGACTCTAAGGATGTAATCCTTTCAGCATCAGTCATCGGAATAACAGAAATTGTTGATGGTCCAGGCGGTGTCAATGAAGCAATGTAAGATTCACGTGTAAGTGGTGGAATAGCTTGAGATAACGCTTCCTTGAGAAGACTAGCTGCAAATCTACTAGCTTTATTGGTCGGAAACTGAGCACCATGCACCAGTTCTGCAACTCCCTCCTCAATAGTCTTGGAGACCATTTCTGGTTCCACTGACTCAAGCAGTTTCTCAGCCTGTAACGTTTGATACAATTAAAGAAGTAATTGTTACAGATAACTCTGTCTCAATCTCTAATTAAATATTTATAATACTCGTAGTACTAAACGCTTCATTTGAGTCATCTGTTGTCCTGATTCCAGATTTCAGAACACTTGATGTTGAAGACGGACCATTGTCCAAGTCTCCATTCAATAAGTGATGTGAAATCTCTGAATCACTAACAAAGTCACTTATGGAAACTTTAAATGACTGAAAGAGATCGGAATAGTCAAATTGACAATCTAATCCCTTATGCACATCTGGTGTATAACATGTAACTTCAATGTTATAAACTATCTCTAGACGACTAGTGACTTTATTGAAAACCCTTTTATTTGGAGAATTAGGCATATAACCCAAGAAAAATCCTTCGTCAGCCTTCTCACCAAATTTAGCTTGATTCCCAGTTTTCAATATTGTACAAGCAACTCCAAAGGGTTCAAATCCTTTTAAGTTTGGTTTCTTATTGTTCAAAAGCTCATAACAAGTCTTGTTATGCTTTTTCACCGTAAGAACTCTATTCAGAACATGACATGCTGTATTCACTGCTTCTACCCAAAAGATGACCGGAAGCTTTGAATCTGCAAGCATTATTCTAGCAGCTTCAATCAACGTCCCGTTCTTCCTTTCAGCCACACCATTCTGTTGAGGTTCATATGGTGCACTGAATTGATGAATTATCCCTTTGCTTAAGCAATAGATATCTAACGTCGAATTCTTGAATTCTGTTCCGTTATCACTACGAATACGCTTAACTCTCATTTTGTATACATTTTTAATTTGATCTAAAAACTCAATTAGAATACCTGGAATTTCATCCTTAGATCCTAAGAAAAATACCCACGAGAATCTAGAATAGTCATCTGTGACAACTAAACAATACCATTTGCCACCTATGGTTCTTTTGCTTATTGGGCCGAAGAGATCCATATGTAGCAACTCAAATGGTGAGGAGATTGAGTTCTCAGTCTTAGATCTGTGTGGTTTCTTATGCTGCTTTCCTTTCATACAAGGAACACACTTATCCTCAGACTCGAAACGTTTTTGCGGTACACCCAAAACTAAACCATTTTTGGTTATGTAGTTCATCTTTCTCCAGTTTAGGTGTGCCATTCTCCTATTCCATAGTAGTGCGTCTGCTTCTGAAGCCTTGGATAGTAAACATGTAGATACCATTGAAGAATTAGGAACACCCATGTTTATTGCATAGATATCCTTCTTCCTTGGTGCCCTCATCAATATCCATTCTTCAGGGATTGTGAAGCCTGGCTTCAGGACTAAAGCCTCCTTTTCATTAAAATGAACTGGATGACCTTTATCGTAGACTTGGGAAACACTCACTAGGTTATGAGTTAGTTCTTCAACATAATTCACATCCTCTAGAGTCAAAGTTCCATTTGAAACTTTTCCTTTCCCAGTAATTACTCTTCCTTTGTCTCCTGCAAAATTTACTTTTTGCTTGAAACCTTCTCTGAAGTCCTTCAGTAGACTTCGGTCACCTGTCATGTGTCTTGAGCATCCACTGTCTACATACCACCAGCTGTCCTTGTTCACAGTCTGCTCCTACACATAACAAGTTGTACACAGTTAGTTATCAAGAGGGACCCAAGCCATTACGGTCTTGGATTGTCCCTGATCATCTACAATCTGAGCCTCCTTAAAGTAACCATAACTATTCCCATCGGGAGCCTTGGTAACCTTCATGGAAGCTTAAGATTGTTGATGACCTGTAGTCTTAGGCCTATGAGGAGAGTGAGTAGAAAACCTCCTAGGCACAAACTTAGTTCCCTGTGCACTCGAAGTAGAGCCATTCTCAAATTGACTATGGTTTCTACTTGAGGTCCTAAACCTCGAAGGTGTCTTATCTCTTGGCTTATTGAGAGTATTTTCATTTAGAGTATAAGCCCTTTTAGGTTTAGGTGGAGAGACACTATGATTACCATCTCTTTTCAGAATGTTTACAGGTTTGCTTCCTAATCCCGGTTTGGAGCCTAACCTATCTACAATCGAACTAGAAGTGGTCGGTGTCTTTTCAGTATTCACTAACTTATGTGATGCTTCCAACTTCTTATTTGGGAAACAAGAAGCTACGTGTCCCTTTTGGTTACACTTGAAGCACGACATCTGTTTCCGTGACTTACTAACTTTTGCATCCGCTATCGGAGTCTTAGGCACTAAAGGTTCAATTACATGTTCTTTATTAACCACTTCATCAGTCTTAGTATCATTAATTACTCCACCCAGTACAAAATGTACTTTAGTGTGAGGAATTTTCTTACTATCATCAGATGAAGGATTCTTAATAACATTTTTCTATGCCTCTAACTTTTCTGGTTTATTAGATACTTTCATCTCAGGGTTAACATCAGCCATCTCAATGTCTACAGGAGTTTTAGTGTAATTTGAATTGAATGGGTGAGGCATATCATTATAACCTAAACCAGACATATCCTTCACACTACGCTGAGCACCTAACATTTTATCCATTTCAGATGATCTATAGCTCTCAAGCTTACGATTCTGAGCTACAAGTTTTGTTTTGCAATCAGCTAACTCCTTATCCTTATTAGCAATGGACAGATTCAAGTCATTTATGTTCATATAGAGACCATCTATGATAATTAATTTCTCATTCACGGTATCTCTAAAAGCTGTCTTGTCAGCCGCATCTGCATTAATCTTATCCTTTAAGGCTTGTTTATCATCACTTAACCTACATATATCTAATTTAGCTAAGTCAAGCTCAGATCTTACAACCTCACTGGATTTACTAAGTGTGCTAAGTTGAGATGACAGGGTATTATTAGTTTCAGTTAAAGTCTTATAGGAATCAGCATACGCACTAACTTAGGACTGTAAACTAGAAACTAACTGACAAAGATCAACAAGAGAGATAAGATCTAGACATACCCGTTTTTTATCGGTTTGCAGTTCAGCCATCTTAGCCACAAAATCTACAGGATCCAAATCTTCAGTTGAACCCAAATCTAACACATCATCGACATTAGCTTTAACAGGAGTTTCAGGCACCCTTATTTCATAAGCTGGATCAGTGGGCATATAGGATAATGACTCAGCCACAATCTCTTGATCTTCAATCTCAGCCATCAAAGCTTCCTCGAACTGAGTTTTCCAATCATAAGAACCATCTAGCTGTTTCACTACTAAGGCTTTGGAATTCAAAGTATTTCCCGAGCCTTGTTTCCCTTCACCAGTCTCTACCTCATGTTTTCGGCATTCTCTAGCAAAGTGTCCGTAACTTTTACAGTTATTACACTTGATCTTGGTTTTATCAAACCATGATATGTTGCCAACAACCTTTCTTCCATTCTTCTTTAAGAAATTCTTAACTCTCCTTGACAACAAAGCAAGTTGGTCCTGGAGATCTATTTCTTCAAGATAATCAGGATCTATCTGTTCATAGTCTTCATCAAAAAGAATTGGATCATTAATTTTACAATCAATATAATTCTCATATGAAGCTACAAATGAAGCAAGAACAGACAGTTGATGCTCAGCAGATTTCACACTCATAGGCATCTTTTGATGTTCTTGAGGTGACTTCTCAAAAGGTTTCCCTTTAGCTTCATTTCCGGATGATGTAATGAAACACAGTTCATCAGTTATCATTTCACCCTTTCCATCAGCATTACCAACAAACAAAGCAGTGGTCGAACTGGATGAAGCAGTCGAGATAGAAGTTTTTCCATGATACAGTCCTGGATCCTGAACCTGATCAGAATCAGTATCTTTCGACTTCTTAGTTAAATCATATCCTTTGAGCTTGTCAATAACCTGCTCAAGAGTCATGGTTGCATATCTGTTTTCATTATCTGTAATCATCACACCATACATCTCCCATTTAGAAGGTAAACCCTCAAGAAACTTGTCGGTTTTCTCTACCTCCTCAATAGTGATTTCATGGTTTTCAATCTCACTTAACAGATGGTAGAAACGTGTAACATAATCATCAAGAGTTTCTCCTTTAAAAGCTTTAAACAAAGTAAACTGTTTTTTCAGAAGCTTCTTCTTGCTAGCTTGCACTTGTGGGCTTCCCTCACATCTTTTCTCAAGCGCTTCCCAGAGTGCTTTAGCAGTATGAAAAGATTTTAACTGGTGATTAATTTCCTTAGATAAGCACATCTTAATACAAGAATGAGCTTTATTCTCATTTTCATAATCTTTCTTTTGTTGTTCACTCATCAGATTATCGGATACCACAATAACAACATTTTGAACAGTTTGGGTGGGTGCCGTGTATCCTCCTTTGATACACATCCAGATTGAGAGATTATGGAATCTACAGTAAGATTCGAACCTATATCTCCAACTGTAATAGTCTTCAACACGTAACAACTTAGGTGGAGTATTAGATTTTCCAACCTCATGCTCCATCTCGATCATTTTACTAATGTCAGACATTTTAACAGTTTCGAGAATTAACAATCAGAAAAATCAGAAAGTTCACTTCGCAGAAACTCGACTCGCAGAGCAGGAACTCATTTCGCAGGAGAACTCAGTTCGCAGAGGGGAACTCGGTTCGCAGAGGGGAACTCGGTTCGCAGGGGAACTCAGTTCGCAGAGGAGAACTCGGTTCGCAGAGGGGAACTCGGTTTGCAGGGGAACTCATTTCGCAGAGGAGAACTCAGTTGGCAGAGGGGAACTCGGTTCGCAGTTGAACTCAATTCGCAGAGGGGAACTCAGTTCGCAGAATCTGCTGAAAAACCTTAAAACGAAAATTTTAGTTTTCTAATTGATTAAACCCTAAGATTTCGGTCGATTACGAAACTAAAAACTTCCAGAGACTGATTTTGGTCATTTTATGAAGATTAAACGTAACAACAACCCTAAATCTATCGTTATTATCCAAATAACCTCGAACTAACTAAGTATTTAGCCCGAAAGATCTGATACCAATTGTAAGTCCCTAGTACGTGGATCGATAACGAGGTTATCTTAGGCATTAAGGCGCGGAATTCCTCAATACTTGGTTCACGGTATGTGAATAGGTTGTTTCGCAAGAATAATAGCGAATTGATTAATCAACAAGGTTTTGTATTGATTAATTAATGTTAATCTATCAATACCTAACCTTATGAATGCTTAGAATCGTTTTAAAGTTCTCTGGAAATTGAATTGCAAAAGTCTTTAACCGATTTGACCTATTTAAGTATTTATATGTTTCAGCCAATCTTGACTTGCAGGCCGATGGACTTTGCGAATCGAGTTCAACTCGCAGCCCACGACCAAGCCCAGTTCGACTCAGTTCGCTGCTCTGCGAGCCCAGATCTCATCTCGCAGGACTAAATTCTGCGACTTGAGATTTCATCTCGCAAACTTTAGTTTGTAACTTCGTATTCGATATTCGTCTAATACTTTAACATACTAATATATTTAACGAATATTAATACCAAACTAATACCATTTACAAATCCAAATCAATTGTACAAACTTGATTACAATAATCACTAGTACTATTACAAGCTAGATCTGTTGTCACACATACATGTCCCAACAAGTACAAATGCGTGGTAGCTACACACCGGTAGTAAGCATATGACACCGTGGATAGCTGGAAGTCACCCAACCTGAACATGGTCTAGGTATATATAAAAGCTGTGGAACTGCTGAAAAACGTAGTATACACCATGAAACGAACCTAGGGATGAATGTTTGATCGCAAAGGGGGGTCTACACCTTGACAGAAGTATTTGTGCTCCTCGATTATATCTAAGGGATCTTGAAAAGAAAGCAAACATTCAGCTGTAGTGTGGGATGCTTAAACCCCTTGATCCAACATAACTGACAAATTAACATACATTAGCAAGCAATAGTACGACCCTTAATAAAATCAATTAGAATAAGGTGTTAAGAAAGGTCAGAAATTAAATATCGGTCTGTTGCTTTATTCATGCGTCTAAGAGTTAACACCAAGATGGGTCACTAGTCCTCATCGAACAGTGTTAGGGGACTGAGCAGCCTGATCTGATCAGACTCATGATAACCTAGTATTCAGTGACATGCGACTTAGGTTTTCCACTTAAATCGTGGGATACTAGTGTTGACACCAAACCTCTGTTAATTTTATTAAAGGAAAGTCTCCAATCATCTTTTATAATGAACATCATCCCGAAACCTGAATATTGAAACTTCAGCAATCACAATCTCTATCTATCTGCTTATCCTATCCGTAGTTTAGTATTTACTTTTCTGTATTGTAGTTAATTTAGAAAATACCAAAAACAAAACCTACCTAGTCTTTTAAACCCATCCTATTAGCTTCGATTGTTTAAGGTATTTACTTCATTTCGATTCGCTCTGATTTTAAGAACGACACCTGAGTTAGACTTACCGCTTACTACCCTTAACAAGAGCAGTAGGTAGTAGTAAAACTTAGGCTTCCCAGCATTATAAATTTAAAACCCATTGATCACCCGCCTCCGACTGGAAGGTCCTCAACGACAGGGAAGCGATTCCTTGACCGACCGTTGGGGCGCGATCAAACACCCAGTCATTAAAGTCTTATTTTGTAATATGTACTTATAACTGTAATCTTTTGGGAACTGTAAACATTTTGTATATGTATAAGTTAAATAGGAAATATAGGAATATATATATATATGGTTATATATATTCGGGACTTGCGCTTCCGAGGTTTGAAAATATAAAATATGGTTTAAAAAAGTGGGGTGTTATACCTACTCTAATCCGTTTTGACTCCTTTGACCCAGTTGGTGTTCATTTGGACACTTTCACCAAATAGAACCCATAATAACCATTTGACACTTGAATTCAACTCATTTTAACAACATATCAATAATGACTCATAACTACATAAATGAACCAACATACAACTTTTGACCCTTTGATCATAATTCCACCAAAACCATGATTAACACCATACACATGAAAACTTAATCATTTTTACCAATTTACAACATAACCATTATCCAAATTGACACTACTACATTCATCTTTGACTTTGACAAGTCAAATGTATACTTTTCAACCATTTGACCACTTTACACCTTAAATCATCAACATAATTTCAAATGTGTCTTATTGGACGATTTACACAAGTGATAAACATAAAGACAATTCAAAAGTAGAAAAAGCTTGTCTAACCACATTGCAAGATCCAATACACTCTACCTTCTTGTAATCATATTCCATCTAATTGGTTCAACCGAACTGTGACACCCACCAAATTAGAACTAGTTATTAGTTTCTAATCACTTATTTTATACATGCAATTAGTGCTATGTTAGGCTAACTGTATGTATCCTTTTATATATTATTATATATATACATACATTATTTGATTAAATTGTGTCATTTTATATCGGCCGAATTCCGATTCATTAATACGGACGTTGGTGAACAAAATTATTAAATAATATTAAATTATTTAATAACATTACTTTTTACTAAATATTATGCCGATAATATTTAACAAATATTTTGTATCGTATAAGACAAATCGTACTCGACGAAACCACGCGAAACATATCTGTCAAAACATAGCTATAATTTTATTACTCAATTAAAATATTTCGATAAAATACTTCAACTAAAAATATTTTGAATACATATAATTTTTTTAAAAATCTTTAAATAGTACACGAACACGGGCTTTTATACTACAATTGAAGACGGACCGTACCCATTTTTAAAATGAGCCAGTGATATCGAGTAAAAAGTTACGTTTTTACTACCGATATCTCTCTCATTTTGGAAGAATACTTGGCAAATAAACTCAGATAATGTACAAATCAATTAAACTTTGCCAAGAAGGTCAAAATAGAGTTGCACGAGAAAAATCAAGCAAAACGGACAAGATTTAGAGGCAAAGTACCCATACTGAGATTTATCTTATCCAAGATATTCGTCTTCAAAATACGAATCTAACAGAAGAATAATCAACAAAAAACGGATGAAGAATGAAGATTCTACATACGCCGGAAGATTCAAACGATTCGTACGAGACATTTAAAGATCAAAGAAACATTTTTTGGGATTTCTTTTCATCAAAGTCTTCATTTTTGAAAAACGAATCCAACGCAAAAAGAATCAACGATAACGAAGAAGATACGCACGAATCGAGTAACGAAGCAAAAGATGGCGAACCGGGGTGGCAGGCTGCCAGCCTCCACCGGCCACCAGCCAGCTGCTGCCAGCTGCATGGGTGGCAGCGCCAGATGCCTACCCCCCGTCCCCCATCCGCTTTTTCGTCATTGCTCGTACTCGTAAGGTACACGTGCTAGGCTTTTTCCGCAACTCTAGGGTACACGTGCTAGACTTTTTCTCGCTTTAGGTTACATGTGCTAGCAACTTTCCACCTTTTGCTAATATGTGCTCCTAATTGCTAAAATGCACCAATTTTCACCTATAAATAGGTGCTCCATAGTTCATTTCAAGACACACCATTCGTATCACACAATTTCTTAAAAAAACCACCTTCCATACATTTCTTTAGACTAATAATACTCTCTAATTATTAGTTCTACTTTCTCCCTCTATTTTTCTTATTCCAAATTAGTTAGGCTAGTTTAGGAAACTTGTTTAGAATAGAAGGAAAGTACGGAACGCTTTGTAATTTTCAGAGTACACTCGGAATTGTGTCAATTAATTCAAGTCTATTCTCTCTCGCATTTAATCCTGGTTCTTTCTATCCTTATCTATCTTAATTAATTACGTTTATATTGATTATGCTAGATTTAGTTATTGCAATGATTAGAGAGTAGTATACTTGTTGTGTTTGTTTGCGATGTAGTTAGTTAATTATGGGATGATATATATTTAAATATTAAAGATCAGTAGTATTGCTTTGATCGTCTTATTACGTGTACTTGTTTGATTGTTGCCTTAGGATCATCATAGTAGTAAAATATAAACGGTCTTCATTATCGTAAAGTAATATGACGACCCCTATTTGACTGTTCTTCGATATAGTACTGGAAACACTTCAAGATGGAGTACAAATGTATGGAAGTCGAGGAACAACCGAAGGTACTCATATTACGAAACGGTACAATATTATGAAGTAATATGATGGTCCATATTCAACTGTTACTCGATATAGTACTGGAAACACTTCAAGGTGGAGTACAAATGTATGGAAGTCGAGGAACGACCGAAGGTAGTTATATTATAGACTAATATATAAAATGAGAAACCTAGTTTAATTAATTTTTCTGAATAGACTTTTAAACTTCAAATTAATCTAATCACCTTTCCACCAATAAACGTGACTACAACACCTTTTTAACGACGTCCAACTGAAAGGTAGTCAGTCATCTGTGTCAATATAATTTGTCAAAGGTATGAAACTACGGAACCGCAAGGCTACATGGGGGATTATCGTAGGACAATACATGGCCAAGGTTTGAAGCGGCGGAACCACTTAAAGTGAGGAACGCTGTGAATAATTAGGGGATTTATTGGGTAGTTCTAAGCAATGCCTAGTTTAAAGTCATAAAAGAACTTTTTAAATATACGAATATGTTAGGATGATGAGGAATCGTTATATAATTCAGTTTTATCTAGTACCTTTAGATTTTTTTCCCGTTCATACGAAAGTATTATTAAACCATAATTTAAATTTTGTTTATTATTCTAAATACTTTGTAATGTTACCATAACCAAGCTCCCGGTGTGACATGCTAATGAAACTTTAATTAGTAGGGAATCTAGTGTTTACATAACAAGTACCCAAGAGTAACAATTAACAAATATCTTATAAGACTGTTTCTCCATAAATCATCCCATAACTTATTTAGCGAAATCTCAGCAAACACTATCTTTATCTTATCTGCTTTACGTTTTATTTTTTATTTCACTTTTATTTATTTACTTGCCTAAGTTAGTTAATATAAAAACCAAAACTCCCCCACTATTTTATAAACCCTTCACAAGTTTGAAAGCCCTCATCTGCCACGCCTTAGTTTCAATTCAGTCGGTTTGAAGAACGACTCTAGGTCATACCTACCACTTGCTCACCCTTAGGATTAGCATTGTTAGGGAAAACTTAGGCCCCACAATTACAAATTTAAAACACCCACTGATGCCCGTCGCCAGTAGCCGGTGCAACGACAAGGGTAGAATCCTTACCGACTACTGGTGACGCATCAAGTTTTTGGCGCCGCTAGTGGGGAACCAACTGTACGATCCATAGGCGTCAAGATGAACTTACTCTCTAGTGAAACTTTAGGATTAACTCTTCTCCTTAGACCCCTACATCTTTCTTTATTTTTCCTTCCTTTTACCACCTTTACAAATTACGTTATCCCTATCCACTCAACTAGTCAACCACCTGCCAATGAGAGTATCATAGCTGCACGTATCACTTTAGCTGATGACTCTAAACCTTTGATTGAAGGCCGAGGAGGACCAATCGTCTATCCAGAAACCGATAAAGGATCATTTGAATTAAAGCCCCATATTGTTCAGTTAGTCCAAAACCACTTTCAATTCCATGGCCTACCAAATTGTAACACCCGCCAAATTAGGACTAGTAATTAGTGCATAATCCCCTGTTAATACATGTAATTAGTTCTATGTTAGGCTAATTAATGTATCAAATTATATATTGTTGAATATATACAAAAATGCGATTTGCTTAAATCGTACGCAAAATAAATCAAATGTATTTCGGTTCAAGTAAAATATGGACGTTGGTGATCAATTATATTGAATAATATAAAAATTAATTATTGACAATAACATACCAAAATATTTTTTTTATAATATTTCAAGTTCACTTCACGTCGTATAATGGGCATCTACACGACTCAAACATTAACGCGCAAACAAACGAGACCAATTGAGTTATTAAGCAATTGATAAAATACTCCAACAAATTTATTTAATTAACTTTCGTCTTCTTTAAAAACTTACATTATTTGACACTTAAAATAATTCCTTAACGAGTTACGATCGGGGAATCGAACACCACACGGAGCGCGAATACACGGAGCTAAAAGTGGAGACCCACACATGGGTGGGCCCCCACCCAAAAATCTGCCACAAAGGGGTGAGGTCACCACCTCCCCACCCCACTTCTCACTTTCATCTTCCTTCTCTTCTCTCTGTCTTTCTTTTTCCTCTCAACCACACCAAACCACCATCACCATTAAACCTTCAAATAACACTAGCATACCTCAATATTTCGCATAACTCGTTTGGAGAAAAAGAAGCATCTCGCAAGGATCTACACTTCTATCTTTCCGGATTCCCGATTCATCGCTTTGTAAGTTTCCGACAAATCCCGAAACCTTTAGATTTTCGAGTATTTTTAGCAAGTAGTTGTTTATATAAGCTTAAAATGTCCAAATATGGGTTGGGTAAAAGTTTCAGGCCAAACGGAAACTGAAAAACTCATTTTTGGCTCAAAAATCCGTCATCAAACTTAAGTGTCGCATAGACAGCAGCAGCTATGCGTCACTTCATGCGTCACTTAAGTGACGCATTGAGTGTCGCATGAAACCCTAATTTTGCCTAAGTGTCGCATGAAACCCCTTTTTCCCGACACTCCTACCGTCACTTGACTAGTGAAGCACAACAACTTTAACCGACACTTCTAGCGACACTTCCTAAGTGACGCCTAGACCCATACCCGACACTTCTAGCGACACTTCCTAAGTGACGCCTAGACCCAAACCCGACACTTATAGCGACACTTACCTTAGTGACGCCCTACCATGCGTCACTTCCCTTAAGTGACGCATATGCTCAGATTTAATATTTTTAGCGACACTTCCCAAGTGTCGCCCAAGCCCCTAAGTGACGCTATAAGTGACGCATAAACAGAAAGTTTTAACTAATTTTACACTAAGTTTTGAGACCCAAATTTGACGCCCCATTTCACCCAAATTCGACCCCAGCCAGGGGCTCTGCCCCTTGGACCCCGCCAGGGGCTGCCGCCCCTTGGACCCCGCTACCAGGGGCGCTGCCCCCGGACCCCCGTCATTTACGGGCTTCTCCCTTACCCTAGGTTCACGAGTAACGGTGTTACATCAAAACTTTCACACAAAGTGTTACACTTGTATAACATCAAACACGAACGCGACACGACTTCTAAAACACTTTGGAACACGTTTTTCAAGAATAATGATAATATTATTATTACCAACAATCACCAACGGGCCGTACACATTTTCAAACACTTAAACAATCAACCAAATTGTAATCATTTGGACATTCTAGTTGGACAAACAACAACAAGGTAGTCTTATGAGATGCCTTCATATGTTTATAACCATCGCGTGTCGTGGACACCCCCAGGTTACAAGTCTTTGGACTTCGATTCTTGGCTAATCAATCTCAGTTTATTTAGATAAACTCTTCAGGCTCAGGTGAGTCTCATGGCCCCTCTTTTTACTGTTTTACTAGGGGTGTGATACATTGCTCTGTTTTTAACACATGAACGCGAGTACATATTTCAATATACTACATGAGTTGTTTTCAACTAATCAAACCAAAGTCCTCCGTCAGTATAGTCTGGTAATACGAAAGTAGCGTGATTATTAGTATATGGTACCATATAGGATTGACCCTCCTCGTCCGGGTTAGCAAGCACTAACCGGGTAAACGGACGTACTAATATTTGGGAAGACGAGTGTGGATTAGGCACTCGTGGAGGCACCTCGCTCGGAATTCTCTATATGGGACCCGACCCTCGAGTTAAGCTCAGACTATGCGCTCATGGTTGTATACATTATCTGTAACTTCATTTGCTGGATGCAAAACAATACTTAAATCTTGCGGTTCATAGAATATTATTTGATACTCAAACCTGTGAGCTCACCAGCGTTAGCTGACCCATTTTAGCATGTATCACAGGTACTCAGCAGTAGATTTGGACTGCCCATCAGGATGCATCTTAGCTCGAGTCTTCATGCAAACTTCAGAGATTTCATTGCATTATTAGATTTTGTATAACTAATTATGTACTTAAATCTCTCATATTACGAACACGAGCTATGTATGAGTTCAAACCATTGTAAACCTTTTAATATTAATATATTTTGTTAAAACGACGCATATAGAGTCGTTTGCTATATATCTGTGTGCTTTGATTATTGATTAGTAACACCCAAAGTATGCTTCCGCGAATCACTAAATTTGGGGGTGTTACACAAATGATGATCCCAACTCACACCTTGACAAATTCATTTCCTTATCTAACTCCTTTAAGCCGATTGGGGTTAATCAGGGCATAGTCTATCTATACCTAATTCCCTATTCACTCACTCTCAATGCAAAAATCTGGTTTGAGGAACTAGAAATCAACTCTATAACCTCCTGGGTAGAATTAACAACCAATTTTTGGGCAAATATTTTCCCCCATCAAAACAAGCCACGTTTAGGACCAACATCATAAACTTCCATCAAGTGCATGATGAATCAATCTACGATGCATGGGAACGCTTTAACGGATTGCTTAAGAAATGTCCAAATCATCGATTTGAGCGTTCAGACCAATTGCGCATTTTCTACAATGGTCTCTTCCCACATCACCGTCCTTTACTTGATATCGCCTCTCGAGGCAGTTTCATGAATTGTACGACCAATGAAGCTTGGAGCCTTATTGAGGAAATAACAATTCACAACCATGATTTGAACAGTGAAAATCACCCCTTAATAGTGAATTCACCTACTACAATTGGGAATGAAGCTATCCAAACCCTCACTCAGCAAGTGGCAGACCTAACCATGGAGATTAAGAAATTGAAAAGTCAACAACAACAAGTCTGTCAAGTTCAAACCTGCCTTAATTGTGCTAATCTGAACCACTCAGCCCACATTCCTCAGTCTCATCTAACTTCACCCAATACTAACCCTTCTTTTAACCCACCTAGGAATAGCTCACCAACTTACCAATCCCAACCTTCTGAACCCTCTTCCTTACAACCCTCTAGTTTTGACAACACCCTGATACAAGTCATTCAAGGAATCTCGGCTAGACAAGACCAAGCTAATCTCATCTTAAGAGATCAACTGACTTTGTTAAAAGCTTTCGAACCCCAACTAGGACAATTAGCAAAACATATTAGCGCTAAACCTCAGAATAGTCCAACTAGTTGCCATAAGGAGGCTTCTCATGTAGCACATAGCCCACCTACGATCTCTTCTCCAGTAAAGGAACCACCTATTGTCCCATCGACAATGGATTTAGAGTCTACACCAAATAGGAAAGTAAGCATTCCATTCCCGGCTCGTCTTAAACAATGACTCAATAAGCTTAAGTCTTTTAAGCTTCATAGGAAATTCCTAGATATCGCATATGAAGTTCATTCCAAAAAGTACTTCAGAAATCTTCTTACAACCAAGGATAAGGTACCCGAAGTACCCAATGTCCTGCTGAACGAGGAATGTTCAGCTATCTTGAAAAATACCATTCCAGAAAAACTCGGAGACACCGGACATTTTAATCTCCCCTATTCTATCTACAATTCAGGCATCATCTATTTTCTTGCCGAAATCGTCTGTTATGATAAAATCGTCCACATCCCTCTCGCCGTCGGTAGAACCTTGATCATACAGGGGGAGACTAGCACGGCGAGACTAAACATCATCTCTTGTTTGAAAACCCGAAAATTTCTGAGAAAGGGTTATCCAGCAATCCTCGCGCACATCACAGAGAAAAAGTCGGAGGAGAAGCGACTTGAGGATGTGCCAATCGTTAGAGACTTTCCCGAAGTCTTTCCGGAAGAACTACCTGGCTTACCTCCACATAGACAGGTTGAGTTCTCGATCGATCTCGTGCCGGGTGCCGCACCGGTAGCCCGAGCACCATATCGCCTAGCCCCATCCGAACTTCAGGAGTTGTCCACCCAGTTACAGGAACTCCTGGACAGAGGATTTATTAGACCGAGTTCTTCACCATGGGGAGCTCCGGTCTTATTCGTGAAAAAGAAAGACTGTTCCTTCCGAATGTGTATTGACTATCGAGAGTTGAACAAGTTGACCGTCAAGAATCGGTATCCACTTCCTCGCATCGATGACCTGTTTGATCAACTACAAGGATCGAGTATTTATTCAAAGATCGATCTTCGGTCAGGTTATCATCAACTTCGAGTTCTCGACACCGACATTCCGAAAACTGCTTTCTGAACTCGTTACGGGCATTATGAATTTCAGGTGATGCCATTCGGTTTAACAAATGCACCGGCTGTATTCATGGACCTTATGAATCGGGTGTGCAAACCCTATCTCGACAAGTTTGTCATTGTCTTTATCGATGACATTCTCATCTATTCGCGCAACGAACGAGAACACGCACAACACCTCAAAACCATCCTAGAGCTACTTAAACACGAGGAGTTATATGCCAAATTCTCCAAGTGTGAGTTCTGGATACAATCCGTTCAATTCCTTGGACATGTTGTTAATAGTCAAGGAATCCATGTCGATCCATCAAAAATCGAAGCTATCAAAAACTGGCAAGCGCCAACTACTCCAACCGAAGTACGCCAATTTTTGGGATTGGCCGGGTATTATCGTCGTTTTCATTGAAAATTTCTCCAAAATAGCTCAACCACTCACGACACTGACTCAGAAGGAAAAGAAGTTCGATTGGACTGATAAACAAGAGTCAGCATTTCAGCTATTAAAACTCAAGCTTTGCAGTGCTCCTATTCTATCCTTACCTGAAGGCACTGACAACTTCGTGGTATACTGCGATGCTTCCCATCAAGGCCTCGGTTGCGTGTTGATGCAACGAGATAAGGTCATTGCTTACGCTTCCCGACAACTCAAAGTTCATGAGAAGAACTACACGACTCACGACCTCGAGCTAGGGGCCGTGGTGTTCGCCCTCAAAATCTGGAGACACTACCTTTATGGTACCCGAAGTACCGTATTCACCGATCATAAAAGTCTCCAGCACATCTTCGACCAAAAAGACCTTAATATGCGACAACGTCGTTGGGTCGAGTTGCTCACCGATTATGACTGCGAAATCAAATACCACCCAGGCAAGGCAAATGTTGTTGCCGATGCCCTCAGTCGAAAGGAACGGCCGAAACCACTTCGAGTTCGAGCCCTCAGTATGACCATTCATAATGATCTCACCATTCAAATTCATACCGCTCAACTCGAAGCTTTGAAACCCGAAAATGTCAAAAGCGAAGCCTTACGAGGCATCGATAAGAAATTCGAAATCAAACCTAATGGTGTTAGGTACTTCTCAAATCGAATATGGTTGCCTAGTTTTGGGAACCTGCGAGACTTGGTGATGGACGAAGCTCACAAGTCTAAATACTCTATCCACCCTGGATCCGACAAAATGTATCACGGCATCAAAGAGTTCTATTGGTGGCTGAACATGAAAGCCGAAATCGCCACATATGTCAGCAAGTGCCTTACTTGTTCGAAAGTCAAGACCGAACATCAAAAACCTTCTGGTTTACTCCAACAGCCCAGCATTCCTGAATGGAAATGGGAACAAATTGCCATGGATTTCATAACCAAATTACCAAAGTCATCGAGCGGTTGCGATACCATTTGGGTGATCGTCGATCGTCTCACAAAATCTGCTCATTTTCTGGCGATCAAGGAAACCGATAAAATGGAACGCCTCTCGCAAATCTACATCAAAGAAATTGTTTCTCGACATGGTGTTCCAACCTCAATTATCTCTGACAGAGACGCTCGTTTCACATCTCACTTTTGGCAATCACTCCAAAAATCATTAGGTACCCGACTCGATATGAGTACCGCATACCATCCTCAAACCGATGGCCAAAGTGAACGAACCATTCAGACACTAGAAGACATGCTACGAGCTTGCGTAGTTGACTTCGGTGCAAACTGGGAAAGACACCTACCATTGTGCGAGTTTTCCTACAATAACAGTTATCATACCAGCATTAAGGCTGCACCCTTCAAGGCACTGTACGGTCGTAAGTGCCGATCACCGATCTGTTGGACCGAAGTGGGAGACAGCCAACTCACTGGTCCTAAACTCATACACGAAACCACTAAGAAAATTGTCGAGATCCGAAACCGACTTAAAGCCGCACGTGATCGTCAGAAAAGTTATGCTGATGTGAGACGCAAACCACTCGAGTTCCAAGTTGGGGTTCGAGTACTCCTTAAAGTATCGCCTTGGAAAGGCGTAATCCGATTCGGCAAACGCGGGAAGTTAATCCCCAGATACATTGGGCCCTTTGAGATCCTTGAGAGGATTGGCCCTGTGGCATATCGATTGCAGCTGCCAGCCGAGCTCAGCAGTGTGCACCCTACCTTTCACATTTCTAACCTAAAGAAATGCCTGTCTGATGAGACACTCATCCTCCCACTTGACGAGATTAGCGTCGATGACAAACTTCATTTTGTTGAAAAACCTGCGGAAATCATGGACCGTGAGGTCAAACAACTCAAACAAAGTCGTATCCTTATCGTTAAGGTCAGGTGGAATTCGCGGCGTGGTCCGGAATTCACTTGGGAACGGGAAGACCAAATGCGACTCAAGTATCCTCAGTTATTCCCTGACTCTACATCAAACGCGACCTCGAGCTAAATTTCGGGACGAAATTCTTCTAACGGGTGGAGAATGTAACACCCGCCAAATTAGGACTAGTAATTAGTGCCTAATCCCCTGTTAATACATGTAATTAGTTCTGTGTTAGGCTAATTAATGTATCAAATTATATATTGTTGAATATATACAAAAATGCGATTTGCTTAAATCGTACGCAAAATAAATCGAATGTATTTCGGTTCAAGTAAAATACGGACGTTGGTGATCAATTATATTGAATAATATAAAAATTAATTATTGACAATAACATACCAAAATATTTTTTTTATAATATTTCAAGTTCACTTCACGTCGTATAATGGGCATTTACACGACTCAAACATTAACGCGCAAACAAACGAGACCAATTGAGTTATTAAGCAATTGATAAAATACTCCAACAAATTTATTTAATTAACTTTCGTCTTCTTTAAAAACTTACATTATTTGACACTTGAAATAACTCCTTAACGAGTTACGATCAGGGAATCGAACACCACACGGAGCGCGAATACACGGAGCTAAAAGTGAAGACCCACACATGGGTGGACCCCCACCCAAAAATCTGCCACAAGGGGGTGAGGTCACCACCTCCCCACCCCACTTCTCACTTTCATCTTCCTTCTCTTCTCTCTCTCTTTCTTTTTCCTCTCAACCACACCAAACCACCATCACCATTAAACCTTCAAATAACACTAGCATACCTCAATATTTCGCATAACTCGTTTGGAGAAAAAGAAGCATCTCGCAAGGATCTACACTTCTATCTTTCCGGATTCCCGATTCATCGCTTTGTAAGTTTCCGACAAATCCCGAAACCATTAGATTTTCGAGTATTTTTAGCAAGTAGTTGTTTATATAAGATTAAAATGTCCAAATATGGGTTGGGTAAAAGTTTCAGGCCAAACGGAAACCGAAAAACTCGTTTTTGGCTCAAAAATCCGTCTTCAGACTTAAGTGTCGCATAGACAGCAGCAGCTATGCGTCACTTCATGCGTCACTTAAGTGACGCATTGAGTGTCGCATGAAACCCTAATTTTGCCTAAGTGTCGCATGAAACCCCTTTTTCCCGACACTCCTACCGTCACTTGACTAGTGAAGCACAACAACTTTAACCGACACTTCTAGCGACACTTCCTAAGTGACGCCTAGACCCATACCCGACACTTCTAGCGACACTTCCTAAGTGACGCCTAGACCCAAACCCGACACTTATAGCGACACTTACCTTAGTGACGCCCTACCATGCGTCACTTCCCTTAAGTGACGCATATGCTCAGATTTAATATTTTTAGCGACACTTCCCAAGTGTCGCCCAAGCCCCTAAGTGACGCTATAAGTGACGCATAAACAGAAAGTTTTAACTAATTTTACACTAAGTTTTGAGACCCAAATTTGACGCCCCATTTCACCCAAATTCGACCCCAGCCAGGGGCTCTGCCCCTTGGACCCCGCCAGGGGCTGCCGCCCCTTGGACCCCGCTACCAGGGGCGCTGCCCCCGGACCCCCGTCATTTACGGGCTTCTCCCTTACCCTAGGTTCACGAGTAACGGTGTTACATCAAAACTTTCACACAAAGTGTTACACTTGTATAACATCAAACACGAACGCGACACGACTTCTAAAACACTTTGGAACACGTTTTTCAAGAATAATGATAATATTATTATTACCAACAATCACCAACGGGCCGTACACATTTTCAAACACTTAAACAATCAACCAAATTGTAATCATTTGGACATTCTAGTTGGACAAACAACAACAAGGTAGTCTTATGAGATGCCTTCATATGTTTATAACCATCGCGTGTCGTGGACACCCCCAGGTTACAAGTCTTTGGACTTCGATTCTTGGCTAATCAATCTCAGTTTATTTAGATAAACTCTTCAGGCTCAGGTGAGTCTCATGGCCCCTCTTTTTACTGTTTTACTAGGGGTGTGATACATTGCTCTGTTTTTAACACATGAACGCGAGTACATATTTCAATATACTACATGAGTTGTTTTCAACTAATCAAACCAAAGTCCTCCGTCAGTATAGTCTGGTAATACGAAAGTAGCGTGATTATTAGTATATGGTACCATATAGGATTGACCCTCCTCGTCCGGGTTAGCAAGCACTAACCGGGTAAACGGACGTACTAATATTTGGGAAGACGAGTGTGGATTAGGCACTCGTGGAGGCACCTCGCTCGGAATTCTCTATATGGGACCCGACCCTCGAGTTAAGCTCAGACTATGCGCTCATGGTTGTATACATTATCTGTAACTTCATTTGCTGGATGCAAAACAATACTTAAATCTTGCGGTTCATAGAATATTATTTGATACTCAAACCTGTGAGCTCACCAGCGTTAGCTGACCCATTTTAGCATGTATCACAGGTACTCAGCAGTAGATTTGGACTGCCCATCAGGATGCATCTTAGCTCGAGTCTTCATGCAAACTTCAGAGATTTCATTGCATTATTAGATTTTGTATAACTAATTATGTACTTAAATCTCTCATATTACGAACACGAGCTATGTATGAGTTCAAACCATTGTAAACCTTTTAATATTAATATATTTTGTTAAAACGACGCATATAGAGTCGTTTGCTATATATCTGTGTGCTTTGATTATTGATTAGTAACACCCAAAGTATGCTTCCGCGAATCACTAAATTTGGGGGTGTTACACAAATGATGATCCCAACTCACACCTTGACAAATTCATTTCCTTATCTAACTCCTTTAAGCCGATTGGGGTTAATCAGGGCATAGTCTATCTATACCTAATTCCCTATTCATTCACTCTCAATGCAAAAATCTGGTTTGAGGAACTAGAAATCAACTCTATAACCTCCTGGGTAGAATTAACAACCAATTTTTGGGCAAATATTTTCCCCCATCAAAACAAGCCACGTTTAGGACCAACATCATAAACTTCCATCAAGTGCATGATGAATCAATCTACGATGCATGGGAACGCTTTAACGGATTGCTTAAGAAATGTCCAAATCATCGATTTGAGCGTTCAGACCAATTGCGCATTTTCTACAATGGTCTCTTCCCACATCACCGTCCTTTACTTGATATCGCCTCTCGAGGCAGTTTCATGAATTGTACGACCAATGAAGCTTGGAGCCTTATTGAGGAAATAACAATTCACAACCATGATTTGAACAGTGAAAATCACCCCTTAATAGTGAATTCACCTACTACAATTGGGAATGAAGCTATCCAAACCCTCACTCAGCAAGTGGCAGACCTAACCATGGAGATTAAGAAATTGAAAAGTCAACAACAACAAGTCTGTCAAGTTCAAACCTGCCTTAATTGTGCTAATCTGAACCACTCAGCCCACATTCCTCAGTCTCATCTAACTTCACCCAATACTAACCCTTCTTTTAACCCACCTAGGAATAGCTCACCAACTTACCAATCCCAACCTTCTGAACCCTCTTCCTTACAACCCTCTAGTTTTGACAACACCCTGATACAAGTCATTCAAGGAATCTCGGCTAGACAAGACCAAGCTAATCTCATCTTAAGAGATCAACTGACTTTGTTAAAAGCTTTCGAACCCCAACTAGGACAATTAGCAAAACATATTAGCGCTAAACCTCAGAATAGTCCAACTAGTTGCCATAAGGAGGCTTCTCATGTAGCACATAGCCCACCTACGATCTCTTCTCCAGTAAAGGAACCACCTATTGTCCCATCGACAATGGATTTAGAGTCTACACCAAATAGGAAAGTAAGCATTCCATTCCCGGCTCGTCTTAAACAATGACTCAATAAGCTTAAGTCTTTTAAGCTTCATAGGAAATTCCTAGATATCGCATATGAAGTTCATTCCAAAAAGTACTTCAGAAATCTTCTTACAACCAAGGATAAGGTACCCGAAGTACCCAATGTCCTGCTGAACGAGGAATGTTCAGCTATCTTGAAAAATACCATTCCAGAAAAACTCGGAGACACCGGACATTTTAATCTCCCCTATTCTATCTACAATTCAGGCATCATCTATTTTCTTGCCGAAATCGTCTGTTATGATAAAATCGTCCACATCCCTCTCGCCGTCGGTAGAACCTTGATCATACAGGGGGAGACTAGCACGGCGAGACTAAACATCATCTCTTGTTTGAAAACCCGAAAATTTCTGAGAAAGGGTTATCCAGCAATCCTCGCGCACATCACAGAGAAAAAGTCGGAGGAGAAGCGACTTGAGGATGTGCCAATCGTTAGAGACTTTCCCGAAGTCTTTCCGGAAGAACTACCTGGCTTACCTCCACATAGACAGGTTGAGTTCTCGATCGATCTCGTGCCGGGTGCCGCACCGGTAGCCCGAGCACCATATCGCCTAGCCCCATCCGAACTTCAGGAGTTGTCCACCCAGTTACAGGAACTCCTGGACAGAGGATTTATTAGACCGAGTTCTTCACCATGGGGAGCTCCGGTCTTATTCGTGAAAAAGAAAGACTGTTCCTTCCGAATGTGTATTGACTATCGAGAGTTGAACAAGTTGACCGTCAAGAATCGGTATCCACTTCCTCGCATCGATGACCTGTTTGATCAACTACAAGGATCGAGTATTTATTCAAAGATCGATCTTCGGTCAGGTTATCATCAACTTCGAGTTCTCGACACCGACATTCCGAAAACTGCTTTCTGAACTCGTTACGGGCATTATGAATTTCAGGTGATGCCATTCGGTTTAACAAATGCACCGGCTGTATTCATGGACCTTATGAATCGGGTGTGCAAACCCTATCTCGACAAGTTTGTCATTGTCTTTATCGATGACATTCTCATCTATTCGCGCAACGAACGAGAACACGCACAACACCTCAAAACCATCCTAGAGCTACTTAAACACGAGGAGTTATATGCCAAATTCTCCAAGTGTGAGTTCTGGATACAATCCGTTCAATTCCTTGGACATGTTGTTAATAGTCAAGGAATCCATGTCGATCCATCAAAAATCGAAGCTATCAAAAACTGGCAAGCGCCAACTACTCCAACCGAAGTACGCCAATTTTTGGGATTGGCCGGGTATTATCGTCGTTTTCATTGAAAATTTCTCCAAAATAGCTCAACCACTCACGACACTGACTCAGAAGGAAAAGAAGTTCGATTGGACTGATAAACAAGAGTCAGCATTTCAGCTATTAAAACTCAAGCTTTGCAGTGCTCCTATTCTATCCTTACCTGAAGGCACTGACAACTTCGTGGTATACTGCGATGCTTCCCATCAAGGCCTCGGTTGCGTGTTGATGCAACGAGATAAGGTCATTGCTTACGCTTCCCGACAACTCAAAGTTCATGAGAAGAACTACACGACTCACGACCTCGAGCTAGGGGCCGTGGTGTTCGCCCTCAAAATCTGGAGACACTACCTTTATGGTACCCGAAGTACCGTATTCACCGATCATAAAAGTCTCCAGCACATCTTCGACCAAAAAGACCTTAATATGCGACAACGTCGTTGGGTCGAGTTGCTCACCGATTATGACTGCGAAATCAAATACCACCCAGGCAAGGCAAATGTTGTTGCCGATGCCCTCAGTCGAAAGGAACGGCCGAAACCACTTCGAGTTCGAGCCCTCAGTATGACCATTCATAATGATCTCACCATTCAAATTCATACCGCTCAACTCGAAGCTTTGAAACCCGAAAATGTCAAAAGCGAAGCCTTACGAGGCATCGATAAGCAATTCGAAATCAAACCTAATGGTGTTAGGTACTTCTCAAATCGAATATGGTTGCCTAGTTTTGGGAACCTGCGAGACTTGGTGATGGACGAAGCTCACAAGTCTAAATACTCTATCCACCCTGGATCCGACAAAATGTATCACGGCATCAAAGAGTTCTATTGGTGGCTGAACATGAAAGCCGAAATCGCCACATATGTCAGCAAGTGCCTTACTTGTTCGAAAGTCAAGACCGAACATCAAAAACCTTCTGGTTTACTCCAACAGCCCAGCATTCCTGAATGGAAATGGGAACAAATTGCCATGGATTTCATAACCAAATTACCAAAGTCATCGAGCGGTTGCGATACCATTTGGGTGATCGTCGATCGTCTCACAAAATCTGCTCATTTTCTGGCGATCAAGGAAACCGATAAAATGGAACGCCTCTCGCAAATCTACATCAAAGAAATTGTTTCTCGACATGGTGTTCCAACCTCAATTATCTCTGACAGAGACGCTCGTTTCACATCTCACTTTTGGCAATCACTCCAAAAATCATTAGGTACCCGACTCGATATGAGTACCGCATACCATCCTCAAACCGATGGCCAAAGTGAACGAACCATTCAGACACTAGAAGACATGCTACGAGCTTGCGTAGTTGACTTCGGTGCAAACTGGGAAAGACACCTACCATTGTGCGAGTTTTCCTACAATAACAGTTATCATACCAGCATTAAGGCTGCACCCTTCAAGGCACTGTACGGTCGTAAGTGCCGATCACCGATCTGTTGGACCGAAGTGGGAGACAGCCAACTCACTGGTCCTAAACTCATACACGAAACCACTAAGAAAATTGTCGAGATCCGAAACCGACTTAAAGCCGCACGTGATCGTCAGAAAAGTTATGCTGATGTGAGATGCAAACCACTCGAGTTCCAAGTTGGGGTTCGAGTACTCCTTAAAGTATCGCCTTGGAAAGGCGTAATCCGATTCGGCAAACGCGGGAAGTTAATCCCCAGATACATTGGGCCCTTTGAGATCCTTGAGAGGATTGGCCCTGTGGCATATCGATTGCAGCTGCCAGCCGAGCTCAGCAGTGTGCACCCTACCTTTCACATTTCTAACCTAAAGAAATGCCTGTCTGATGAGACACTCATCCTCCCACTTGACGAGATTAGCGTCGATGACAAACTTCATTTTGTTGAAAAACCTGCGGAAATCATGGACCGTGAGGTCAAACAACTCAAACAAAGTCGTATCCTTATCGTTAAGGTCAGGTGGAATTCGCGGCGTGGTCCGGAATTCACTTGGGAACGGGAAGACCAAATGCGACTCAAGTATCCTCAGTTATTCCCTGACTCTACATCAAACGCGACCTCGAGCTAAATTTCGGGACGAAATTCTTCTAACGGGTGGAGAATGTAACACCCGCCAAATTAGGACTAGTAATTAGTGCCTAATCCCCTGTTAATACATGTAATTAGTTCTGTGTTAGGCTAATTAATGTATCAAATTATATATTGTTGAATATATACAAAAATGCGATTTGCTTAAATCGTACGCAAAATAAATCGAATGTATTTCGGTTCAAGTAAAATACGGACGTTGGTGATCAATTATATTGAATAATATAAAAATTAATTATTGACAATAACATACCAAAATATTTTTTTTATAATATTTCAAGTTCACTTCACGTCGTATAATGGGCATTTACACGACTCAAACATTAACGCGCAAACAAACGAGACCAATTGAGTTATTAAGCAATTGATAAAATACTCCAACAAATTTATTTAATTAACTTTCGTCTTCTTTAAAAACTTACATTATTTGACACTTGAAATAATTCCTTAACGAGTTACGATCGGGGAATCGAACACCACACGGAGCGCGAATACACGGAGCTAAAAGTGGAGACCCACACATGGGTGGACCCCCACCCAAAAATCTGCCACAAGGGGGTGAGGTCACCACCTCCCCACCCCACTTCTCACTTTCATCTTCCTTCTCTTCTCTCTCTCTTTCTTTTTCCTCTCAACCACACCAAACCACCATCACCATTAAACCTTCAAATAACACTAGCATACCTCAATATTTCGCATAACTCGTTTGGAGAAAAAGAAGCATCTCGCAAGGATCTACACTTCTATCTTTCCGGATTCCCGATTCATCGCTTTGTAAGTTTCCGACAAATCCCGAAACCTTTAGATTTTCGAGTATTTTTAGCAAGTAGTTGTTTATATAAGATTAAAATGTCCAAATATGGGTTGGGTAAAAGTTTCAGGCCAAACGGAAACCGAAAAACTCATTTTTGGCTCAAAAATCCGTCTTCAGACTTAAGTGTCGAATAGACAGCAGCAGCTATGCGTCACTTCATGCGTCACTTAAGTGACGCATTGAGTGTCGCATGAAACCCTAATTTTGCCTAAGTGTCGCATGAAACCCCTTTTTCCCGACACTCCTACCGTCACTTGACTAGTGAAGCACAACAACTTTAACCGACACTTCTAGCGACACTTCCTAAGTGACGCCTAGACCCATACCCGACACTTCTAGCGACACTTCCTAAGTGACGCCTAGACCCAAACCCGACACTTATAGCGACACTTACCTTAGTGACGCCCTACCATGCGTCACTTCCCTCAAGTGACGCATATGCTCAGATTTAATATTTTTAGCGACACTTCCCAAGTGTCGCCCAAGCCCCTAAGTGACGCTATAAGTGACGCATAAACAGAAAGTTTTAACTAATTTTACACTAAGTTTTGAGACCCAAATTTGACGCCCCATTTCACCCAAATTCGACCCCAGCCAGGGGCTCTGCCCCTTGGACCCCGCCAGGGGCTGCCGCCCCTTGGACCCCGCTACCAGGGGCGCTGCCCCCGGACCCCCGTCATTTACGGGCTTCGCCCTTACCCTAGGTTCACGAGTAACGGTGTTACATCAAAACTTTCACACAAAGTGTTACACTTGTATAACATCAAACACGAACGCGACACGACTTCTAAAACACTTTGGAACACGTTTTTCAAGAATAATGATAATATTATTATTACCAACAATCACCAACGGGCCGTACACATTTTCAAACACTTAAACAATCAACCAAATTGTAATCATTTGGACATTCTAGTTGGACAAACAACAACAAGGTAGTCTTATGAGATGCCTTCATATGTTTATAACCATCGCGTGTCGTGGACACCCCCAGGTTACAAGTCTTTGGACTTCGATTCTTGGCTAATCAATCTCAGTTTATTTAGATAAACTCTTCAGGCTCAGGTGAGTCTCATGGCCCCTCTTTTTACTGTTTTACTAGGGGTGTGATACATTGCTCTGTTTTTAACACATGAACGCGAGTACATATTTCAATATACTACATGAGTTGTTTTCAACTAATCAAACCAAAGTCCTCCGTCAGTATAGTCTGGTAATACGAAAGTAGCGTGATTATTAGTATATGGTACCATATAGGATTGACCCTCCTCGTCCGGGTTAGCAAGCACTAACCGGGTAAACGGACGTACTAATATTTGGGAAGACGAGTGTGGATTAGGCACTCGTGGAGGCACCTCGCTCGGAATTCTCTATATGGGACCCGACCCTCGAGTTAAGCTCAGACTATGCGCTCATGGTTGTATACATTATCTGTAACTTCATTTGCTGGATGCAAAACAATACTTAAATCTTGCGGTTCATAGAATATTATTTGATACTCAAACCTGTGAGCTCACCAGCGTTAGCTGACCCATTTTAGCATGTATCACAGGTACTCAGCAGTAGATTTGGACTGCCCATCAGGATGCATCTTAGCTCGAGTCTTCATGCAAACTTCAGAGATTTCATTGCATTATTAGATTTTGTATAACTAATTATGTACTTAAATCTCTCATATTACGAACACGAGCTATGTATGAGTTCAAACCATTGTAAACCTTTTAATATTAATATATTTTGTTAAAACGACGCATATAGAGTCGTTTGCTATATATCTGTGTGCTTTGATTATTGATTAGTAACACCCAAAGTATGCTTCCGCGAATCACTAAATTTGGGGGTGTTACACAAATGATGATCCCAACTCACACCTTGACAAATTCATTTCCTTATCTAACTCCTTTAAGCCGATTGGGGTTAATCAGGGCATAGTCTATCTATACCTAATTCCCTATTCACTCACTCTCAATGCAAAAATCTGGTTTGAGGAACTAGAAATCAACTCTATAACCTCCTGGGTAGAATTAACAACCAATTTTTGGGCAAATATTTTCCCCCATCAAAACAAGCCACGTTTAGGACCAACATCATAAACTTCCATCAAGTGCATGATGAATCAATCTACGATGCATGGGAACGCTTTAACGGATTGCTTAAGAAATGTCCAAATCATCGATTTGAGCATTCAGACCAATTGCGCATTTTCTACAATGGTCTCTTCCCACATCACCGTCCTTTACTTGATATCGCCTCTCGAGGCAGTTTCATGAATTGTACGACCAATGAAGCTTGGAGCCTTATTGAGGAAATAACAATTCACAACCATGATTTGAACAGTGAAAATCACCCCTTAATAGTGAATTCACCTACTACAATTGGGAATGAAGCTATCCAAACCCTCACTCAGCAAGTGGCAGACCTAACCATGGAGATTAAGAAATTGAAAAGTCAACAACAACAAGTCTGTCAAGTTCAAACCTGCCTTAATTGTGCTAATCTGAACCACTCAGCCCACATTCCTCAGTCTCATCTAACTTCACCCAATACTAACCCTTCTTTTAACCCACCTAGGAATAGCTCACCAACTTACCAATCCCAACCTTCTGAACCCTCTTCCTTACAACCCTCTAGTTTTGACAACACCCTGATACAAGTCATTCAAGGAATCTCGGCTAGACAAGACCAAGCTAATCTCATCTTAAGAGATCAACTGACTTTGTTAAAAGCTTTCGAACCCCAACTAGGACAATTAGCAAAACATATTAGCGCTAAACCTCAGAATAGTCCAACTAGTTACCATAAGGAGGCTTCTCATGTAGCACATAGCCCACCTATGATCTCTTCTCCAGTAAAGGAACCACCTATTGTCCCATCGACAATGGATTTAGAGTCTACACCAAATAGGAAAGTAAGCATTCCATTCCCGGCTCGTCTTAAACAATGACTCAATAAGCTTAAGTCTTTTAAGCTTCATAGGAAATTCCTAGATATCGCATCTGAAGTTCATTCCAAAAAGTACTTCAGAAATCTTCTTACAACCAAGGATAAGGTACCCGAAGTACCCAATGTCCTGCTGAATGAGGAATGTTCAGCTATCTTGAAAAATACCATTCCAGAAAAACTCGGAGACACCGGACATTTTAATCTCCCCTATTCTATCTACAATTCAGGCATCATCTATTTTCTTGCCGAAATCGTCTGTTATGATAAAATCGTCCGCATCCCTCTCGCCGTCGGTAGAACCTTGATCATACAGGGGGAGACTAGCACGGCGAGACTAAACATCATCTCTTGTTTGAAAACCCGAAAATTTCTGAGAAAGGGTTATCCAGCAATCCTCGCGCACATCACAGAGAAAAAGTCGGAGGAGAAGCGACTTGAGGATGTGCCAATCGTTAGAGACTTTCCCGAAGTCTTTCCGGAAGAACTACCTGGCTTACCTCCACATAGACAGGTTGAGTTCTCGATCGATCTCGTGCCGGGTGCCGCACCGGTAGCCCGAGCACCATATCGCCTAGCCCCATCCGAACTTCAGGAGTTGTCCACCCAGTTACAGGAACTCCTGGACAGAGGATTTATTAGACCGAGTTCTTCACCATGGGGAGCTCCGGTCTTATTCGTGAAAAAGAAAGACTGTTCCTTCCGAATGTGTATTGACTATCGAGAGTTGAACAAGTTGACCGTCAAGAATCGGTATCCACTTCCTCGCATCGATGACCTGTTTGATCAACTACAAGGATCGAGTATTTATTCAAAGATCGATCTTCGGTCAGGTTATCATCAACTTCGAGTTCTCGACACCGACATTCCGAAAACTGCTTTCCGAACTCGTTACGGGCATTATGAATTTCAGGTGATGCCATTCGGTTTAACAAATGCACCGGCTGTATTCATGGACCTTATGAATCGGGTGTGCAAACCCTATCTCGACAAGTTTGTCATTGTCTTTATCGATGACATTCTCATCTATTCGCGCAACGAACGAGAACACGCACAACACCTCAAAACCATCCTAGAGCTACTTAAACACGAGGAGTTATATGCCAAATTCTCCAAGTGTGAGTGCTGGATACAATCCGTTCAATTCCTTGGACATGTTGTTAATAGTCAAGGAATCCATGTCGATCCATCAAAAATCGAAGCTATCAAAAACTGGCAAGCGCCAACTACTCCAACCGAAGTACGCCAATTTTTGGGATTGGCCGGGTATTATCGTCGTTTTCATTGAAAATTTCTCCAAAATAGCTCAACCACTCACGACACTGACTCAGAAGGAAAAGAAGTTCGATTGGACTGATAAACAAGAGTCAGCATTTCAGCTATTAAAACTCAAGCTTTGCAGTGCTCCTATTCTATCCTTACCTGAAGGCACTGACAACTTCGTGGTATACTGCGATGCTTCCCATCAAGGCCTCGGTTGCGTGTTGATGCAACGAGATAAGGTCATTGCTTACGCTTCCCGACAACTCAAAGTTCATGAGAAGAACTACACGACTCACGACCTCGAGCTAGGGGCCGTGGTGTTCGCCCTCAAAATCTGGAGACACTACCTTTATGGTACCCGAAGTACCGTATTCACCGATCATAAAAGTCTCCAGCACATCTTCGACCAAAAAGACCTTAATATGCGACAACGTCGTTGGGTCAAGTTGCTCACCGATTATGACTGCGAAATCAAATACCACCCAGGCAAGGCAAATGTTGTTGCCGATGCCCTCAGTCGAAAGGAACGGCCGAAACCACTTCGAGTTCGAGCCCTCAGTATGACCATTCATAATGATCTCACCATTCAAATTCATACCGCTCAACTCGAAGCTTTGACACCCGAAAATGTCAAAAGCGAAGCCTTACGAGGCATCGATAAGCAATTCGAAATCAAACCTAATGGTGTTAGGTACTTCTCAAATCGAATATGGTTGCCTAGTTTTGGGAACCTGCGAGACTTGGTGATGGACGAAGCTCACAAGTCTAAATACTCTATCCACCCTGGATCCGACAAAATGTATCACGGCATCAAAGAGTTCTATTGGTGGCTGAACATGAAAGCCGAAATCGCCACATATGTCAGCAAGTGCCTTACTTGTTCGAAAGTCAAGACCGAACATCAAAAACCTTCTGGTTTACTCCAACAGCCCAGCATTCCTGAATGGAAATGGGAACAAATTGCCATGGATTTCATAACCAAATTACCAAAGTCATCGAGCGGTTGCGATACCATTTGGGTGATCGTCGATCGTCTCACAAAATCTGCTCATTTTCTGGCGATCAAGGAAACCGATAAAATGGAACGCCTCTCGCAAATCTACATCAAAGAAATTGTTTCTCGACATGGTGTTCCAACCTCAATTATCTCTGACAGAGACGCTCGTTTCACATCTCACTTTTGGCAATCACTCCAAAAATCATTAGGTACCCGACTCGATATGAGTACCGCATACCATCCTCAAACCGATGGCCAAAGTGAACGAACCATTCAGACACTAGAAGACATGCTACGAGCTTGCGTAGTTGACTTCGGTGCAAACTGGGAAAGACACCTACCATTGTGCGAGTTTTCCTACAATAACAGTTATCATACCAGCATTAAGGCTGCACCCTTCAAGGCACTGTACGGTCGTAAGTGCCGATCACCGATCTGTTGGACCGAAGTGGGAGACAGCCAACTCACTGGTCCTAAACTCATACACGAAACCACTAAGAAAATTGTCGAGATCCGAAACCGACTTAAAGCCGCACGTGATCGTCAGAAAAGTTATGCTGATGTGAGACGCAAACCACTCGAGTTCCAAGTTGGGGTTCGAGTACTCCTTAAAGTATCGCCTTGGAAAGGCGTAATCCGATTCGGCAAACGCGGGAAGTTAATCCCCAGATACATTGGGCCCTTTGAGATCCTTGAGAGGATTGGCCCTGTGGCATATCGATTGCAGCTGCCAGCCGAGCTCAGCAGTGTGCACCCTACCTTTCACATTTCTAACCTAAAGAAATGCCTGTCTGATGAGACACTCATCCTCCCACTTGACGAGATTAGCGTCGATGACAAACTTCATTTTGTTGAAAAACCTGCGGAAATCATGGACCGTGAGGTCAAACAACTCAAACAAAGTCGTATCCTTATCGTTAAGGTCAGGTGGAATTCGCGGCGTGGTCCGGAATTCACTTGGGAACGGGAAGACCAAATGCGACTCAACTATCCTCAGTTATTCCCTGACTCTACATCAAACGCGACCTCGAGCTAAATTTCGGGACGAAATTCTTCTAACGGGTGGAGAATGTAACACCCGCCAAATTAGGACTAGTAATTAGTGCCTAATCCCCTGTTAATACATGTAATTAGTTCTGTGTTAGGCTAATTAATGTATCAAATTATATATTGTTGAATATATACAAAAATGCGATTTGCTTAAATCGTACGCAAAATAAATCGAATGTATTTCGGTTCAAGTAAAATACGGACGTTGGTGATCAATTATATTGAATAATATAAAAATTAATTATTGACAATAACATACCAAAATATTTTTTTATAATATTTCAAGTTCACTTCACGTCGTATAATGGGCATTTACACGACTCAAACATTAACGCGCAAACAAACGAGACCAATTGAGTTATTAAGCAATTGATAAAATACTCCAACAAATTTATTTAATTAACTTTCGTCTTCTTTAAAAACTTACATTATTTGACACTTGAAATAATTCCTTAACGAGTTACGATCGGGGAATCGAACACCACACGGAGCGCGAATACACGGAGCTAAAAGTGGAGACCCACACATGGGTGGACCCCCACCCAAAAATCTGCCACAAGGGGGTGAGGTCACCACCTCCCCACCCCACTTCTCACTTTCATCTTCCTTCTCTTCTCTCTCTCTTTCTTTTTCCTCTCAACCACACCAAACCACCATCACCATTAAACCTTCAAATAACACTAGCATACCTCAATATTTCGCATAACTCGTTTGGAGAAAAAGAAGCATCTCGCAAGGATCTACACTTCTATCTTTCCGGATTCCCGATTCATCGCTTTGTAAGTTTCCGACAAATCCCGAAACCTTTAGATTTTCGAGTATTTTTAGCAAGTAGTTGTTTATATAAGATTAAAATGTCCAAATATGGGTTGGGTAAAAGTTTCAGGCCAAACGGAAACCGAAAAACTCGTTTTTGGCTCAAAAATCCGTCTTCAGACTTAAGTGTCGCATAGACAGCAGCAGCTATGCGTCACTTCATGCGTCACTTAAGTGACGCATTGAGTGTCGCATGAAACCCTAATTTTGCCTAAGTGTCGCATGAAACCCCTTTTTCCCGACACTCCTACCGTCACTTGACTAGTGAAGCACAACAACTTTAACCGACACTTCTAGCGACACTTCCTAAGTGACGCCTAGACCCATACCCGACACTTCTAGCGACACTTCCTAAGTGACGCCTAGACCCAAACCCGACACTTATAGCGACACTTACCTTAGTGACGCCCTACCATGCGTCACTTCCCTTAAGTGACGCATATGCTCAGATTTAATATTTTTAGCGACACTTCCCAAGTGTCGCCCAAGCCCCTAAGTGACGCTATAAGTGACGCATAAACAGAAAGTTTTAACTAATTTTACACTAAGTTTTGAGACCCAAATTTGACGCCCCATTTCACCCAAATTCGACCCCAGCCAGGGGCTCTGCCCCTTGGACCCCGCCAGGGGCTGCCGCCCCTTGGACCCCGCTACCAGGGGCGCTGCCCCCGGACCCCCGTCATTTACGGGCTTCGCCCTTACCCTAGGTTCACGAGTAACGGTGTTACATCAAAACTTTCACACAAAGTGTTACACTTGTATAACATCAAACACGAACGCGACACGACTTCTAAAACACTTTGGAACACATTTTTCAAGAATAATGATAATATTATTATTACCAACAATCACCAACGGGCCGTACACATTTTCAAACACTTAAACAATCAACCAAATTGTAATCATTTGGACATTCTAGTTGGACAAACAACAACAAGGTAGTCTTATGAGATGCCTTCATATGTTTATAACCATCGCGTGTCGTGGACACCCCCAGGTTACAAGTCTTTGGACTTCGATTCTTGGCTAATCAATCTCAGTTTATTTAGATAAACTCTTCAGGCTCAGGTGAGTCTCATGGCCCCTCTTTTTACTGTTTTACTAGGGGTGTGATACATTGCTCTGTTTTTAACACATGAACGCGAGTACATATTTCAATATACTACATGAGTTGTTTTCAACTAATCAAACCAAAGTCCTCCGTCAGTATAGTCTGGTAATACGAAAGTAGCGTGATTATTAGTATATGGTACCATATAGGATTGACCCTCCTCGTCCGGGTTAGCAAGCACTAACCGGGTAAACGGACGTACTAATATTTGGGAAGACGAGTGTGGATTAGGCACTCGTGGAGGCACCTCGCTCGGAATTCTCTATATGGGACCCGACCCTCGAGTTAAGCTCAGACTATGCGCTCATGGTTGTATACATTATCTGTAACTTCATTTGCTGGATGCAAAACAATACTTAAATCTTGCGGTTCATAGAATATTATTTGATACTCAAACCTGTGAGCTCACCAGCGTTAGCTGACCCATTTTAGCATGTATCACAGGTACTCAGCAGTAGATTTGGACTGCCCATCAGGATGCATCTTAGCTCGAGTCTTCATGCAAACTTCAGAGATTTCATTGCATTATTAGATTTTGTATAACTAATTATGTACTTAAATCTCTCATATTACGAACACGAGCTATGTATGAGTTCAAACCATTGTAAACCTTTTAATATTAATATATTTTGTTAAAACGACGCATATAGAGTCGTTTGCTATATATCTGTGTGCTTTGATTATTGATTAGTAACACCCAAAGTATGCTTCCGCGAATCACTAAATTTGGGGGTGTTACACAAATGATGATCCCAACTCACACCTTGACAAATTCATTTCCTTATCTAACTCCTTTAAGCCGATTGGGGTTAATCAGGGCATAGTCTATCTATACCTAATTCCCTATTCACTCACTCTCAATGCAAAAATCTGGTTTGAGGAACTAGAAATCAACTCTATAACCTCCTGGGTAGAATTAACAACCAATTTTTGGGCAAATATTTTCCCCCATCAAAACAAGCCACGTTTAGGACCAACATCATAAACTTCCATCAAGTGCATGATGAATCAATCTACGATGCATGGGAACGCTTTAACGGATTGCTTAAGAAATGTCCAAATCATCGATTTGAGCGTTCAAACCAATTGCGCATTTTCTACAATGGTCTCTTCCCACATCACCGTCCTTTACTTGATATCGCCTCTCGAGGCAGTTTCATGAATTGTACGACCAATGAAGCTTGGAGCCTTATTGAGGAAATAACAATTCACAACCATGATTTGAACAGTGAAAATCACCCCTTAATAGTGAATTCACCTACTACAATTGGGAATGAAGCTATCCAAACCCTCACTCAGCAAGTGGCAGACCTAACCATGGAGATTAAGAAATTGAAAAGTCAACAACAACAAGTCTGTCAAGTTCAAACCTGCCTTAATTGTGCTAATCTGAACCACTCAGCCCACATTCCTCAGTCTCATCTAACTTCACCCAATACTAACCCTTCTTTTAACCCACCTAGGAATAGCTCACCAACTTACCAATCCCAACCTTCTGAACCCTCTTCCTTACAACCCTCTAGTTTTGACAACACCCTGATACAAGTCATTCAAGGAATCTCGGCTAGACAAGACCAAGCTAATCTCATCTTAAGAGATCAACTGACTTTGTTAAAAGCTTTCGAACCCCAACTAGGACAATTAGCAAAACATATTAGCGCTAAACCTCAGAATAGTCCAACTAGTTGCCATAAGGAGGCTTCTCATGTAGCACATAGCCCACCTACGATCTCTTCTCCAGTAAAGGAACCACCTATTGTCCCATCGACAATGGATTTAGAGTCTACACCAAATAGGAAAGTAAGCATTCCATTCCCGGCTCGTCTTAAACAATGACTCAATAAGCTTAAGTCTTTTAAGCTTCATAGGAAATTCCTAGATATCGCATCTGAAGTTCATTCCAAAAAGTACTTCAGAAATCTTCTTACAACCAAGGATAAGGTACCCGAAGTACCCAATGTCCTGCTGAACGAGGAATGTTCAGCTATCTTGAAAAATACCATTCCAGAAAAACTCGGAGACACCGGACATTTTAATCTCCCCTATTCTATCTACAATTCAGGCATCATCTATTTTCTTGCCGAAATCGTCTGTTATGATAAAATCGTCCACATCCCTCTCGCCGTCGGTAGAACCTTGATCATACAGGGGGAGACTAGCACGGCGAGACTAAACATCATCTCTTGTTTGAAAACCCGAAAATTTCTGAGAAAGGGTTATCCAGCAATCCTCGCGCACATCACAGAGAAAAAGTCGGAGGAGAAGCGACTTGAGGATGTGCCAATCGTTAGAGACTTTCCCGAAGTCTTTCCGGAAGAACTACCTGGCTTACCTCCACATAGACAGGTTGAGTTCTCGATCGATCTCGTGCCGGGTGCCGCACCGGTAGCCCGAGCACCATATCGCCTAGCCCCATCCGAACTTCAGGAGTTGTCCACCCAGTTACAGGAACTCCTGGACAGAGGATTTATTAGACCGAGTTCTTCACCATGGGGAGCTCCGGTCTTATTCGTGAAAAAGAAAGACTGTTCCTTCCGAATGTGTATTGACTATCGAGAGTTGAACAAGTTGACCGTCAAGAATCGGTATCCACTTCCTCGCATCGATGACCTGTTTGATCAACTACAAGGATCGAGTATTTATTCAAAGATCGATCTTCGGTCAGGTTATCATCAACTTCGAGTTCTCGACACCGACATTCCGAAAACTGCTTTCTGAACTCGTTACGGGCATTATGAATTTCAGGTGATGCCATTCGGTTTAACAAATGCACCGGCTGTATTCATGGACCTTATGAATCGGGTGTGCAAACCCTATCTCGACAAGTTTGTCATTGTCTTTATCGATGACATTCTCATCTATTCGCGCAACGAACGAGAACACGCACAACACCTCAAAACCATCCTAGAGCTACTTAAACACGAGGAGTTATATGCCAAATTCTCCAAGTGTGAGTTCTGGATACAATCCGTTCAATTCCTTGGACATGTTGTTAATAGTCAAGGAATCCATGTCGATCCATCAAAAATCGAAGCTATCAAAAACTGGCAAGCGCCAACTACTCCAACCGAAGTACGCCAATTTTTGGGATTGGCCGGGTATTATCGTCGTTTTCATTGAAAATTTCTCCAAAATAGCTCAACCACTCACGACACTGACTCAGAAGGAAAAGAAGTTCGATTGGACTGATAAACAAGAGTCAGCATTTCAGCTATTAAAACTCAAGCTTTGCAGTGCTCCTATTCTATCCTTACCTGAAGGCACTGACAACTTCGTGGTATACTGCGATGCTTCCCATCAAGGCCTCGGTTGCGTGTTGATGCAACGAGATAAGGTCATTGCTTACGCTTCCCGACAACTCAAAGTTCATGAGAAGAACTACACGACTCACGACCTCGAGCTAGGGGCCGTGGTGTTCGCCCTCAAAATCTGGAGACACTACCTTTATGGTACCCGAAGTACCGTATTCACCGATCATAAAAGTCTCCAGCACATCTTCGACCAAAAAGACCTTAATATGCGACAACGTCGTTGGGTCGAGTTGCTCACCGATTATGACTGCGAAATCAAATACCACCCAGGCAAGGCAAATGTTGTTGCCGATGCCCTCAGTCGAAAGGAACGGCCGAAACCACTTCGAGTTCGAGCCCTCAGTATGACCATTCATAATGATCTCACCATTCAAATTCATACCGCTCAACTCGAAGCTTTGAAACCCGAAAATGTCAAAAGCGAAGCCTTACGAGGCATCGATAAGCAATTCGAAATCAAACCTAATGGTGTTAGGTACTTCTCAAATCGAATATGGTTGCCTAGTTTTGGGAACCTGCAAGACTTGGTGATGGACGAAGCTCACAAGTCTAAATACTCTATCCACCCTGGATCCGACAAAATGTATCACGGCATCAAAGAGTTCTATTGGTGGCTGAACATGAAAGCCGAAATCGCCACATATGTCAGCAAGTGCCTTACTTGTTCGAAAGTCAAGACCGAACATCAAAAACCTTCTGGTTTACTCCAACAGCCCAGCATTCCTGAATGGAAATGGGAACAAATTGCCATGGATTTCATAACCAAATTACCAAAGTCATCGAGCGGTTGCGATACCATTTGGGTGATCGTCGATCGTCTTACAAAATCTGCTCATTTTCTGGCGATCAAGGAAACCGATAAAATGGAACGCCTCTCGCAAATCTACATCAAAGAAATTGTTTCTCGACATGGTGTTCCAACCTCAATTATCTCTGACAGAGACGCTCGTTTCACATCTCACTTTTGGCAATCACTCCAAAAATCATTAGGTACCCGACTCGATATGAGTACCGCATACCATCCTCAAACCGATGGCCAAAGTGAACGAACCATTCAGACACTAGAAGACATGCTACGAGCTTGCGTAGTTGACTTCGGTGCAAACTGGGAAAGACACCTACCATTGTGCGAGTTTTCCTACAATAACAGTTATCATACCAGCATTAAGGCTGCACCCTTCAAGGCACTGTACGGTCGTAAGTGCCGATCACCGATCTGTTGGACCGAAGTGGGAGACAGCCAACTCACTGGTCCTAAACTCATACACGAAACCACTAAGAAAATTGTCGAGATCCGAAACCGACTTAAAGCCGCACGTGATCGTCAGAAAAGTTATGCTGATGTGAGATGCAAACCACTCGAGTTCCAAGTTGGGGTTCGAGTACTCCTTAAAGTATCGCCTTGGAAAGGCGTAATCCGATTCGGCAAACGCGGGAAGTTAATCCCCAGATACATTGGGCCCTTTGAGATCCTTGAGAGGATTGGCCCTGTGGCATATCGATTGCAGCTGCCAGCCGAGCTCAGCAGTGTGCACCCTACCTTTCACATTTCTAACCTAAAGAAATGCCTGTCTGATGAGACACTCATCCTCCCACTTGACGAGATTAGCGTCGATGACAAACTTCATTTTGTTGAAAAACCTGCGGAAATCATGGACCGTGAGGTCAAACAACTCAAACAAAGTCGTATCCTTATCGTTAAGGTCAGGTGGAATTCGCGGCGTGGTCCGGAATTCACTTGGGAACGGGAAGACCAAATGCGACTCAAGTATCCTCAGTTATTCCCTGACTCTACATCAAACGCGACCTCGAGCTAAATTTCGGGACGAAATTCTTCTAACGGGTGGAGAATGTAACACCCGCCAAATTAGGACTAGTAATTAGTGCCTAATCCCCTGTTAATACATGTAATTAGTTCTGTGTTAGGCTAATTAATGTATCAAATTATATATTGTTGAATATATACAAAAATGCGATTTGCTTAAATCGTACGCAAAATAAATCGAATGTATTTCGGTTCAAGTAAAATACGGACGTTGGTGATCAATTATATTGAATAATATAAAAATTAATTATTGACAATAACATACCAAAATATTTTTTTTATAATATTTCAAGTTCACTTCACGTCGTATAATGGGCATTTACACGACTCAAACATTAACGCGCAAACAAACGAGACCAATTGAGTTATTAAGCAATTGATAAAATACTCCAACAAATTTATTTAATTAACTTTCGTCTTCTTTAAAAACTTACATTATTTGACACTTGAAATAATTCCTTAACGAGTTACGATCGGGGAATCGAACACCACACGGAGCGCGAATACACGGAGCTAAAAGTGGAGACCCACACATGGGTGGACCCCCACCCAAAAATCTGCCACAAGGGGGTGAGGTCACCACCTCCCCACCCCACTTCTCACTTTCATCTTCCTTCTCTTCTCTCTCTCTTTCTTTTTCCTCTCAACCACACCAAACCACCATCACCATTAAACCTTCAAATAACACTAGCATACCTCAATATTTCGCATAACTCGTTTGGAGAAAAAGAAGCATCTCGCAAGGATCTACACTTCTATCTTTCCGGATTCCCGATTCATCGCTTTGTAAGTTTCCGACAAATCCCGAAACCTTTAGATTTTCGAGTATTTTTAGCAAGTAGTTGTTTATATAAGATTAAAATGTCCAAATATGGGTTGGGTAAAAGTTTCATGCCAAACGGAAACCGAAAAACTCGTTTTTGGCTCAAAAATCCGTCTTCAGACTTAAGTGTCGAATAGATAGCAGCAGCTATGCGTCACTTCATGCGTCACTTAAGTGACGCATTGAGTGTCGCATGAAACCCTAATTTTGCCTAAGTGTCGCATGAAACCCCTTTTTCCCGACACTCCTACCGTCACTTGACTAGTGAAGCACAACAACTTTAACCGACACTTCTAGCGACACTTCCTAAGTGACGCCTAGACCCATACCCGACACTTCTAGCGACACTTCCTAAGTGACGCCTAGACCCAAACCCGACACTTATAGCGACACTTACCTTAGTGACGCCCTACCATGCGTCACTTCCCTTAAGTGACGCATATGCTCAGATTTAATATTTTTAGCGACACTTCCCAAGTGTCGCCCAAGCCCCTAAGTGACGCTATAAGTGACGCATACACAGAAAGTTTTAACTAATTTTACACTAAGTTTTGAGACCCAAATTTGACGCCCCATTTCACCCAAATTCGACCCCAGCCAGGGGCTCTGCCCCTTGGACCCCGCCAGGGGCTGCCGCCCCTTGGACCCCGCTACCAGGGGCGCTGCCCCCGGACCCCCGTCATTTACGGGCTTCGCCCTTACCCTAGGTTCACGAGTAACGGTGTTACATCAAAACTTTCACACAAAGTGTTACACTTGTATAACATCAAACACGAATGCGACACGACTTCTAAAACACTTTGGAACACGTTTTTCAAGAATAATGATAATATTATTATTACCAACAATCACCAACGGGCCGTACACATTTTCAAACACTTAAACAATCAACCAAATTGTAATCATTTGGACATTCTAGTTGGACAAACAACAACAAGGTAGTCTTATGAGATGCCTTCATATGTTTATAACCATCGCGTGTCGTGGACACCCCCAGGTTACAAGTCTTTGGACTTCGATTCTTGGCTAATCAATCTCAGTTTATTTAGATAAACTCTTCAGGCTCAGGTGAGTCTCATGGCCCCTCTTTTTACTGTTTTACTAGGGGTGTGATACATTGCTCTGTTTTTAACACATGAACGCGAGTACATATTTCAATATACTACATGAGTTGTTTTCAACTAATCAAACCAAAGTCCTCCGTCAGTATAGTCTGGTAATACGAAAGTAGCGTGATTATTAGTATATGGTACCATATAGGATTGACCCTCCTCGTCCGGGTTAGCAAGCACTAACCGGGTAAACGGACGTACTAATATTTGGGAAGACGAGTGTGGATTAGGCACTCGTGGAGGCACCTCGCTCGGAATTCTCTATATGGGACCCGACCCTCGAGTTAAGCTCAGACTATGCGCTCATGGTTGTATACATTATCTGTAACTTCATTTGCTGGATGCAAAACAATACTTAAATCTTGCGGTTCATAGAATATTATTTGATACTCAAACCTGTGAGCTCACCAGCGTTAGCTGACCCATTTTAGCATGTATCACAGGTACTCAGCAGTAGATTTGGACTGCCCATCAGGATGCATCTTAGCTCGAGTCTTCATGCAAACTTCAGAGATTTCATTGCATTATTAGATTTTGTATAACTAATTATGTACTTAAATCTCTCATATTACGAACACGAGCTATGTATGAGTTCAAACCATTGTAAACCTTTTAATATTAATATATTTTGTTAAAACGACGCATATAGAGTCGTTTGCTATATATCTGTGTGCTTTGATTATTGATTAGTAACACCCAAAGTATGCTTCCGCGAATCACTAAATTTGGGGGTGTTACACAAATGATGATCCCAACTCACACCTTGACAAATTCATTTCCTTATCTAACTCCTTTAAGCCGATTGGGGTTAATCAGGGCATAGTCTATCTATACCTAATTCCCTATTCACTCACTCTCAATGCAAAAATCTGGTTTGAGGAACTAGAAATCAACTCTATAACCTCCTGGGTAGAATTAACAACCAATTTTTGGGCAAATATTTTCCCCCATCAAAACAAGCCACGTTTAGGACCAACATCATAAACTTCCATCAAGTGCATGATGAATCAATCTACGATGCATGGGAACGCTTTAACGGATTGCTTAAGAAATGTCCAAATCATCGATTTGAGCGTTCAGACCAATTGCGCATTTTCTACAATGGTCTCTTCCCACATCACCGTCCTTTACTTGATATCGCCTCTCGAGGCAGTTTCATGAATTGTACGACCAATGAAGCTTGGAGCCTTATTGAGGAAATAACAATTCACAACCATGATTTGAACAGTGAAAATCACCCCTTAATAGTGAATTCACCTACTACAATTGGGAATGAAGCTATCCAAACCCTCACTCAGCAAGTGGCAGACCTAACCATGGAGATTAAGAAATTGAAAAGTCAACAACAACAAGTCTGTCAAGTTCAAACCTGCCTTAATTGTGCTAATCTGAACCACTCAGCCCACATTCCTCAGTCTCATCTAACTTCACCCAATACTAACCCTTCTTTTAACCCACCTAGGAATAGCTCACCAACTTACCAATCCCAACCTTCTGAACCCTCTTCCTTACAACCCTCTAGTTTTGACAACACCCTGATACAAGTCATTCAAGGAATCTCGGCTAGACAAGACCAAGCTAATCTCATCTTAAGAGATCAACTGACTTTGTTAAAAGCTTTCGAACCCCAACTAGGACAATTAGCAAAACATATTAGCGCTAAACCTCAGAATAGTCCAACTAGTTGCCATAAGGAGGCTTCTCATGTAGCACATAGCCCACCTACGATCTTTTCTCCAGTAAAGGAACCACCTATTGTCCCATCGACAATGGATTTAGAGTCTACACCAAATAGGAAAGTAAGCATTCCATTTCCGGCTCGTCTTAAACAATGACTCAATAAGCTTAAGTCTTTTAAGCTTCATAGGAAATTCCTAGATATCGCATCTGAAGTTCATTCCAAAAAGTACTTCAGAAAGCTTCTTACAACCAAGGATAAGGTACCCGAAGTACCCAATGTCCTGCTGAACGAGGAATGTTCAGCTATCTTGAAAAATACCATTCCAGAAAAACTCGGAGACACCGGACATTTTAATCTCCCCTGTTCTATCTACAATTCAGGCATCATCTATTTTCTTGCCGATTTAGGAGCTAGTGTTAACCTTATGCCATACTCGCTTTTCAAGAGGCTTGAGTCAGAAAATCTTCGACCTACCAAAATGACCATACAGCTTGCTGACCACTCGGTCAAATACCCTAGGGGAATAGCTGAAAATGTTTTAGTTAGGACTGACAAATTTCTTTACCCAGCAGATTTTGTAGTAATTGATATGCAGGAAGACGTACACATCCCAATAATACTAGGAAGACCTTTCACCAACGTCTTCGCACAAACCATCAGTTTGCAGTCTCAGGGAGAAACATCACTTTCCATATCGACAATCCTAACGCTGGAGACCAAGCCGATATGTACATGATCTCCATGAACAAGACCACAGAGGACAAAGAAACTACAAAGTCAATAAGTGAAAGGAAATCTAGCAAGGAACTGAAAATCATGCCATATTTTCCGATTGACCTCCGACGAATAGGACAAAAGATGGAAAATGCATCAGCAAACAAACCAACGATGGAAGAAATAATCAGAAAGAGAAAGATAGAAGAAACAGATCGCAAACTAATCCGTTTTCCACTGAAGAAATGGCGGGAAGTAACCACAACCATCCCATGAGAGGAGAAACACTGGAGGAATATTCCAAATGCACAAGATACCAACTGCAAACCATCATAGATCACAAATTGCTCGAATAATTGATCCAAAAATTTGACAAAGTAGTAGGAGGAATAAGCGGCGTAGTCAACATTCTTGCTCTTTCTCCTGCTGAACTGCAAAACCTGTCAACTACATAAACGGACTTACGCTAGGATCTATAATGCCCTTAAAAGATCTAATATCTCATTCACCTCAACACAATGGGAGATGTTAGGATCCATTAGAGCACATATAAAAGAGACTACTGGACATCCGAGCAGTCGTGCCGATATCTTGATGATGAATGACCTCACATCATTGCTTGACTTGCTAAATAGAGAAGATCACCTTAGTTCCAAAGAAAGCGGATATATGGTTATCAACTCCACTATTGGAAAACAAGTTGAGTTACTGATTGAAGAACTTAGTGATCTCATTTGGGAGGAATCAAGGTGCAAACGACCTTTTAGGGTCACACATGAATCACCACTTGATATCGCTACTTTTGTTACGATCCATCTACGGGAGATTCGACAATGGAAAAGTAACTCCATAACGAACTAGTGACACCCGTCAAATTAGGACTAGTTATTAGTTCCTAATCATTTCGAAATACATGTAATTAGTACTATGTATTAGGCTAATTGTATGTATCAATATATATATTGTTGAATATATATCATTACGCGATTAAATTAAATCGTGCATTTTCAAATCGATCAAAATCCGATTCATTTACACGGGCGTTGGTGAAAACAAATATTAAGTAATATGAAACTATTATTTAATATACTCAGTATTTATTATATATTAATTTGATAATATATAAAGTATTTGTATCGTACAAAGTAAAAACATTCGCGACAAAACTTATAAATAATGTATTATTATTGGAAAAAATAATTATTATTTACATTAGACAAAAATAAAACATATTCGTTTTATTCAATCTTACTCAAGCGCAACGAAACCATTCGAACCATATCCGTCATTCAAACTTAAAACAAAGATATATTTTTATATCTCACTAAAAGTATTTTTATAAAATACTTCGATTAAAAGTATATACGACTTCATTTTTAGAAATTTATCATTTGAAAATATTTTACTACTTTTACGATCGGGTACAAAAACACCGGTATTTTGTGCTACGCGTGGGAGCCAACCAACTCCAATAATTGGAGTTGGCCGGCCTATTCTTCTTATTCTCCTTCATTTCATCTTCATCATCGATCTATCTCTGCTCTCTCTCTCGACACCATCAAAAACACAAATCAAAAACAACAACATCAACCACAATAAACATCGAAGCAGCAGCACCAACTGTGGATCATCACCATCATCTTCTTCATCATCATCACCAAGCTTCATCTCCATTTCAATTCCAAAATTTCATAAGTAAGAACACTTACTAATTTTCTTTAAAATTTCGTGTTTAAATAACATATATCATCATGTATTAGTGTTCTATCAAGTAGATTATGTCCAAAAATCGAACCTATACTCGTTTTCCCAACTGATTTTGTGAACAGACCTGAAACTGGTCCTTGAGCCGAATGGATGGTTTTGATGAGCTGAACGGCTGGATTTGATCAGCCGAACGACTGGATTAGAGCAGCCGAACGGCTAGGTTTCCCTTAGCCGAACGGCTAGGTCTCCCTTAACCGAACGGCTAGGTCCTCCATAGCGTAACAGCTGGACTTCCAAAGCCGAACGGCTAGGTGCTTCTCGATGAAAAATTTATTATAACGGATTGGGCTAAAAGTCACACGGTCACTCGGAAATGGCCCAATGATCAACCATAGTCTAGGGGTCGAAAATGGCATATTTCAGTTTTCGGACCCGTACCAAATTTCGTAACTTATGAAATGAAATATAATTGATATAACGAACTTGAGTAACAACTAAACTTATACGATACGACTTACACATGAAACACATATACTTTTATAAGTACAACAAATCATGGATAATAATAATAGTTTGAAATTATTATTACAAACCGTCACCAACGAGCCATATACCTTTTCACAAACTCAAATATAAACTTTAACCAAATCAATTTTGACATAACTAGTTATCAGAACAACTAGCATAGATGGTCTGTTGAGACCTCTAATCATTTAAAACCTTGCGCGTTTAACACGCCCAGCAGGTTTCCACATCTAATCATTAAAACTTTGTGCGTTTAGGACGCCCAGCAGGTTTCAGTCGTTGGAGATGACATCATTTCTCTTTTAAACCATCAATTGTGCTTGATAGCTTCTCATTAGACTCAGGTGAGTCTCATAACCCCTCATTTTACTGTTTTTAACCCAGGGGTGGGAATACATGCTTGTTTTGTTTTACATGTGAACGCAAGTATCAAATATCGCTATATTCTGCATGAGTTTATCATCTAATCTTTTAAGTCCTCCAACCATAGTTTGGTAATACTTTGTAGCGTGAATGTTAGTGTATGGTACCATATGGGACTGACAATCCCCGTCCGGGTCAGCATGCACCGACTGGTCAAACGGACACATTATCATTTGTTCATACGTGTGTTGATTAGGCACACGCATAGAGGCACCCTCGCTCAGGCACTTAATTGTGATCCTGACACCTCAGTTAAGCTCAGACTATCTGCTCATGGCAGTTATATACATCATTTATCAATTACTTATTTTTTTAATTACAAATATTCATACTTAAATCTTGCGGTTCATACAGTACACTTTATCATTAAACGTGTGAGCTCACCAGCTTTTAGCTGACCATTTTAGCATGTATTCTCAGGTTCGCAGCAGCAGTAGGTCTGCTCACTTAGGATGCCCATTAGCTCGAGTCGCATTCAGATACCAAGAGATTGTCATGCATTACTATATTTTGTATAATTTAGTTATGCCATAGAATCTCTACCATTTGGCTCAAGAGCTTTTGTAAACTATATTATAACAGTGTAAAACTTTTATAATATCAATGTATTTTGTAAAACGACGCATATAGAGTCGTTCATTGTATGCCTTGTGTGCTTGATATTTGATTAGTAGCGCCCCGAACCGACCCGCTTCCGCATCATAATTTGGGGGTGCGACAGAAGTTCATATTCCACTCAGGATGCAAGGAGATATTTCGTCAGCTTACTCTAGTTTTCTCAGAATCCGACTTTCCATTCAACAACCATCAGCAACAACAAATAAAGGACCTGTGCACGTCCATCAGAAGATTCAACGGAGACCCCAAGACCGAGAACTTTGAAAGCATAAAACTGCAATTCTTCGCGTTTGTAAGCTCTCTCTGGCAAAACCCACCACTAAGAGAGGCTTTTAAGAAAGATACAACCACCATGACCGACCCTAGTGGACCTGTCACTAAAGCAGTTGATTACATCACCTTCGGACTTCACGGACTTGCGAGGAAAACTTCAGAGCATCTTCTGAACTACAAGGCATCATCGAGAGATAGTCCACTTAAATTGATTACGACAATAGTCAATCATTTCATAAGAATCTATCCACCTCGATACACTTTTCCGTAACCTAGGGCCCACAACATCATCACAGTGGACCTCATGGATGCATCCATCTCTATCTAGCTAGGAGAAAAGAAGTCGAGCTCTCGACTTTAAAAGAGCGCTTCTCGGGAGGCAACCCGTGTTTTACATTTCCGCAATTTTACATTACAAGAAGTGATGAAGTCCCCGACTATCTTTCACTTGGATATACGAAGAAGTTCTAAGAACTGTCCGACACAACAAGTTTTCGATGTCGGAAATAAAGAAAGTATATCCAACGTGTTCACACCTACAAGACCAATCACAAGAAGACTTGATCAAAAGTGAACCCAGCAAGACAAAGTTCGGCAAACACATACCAAGGAACATAACAACTACCGGGGAGTACTTCTTTATCAATCTTTTTCCTTCGTTATAAATATACTGTTGGGACATGTATGTGTGACAACAGATCTAGCTTGTAATAGTACTAGTGATTATTGTAATCAAGTTTGTACAATTGATTTGGATTTGTAAATGATATTAGTTTGGTATTAATATTCGTTAAATATATTAGTATGTTAAAGTGTTAGACGAATATCGAAGACGATGTTACAAACTAAAATCTATGAGATGAGATCTCAAGTCGCAGAACTCAGTCTTGCGAGATGAGATCTGGGCTCGCAGAGCTGCGAACCGAGTCAAACTTTGGGCTTGGTCGTGGGGTGCGAGTTGAACTCAACTCGCAGAACCCATCGATCTGCAAATTGAGTTTGGTTAAAACCTATAAATACTCAATTAGGTCAAATCAGAAAAGGACTTTTGGCAATTCGTTTTTTCCAGAGAACTAAAACGATTTTAAGCATTCATAAGGTTAGGTATTGATCGATTAACATTAATTAATCGATACAAAACCTTGTTAATAAACCAATTCGCTATTATCTTGCGAAACAAATTGTTCACATATTGTGAACCAAGTATTGAGGAATTCCGCACCTTAATACCTAAGATAACCTCGTTATCGATCCACGTACTAGGGACTTACAATTGGTACCAGAGCTTTCGGGCTAAATACTTAGTTAGTTCGAGGTTATTTGGATAATAACGATAGATTTAGGGTTTTTGTTACGATTAATCTTCGTAAAAACGATCAAAATCAGTCTTTGGAAGTTTTTAGTTTCGTAATCGACCGAAATCTTAGGGTTTAATCGATTAGAAAACTAAAATTTTCGTTTTAGGGTTTTTCAACCGATTCTGCGAACTGAGTTCCCCCTGCGAACCGAGTTCTTCTGCGAACTGAGTTCCCCCTGCGAACCGAGTTCCCCTGCGAACTGAGTTCCCCTCTGCGAACTGAGTTCCCCCTGTGAACTAAGTTCCCCCTGCGAACCGAGTTCCTGTCCTGCGAGTTGAGTTTCTGCGAAGTGAACTTTCTGATTTTTCTGATTGTTAATTCTCGAAACTCTTAAAATGTCTGACATTAGCAAAATGATTGAGATGGAGCACGAGGTTGGAAAACCTAATACTCCACCTAAGTTGTTACGTGTTGAAGACTATTACAGTTGGAGAGATAGGTTTCAATCTTACTGTAGATTCCATAATCTCTCAATCTGGATGTGTATCAAAGGAGGATACACGGCACCCACCCAAACTGTTCAAAATGTTGTGGTTGTGGTATCTTATAATCTGATGAGTGAACAACAAAAGAAAGAATATGAGAATGAGAATAAAGCTCATTCTTGTATCAAGATGTGCTTATCTAAGGAAATTAATCATCAGTTAAAATATTTTCATACTGCTAAAGCACTCTGGGAAGCGCTTGAGAAAAGATGTGAGGGAAGTCCACAAGTGCAAGCAAGCAAGAAGAAGCTTCTGAAAAAGCAGTTTACTTTGTTTAAAGCTTTTAAAGGAGAAACTCTTGATGCTTATGTTACTCGTTTCTACCATTTGTTATCTGAAATTGAACACCATGAAATCACTATTGAGGAGGTAGAGAAAACCGACAAGTTTCTTGAGGGTTTACCTTCTAAATGGGAGATGTATGGTGTGATGATTACAGACAATGAAACCAGATATGCAACCATGACTCTTGAGCAGGTTATTGACAAGCTCAAAGGATATGATTTCACTAAGAAGTCGAAAGATACTGATTCTGATCATGTTCAGGATCCAGGACTGTATCACGGAAAAACTTCTATCTCGACTGCTTCATCTAGCTCGACCACTGATTTGTTTGTTGGTAATGTTGATGGAAAGGGTGAAATGATAACTGATGAACTGTGTTTCATTACATCATCTGGAATTGAAGCTAAAGGGAAACCTTCTGCGAAGTCACCTCAAGAACATCAAAAGATGCCTATGAATGTGAAATCTGCAGAGCAACAACTGTCTGTTCTCGCTTCATTTGTAGCTTCATATGAGAATTATATTGATTGTAAGATTAATGATCCAATTCTTTTTGATGAAGACTATGATCAGATAGATCCTGATTATCTTGAAGAAATAGATCTCCAGGACCAACTTGCTTTGTTGTCAAGGAGAGTTAAAAATTTCTTAAAGAAAAATGGAAGAAAGGTTGTTGGTAATAGATCAGGGTTTGATAAAACCAAGGTCAAGTGTTATAACTGTAAAAGTTTTGGACACTTTGCTAGAGAATGCCAAAGACCTAAGGTAGAGACTGGTGAAGGAAAACAAGGCTCGGGAAATACTTTACATTCCAAAGCCTTAGTAGTGAAACAGCTAGATGGGTCTTATGATTGGAAAACTCAGTCAGAGGAAGCTTTGATGGCTGAGATTGACGATCAAGAGATTGAAGCTGAGTCATTATCCTATATGCCCACTGATCCATCTTTTGAAGTAAAGGTGCCTGAGACTCCTGTTAAAGCTAATGTTGATGATGTGTTAGACTTGGGTTCAACTGAAGATTTGGATCCTGTAGATTTTGTAGCTAAGATGGCTGAACTGCAAACTGATAAAAAATGGGTATGCCTAGATCTTGTCTCTCTTGTTGATCTGTGTCAGTTAGTTTCTAGTTTACAGTCCCAAGTTAGTGCTTATGCAGATTCCTATAAGACTTTGACTGAAACTAATAATACCCTGTCATCTCAACTTAGCTTACTTAGTAAATCCAGTGAGGCTGTAAGATCTGAACTTGACCTAGCTAAGTTAGATATATGTAGGTTAAGTGATGATAAACAAGCTTTAAAGGATAAGATTAAGGCAGATGCAGCTGACAAGACAGCTTTTAGAGATACTGTGAATGAGAAATTAATTATCATAGACGATCTCTATATGAACATAAATGACTTGAATTTGTCCATTGCTAATAAGGATAAGGAGTTAGCTGATTGCAAAACAAAACTTGTAGCTCAAAATCGTAAGCTTGAGAGCTATAGAACATCTGAAATGGATAAAATGTTAGGTGCTCAGCGTAGTGTGAAGGATATGTCTGGTTTAGGTTATAATGATATGCCTCACCCATTCAATTCAAATTACACTAAAACTCCTGTTGATATTGAAATGGCGGATGTTAACCCTGGACAATGGTTCGTCTTCAACATCGAGTGTGCCGAATTCTAGAATCAGGACAACAGATGACTCAAATGAAGCTTCTTCAAGTGGGTCTCAACAATTTTCAAAGGATAAGTATCAAGAAACAGAAGATTATGAAAAGGATCTTCAAATGACGTTTGATGATGTGCTTACTTCTTTGAACCATTTAAAGATCTCTTCAGCAAGTTCAGAAGAAATGCCTTCATTAGAAGAGATTGGTACTAACTTAGGAGATGAGTTAATAGTTGACCCTATACCGGTTACAAGAATGAGTAAGAATCATCCCGTTGAAAACATCATTGGTGATATTAATACTCCTGTTCAGACTAGGACTCAATCTAAAGCTAGTACTTCTGAAGATTTAGAAAGCTTGTATACTGCTATGAAAGAGACAGGGATTCCTAATCAATGTCTATATTCATGCTTTATCTCACAAGTTGAGCCTAAAAATGTGCAAATGGCTCTCAAAGACAGCTCGTGGGTGGAAGCTATGCAAGAAGAACTGCAACAGTTCTCAAAATTACAAGTTTGGGAGTTGGTTGACCTACCAAAGGGAGAATATCCAATTGGAACTAGATGGGTATTTAAGTGTAAGAGAGATGATCAGGGAATCATTACTCGCAATAAAGCACGTCTAGTGGTTCAAGGTTTTAATCAACAAGAAGGCATAGACTACAACGAAGTGTTTGCACCAGTTGCTAGGCTAGAAGCAATTAGAGTATTCTTAGCATTCGCATCATTCTATGATATAAAAGTTTATCAGTTGGATGTTAAGAGTGCCTTTTTGTATGGCAAAGTGGAAGAATTGGTGTATGTTGCTCAACCTCCAGGGTTTGCTGATCATGCGTATCCAGATAGAGTATATCATTTGAATAAGGCTCTATATGGATTACATCAAGCACCGAGGATGTGGTATGCAACACTATCAACGTATCTACTTGATAATGGATTTACAAGAGGAGCAATTGATAATACATTGTTTGTAAAATGGAACAAGAAAGACTTTCTATTAGTACAGGTTTATGTTGATGACATTATCTTTGGATCTTCTGATGAAAAGATGTGTCAAGAATTTGAGAAAGTCATGAGAAAAAGGTTTGAGATGTCTGCAATGGGAGAGTTGAAATTCTTCTTAGGGTTACAATTTGATCAAAAGAAGGATGGATTCTTTATTCATCAATCTAAATATGTTTATGAGTTATTAGAACGATTTAAGATGGATGATAGTAAAGTCTATAATACTCCCATTCCAGTTAATCACAAACTAGGTCCGGATACATCGAGTAATCAGGATGTGGATCCTTCTCTATATAGGGCCATGATTGGATCACTAATGTATTTGACTGCCTCTAGACCTGACATTATGTTTGTTGTTTGTCTATGCGCAAGATATCAGGCCAATCCGAAAGAGTCACATATGCAGGCTGTTAAACGGATCTTCCGTTACCTCGAAGGGCAACCGAAGCTCGGACTTTGGTATCCAATTGATGGAGACTTAGATCTAGTAGCATATACTGATTCAGATTATGGAGGATGCAATCAAAATAGGAAATCTACAACCGGAGGATGTCAATTCTTAGGAGGTAGATTAGTATCTTGGCAGTGCAAGAAGCAAAGCTCAGTAGCCATCTCTACATGTGAAGCTGAGTATGTTGCAGCTGGCAGCTGTTGTTCTCAAGTTCTTTGGATACAACAGCAACTGCGGGATTACGGGTTAAATATAACCAATACTCCTATGATGATTGACAACGAATCTACTATGTCGATCACCAACAATCCATTGAAGCACAGTAAAACTAAGCACATTGATATTCGACATCATTTTATTAGAGACTGTGTTGAAAAGAAAATGATAAGGTTAGTTAAGGTTCCGACTGCGGATAACTTAGCAGACCTCTACACAAAGGCGTTCGACAAAGGAAGATTTGAAACATTGGTTCAACTGAATGTAATGAGGAATCCCGAGTGATTAGTCTTCCAAGGGTATTTTAGTATAAAAAAAAAGGTAGGCGTATAGCATTCAATTGCTTGTTACCTGGGGGAATCGCCTCCAATAAAAGAACAAAAGAAGTTCTTTTAGAAAAAACTTTAAGTTTTTAGCTGTAAAAACTTGGGAGATGATAGTACATTAGGAGAATAAGTCTAAGAATAATAACCTTAAGTATTAAGTATGATGTGTTAGTAGATTCTTATAAGGTGCACTAAAATAATGATTTTTAACTAGGATTACACTTATATTTATCTTATTATACACCTATATCCACTGATTATAACTTGTCCTTTTACTTAACAAGTGGTAAGAATAACTTAGGCCTAGTCAGCTTCATCATACGATTTATTGGTAGGCAGGTTATGCTAAGATTTCCGAGCAGTTATGTAACACCCCCAAATTTACTGTTTAGCGGAAGCATACATTGGGTGTTACTAATCAAATATCACAAGCACAAAGATATAATGAAAGACCACTATATGCGTCGTTTTACATTTGTATTAATAAAAACCAAAGTTTACATCAAAAATAGAGTTACATTAGCTCGGTGAAAATTGAGAGATTTAAGTTCATAATTAATCTATACAAAATATAATAATGCAGCTAAATCTTTGATGGTTTGCATGCTGACTCGAGCTAATTGATCTTGATTGTGCAATCCAATCTACTGCTGGTCACCTGTGATACATGCTAAAATGGGTCAGCGAAACGCTGGTGAGCTCACAGGTTTGTATGTCAACACATAATTGTATGAACCGCAAGATTTATAATTGAATTTATAAAGCAATTAAGCAAAATAAAAGTTATAAAACCATGAGCACATAGTCTGAGCTTAACTTGAGTGTCAGGTCCAATTAAGGAAACCCAACTTGAATGCCTCCTACGAGTGCCTAATCCACACTCGTCTTCCCAAATGCTAATATGTCCGTTTGACCAGTTAGTGCGTGCTAACCCGGACGAGGATTGTCAATCCTATATGATATCATATACTAACATTCACGCTACAGATGTATTACCAGACTATGCTATGGAGGGATTTATTGATTAGTTGAAAACAACTCATGTAGTATTTGATTGAATTGTACTTGCGTTCTACTTGTAAAACAAAACGAGCAATAATATCACACCCCTGATTGAAAAGCAGTAAAATAGGGGCCATGAGACTCACCTGAGCCTTGAGCGATTAAATTAATAAACTTGAATTGATTAGCGGTGGATTGATGTCCGAAGACTTGTAACCTGAGGGTGTCCAAGACACACAATTGTTATAACATGAGTAGGCATCTCGAAAGACTGCCCTTGTAATTGTTCGTCCAACTTAGAATGTCCAAATTACCGCGATTTGGTTGTTTGTTTAAGTCTTTGAAAATGTGTACGGCCCGTTGATGCTTGTTTGTAACAATAATCCAACATTATTATTTTGAGGGTTTTGAAGTGTTATACCTAAAACTAAGTTCCAATGTGTTTTAGAAGTTGTGTCGCGTTCGTGTTTGATGTTATACAAGTTTAACACTTTGTGTGAAAGTTTAGATGTAACACCGTTACTTATGAACCTAGGGTAAGGGCGAAGCCCGTTAATGACGGGGGTCCGGGGGCAGCGCCCCTGGTAGCGGGGTCCAAGGGGCGGCAGCCCCTGGCGGGGTCCAAGGGGCAGAGCCCCTGGCTGGGGTCGAGCTTGGAAAATTTTTATTTCTACTAAATTGCTTTGGTGAAAAACGCATCTGGACTTGAATTTGGGTGAAATCGAGTGATAAAATTTAAGGTCTCGACACTTAGTAAAATTTGTGTTTTCTTGGTTCTGTTTCATGCGACATAGCATGCGACATAAGGCTTGTGTCGCTAGGTGCGACATAGTCTGTTGTGTCGCAGATCACCTCTGCGACATAAGGGCTTGTGTCGCTAAGTGCGACATAGTCTGTTGTGTCGCAGATCACCTCTGCGATATAAGGGCTTGTGTCGCTAAGTGCGACATAGTCTGTTGTGTCGCAGATCACCTCTGCGACATAAGGGCTCGTGTCGCTAAGTGCGACATAATTCAAATTATGCGACACAAAGGCTTGTGTCGCAGGTGGCCTGGAGCCTCTGCGACACAACGAGCTGTTGGCCGGAAAATGAGCCGAAAAGGTATTTTCCGGCCTCCGTTCGACCTGTGACTTTTACCCAACCCATATTTGGACATTTTAAGCTTAAAGAAACAACTAGAACTTAAAAACACTTGAAATCGAAAGGTTTCGAGTTTTGTCGGAAACTTACAAAGTGATGAATCGAAATTCCGAAAAGGTAGGAGTGTAGATCGTTGCGTGGTGATCGTTTTTCTCTAAATGGGTGTGACGATTTATGGTGGTTTGTTGGTGTTATTTGGTGGTTTTGGATGATGGTGGTGGTGGTGAAAGTTGAGAGAAAATGGAAGGAAGAAAGAGAAAGTAAGTGGTGGAAATGAGGGGGAAGAAAGGAGGGAGGTGGGGTTTTGGTGAAAGCCTCACCTTTCCAGCCCCAGTAATTGTGCTCCGTACGGTGTTCGTTTTCCCGATCGTTTAATCGTTAATTAATTATTTTGCGCATTTAAACATGCGTTTTAAAATACGAGGATTTAGTCAATATTTTTGTTGAAGTATTTTACCAAATACTTAACACTTGAGTTATATAAAATATAACTTAGTTTCGCTTTGATTGTTTGCGCGCTTAATATTTTAATCGCGTAGATGTTTCTTCGTGCGATGCGAATTAATTACAACATATTATCAAATAGTATTTTGAATAATTAGTGTTATTAAATAATGTTATGTTATTTAATAAAATTGTTCACCAACGTCCGTATTAATTGAACCGAATTACATTAGATTTGAAAATTGTACAATTTAATCAAATCGCATAATTGTATATATTAAACAATATATATATATTGATACATTAATTAGCCTAACACAGAACTAATTACACGTATTACACTTGATTAGGCACTAATTACTAGTCTTAATTTGACGGGTGTCACAAGTTAAGAAGTATAAATTTCTTGTGTTGTATCTTATGTGATCTATTATATAACATATGACATATGTTTTAATTGTTGAATGATAGTACTACCGTGCACTGTGATCTAAAAATAAAAAAAAATTGAAATGATACAAAGTATCATAATGTCAAAAGGTGAGTTATATGTTTCGAAAGAGCATCATTTAGTAACCTCTACCTTACATATGAAAGATACAAAGTATCTCGTGTCAAGTGTATGTTATATGCTTCTAAAGAACATCATTTACTAATCTCTACCTTGGTAATACAAGATACAATGTTATGTGTTGTACTTGAATTCTTCAGTATGTTGTATAGTAGAAAACACTAGATATTGTGCACATTAACAATAACAGTTTTGCTCAGAAATATGTCTAGTTTGTTTATGTGGATCATAATATCGGTAATCGTCTTGAACTGTCTATGATATTCGGACATTCACCTTTGTGAATAATAATAAATAATAAGTTATTTTTCAATGAAGTGTTATATCATGTGGATAAAGGTACATAAGATATAATTTTATAAATATAAGTTTATTACTGATTAAAGTTGTGATTTTATTGTGCTTATATGAATTTCATGAGGTATGTATACTAACAATTGTCTTAGGCTTATTACAATCTAATAAGTACAGCTTATTCTTTCTAATATGATCCCTAAGCAGTTAAAACTTTAAGTGTTTACTATTAAGTTAATTTATTTTCTTAGAATGTTAGTAGTTTTATTATTTTTAACTTTTGTAATTATTTCTTCGAATTAATAAAAATTTTAATTATTCTTCTTGTTTACCCTTTAGAATTAAATTAAACTAGTTATCTTATATCCGTGTTGAATAAATGTAACAAATACAAGTGAAAAATAATTTTTATTTTAGACTTGTACGGTATATATGGGTTTCAATTTATACTAAGTGCTAAAATCGAGTTTTTGTGAAAACTTGCAATTTTGACTAGTCAATGCTGCGAAGCGAGACTAGTGCTGCGAAGCGAGTACATAGTATAAATGGGGCAAGTCCAACGAGTCCAACCCACACTTGTCATTTACTCTGCGAACCGAACTCACAATTCCTCTGAGACTTGAAATTTGGCGAAACGAATCGAATATATATTTCGACTGATTTTCTGATTTTTAATACAAGGAAGGACTTTTCGATCCGTGGAACTTTTACAACTTTTGATTACGCATCTTTTGAAGTAAGTTTCATGAGATTTCACCGTGTAATTTGTGAGATATCGAGTGGTTTATGTTTTCGAAGTGAGATCTATCTCGCTCCGCAGCCCGCTCCAACGAACTTAGATGATGAGTTGAACGAAGCGAGACGACTTCAACTCGTTTGACTTCAGTTGACCGAAGCGAGACGAGTTCACCTCGTTTGACTTCAGTTGACCGAAGCGAGACGAGTTCACCTAGTTTGACTAGGGTTGACCGAAGCGACTCGATTTCAACTCGCACGGTTTCTGCGAAGCGAGTTGAAAAATTTAATTAATTTTTTTTTTAATTTTTTTTTTTTTTAAAATATGACTTAATTTGACTTTGAGAACTGAATTAACCTTGTTGACTTCAGTTGACTATGTAAAATTAAGTAAATTTTATCATTTTTCAATTATAACTTGTTATCGATTTGAGAATCGTTTGGTTACAAATAATTAACAAGTTACTTGTTTATATACATATAGACTTAAGAACTTTTGTTTATAAGTTAAAATATGTGTAATATCTTAACAATTTAAGTTATCTCATATCGAAAGTCTTTCGACTCATAGTGTAGTCGAGCAGCGTGTTCCGATATTTATCGGCGGTATGATAACTCGAATTGTTTGTCATAGCTAACGGGCTTTATATATAATTTATAGAATATAATTGAACTTGTTAATTCAGTTAAGTTTCAGTGAATTATGTTATTAGTTGATAGTATACTTCGACGTTTGATGATCTTTTTGATCTTAATACGTTAAAGTGTAAATTATCTAATGCTCGTTAACTTAATTATTTTTGCTATTTGTGTAATTTTGAATTACAGATATGGCTAACAGATCTTTTGAGAAGGGTCACAACATCTTGGTGAATTTAGATGTCAATGAGCGTGGTGTTGAGCGCTTTGAGCAGATTTTGACATATTTAGCACGTTCGAGAATTCGATTTGCTATCACTGAGTCACCTCCACTGAACAAAGATCTTCTTATGAAGTTTTGGATGAACATTGTCTATGATGGTGCTGCTAACCCGCCTACAATACGTACGACGGTAAATCAGCATCCGATTTCTTTTACTGATGATTTACGACAGCTACTGCAGCTAGGAACTTCTGACCAAGAAGCTGGTCCGGCTGCTTATTCAGCTGATTTTATAGAAGGAGCTCTAGGTCGTACAGGTTATTCAGGACCTAGGAGAGGCCGCCAATTTGTCAAGGCATTCGTACTAGGACAATGGAGATTTCTTTTTACTATTATAGTATCTATTTTTGGAAACAAGAAGTCAGGATTAGATGAGCTTAGTCCTGAGTTGATGTCAGCTGTACTGTCACTGGTTTACAATAAACCATACAGTTTTTCTTCGTATATCTTTCAGTCCTTCAGAGGACAGATCACCGGAGCTGCTAGGACGTTGTTTATTCTTTATCCTAGATTCTGCATGCTCCTTATTCGAGCTCAAGTTCTAAACTTGCCAGCATATGCAGCTGATTTTCAAGTTGAGACCATCGGATTGCGTGGTTACAACGCTTGCTTTTTGTTATCCAAGCGTAAAGATGAGATTAAGCCTGAGGCTGCTGATCTTTTTGGGCATCTTCTTGATGCTGATTATGTTGCTCCACCAAACAATGGTTGGATGGAAGCTGGAGCTCACGGTCAAGCTCAACCTCAACAACAACAACAAGCTTCACCTCAACCGCAACCAGCAGCAGAGTCACAGGAACTCATTGAGGATGTTTTACATCAGGCTGAACATCAAGGTCAGCAAGTTGTGCCTGAACTAGCTGCTGAGGTTCTTCATGAGGTTTTGATACAGATTGATGATGATACAGATCCCTTGCTACGGGATATTGATAGTTATGTTGAACAACCTGAGGTAATTTTATAATTATATAGTAATATCGGTACTAAGTTGTTATATAATTATCCCATTAGTGTTATACATAATGCACATGATATAAATATTTAGTTAATTAAATATTATTTCTAATTATGAAATATAGATATCATTATGATCAGGGAGCTGAGACTGCAGACCCAGAGGTCATTCGACCTGAGGGTAAGCAGGGACAACTTGATAGATCTGAGGGTTTACCTTCTCAGGTATTTATCAGATTAATCATAAATATATAGAACTTGTATGATAGAGCTTTTAGCTAATCATAAATGTTTAATATATTTGGGATTCTGATGTTGGTCCATCTGGAGGTCGTGATAGTCAATCGGCTTTAGATGATGATGATAGTACTCCTTCTCCACCTCCAGATGCTGGTTACATTAGATACCGATCTCGGATGTTTCCAGATCCAGCACTGAAGGGAAAGAGAAAGGCAAAGGAAGTCGACCCAGACTTCAGTATTATTGACGAAGGTCCTGAGGAAGAGGATCTACCTCTTATTCGTCAACGCCGTAAGCGTTCCAAGACTTTGATCATTCAGGATGGTATGTTTTATTTAGAGTTAGATAATCTTAACTTGTTGTTTATCAGGAGTTCAACTGAGACAGTTAATTCTGTGACAGTTGCTCAAGATACATCCCAGGTAGAGACGATGATACCGGTGGTTACTGAACCAGTATATGTACCATCTAAGGTATGAGATAAACGTTTAGTACTACAAGTATTCAAATTTTTAATTAGAGATTGAGACAGAGTTATCTGTAACAATTACTTATTTAATTATATCTAACTTTATAGGCTGAGAAACTGCTTGAGTCAGTGGAACCAGAAATGGTCTCCAAGACTGTTGAGGAGGGAGTTGCAAAACTGGTGCAGGATGCTCAGTTTCCGACTAATAAAGCTAGTAGATTTACAACTAATCTTCTCAAAGAAACGTTATCTCAAGGTATTCCACCACTCACACGTGAATCATACATTGCTTCAGTGACACCGCGTGGACCATCAACAATATCTGTCATTCCGACGACTGATGCTAAAAGGATTACATCCTTAGAGTCGAGAGTTAAGGAATTGGAACAGAGTACTTCTAGGATTCCAGGGTTGTTAGCTGAGAATGTTTCTCTTCCTCAGTAGATGGTTCATATCAGTGAATCACATTTGACACTCCTGAAGACTCATGATACTTTGCTTGCTGATTTTACTGCCCATCGACTGAAGCTTGAACACTTAGAACGTTTGGTGTTGAGAGTGCGTTCAGGACAGTCTGCTCAGGGGGAGATAATGCTATATCATGAAGCTTGCAAAGAGGATGAGTTAGCTAAGAAGAGAAGAGATGATAAAGATGATGATCCCGATGCTCAGAAAGATGGTGAGCCGACTGGTCCTTCAAAGACTGGTGAGCAAGCTATTATTCAGGGGGAGTCTGCATGTGTTGGTGTTAGTGGTGATGGTGCTGGTACAAGTGCTGCGGGTACAAGTGAAACTGGTAAGACAGCTTAGACTTGTGTAGATATTTGTACTTAGAATTTTAGTTGAATTATAATTGTAATTTATAATTGTAATTGAATAATTGTAACTTAATAGTTTTTGTAATATATTTGGCTTGAGATTATTATTATTACAAGTAAGATATATTATAAATTGTTTAAGTTATTTGATTTTGAAAAGTTAAATAAATTAGTGATCGAAAGTCTTCCGACTCATTGAGAAGTCGAGCGGCGTGTTCTGATTTATTTCAGCGGTCAAAGTTTATTTTAACTTAGACATTTTAGACTTGAGAGTTTTTATAACTGACAAGTTAAATATGTATGATTTTTAACTAGACAAATGATATATAATTTAAAGATATAGTTGAAAGTTATGTTGTTGTGATATAACAGTTCAATTAAGTCTTGGAAATTATAAAAGGTACTTAACAGTGAATTTAAATGCTTGGTGATTATTCACAACGCATTAGAATTTAAAGTTAATTAATATTTGTTAAGTGTTTATAAGACTTAAGAATTCTTTGATTGATTCAAGGTAATTAATAAAAGAATTATAAGTTATATAGATTGGTTATATTAACACAATTGAAATGAATAATGAAATTTTTAGATTGATTCAGAGAAATCAATAAAAGAATTTATATTATTAATTTGATTTGTGTAGATATGGAAATGCTAGAATTGAGTGACTCTGAAAGTGATATGCTTGATGAAATCGATGAAGAAATTGATTTTGATCTTGAAGAAGGAGAATTTTTACTACCTGAGGATTGGACTGCTGTTTCTGAGAATGAGCAAGACATTGGTGTAGATCCAGATGCAAATATTGATGAACACCATGTGAGCTCATCTAGGACAGAAGTTATTATTGAAAATAATAAAGGTCCAACAGTTGTCGATGTAGATGAAGAAATCGATGACTCAACCGATTCTGAAAATGATGAAATCTTGATTCCTACAAAGAATCCAACAGTTTTTCTTAGAAAACTTCCAAAACAGAAAAGGAAGGTTGGAGTTTCTGAAGTTGATATAACTGGGAAACGGGAACCTAAAAGAGGGATTATTGGTTGGTACTTTGACTCTGAGCTGAAGCTGTTTGCAATTAAAAGGTTTGACGTACTTCAATATTTTGAGCGAAAGGTTGCAGTATTTAGTTCTTTGCCTAGATTTGAGATTCGAGATTTAGCTCGATTACCTTTGAATAACCCAAGTGATGATTTTGTTGGAAAATATATTGAACACATAATCAAGACTGAGGTTAAAGCTAATAAATTTGAAAAGATTATGCCAAGAAAAGGAAAGACTATTAAACTGGCAGAGAGAAGTCAAAGAACAGGACGAAGAAGAAAGAAAGAAGATTTATCCATCTGTTAAGTGTCTACAGCAAATTCCACTGAAGACAATGCCACAAGATATTCTGGGAAATATGAAGAGTTGGCATGTGGATTCAGAGACTGGAGAAGCTGTCATGGTTGAATCTGATGATGAGGTTGAAGGTGGTGAAAGAGAAATCTTCAGAGTTTATGACCATCGACACCTAATGAACATGTCGAAGAAAGATTTGATAAAGTTGAATGAAAATAGAATCTTGACGACAGTAGCATGGGGTGATTTAGCACGTGATTATCAAATGATGGTTAAGACTTGTATTAAATTGAAGATTTATGCTGGCAGTAAGATTTATAAGTAAAAATCAAAGACAACTTGAAGACATAATAGCATAGATGCTAGAGCTATTGTCAAGGGGGAGTCTGTTGGGACATGTATGTGTGACAACAGATCTAGTTGTAATAGTACTAGTGAATATTGTAATCAAGTTTGTACAATTGATTTGGATTTGTAAATGATATTAGTTTGGTATTAATATTCGTTAAATATATTAGTATATTAAAGTGTTAGACGAATATCGAATACGATGTTACAAACTAAAATCTGTGAGATGAGATCTCAAGTCGCAGAACTCAGTCCTGCGAGATGAGATCTGGGCTCGCAGAACTTACTTTGGGCTTGGTCGTGGGCTGCGAGTTGAACTCAACTCGCAGAACCCATCAATCTGCAAATTGAGTTTGGTTAAAACCTATAAATACTCAATTAGGTCAAATCAGAAAAGGACTTTTGGCAATTCATTTTTTCCAGAGAACTAAAACGATTTTAAGTATTCATACGGTTAGGTATTGATCGATTAACATTAATTAATCGATACAAAACCTTGTTAATAAACCAATTCGCTATTATCTTGCGAAACAAATTGTTCACATATTGTGAACCAAGTATTGAGGAATTCCGCACCTTAATACCTAAGATAACCTCGTTATCGATCCACGTACTAGGGACTTACATATACCATATCCAATATGCTTGCCACTAAGTGTGGGATTCAAACCCAACACACACCGCTAAAAGAATACGTCTTAGATGTTTCAAATCTGAAGTGTGGGATTTTACCGCAGTCAGAGTTTAGAATAACATCGAGGACGATGTTCCTTTAAGTGTGGGATAGCAGTAGTTACACTACTATAAAAAAGATAATGGTATATGCTTAATTCTAAGCTCGTTGCTCTTTAGACCATCCTTCTCCAATAAGTAAACAAAATTTATCAAAATTGAGTTAAAAATATGTTGAAAATGAAAATTTTAGACAAAGAATGATTTACTTTGGCGAAGAAGGATAAATAGAATACGAATTCCTTTGAAGAATTAGTTTAGTAATCCCATAAAGAGCATCGCATGACTAGGCACACAACAACCCAATTTTCGATTCGTGAGGTATCTTGAGCCATATAAAGCATTCATTTTTAATGCTTCACTTCTTCGATTATTGAGTGTGTCGATGTATGCGTTTAGAATCAGAACTTGCTCCTGTTATGTATTTCTAATCCGAATTGGTGAGTGAAAAAGAGATCGAATCACATCATTCTTAAACCCATCCGTACACCCAAAAAAAATACGTCACCCCTACCCTCTCAAAAGCATCCCTCAAACTTCATAGTAAGTTCCAAAGATGAAAGAAGAGAAGCTATAAGAATATGACGTCGGAAAAAAATCCAAGAAAAGAATTCGAAAAAAAGAAAGTCAAGTGGAAAAAAGGATCCTTCCAAAAATCACAAGAAAAGTGCATCAATCCTCTTCACCAAAAAGAAACCCATGAAAAACCAACACAAACCCCTTTCATATCACCAACACTCCACTCCAAAAACATTACATCACTCCTACTAGAATGATTGTGGCTAGATTGACTTCGCGCTCACCGAAAAGGTAACGATTTGATTCTCGATCAAGCCTATGACGATAAACGATACATGACTGGCGTTCTGAGTGATTGATAATAATAGAATAGGAAACCCTAAACACTTTGAGTGATTGGAGTGACCACCTTGAGAGGATCGCCTAGTCATGTATCCAAGATCAAAGATCAAAAGCATGCTCCCAAAGATTACAACCCTACTTTGTCAAAGGCATGAATATTTTATTTTTCCAAAACCCCCCTCAGTAAAAAGTTCTGCCCTAAAATATTTCATTACCTACTTATCTTTAACCATGCTTGAAATTCGAGTTTGCTTGAGGATAAGCAAAGTTCTAAGTGTGGGATACTTGATATCGCGTAAAAAGTCACGTTTTTACTACCGATATCTCTCATTCTGGAACATACTTGGAAAATAAACACAGATAATGTACAAATCAATTAAACTTTGCCAAAAAGGTCAAAATAGAGTTGCACGAGAAAAATCAAGCAAAACGGATGAAAAACGAAGATTCCACACACGTTTAAAGATTCAAGACATCAAAACAAGATTTAGAGGCAAAGTACCCATCATTAAGATTTCTCTTATCCAAGATATTTGTTTTCAAAATACGAATCTAACAGAAGAAGAATCAACAAAAAGGGATGAAGAATGAACATTCTACGTACGTCGGAAGATTCAAACGATTCGTACGAAACATTTAAAGATCAGAAAAACATTTTTTAAGATTTATTTTCATCAAAGTCTTTGTTTTTTAAGAATGAATCCAACGCCAAAAGAATCGACGAAAACGGACGCATAACGAAGAAGATACGCATGAATCGAGTAACGAAGCAAAATACGGCGAACCGGGGCGGCAGGCTGCCAGCCACCGCCGGCCACCAGCCAGCCACCGCTGGCTGCATGGGTGGCAGCGCTGGATGCCTACCCCTCGTCCCCCATCCGCTTTTTCGTCATTGCTCGTACTCGTAGGGTACACGTGCTAGACCTTTTCTCGCTTTAGGGTACATGTGCTAGCAACTTTTCCACCTTTTGCTAACATGTGCTCCTAATTGCTAAAATGCACCAATTTTCACCTATAAATAGGTGCTCCATGGTTCATTTCAAGACACACCATTCCTATCACACATTTCTTAGGAAAAACACCTTCCATACTTTTCTTTAGACTAATAATACTCTCTAATTATTAGTTCTACTTTCTCCCTCTATTTTTCTTATTCCAAATTAGTTAGGCTAGTTTAGGAAAGTTGTTTAGAATAGAAGGAAAGTACGGAACACTTTGTAATCTTCAAAGTACGCTCGGAATTGTGTCAATTAATTCAAGTCTATTCTCTCTCGCATTTAATCCTGGTTCTTTCTATCCTTATCTATCTTAATTAATTACGTTTATATTGATTATGCTAGATTTAGTTATTTCCATGATTAGAGAGTAGTATACTTGTTGTGTTTGTTTGCGATGTAGTTAGTTAATTATGGGATGATATATAATTAAATATTAAAGATCAGTAGTATTGCTTTGATCGTCTTATTGCATGTTCTTCTTTGATTGTTGCCTTAGGATCATCATAGAGTAAAATATAAACGGTCTTCATTATCGTAAAGTAATATGACGGCCCCTATTTGACTGTTCTTCGATATAGTACTGGAAACACTTCAAGATGGAGTATATTATAGACTAATATACAAATGTATGGAAGTCGAGGAACGACCGAAGGTAGTTATATTATAGACTAATATATAAAATGAGAAACCTAGTTTAATTAACCTTGCTGAATAGACTTTTAAACTTCAAATTAATCTAATCGCCTTTCCACCAATAAACGTGATTACAACACCTTTTTAACGACGTCCAACTAAAAGGTAGTCAGTTATCTGTGTCAATATAATTTGTCAAAGGTATGAAACTATGGAACCGCAAGGCTACATGGGGGATTATCGTAGGACAAGACATGGCCAAGGTTTGAAGCGACGGAACCACTTAAAGTGAGGAACGCTGTGAATAATTAGGGGATTTATTGGGTAGTCTTAAGCAAGGGCTAGTTTAAAGTCATAAATGAACTTTTTAAATATACGAATATGTTAAGATGATGAGGAATCGTTAAATGATTCAGTTTTGTCTAGTACCTTTAGATTTTGTTCCCGTTCATACGAAAGTATTATTAAACCATAATTAAGATTTTGCTTATTATTCTAAATACTTTGTAATGTTACCATAACCTAGCTCCCGGTGTGACATGCTAATCGAACTTTAATTAGTAAGGAATCTAGTGTTTACATCATAAGTATCCAAGAGTAACAATTAACAAATATCTTTTAAGACAGCTTCTCCAAACATCATCCCATAACTTATTTAGCGAAATCTGGGCAAACACTATCTTTATCTTATCTGCTTTACATTTTATTTTTTATTTCGCTTTTATTTACTTACTTGCCTAAGTTAGTTAATATAAAAACCAAAACTCCCCCACTATTTTATAAACCCTTCACTAGTTTGAAAGCCCTTATCTGTCACACCTTAGTTTCAATTTAGTTTCAATTTAGTCAGTTTGAAGATTGGAAAACTTAGGCCCCGCAATTACAAATTTAAAACACCCACTGATGCCCGTCGCCAATAGCCGGTGCAACGACAAGGGTAAAATCCTTACCGACCGCTGGTGACGCGTCAAGTTTTTGGCGCCGCTGCCGGGGAACCAACTGTACGATCCATAGGCGTCAAGATGAACTTACTCACTAGTGAACCTTTAGGATTTAATCTTCTCCTTAGAGCCCTACTACTTTCTTTATTTTTCCTTCCTTTACCCCTTTTACAAATTATGTTATCCCTATCCACTCAACTAGTCAACCACCTACCAATGAGACTATGACAGCTGCATGTATCACTCTGGCTGATGACTATAAACCTTTGATTGAAAGCCGAGGAGGACCAATCGTCTATCCGGAAACCGATAGAGGATCATTTGAATTAAATCCCCCATATTGTTCAGTTAGTCCAAAACCTCTTTCTATTCCATGGCCTACCAAATGATGATCGCAACTCACACCTTGACAAATTCATTTCCTTATCCAACTCCTTTAAGCCGATTGGGGTTAATCAGGACATAGTCTATCTATACCTATTTCCCTATTCACTCACTCTCAAGGCAAAAACATGGTTTGTGGAACTAGAAATCAACTCTATAACCTCCTGGGTCGAACCTAGATCAACAAAATAAACAGGTTAACTATATTATACCACTTTTTTGTATCTTTTTACATTACCATGATGATTAATGTTAAAATTTTGTAAAAAGTTATGTGTTTGCATATTTTTTACGGTATACATTTTATATATAGTTTAAAGTTTATATATAGCTGACGTTTATATCTTGTTTGAATAAAATTTAAAGAATAACACACATCGACTTTATAATTTATAATTCATGTATAATTTTTGTAGGCCCTTGCAATGTAAAAAGAAGAGTAAGGGGTTCAACTCACATGAATAAAGTATGGGGTGAAACAGAGATTATAAATGTTCAATTTAATGAATATGGGCAGCCAATTGATAAGAAAAAAAAATAGCAAACTGACCCATTTCATGGGGTCTGTTGTTAGGGGTGGAAAATACTGCCCAATCTACAAACCTTGGCACCAAGTTAGTGATACTAAGAAACAAGAGTTGTTAGAACTCTTAAAGGTACTTAAAAAATTAAACTTATATTGAAATGGATAAATTATTAATTTACTCATTTAACTCAATTTATTATTTTTTCAGACAAAGTTTGATTTTCCTGTAAGTTCTTACGGGTGGATCTTATCATCATTTGCAAAGAAAGTGAGAAATTGGAGAGCAAATTGAAAGAGTACCATGACCCATCTTTGCCACTAAAGAAGCAAATAAAGTCTAGGCCATAAAAAGTTCATAAAAGTCACTGGAAGAGACTCGTTCAGTATTGGAATGAAGAAGCATCTAAGGTATTAACTAGTTTGTTTTTTTTCACATATTATATTATTTTTGGAACATTCAACTATAAAACACTTGTTTTCATGTGAATTAAAAAAACTTCTCTTTGATTTTTCCTTTTCACTTTTCCACATTAGAAACTCAGTGAAAGAAACAAGAAAAATAGGGCGAAAAAGAAGATGGTTCAAGTTACGGGTAAAAAAAATTATGCTAGAGTCCGGGAAGAATTGAAGGTATTTTATATTATAGTGTAACTACTATCTATATGTTCATTAATTTGTACTGTAACATGTCTATGTATATATTTGTGAATATCAACTTTGTTAACAGGAATCTTTTGAACGTGAACCAAGTAGAATGGAAATGTTTCGTGCGTGTTTCTCTAAAGATGGTACTACAAAGAACAAAAAAGTTGCAAATGCAATAGTATGTATTATATATATATATATATATATATATATATATATATATATATATATATAGTTTTGTAATTTCTGATCCTATACATGTTCTTTTCGAGATCATGCATTTTATTACCAATAACACATCATTGACCCTATTTACGTGTCTCCCTGACATAATTCAATAGATATAGTTAGCATTATAAAGTTATGTAATCATTCATATTAATTTTGCTTCTTATATAAATGGAGTTATTCTAAGGTATGTATATAACTGTTTTTAATCTAGAAAAAGATGCAAGAATACAAGTCAAAGCTTCCAAAGGGTTCAATTGATAAGCCTGGGCTGGAAGACATATTTTCTAAAGTTATAGGCAACGATAAAAATGGTCTTGCAAGCACGTTTGGGATAGGTGTTCATGCTAGTTATGTTTGGGGTGTGATACCAAGTCGTTCAGCTTGTGGTAGAGAGAATATGGAATTGAAGGTTTGAAATGAAAGACTAGAAGCTGAAGTGGCTCAATTAAAAGAGAAGGGATCAGAAAGGAGGGAAGGGTCGAGCCAACATGATATTAATGATTCAAGTGTCCCTTTACAAGTATGTGTTTTATTTATCTACTATTTATGATTTATTTGCTTTGGTCGACTTATATACACATATTTATTTGAATATGACATGTTGGTTGAAAATATAATTGATAGGTTGGAGCTGAAGTTTACATTCGAAATATCTTTAAGTCTAGTGAGATTGTAGCGAAAGGTAGGATTATGAGCATGGATCCGAATGAGTACGTTGGTAGGGCAGAGATTGGACCAGATTGGTGTGAGGTAAACATACAAATCCCTCTCATTAGATCTGCACGTTTGGTGAGGCCGTATGAGTTACTTGTCACAATTGAAGATGTTGTTGGTGCAACTACCGTGTGGCCTTGTCCAATCGTTTCGGTATGTTAAACTTGTTAACCTATCTTTATCTCATTTATTTATTTATTTTATAGAAAATGCGAATTTTTTTATTATCCCATCAATACATAATTATAACACAACATGCATGGTCATACATATCATTAATTCGCACTTTAACCTATCTTTATACAAACCCGCACTGTAAACTTTATACTTATGTACATATTTGTTTGTTTGTAGGTGGTGCGTGAGGAAGATGCTTGAGGAAGATGTGTGAGGACTCAAACTATGTTTTTAAATAGTTTTATTTTTCGTGTGTTTGATAGTCTTGATTTATCATATGTAATTGTTAGACGGCTTTATTTTGGACAATGTTTGTACTTTGTTAGGCTAAACACTTTTTCTATTGAATGACTTTTTTGAATTATATATCTTTAGTTTTGTTATCTATATATTTATCGATTCATCCATGGGCTCATACACTCTAAATAAATAATCATAAGTTAATATAATTTTAGGTAATATACTGTTTTATATTTGTAATTTTTAATCACATTCAATGAAAACAATATAATTTTTATGATGCTTTTGACTTTTTAGAACATTTGTGTGTGTCTGAAAAGAAGATACTAGGCACACATGTATAAGAATGTAGAACATCAAAAAGTGTCCTAGTAGACTTTTTAGGATGTTTCTTTGTGTTGCAAAATATTATAGTAGGCACACATGGAATAGAAATTAGAACATCAAAAAGCATCCTATTAGATATTTTGGGACGTTTGTGCGTGTCTCAAAGATTAAAGTAGACAAACATGTACTATAATTTAGGTTAGACCTAAAAAGCATCCTATTACACTTGCACCTGCATGGTCAGACCTAAAAATATAGGTTACCCGGCGGATACATCATGTATCCGATGGATATGCACCTGAAACAATCTCACCCGATAGGGTAACAAACCACACCCGAACGGGTATGCATCTTCACCTGAACGGGTATGCCTCATCACCCCTGTACCCGATCGCGTGTCACCCCATACTCGATCGCGTATCACCCCGGTACCCGATCGCGTATCACCCATTACCCGATCGCGTAACAGAATCATAAAAGCATAATTTTTACTAAGTGTCGAGACTTAAATTTTTTTACTTAACGATTCCCAAATTCAAGTCTAAATTTATGCCCCTTAGACCCCGCCAGGGGTTGCTACCCCTTGGACCCCGCTACCAGGGGCGCTGCCCCCGGACCCCCGTCATCCAAGGGCTTCGCTCTTACCCTAGTTTTTCAAATAGCGGGTTCACAACTAGTCTTTCACACTAATTGCTAAACTTGTGTGACATCAATACTTATACGATACGACTCGGAAACATACTTTAAAAGTTTAATGTAACAACCTATTAATAATAGTACTTTGAAATTATTATTATGTAAATGCACCAACGGGCCGTACATGTTTTCAAAACTCAAACATAATCAACAACCAAAGTATTTGGACATAAATAGTTTGAGTGCACAACTAGCATAGATGGTCTGTTGAGACATCTAATCATTATTATAACCTTGCGCGTTTAGGATGCCCGGCAGGTTGCAGTCATTTGGACGACACTATTTCATTGTTCAACATCATTATTGCTTGATAGCAACACGCTAGACTCAGGTGAGTCTCATGGCCCCTCAATTTACTATTTTTAACATAGGGGTGAGAATACATGCTTGTTTTATTTTATATGTGAACTCAAGGATCAAAATATCGCTATATACTACAAGAGTTGTTTTCTCTAATCATTTTAAGTCCTCTAGCATAGTTTGATAATACTTTTGTAGCCTTAATTTTAGTGTATGGTACCATATTGGATTGACAATCCCCGTCCGGGTTGGAAGCCCCAACTGGTCAAACGGACCCATTAACATTTGTTCATACGAGTGTAGATTAGGCACTCGCAGGGAGGCACCCTCGATCAGACACTTGACTGTGATCTTGACACCTCAGTTAAGCTCAGACTATGTGCTCATGCCAGATATATACACTCATTTATTTATTTGCTTGGTTACAAATCATTATGTCAAATTTTGTGGTTCATTAATTATATTTTATCATAAACCTGTGAGCTCACCAGCTTTTAGCTGACCATTTAGCGTGTATTCTCAGCTTCCCAGCAGCAAGAGGTCTGCTCTCTATCAGGATACTTAGCTCGAATCGCATACAGACATCAGGAGATTCCCTTACATTTCTACATTTTGTATAATTAGATATGCCCTAGAATCTCTCACATTTGGCCTGCGAGCTTTTGTAACAATTAAAACCTAGAAATACTCTTATGTAATCAATGTAATTGTAAACGACGCATATAGAGTCGTCCATTATATATCTTATGTGTTGTGATTACCTGATTAGTCGCACCAAATGAATGCTTCCGTTAATCATGAATTTGGGGGTGCGACATCAAGTACCTATAATATAGAACCACTCAAAAGGGTAAGCATAAAGCTTAGTGAGCGTACGAGCAATTAAATGAATAATCCATATAAGTGACACAGAAATCACTTTAGTCATAATTAAACAACATATAATTTCTTAGGCAACTAACTACTAATGTTGATGCATATTTGTTTGTCTGTCAGTTGCTCTATCGAGTTGTAAAAGTGTCATTAGTCATTTGATAGAAATATAGATTTTATATGATGCGACACTTAAGTTTTAGGTTAGGCGACACTTGCTTAAGTGACGCATAGCGACACTTAGGTAAGTGACGCATTAAGGCGGCCACATGCGACACTTCCATAAGTGACGCATGTCGGCCATAATTTTAGTATAAATACAAACCTACGGGTTTCCGGCTAGGGTTGACGAAACCCTAGCACCATTTGTCGACTAAATCTCATTGTAATCAGTCTCATTACGTTATTCAAGCTAATAAACACGTTTACTTTGTTTGAATCAATTGTTTCGGTTTGTTTTTGTTAGTGATTTGTGTAATTGAGTGTTTCCGCCTCTCAATAGCAGTCAATCATCACTTAGGTCCAACGTCTAGGGCACTCACAACTCGTATCAGAGCTTATAGGTGTTTAGATTGACGTTTTGAAGACGTTTTGGATTGATTTCGGTTTAGTTCGGATCAAGAATTGAGAATAACTACGGATTTCGAGTTGACAAGGTGATTTCCAGACGATATTCATCATTAACAACAGGTTTCGTTCATAAGGCTTCAAGGAATTTTCGTTTGGATTACGAAAATTCGATTTTTAGGGTTTTTGGGATTTTACAGCCGTTTCTGCGACACTCGCTGCGTCACTTGAACGCGTCACTTAGAGCGGCACTTCGTAATCCCAAATTAGGGTTTTACCGTCACTTGAACGCGTCACTTGGAGCGTCATTTGAGGTTTATATGACACTTAACTTAAGTGTCATCTATTTTAATCCACAGTCACTCACGTGCGTCACTATAGCACGTCACTTGAGTGCCAAGCGTCACTTCTGCTAGTGACGCCTGTTTGATTTCTTGCGTCACTTCCGTTAGTGACGCCTTTTGCTTAGGCAACTAACTACTAATGCTAGTGACGCCTGTTTCACTTGAACGACGTGTGGCTGAAGCAATTTCCCAGTATGAGGCAAGCCGCAATCGTGATAACGTGGTGCACAACAGTGGAACCACTCCTGTCAACAGCGAAACTCCTGCGAATACCCAACAGGGGTGTTCTTACAAAACTTTCCAGGCTTGCAAACCAAGCACCTTCACCGGGCCTGAAGGGGCCATTGGCCTAGTCCACTGGATCGAGAATATGGAATCGGTCCTTGACATCAGCGATTGCACTACCAACAATGTGGTGAAATATGCCACCTGTACTCTAGCTGACAAAGCGTTAACCTGGTGGAACGCTCAGGTCCAGATTATTGGACGCTAAGCCGCTTACTCCATGACCTGGGAGACTCTGAAACAGATGATGATGGAGGAGTTTTGCTCTCCCAACGAGATCCAGAAACTCGAGACTGAACTCTGGAACATTCAGATGACCGACGCTGACATTACCGGTTATACAACTAGATTTCAAGAGCTTGCACGTCTTGTGCCCCACATGGTGACTCCTGAAAAGGAACGCATCAAGCGATACATCAGGGGTTTGGCCCCACAGATCAGAGGCATGGTTATGTCCTCCAAACCAACCACCTTTAGGAGCGCAGTTGACCTGGCTCAGAGTTTGACCGACGATGCCATTCTGATTGGCACGTTGAAAGCTGCTGCTGGGAGGAACGAACCGAGCAGTACTGAGATTATTGGTCACGGGGGAGAGAAACGGAAATGGTCAACGAGGGAAACAACAACCAGAATCAAGCAAACAAGAAACCTACGGGTAACTCCCGGGCTTACGTTGCCACCGCCCCAACTGGACCCAAGCCCTACCTTGGCAACAAACCGAAATGTGACAAGTGCGGGAAGCACCACGCAGGCGATTGCGCCTTTTGCCAAGACTGCAAGAACTGGGGTAACTTAGCCCAAAACTGTAAAACAAACCCTAACCCTCGATAAAACAATGGGTGTTTTGAGTGCGGTGAACCGGGGCATTTCCGAAACCAATGCCCACAACTCAACAACAACAACAACAACCGCATCGCCAACGTTCCAAATGCTCGCAAACGCGCATACATCATCGGAGCGCGGGACGCGCCTGTGGTTCCCTAAATCAGTACAGTACGTCTTAAACAACCATTATTACGTTTTAACGTTACGTTATCCGGATGTTGATCCGAACTTGATGCTGACCAAACGTAGACTATTTATCGAAACATACCACTTACCGAACTATACCGCGAGTGTACATTGGTTGTTAGAACTTTATGGCAACATAGAGCGCCACGCAAAATATTGTTATTGTTAACGACATGACTTTTCGGAAAACAAACGCGATGGGTGTTCCGACTTGATTTTTAAATCTCGGGACGAGATTTCTCTAACATGGGGAGAATGTGACACCCCGCAAATTTAAACGAGATTATAAACGTTAAACATTTGCATTATTAGGCTAATTCCCTACTTGAGTGAATTCACAACTACTTTTAGAGGTAATTCTAGCAAAGCCCGACTAGTTAATACGCGTAGTATTACATTTCGTAGTAAATTATAAATGCGTACAAAACAATAGAAATAAACGTGACAAAAATATACGACAGTTGGTGAGCAAAATTATTTAATAAAACAAAATTATTAAATAACGTTATTAACTATTAATTGATAATATTTACAAAGTAATTTGCAAACTGAAAACAACTCGAAACATCTATGACAAAACAAACAAAATAAATTCTTAAATTGGTATAACTTAACTAAAATATCTTTATAAAATATCTCATCTAAAAATAGATTCGAAAACGTATTTAAAAAGTTACCAAAATTTAAAATATTTGAACATTTAAACGATCGGGTAAACAAACACGGGCCAAATACCGCAAATTAGGGACAAAGTCCCCTCTCCTTTTGGAACCACCAAAACCGGCCCACCCCACTCCACTTCCACCTTCATTTTCATTTCACTCTATCTCTCTCTACCTCCATTCTCTCTCAAATCCCTCTCCAAAAACCTTCCACAAATCACACTTCAACTACTACAAAAATGCAATAAATCACCGAGCTCATTTAGAGAAAAACGACCACCACGACGAAAGCTACACAACCATCTTCTCGGATTCCTCATGCAACAACCTTGTAAGAACCCGACAATCCCGCAAACTCTTAGATTTTACTATTTCCTTTGATATTTCGTGGTTGCAATACTTAATCATCATGTTTTAGTGTTCTATCGACTGATAATGTCCAAAAATCGACTTGAAATGTGTTTAAAAACCAAACTCGCACTAACAGCTGCATCTGCGAACTGAGATGCGTCTCAGCTCGCAGATCGTACTGCGAACCGAGATTGACCTACGAACTGAACCTGCGAACCGAACTGACTGCGAGTCGAGACTTGCGAGTTGAGACTTGCTAACCGAACTTTGGCCTGCGAATCCAACTCGGTTCGCAGCCTACTTTGCCTTGCGAGTCCAACCTCACCTCGCACCGCGAACTCAGTTCGCAACACCATTTCGGTCCGCAGCCAGACTTGGTTATTTTCCCCGATTTTTAAATTTTCGTTACGTTTTTAATAAAGCAATGTAGTAGAAATAAAAATTCTCGACCCCAGCCAGGGGCTCTGCCCCTTGGACCCCGCCAGGGGTTGCCACCCCTTGGACCCCGCTACCAAGGGCACTGCCCCCGTACACAATTTCATACTTTATGAAACACAATGAAACACTATGATAATACTTTCAGAGATTATTATTATTACCAACAAGTCGTATACATTTTCAAAACTTCAAACATAAACATCGAGCAAACAATTGGACATAACTTAGTTATACGAACACTAGCATGGATGGTTAAACTTAGACCTCCACATACTTACTAAATCTCATACGTTTAGGGCGTTAGGGGATTTCGACTAGACTTATTGGACTTTAGGCTTTGCTAGCGCTCGAAGCTACTCAACTTAACAGGTGAGTTCACAGCCCCACTTTTAACTGTTTTACTGCTTTCAACTTGGGGTGAGAAACATAGTCAACTGTTTTACTGGTTGCCATAACTACTTTTGCTTACATGATTGTTTATCATACTTGTTTACTCGCACGATTTGAGTACTTTGAACTGTTTGAACTGCTGAACCCTTACAACAAAACTGGTATTTATGAAATGACATTTTCATACTATAAACGTGATAAAAACTTGTTTGGTAAACCGGAGAACGACCGGTACTTTTTATGAAAACGCTGGAGAACGACCAGCAACGTATTTTAGTGCCAGAGAACGACTGGCCAAGTGGACGGGAGAACGACCCGTGCGTATTTGGATGGGAGAACGACCCATGCGTTATTTGACCGGAGAACGACCGGTACTTTGTTTCGCTGGAGAACGACCAGCAGTATGTATTGCCAGAGAACGACTGGCCGAGTTGGACGGGAGAACGACCCGTGCGTATTTAGACCGGAGAACGACCGGTACTGTTTTGTAAATGCTGTAGAACGACCAGCAACGTATTGCAAACGGTATTTTGGGTAACATCCCACGTAAACGGTATTTTGGGTAACATCCTACGCAAACGGTATTTTGGGTAACATCCCACGCGAATTGTATTTTGGATAACATTCCACAAAACGATTACTTGACTATTATGGCAATAACTCTTTGTGAACGTATTGGTTTTAACAACTGTGCTTACAAACTTGATTCTACTATTGCAAACATAAAACCTGTGAATTCACTCAACCTAGTTGTTGACTTTTACTATGTTTTTTAGGGAATTAGCTACGCATGTAAGAACCGCCTATACATACGGAACTAGGGCGACCCGCGAAGCTTTAGGATGCCAACATTTGAAAACTTTTGGATTTCTTTTATATAACTAATCTGTTTTAGTCATATTTATGAAATCTATTTTTGTAAACTTAATAACTTTCACATTTGTACGATTTGATAAATTGTAAACTTTGTAACTATTACATTTGGCATCTTAATATATTATGTTATGTTGTAATCATAAGCTCTGATACGTATGCATGTACTGTGTATTGTGGCACTCCCCATACTTAACTAAACGCTTCTGCTAAATAAAATCAACGAATTTGGGGGTGTTACAGGAGAAAACCAAACGGTCAGAGTATCCTTCGCCTCAGTTTGTTAAGTCAGAATGTGAATCTGCAGTTAGAATTGAGGAGATTGTTGAGATTGAGGATATTACTGATCAGGAGTATCCTGAATTTAAAAAGAAGGTTGAAGTAAAATCTGTCAAAATGGTTTCAAAGGTTGAACCTACAATTAAGGTTCAACCTAAAAGGGAAAAGAATAAGGTTTTAACTACAAACTCTCAAACTTTACTGTCACCTGTAAAGATTTTGCAACATAAAGCTACACGTGCAAATGATTTTTGTGATAAACCTTCTACTTCAACCTCTCAACCAAAACAAGCATTTACTAAGACGTGCACGAAATGTTCATGTTCTAGAAATGCTTCTCCTACTCCAGTGGTAAATCCTCAGCCTCAACCAGTTGTTGAGAACCGATCATGCTTTTACTGTAAAAGACAAGGACATTTAATTCGTGAATGTCCCAAACTGTCTCATCAGCATTATGGGAGAGAAATTCCTAGGACATCTGTTTACAGAAATTCATTTTCAAAATCTCCACCTAGGCTTTACTCAACCTCTCCCAAGCCTGCTGAAAAGTCGAGTAATATTGGGCAAAAACCTTTGCCAAAACAAAAGTCCGATGTTACTCCCAAACCAATTTCCGAACAACCTAAAGTTTGGAAACGAAAGGAGTCTGTTAGTGACTTATCTGTCATCAACAATAACACATTAGATGAAAATTATAATTTTTTAAAAAATAAAGTTCTGTCCGATGTGATTATTGTTGATGACCTTAGTAGACCTAAGTCTGTAAAGGCTTGGGTCACCGTTTCTCACTAATCTCCTTACTTTATGTGTTGCAGCAGTCAGAACGTGTTAAGGATAGTGAATGGTTTATGGATAGTGGCTGCTCGCGACACATGACTGGCGATGTGTCTCTTTTGACGGATGTTAAACCACATGCCGGAGGACATGTTGCTTTTGCTGGAGATACAGGAGGAACCATTACGGGAAAGGGAACGCTAACTAACAGGAAAGTTAGCTTCGAGAATGTGAATTACGTGGCTCAACTTACTCACAACTTGCTGAGCATTTCACAAGTCTATGATAAGGACTTTACCACTGCGTTCACGAAGACGGAATGTGTGATACTGAAACCAGGTTTCGTGATTCCTGAAGAATGGGTGCTTATGAGGGCGCCACGGAGAAACGACACCTATGTAATGAATATGCGAACTGTGGAGACAACAAATGAATACACATGTCTCCTGTCAAAGGCATCGGAAAAGGAATCACTATTGTGGCATAGACGAATGGGACACATCCATTTTCGTAAGATGAATTTTTTAATAAACAATGATTTGGTAAATGGAGTTCCAAAATAGTCATTTGCCCTAAAAGATGACTGCGTTGCATGCCATAAAGGGAAACTCCACAAGAAATCCCATAAGTCGAAGATAGTGAATTCCATTGCTGCACCACTGGAGCTTTTACACATGGATCTGTTTGGTCCTGTATCAACTAAGAGCAGAAGGTGGTAGATCTTACTGCTTAGTAGTCACCGATGACTACTCGAGATTTTCGTGGGTATACTTTCTAGGTGCAAAGAGTGAAACACCAGATATTTTGGTGTATTTGTTGGATAAGTTGGCAAATCCGTGCAACTTAAAGGTGAAGAGACTGAGAAGTGACAATGGAACTGAATTCAAGAACTCAACTCTTGAGTTATACTGTGCTACAAAAGGTATTGATCATCAGTTCAGTGCCCCAAGAACTTCTCAACAGAATGGAGTTGCAGAGCGTAAGAATAGGACTATTATCGAGACAGCTCAGACTATGCTGGCCGATTCTAAGCTTCCTATCATATTTTGGGCAGAAGCAGTCAGTACTGCTTGTTACGTTCTAAATCGCGTGCTCACGGTTAAGAAAAAGAACAAGACCTGTTATGAATTGTTCAATAACCGTAAGCCCACTTTACAGTTTCTAGAGCCGTTTGGGTGTCCTTATTTGATTATGGTCTCGAAAGAAAAGGTCTCGAAGTTTGGAGCTAAAGCCGTTGAAGGAATTTTCCTTGGCTATTCAGTCAACTCTCCGAACAAAAGAGTCTACATTAAATCAACACACCAGGTGGAAGAGCATTTTGAGGTAAAAGGCCTGCGTTACACGGATCCTCCTCAAGGAATGGGTCCTGAATGGTTATTCAATTATAAGGATGTGTTTAACTCATTTGACATACTCGAAGAAGATGGCGAAGCTGAGGAGTTAGTTACCTTACTTCATGGCATCAGTCTGTGTCAACACACATCTACCTTAAAACCTACACCACCACCTATCCCAACACCCACACCATCACCTCTAACACCTACTCCAACACCCACACCACTACCTACTACATCCACACCATCGACTACTGTTCCACCTTCGGATGTTCCTTTGACTTCAGGAATGACTAATGCAACAGAACATCCAGATGATCCCAACATGCCACCGTTAGAGGAAGATGAGGAAGAAGAAGAATTGGTCCATTCTCACCTTTTCTCTAATGAAGATGATACGGAACTTCAACCTCCTGTGCAACCTGAAAGTCCTACTGCTCCTGCGACTAACACTGTTCCCGTTACTGAAGGGGACATGAACAATTTGGAGTTAGTACTTGCACCGGAGTTAATCCCAGTCACACGTATACACAGGGATCACCCCATCGATAATATTATGGGTGATCCTAATGCTGCTGTTCAAACAAGGCACCAAGTGAAGCAAAATCCAAATCAAGAAATGTTAAACTTGGTTGCTCGGATAAATTCTTGTCATTTATCCCAAATTGAACCTAAGAAAGTTGATGAGGCCTTAAAAGATCCATCCTGGGTCGAGGCTATGCAAGAAGAGTTGCAGCAGTTCAAAAAGCTGCACGTATGGGATATAGTTCCGTTACCCAAAGGTGCTCATTTAACCGGCACTCGATGGGTATTTCGAAATAAGATGGATGATCGGGGTATCGTGATTCGGAATAAAGCTCGATTGGTTGTTCAAGGTTTTAGTCAGATCGAGGGCTTAGATTATGATGAAGTCTTTGCTCCTATGGCAAGACTTGAGTCTATTCAGATCTTTCTTGCGTTCGCTTCTTTCAAAGAGTTTCGTGTGAATCAACTCGATGTTAAAAGCGCCTTTTTATATGGACAAGTGGAGACGGATGTGTACGTGAAACAGCCTCCAGGTTTTGAAGACCCTGAGCATCCAGAATACGTCTGCAAGTTAAACAAGGTGTTATATGGTCTTCATCAAGCTCCGCGACTTTGGTATGAGAGGCTCACTACCCACTTAATCAAGCATGGTTTTGTTCGAGGGAATATCGACAGTACTTTGTTCTTTCGTAAAGAACGGACTGGCGATCGAGAGGATATGTTACTCGTGCAGGTGTATGTGGATGATATCATATTTGGCTCTACAAATGAAGCGATGTGCAAGCATTTTGAGGAGATAATGAAATCTGAGTTTGAGATGAGTGCGATGGGGGAGCTCAAATTCTTTTTAGGTGTACAAGTTGAGCAGTCTCCAAAAGGTATTTATATTCATCAGTCAAAGTATGTCAAAGACATGTTGACTCGATATGACCTGCTCAATTGTAAAACCTATGGGACTCCTATCGAACTTAATCACAATCTCAGACTCGCTGACGATGAGGAAGATTGCAAAGAAAAGGACTATCGATCAATGATAGGTTCTTTGATGTATTTGACCGCTTCTCGACCGGATATTGTATTTGCGCTATCCGTATGCTCACGCTTTCAAGCCAAACCCAAGGTTTCTCATATGAAGGCGGTAAAGCGAATCTTTGGTTATCTCAAACATAGACCCAATCTTGGTCTATGGTATTCAAACGAGAAATCATTCGCTCTTTCTGCCTATTCGGATTCAGATCATGGCGGCTGCAGCATAGACAAGAAATCTACCACTGGTGGATGCCAATTTCTAGGATCTCTATTGGTCTCTTGGCAATGCAAGAAACAGACTACAGTTTCTCTTTCAACTGCAGAAGCTGAGTACGTTGCTGCTGCGAGTTGCTGCTCTCAGGTTCTATGGATTCAGCATCAACTGTGTGATTACGGGTTACTTCTTTCTATGACTCCTATTCACATAGATAATACTGCTGGTATTTCTATCACACGCAATCCCGTACATCACTCTAAGACTAAACCCATTGAACTTAGGTTCCACTTTATACGGGATTGCTATGAAAAACACCTGATAGACCTTGTCCACATAGACACCCTAAAGCAAATTGCCGACCTTTTCACAAAAGCTTTTTTGTGTACTCGATTTGATGAACTAATCAACATGATTGGTTTAAGGTTCTTTTTCGCTAAAAAGTAATTTGTAACTTGGAACGTAATTTATGTCTTTTTATGTGTATTAAAAAAAAAAAAGACGCAACAGCCACTCTTTATACTTTTTAGTATTAAAGAAATGCACCGTTGCTACATTTTAAAATAGACGTTGAAGTTGTGTCTGTAAACAACTTGGGATATGATAGTACATCGGGTGACATGCATAAAATGGCATTTTAAGGTTTATCTTAGATGTGTCAGTAGATTTATCTGATGTGTTGAAAACAGTTTTTATAAACATTGTCTTCATCATACGATATATTAGTAGGCATGTTATGCAAAACTCTTTGAGATTTCTTAAGAAGCCTAATAATTAATTGTCTATTTCAAGTGGTACAACATCATTAGATGTATGACAAAAGTCTTAATTTCTTACTTATGCTAGACATGTTTTCGTGAAAGGAGTTTGTTTGATATCATTTGGGGGTATATATTGACAGTTTCCTCTGTTATACGTAAGTATAGACCTGGTCTCTGTTAATATATACTTACAAATTAAGCAAACACAAGTCAAAGTACTTGCAAAGTCTTTAAAATTAAGATACCTTACACGGTCGCCAAAATGGTTTGACCAAGTCTGGTTTTGCTTAATCCTGAATCAAGCTATGTCGCTCTGTTGTACGTCAGTACAGACCTGTCACCGCTGACTTGATTCTTAAATTTGATTTTCTTATATTCTCTCTGTCAATGGAAATATAGTCTATGTCTTAAGTTAAGATGTATATCTATGGTGGGGACCACAGCGAAATGTACATGCGAATAATAATAAAATTAGCTCTTAGATGTGCGTGTAATATGTTTAAAGTGGACAATTATACTAATAATCATTTCGAAATAATTTTTATAAAAAGTGTTTCTAACATGTCAAGTAAATTTAAAGTGGAAAAATATACTGATAATCGAAATAACACTTACTGTTCCTAATAAATGCATGCTACTCCGATATGATCCCTAAACAGATTATTTCAACTCCGTCACCAAAAAGAATGTGTTAAATTTTCTATTTGTAAATTTGCTTTCTTTTATGTGTTCTTGTATTTTCTATAAGTTAGTTTACTTTTAGATTTTATCCAAGTTAGTACCAAAATCACAACGCTAAAATCGATCAAATCGCAATCTTTTCACTAAAAGTGACCTGTTGTGTCACTTCCATAAGTGAAGCTACCAGTGACGCATACGATATTGCGTCACATACACTAGTGACGCTGTAAGTGCCGGGTTAAGCTACGTCATAAGTGCCGGGTTGAGTGACGTATACTAGGGTTTTTGTATAAATACCCTGTTCAACGACACTCAACCTCACCACTTTTCTCACACTTATACCGACACTTGCTCTGACATACCGTCACTCAGTGTGTCTCTGCGTCACTTCCTCTGTGCGAATTTTCTTGATCTGTTCGTGATTTCTAGAGCTTGGTTGTGCTTTCCCGTATTATATTCTTGTTCCTCTCATTCACACGACTCATTAGGTACTAATCTTAACCTCTATCTTGCTGTATTCATGTTTTAATTTCAAATTAGGGTTACGGGTTTTGGGGTTTCTGTGAAATCATTTGATTTGGGGCTTGATTTGTTTATGCTTTACGCTTCTAAAAGGTGTGTTTTACTCGTTTTGTACATGCGTACGAAGTGATAACTTCAATTTTGAAAACCCCCAAATTTTATTTCTGAGCATGAACAGTGACACGATGATCTTCATCGTTGCGTCACTTCATGCGTCACTTATCATAAGTGACGCTACTTGGTAATTTGAAACCTATATCGTCACTTCATCAGTGACGCTTATTATTGCGTCACTTCTGAAGTGACTCTCTTAGTGACACATGTCCTTAGATTATCTGTTAAGTCCGTCACTCATCCTAGTGACGCCCACTCATGCGTCACTCTCTTAAGTGACTGTCTAAGTGATCTTTTGTCTATAACGTCACTTATACCGTCACTTCCTAAGTGACTCACTTATGACACCGTCACTCTGTTAAATGCCGCATGATTTTCACCCGACACTTCTTAAGTTTCATATCTAATGACTCATGATCTGGCAACGTCACTTACACCAGTGACGCCTAATAGCGTCACTTACCATAAGTGACGCTATACTTTAATTCTTATTTTGAGCACTGTTTTCTGCGACACTTCCTAAGTGTCGGTAGTAGTTATGCATCACTTACCCTAAGTGACGCATAAATCAGAATTTCGTTTTTTGGGTTATGTGTGTTCGTGCTAATTCTATAACGACTTTTGTTATTTTCGTTTCGTATTTTAGCTTACAGATGGCTGAACTACAAAACTATTACCGCCGCACCAACACACGTCACAACATTACTGCATTTTTGGAATCTACGCACGCCAATTCAGCTCCTTTCAGGCCTATGATCGAGTTCCTTCGACGTTCGAGGATTTATCACGCTATTACTGCTTCCACTCCGGTTTATATGAATCAAGTTGAAGAGTTTTATGATCATGCGTTAATACGGACTCAGGGTGATGTTCCGAGGATTGTTTCTAAGATGTTTGGTGAAGAGATCGAGATCACTGAGAATTCTATTTGACGGGTTCTCCAGTTCAATGACAATGCAACGATGCCCACTTTGTTCCCTACAGCGTTTATCTACGGGGGACTACAGCGCATGGGTTATCCAGCGAATCAGCTTACTGATTTTCGCAAGCAATATCTCTGCCGGGTTTGGAGATATTTATGTCATATCGTCATCGTTTGTTTATCTCCGAGGAAGGGAGGATATGATGTTGTTTATCTCCGGGTTTGGAGATATTTATGTCATATCGTCACGTTATCTCTCATGTTGGCCCTCATCTACAACAAGCCGTACAACTTCAGCGGTTACATTTTTGGCAACATGGTGGAGAATATCCGAGCTGGTAAGGATAAATGGCTGCAGTATCCAAGGTTTGTGCAGTTATTATTAAATGATTTGAATCTTGAGATAGCTCCAGATCAGCGATCCCTTCTGGTGCCGACACCTATGCTTCTTCGAGTCTTCAATGACTGCAAGCTCGCGCCAAAGGGTGAGCAAATTTTGGCCGACCGTGAGCTCTTCGGGCACATAGTCAATGAGAACTATGTTGCGCCGCTCGATGATGGTTTTGAGGATGATGTGATTCCTCCGGTTAATGAGGAAGATCTGGTTGACACCGAGATTGCTCAGGATTTAGATGATATTGAGCGTGTTGACCAGGTTGATGTTGATTCTAATGATGGTGTGCCCACTCCACCCGATTATGAGGGTGACGTGCCCCCACAATCTGCTTTGGATGGGATTCAACTCGCCGATCCTCGACGCTTTAAGTGTATATTGTGATGGATTTCTGCTGGCAGGGTCCACGTCCCGAGGAATCCAGGCAAACGTCCTGCTGGGTCTTCTCCGTCTTATGCAGATTTACCTCTTAGAAGACGCCAGCGTACTACTGTTGTTATTGAGGAACCTACTTCTCAGCGACCACAACCTCCACCACCGACTGACATGCCATCACTTCAGATGATACTTGCTCAGATAGAGCTTTTGGCGAAACAATTTGACGACCAACAGGCTATAATTGCAGCTCAGGCTTCCCAGATAAAGGATTTGGAGCTCAAAGCTGCCGAGGTTGATAATCTCCAGCTTCAGGTGACGAATCTGTCGTCTAGGGTTTTAGAGTTGGTGTAACACCCCCAAATTTGTTGATTTGGATTAGCGGAAGCATTTAGTTAAGTATGGGGGTGCCACAATACACAGTACATGCATACGTATCAGAGCTTATGATTACAACAGAACATAATATATTAAGATGCCAAATGCATTAGTTACAAAGTTTACGATTCCTTGAATCATACAAGTTAAAAGTATTAAGTTTACAAAAGTAGATTTCGTAAATATGACCTAACAGTTTCAGTTATATAAAAGAAATCCAGTTGTCAAAAGTTGGCATCCTATTCATCGTGGGTCGCCTATGTTCCAACGTGCAGGCGGTTCTTACATGCGCAGCTAATTCCCTGAAAAACATAGTAAAAGTCAACAACGAGGTTGAGTGAATTCACAGGTTTTATGTTTGTAATCGTTGAATCAAGTTTATAGGTACAGTTGTTAAAACCAATACGTTCGCAAATAGTTATTGCCATAATAGTTAAGTAAACGTTTTGTGGATTGTTATTCAAGTATAGTTCGGTTAGGATGTTCCCCAAAATACAGTTTACGTGGGATGTTACCCAAATACCGTTTGCAATACGTTGTTGGTCGTTCTCCAGCGTTTCTAAATCAGTACCGGTCGTTCTCCGGTCAAAAGACGCACGGGTCGTTCTCCCGTCCAAACTCAGCCAGTCGTTCTCTGGCAATAAATACTGCTGGTCGTTCTCCAGCGAAACACAGTACCGGTCGTTCTCCGGTTTACCAAACAAAGTTTAACAAGTTTATAGTATGAAATGATGTTTCATAAATACCAGTTTTGTGCAACAGTTCAACAGCTCACAGTACTCTAATCGTTCGAGTAAAACAAGTATACAATCATGTAAGTAAAAGCAGTTATGGCAATCAATAAAGCAGTTGACTATGTTTCTCACCCCAAGTTGAAAGCAGTAAAATAGTTAAAAGTGGGGCTGTGAACTCACCTGTTGAGTAGAGTACGTTCGAGTGCTAGCAAATCCTAAAGCCCAATAAGTCTAGTTGAAATCCCCTAACGCCCTAAACGTATGAGATTTAATAAGTATGTGAAGGTCTAAGTTTAACCATCCATGCTAGTGTTCGTACAACCAAGTTATTTCCAATTGTTTATTCGATGTTTATGTTTGAAGTTTTGAAAATGTATACGACTCGTTGGTAGTAATCCCTGAAAGTATTATCATATTGTTTCATTGTGTTTCATAAAGTATAAAGTTGTGTACGGGGGTCCGGGGGCAGCGCCCCTGGTAGCGGGGTCCAAGGGGTGGCAACCCCTGGCGGGGTCCAAGGGGCAGAGCCCCTGGCTGGGGTCGAGCTTGGAAAATTTTTATTTCTACTATGTTGTTGTAGTGAAAACGCATTCGAAATTTCATTTTGGAGTAAAATCAGGTGGTAAAATCTGATCCTAAACACTTAGTGAAAAGTTGTAAACTTTCTGTTTTTAGCGTCACTTGAGGCGTCACTTGCCTTAGGGTAGCGACACTTAGGAAGTGTCGCATAAAATGGTAAGTTCTGCATTATTAGCGTCACTTGAGGAAGTGACGCATATGGGGCATCACTTATATAAGTGACGGGTACAAGTGTCGGGTATAAATCAGTATTCAAGTATAGGCGTCACTTAAGCTAGTGACGCATGGTAGTGACGGGTTGAAGTGTCGGTATAAGTGTCGGGAAAAGAGGGTTTGTAGCGTCACTTGACGAAGTGACGCAAAAAGAGGGCTTTATGCGACACTTAGGGCGTCACTTAAGTGACGCGGTACTGTTTTTGGCCCCTATGCGACACTTAGACTGTTCGTAGATTAGTTTAAAAATAACGAATTTAAGCTTCGATTTGGACATAATCAGTTGGTAAAAACACTAAAACATGGTATATTAAGTATTATAAACATGAGATATCAAAGAAAATAGCAAAATCTAAGAGTTTGCGGGATTGTCGGGTTCTTACAAAGTTGTCGCATGCGAAATCCGAGAAGATAGATGTGTAGAGCTCGACTCCGTGATCGTTTTTCTCTAAATGAGCGAGATGATTTATGGCGATTTAATGGTAGTTTTGTAGTGATTTTGTGGTGGGTATTAGAGAGTTAGAGAGAGAGGAGAGTGTTGAGTGTTGTTGGGTGAAATGGGAAATGAAAGAGTGGGGTGGGGGAAGGGGTGTGTTGGCTGATTTTTGTAAAGAAAAACGGGGAGTTTTTGTCCCAAATTTTGTGGGTCGCCTATGTTCCAACGTGGGTCGCCTATTCATCGTGGGTCGCCTATGTCACAAAACGTTTACTTAACTATTACTGCTTTCAAAGTTGGCATCCTATTCATCGAGGGTCGCCTATGTTCCAACGTGCAGGCGGTTCTTACATGCGCAGCTAATTCCCTGAAAAACATAGTAAAAGTCAACAACGAGGTTGAGTGAATTCACAGGTTTTATGTTTGCAATCGTTGAATCAAGTTTATAGGTACAGTTGTTAAAACCAATACGTTCGCAAATAGTTATTGCCATAATAGTTAAGTAAACGTTTTGTGGATTGTTATTCAAGTATAGTTCGGTTGGGATGTTCCCCAAAATACAGTTTACGTGGGATGTTACCCAAATACCGTTTGCAATACGTTGCTGGTCGTTCTCCAGCGTTTCCAAATCAGTACCGGTCGTTCTCCGGTCAAAAGACGCACGGGTCGTTCTCCCGTCCAAACTCAGCCAGTCGTTCTCTGGCAATAAATACTGCTGGTCGTTCTCCAGCGAAACACAGTACCGGTCGTTCTCCGGTCAAAGTTTAACAAGTTTATAGTATGAAATGATGTTTCATAAATACCAGTTTTGTGCAACAGTTCAACAGCTCACAGTACTCTAATCGTTCGAGTAAAACAAGTATACAATCATGTAAGTAAAAGCAGTTATGGCAATCAATAAAGCAGTTGACTATGTTTCTCACCCCAAGTTGAAAGCAGTAAAACAGTTAAAAGTGGGGCTGTGAACTCACCTGTTGAGTAGAGTACGTTCGAGTGCTAGCAAATCCTAAAGCCCAATAAGTCTAGTCGAAATCCCCTAACGCCCTAAACGTATGAGATTTAGTAAGTATGTGAAGGTCTAAGTTTAACCATCCATGCTAGTGTTCGTACAACCAAGTTATGTCCAATTGTTTATTCGATGTTTATGTTTGAAGTTTTGAAAATGTATACGACTCGTTGGTAGTAATCCCTGAAAGTATTATCATATTGTTTCATTGTGTTTCATAAAGTATAAAGTTGTGTACGGGGGTCCGGGGGCAGCGCCCCTGGTAGCGGGGTCCAAGGGGTGGCAACCCCTGGCGGGGTCCAAGGGGCAGAGCCCCTGGCTGGGGTCGAGCTTGGAAAATTTTTATTTCTACTATGTTGTTGTAGTGAAAACGCATTCGAAATTTCATTTTGGAGTAAAATCGGGTGGTAAAATCTGATCCTAAACACTTAGTGAAAAGTTGTAAACTTTCTGTTTTTAGCGTCACTTGAGGCGTCACTTGCCTTAGGGTAGCGACACTTAGGAAGTGTCGCATAAAATGGTAAGTTCTGCATTATTAGCGTCACTTGAGGAAGTGACGCATATGGGGCATCACTTATATAAGTGACGGGTACAAGTGTCGGGTATAAATCAGTATTCAAGTATAGGCGTCACTTAAGCTAGTGACGCATGGTAGTGACGGGTTGAAGTGTCGGTATAAGTGTCGGGAAAAGAGGGTTTGTAGCGTCACTTGGCGAAGTGACGCAAAAAGAGGGCTTTATGCGACACTTAGGGCGTCACTTAAGTGACGCGGTACTGTTTTTGGCCCCTATGCGACACTTAGACTGTTCGTAGATTAGTTTAAAAATAACGAATTTAAGCTTCGATTTGGACATAATCAGTTGGTAAAAACACTAAAACATGGTATATTAAGTATTATAAACATGAGATATCAAAGAAAATAGCAAAATCTAAGAGTTTGCGGGATTGTCGGGTTCTTACAAAGTTGTCGCATGCGAAATCCGAGAAGATAGATGTGTAGAGCTCGACTCCGTGATCGTTTTTCTCTAAATGAGCGAGATGATTTATGGCGATTTAATGGTAGTTTTGTAGTGATTTTGTGGTTGGTATTAGAGAGTTAGAGAGAGAGGAGAGTGTTGAGTGTTGTTGGGTGAAATGGGAAATGAAAGAGTGGGGTGGGGGAAGGGGTGTGTTGGCTGATTTTTGTCAAGAAAAAGGGGGAGTTTTTGTCCCAAATTTTGTGGTATTTTAACCCGTGTTCGTTTACCCGATCGTTAAACGTTAAAATGTTTTTAAACGATAGGTTTTTAAATATGTTTTCGATTATACTTTTAGTTGTAATATATTTATTTAAAATAATTTAGTTGAGTGATTAAATTATAACTTTGTTTTATTATAGTTTTACAAATGGGTTTCGAGTTGTTTCAGTTGTACGAAATAAATGTTATTTGCAACAAAATACATTGTAAATATTATCAACATAATATTTAATAAATAAATAATGTTATTTAATAATTTCACTTTATCAAATAATTTGTTCGCCAACGGTCGTATATTTTGTCGTGTTTGTTCCGAATGTTTTGTACGTAATTATACTAATTACGAAACATGTAATACTACGCGTATTAACTAGTTGGGCTTTGCTAGACTTACCTCTAAAAGTAGTTGTGAATTCACTCTAAGTTGGGGAATTAGCCTAAAATGCAAATATTTAGTGTACGTAATCGCGTTTAAATTTGCAGGGTGTTACATTCTCCCCATGTTAGAGAAATCTCGTCCCGAGATTTAAAATCAAGTCGGAACGCCAGTTGCGTATGTTTTCCGAGAAGTCATGTCGTTAGCAATAATATTAATAGTTTGCGTGGCGCTCTAAGTTGCCATAAAGTTCTAACGGTTTAGTATACTCGCGGTATAGTTGGATAAGTAGCGCATTTGTAACATAGTCAACGTTTACCAAGTGTTAGGTTTGAATCGACATTCAAATAGTGTAACGTTTAAGCGTAATAGTTTGTTAAAACGTACCAATGTTGGCGTAGGGATCCTCTGGTGCATCTCGTGCATGAAGGATGTATGCGCGTCCAGGCGCGTTGGGAACGTTAGCATTTCGGTTATTGTTGTTGTTCTGATTGTTGCGGTTGTTGTTAAGTTGCGGGCATTGGTTTTGGTAGTGCCCGGTTTCGCCACACTCAAAGCACCCATTGTTCGTTCGAGCGGGAGGGTTTGTTTTACAGTTTTGGGCCAAGTGACCCCAGGTCTTGCAGTCTTGGCAAAAGGCGCATTCGCCTGTATGGTGCTTCGCACACTTATCACACTTTGGTTTGTTGCCAAGGTAGGGTTTGGATCCAGTTGCGGTGGTGGCAATGTATGCTCTGGTGTTCCCCAATTTCCTGTTCTGTTGACCTAGACGGTCATTGCCCTCATTGTTCCATTTCCGCTTGTTGTTTCCAAAGTCGCCCGCATCAGTACGGGTAGGTTCAGCCTTCCCTGTAGTAGCTTTCAGGGTTCCGATCAAGACTGCATCATCAGTCAAGCTCTGAGCCAGGTCAACGGCACTCCTAAAGGTAGTTGGTTTGGAGGACATCACCATGCCTCTGATTTGTAGGGCCAAACCTCTGATGTATCGTTTGATGCGTTCCTTCTCAGGAGTCACCATGTGGGGCACAAGACGTGCAAGCTCTTGAAATCTAGCTATATAACCGGTAATGTCAGCGCCGGTCATTTGGATGTTCCACAGTTCAGTCTCGAGTTTCTGAACCTCATTGGGAGAGCAAAACTCTTCTGTCATCATCTGTTTCAAAGTCTCCCACGAGATAGAGTAAGCAATTGTGCGTCCAAGGATTTGGACCTGAGAGTTCCACCAGGTCAACGCCTTGTCAGCGAGAGTACACGTGGCGTATTTCACCATGTTGTTGGTAGCGCAGTCGCTGATATCGAAGACCGATTCCATTTTCTCGATCCAGTGAATTAGGCCAATGGCCCCTTCTGTCCCGGTGAAGGTGCTAGGTTTGTAGGCCTGGAAGGTTTTGTAAGAACACCCTTGTTGGGTATTCGCAGGAGTTTCGCTATTGACAGGAGTGGTTCCACTATTGTGCACCACGTTATCGCGATTGCGGCTTGCCTCATACTGGGCAATTGCTTCAGCCACACGTCGTTCGATGATCTGTTCGGTAGTTTTGACGACAGGAGGTGTAGGCGCTCGGCGACTGTTTCGGGTATTTCTTCGTTTAGGCGGCATGATGACGTTCTGCGATGAAGGAGTGCAGAAGTCAATGCCAATGAAAAGTATGTGAAGAATAAAGTTTCACATATTCTTCGTTATAGAACATTAAAAGGATTGACAAGATCCCCATCACGTATCTTGCGACTATGAAATGCCCATATGTACTTAGTATAATATAATCACGTTGGCCAGGCGTCATTATATGATGCTAAATACATACTTCTTTTCATCAACCACTTAATACGATCAGGTTCTCATGAGATCTGAGCGAGTCTGAACGAATCGAATGTAGCACGGTTCAAATAACGGATTGCTCGTATCGATGAGTCGTAGATTAGTTAGACGTATGCAAATGTGTGTATGCATGCGCGTTCTGGCCAAGGCTATAGTCTAGGTCTCTAAGGTCTCTAAGTCACCTAAGAAATCTAGTTCGCTATAACCAATGACTCTGATACCAATCTGTAACACCCCCAAATTTATTGATTTGGATTAGCGGAAGAATTTAGTTAAGTATGGGGGGTGCCACAATACACAGTACATGCATACGTATCAGAGCTTATGATTACAACAGAACATAATATATTAAGATGCCAAATGCATTAGTTACAAAGTTTACAATTCCTTGATTCATACAAGTTAAAAGTATTAAGTTTACAAAAGTAGATTTCGTAAATATGACCTAACAGTTTCAGTTATATAAAAGAAATCCAGTTGTCAAAAGTTGGCATCCTATTCATCGAGGGTCGCCTATGTTCCAACGTGCAGGCGGTTCTTACATGCGCAGCTAATTCCCTGAAAAACATAGTAAAAGTCAACAACGAGGTTGAGTGAATTCACAGGTTTTATGTTTGCAATCGTTGAATCAAGTTTATAGGTACAGTTGTTAAAACCAATACGTTCGCAAATAGTTATTGCCATAATAGTTAAGTAAACGTTTTGTGGATTGTTATTCAAGTATAGTTCGGTTGGGATGTTCCCCAAAATACAGTTTACGTGGGATGTTACCCAAATACCGTTTGCAATACGTTGCTGGTCGTTCTCCAGCGTTTCCAAATCAGTACCGGTCGTTCTCCGGTCAAAAGACGCACGGGTCGTTCTCCCGTCCAAACTCAGCCAGTCGTTCTCTGGCAATAAATACTGCTGGTCGTTCTCCAGCGAAACACAGTACCGGTCGTTCTCCGGTTTACCAAACAAAGTTTAACAAGTTTATAGTATGAAATGATGTTTCATAAATACCAGTTTTGTGCAACAGTTCAACAGATCACAGTACTCTAATCGTTCGAGTAAAACAAGTATACAATCATGTAAGTAAAAGCAGTTATGGCAATCAATAAAGCAGTTGACTATGTTTCTCACCCCAAGTTGAAAGCAGTAAAACAGTTAAAAGTGAGGCTGTGAACTCACCTATTGAGTAGAGTACGTTCGAGTGCTAGCAAATCCTAAAGCCCAATAAGTCTAGTCGAAATCCCCTAACGCCCTAAACGTATGAGATTTAGTAAGTATGTGAAGGTCTAAGTTTAACCATCCATGCTAGTGTTCGTACAACCAAGTTATGTCCAATTGTTTATTCGATGTTTATGTTTGAAGTTTTGAAAATGTATACGACTCGTTGGTAGTAATCCCTGAAAGTATTATCATATTGTTTCATTGTGTTTCATAAAGTATAAAGTTGTGTACGGGGGTCCGGGGGCAGCGCCCCTGGTAGCGGGGTCCAAGGGGTGGCAACCCATGGCGGGGTCCAAGGGGCAGAGCCCCTGGCTGGGGTCGAGCTTGGAAAATTTTTATTTCTACTATGTTGTTGTAGTGAAAACACATTCGAAATTTCATTTTGGAGTAAAATCAGGTGGTAAAATCTGATCCTAAACACTTAGTGAAAAGTTGTAAACTTTCTGTTTTTAGCGTCACTTGAGGCGTCACTTGCCTTAGGGTAGTGACACTTAGGAAGTGTCGCATAAAATGGTAAGTTCTGCATTATTAGCGTCACTTGAGGAAGTGACGCATATGGGGCATCACTTATATAAGTGACGGGTACAAGTGTCGGGTATAAATCAGTATTCAAGTATAGGCGTCACTTAAGCTAGTGACGCATGGTAGTGACGGGTTGAAGTGTCGGTATAAGTGTCGGGAAAAGAGGGTTTGTAGCGTCACTTGGCGAAGTGACGCAAAAAGAGGGCTTTATGCGACACTTAGGGCGTCACTTAAGTGACGCGGTACTGTTTTTGGCCCCTATGCGACACTTAGACTGTTCGTAGATTAGTTTAAAAATAACGAATTTAAGCTTCGATTTGGACATAATCAGTTGGTAAAAACACTAAAACATGGTATATTAAGTATTATAAACATGAGATATCAAAGAAAATAGCAAAATCTAAGAGTTTGCGGGATTGTCGGGTTCTTACAAAGTTGTCGCATGCGAAATCCGAGAAGATAGATGTGTAGAGCTCGACTCCGTGATCGTTTTTCTCTAAATGAGCGAGATGATTTATGGCGATTTAATGGTAGTTTTGTAGTGATTTTGTGGTTGGTATTAGAGAGTTAGAGAGAGAGGAGAGTGTTGAGTGTTGTTGGGTGAAATGGGAAATGAAAGAGTGGGGTGGGGGAAGGGGTGTGTTGGCTGATTTTTGTCAAGAAAAAGGGGGAGTTTTTGTCCCAAATTTTGTGGTATTTTAACCCGTGTTCGTTTACCCGATCGTTAAACGTTAAAATGTTTTTAAACGATAGGTTTTTAAATATGTTTTCGATTATACTTTTAGTTGTAATATATTTATTTAAAATAATTTAGTTGAGTGATTAAATTATAACTTTGTTTTATTATAGTTTTACAAATGGGTTTCGAGTTGTTTCAGTTGTACGAAATAAATGTTATTTGCAACAAAATACATTGTAAATATTATCAACATAATATTTAATAAATAAATAATGTTATTTAATAATTTCACTTTATCAAATAATTTGTTCGCCAACGGTCGTATATTTTGTCGTGTTTGTTCCGAATGTTTTGTACGTAATTATACTAATTACGAAACATGTAATACTACGCGTATTAACTAGTTGGGCTTTGCTAGACTTACCTCTAAAAGTAGTTGTGAATTCACTCTAAGTTGGGGAATTAGCCTAAAATGCAAATATTTAGTGTACGTAATCGCGTTTAAATTTGCGGGGTGTTACAATTGGAGTCTGTCACAATTGTTTCGGGGGAGGATATTCCCAGGGAGTTAGAAACAAATGTAACTCCTCCCCCTGAACCAGAAAATGTACAATCTTCATATATAAATGAAAATATCGCTTTAGACTACTTTGTTGATGTTCCGGGACAAAAGACTCCGATTGCAGCCGATTATTCAAATGTCAATCTGACATATATGCAGAGTTTGGTTAATCAATTTGATGAAGTTGATAGATCTTTTGATCCCGATGATATAGAAATGGATGCAGAGGTTCCAGGGTCGGATGAGGAATATATGGATAATCCAAATCAAGAACCGGCGCTTGAATGAGAACCGGAGCCAGCGTTACGACAACCTGCTCAAGCATATAACTTTGATGCTCCGGTTATTGAAACAGATTCTTCAGAGGATGAGGAAGAACCTGAAATGGAACAACATACTGATGAATCAGTTCATGTGTCTACATCTTCGGGAACTTCGAAACCACAAGTGGTATACAAATCAATTGCACCTGAGTTGAAGACTTGTAAAACTTATCTTGTTAAAGGTGAATTGACTGGATTGATCAGAAGCTGGAAATTTGATGTTGATAACTTTCTTATTTTGATCAAGAGAAGTGATGGCGTGCAATACTTTAAACCTAGATTCAATCATATCAGCACACTGCCAAAGGTTGAACTGAATCGTCTTGCTCAGCTTAATATTGTTAATCACTCTGAAGATACTCGAGGAGTTCTTTTTCAGAGAATTTTGAGAAAGGAAATCTATAGCAAGAAATATATGTGGATTAGACCAGAGCTGGGAGTTCGGTATTCATACAAGAAGAAGATTGATTTGAGAACTCAACAACCAATCGTGACAGACTGTTCCCCTACAAGAGTTACCACTGGATTTCTTACGAGATTTAAAGTATTGGTGGTTTGACTCTGTCACTCAAGAAGCCGTAATTGAATATTCTACAAAGACTGCTGTGGTACAAACACAGGATATATGGGGTGAATGGCCAGTTAAGGAGTTCGTGGGAAAGTCTATTCGAGTTTTTGATCCGATCAGCCTAATAAATTTGACGAAGAAATATTTGAAAGCTCTCTACAAGAATAAACTTCAGTACAATCAATTTGATTTAGATGAAGCTTCAAAGTTTACAAGGGTGGTCGAGATTTGTTTGAAGGTGGGAATACATGTTGGAGGAACATTCCCAGAAGGGTGGTGCTGAGTGACGTTTTAAAGTTTTAAAGATTTTGAAGACCAAGCTGAAGACACAGGGGAGTTTGTTGATGCATATTTGTTTGTCTGTCAGTTGGTATATCGAGTTGTAAAAGTGTCGTTAGTCGTTTGATAGAAATATAGATTTTATATGATGCGACACTTAAGTTTTAGGTTAGGCGACACTTGCTTAAGTGACGCATAGCGACACTTAGGTAAGTGACGCATTAAGGCGGCCACATGCGACACTTCCACAAGTGACGCATGTCGGCCAGAATTTTAGTATAAATACAAACCTACGGGTTTCCGGCTAGGGTTGACGAAACCCTAGCACCATTTGTCAACTAAATCTCATTGTAATCAGTCTCATTACGTTATTCAAGCTAATAAACACGTTTACTTTGTTTGAATCAATTGTTTCGGTTTGTGTTTGTTAGTGATTTGTGCAATTGAGTGTTTCCGCCTCTCAATAGCAGTCAATCATCACTTAGGTCCAACGTCTAGGGCACTCACAACTAAGCAATAGTAGAGATGGAAACTCTGTGCGGATCTACGGCCAATAACTCCATATGCAAGGCACCATACAACGTCGATATGCATACCAAGCTCAACATCATAATACTAGCTGCAGTTAGCCAAACTAGGTATTGCAATCCCGCGGCCAATAGTATGCACACTATAACTTCATAAGATCCCTACTAACTGCTCATTCCACATAATTTACATAGGCTACATAAGTTTCCACATATCATCATAAATTGTCAACATAATTCATCCTAGCACATATTCAATGCTACGTACTATAAACAACTACATAATCAACAATTTGTTAGAAACAATATAATTTACTTGATTGTGCACACCTCTTCCTCGGAAGCAATCCGGTAATGCACCATCATAATATTCCACATACAGAAATATAATAATATATAATCACTTGATCATGTAAACCTCTTGCTCGGAAGAAATTTTGAACACATAATCATTATCCATTTATTCCCCGTATCACTCAGCTTAACTATTTAGGCTATTAAGCAACATATTACTTGATTAGAGATGCCACCAATCTTGAGCACCTAACATATAACATATCAACATACAACATTTTTAGCATTCAATAATCATCAAAATCAACATAATCAACATAAACAACCCATCATGTGACACTCCTCCAATTTTGGTATTATTATACCACTAATTCTATGCATTTCTTACGCTAATTCCCTGCAACAATTAAAACTAAACTAATGATGTGAAATAAGTCTAGCGCGCCCATTTGAACAAAAAGTATTATAAAAATTTATAATTGTTTATAGCTATAAAATTAAACAATACAAAACAATATCGGAATGAATCCGACAAAATAAATACAATCGTTGAGAATACAAAGTTCTGAAAGAACGCGAAAATATTTTTAAATAAATTGTTATTTGAAAATATTATGTGAACTAGTTGAAACAAAAATGAAACAAAAACATTTATATGCTTTCTTTAAAATGTATTGAACGCAAACTGAAACAATACAAAACGTACCCAAGAGTCAAAAATAATAAAAGTTTTATTTTTATTATTTCAAATAAAGTATTTGGAGAACATCAACAAATAAAATTTATCAAAAACTAAATTTTATTTTGCTATAATTATACTCGTACCCGAAATTAACGGACTAAATACCAAGCTTTTACCCAACAACAAAAATATCTCTCGACATTTCTATGTTGAGCCATACCCAGTGACAAAAAGTTCAAACCTAACCATTCCTATATACTCCCTCTCATACCTTATACCACAACCACCACCACTTCCAATAATTCACCTCATTGTTCTTTGATTTGGGAGCTGAAGCACGGGTAGAGCAGGAGCAGGAACAACAAGCAGAAGCAACAACTTATTCATTCTCCCTCTTCACCATCATCATAAGCATCACCTCCTTTAATCATCAACATCAAACTATAATCATAAACTAACAATAACAAATAGCAAAATCATCATCATCATACCCTATTATCATCATCATCCGAATCATCATCATCCTTATTGTAAGGAATTCTCTCCATCTCATTTCTTTCATAAGTTTTGCTGTTATATTATGTGTATACTTATATAATCATGAAAGATTTAACAAACACAAACAAAATAGTTGATATGTTTGTGATGATGATAATGGAACAAAAGGCAAAGTCTGTACTAAATTGATAGCTTATATATATAAGTAAAAATTAAGGTGTAAATCGCTTGAATAAAGTCATATTTTGTTATCTATAACATTTGTAAAAGATGTAGCTCGAATCAGAGCAAACACTTGTTATACTTTTCTTTCTACTGGTAACAACGACACCCGAACGGGTGGCTCAAGAGACACCCGATAGGGTGTATGATGATAGCCGCACGGGTGACAACAAAAATGGTTATATATGATCCTCGATTGAGGCACATGATAACTTGTTTCAATTATTTTAAATCTCCATGACATGACACGGCCTCCATCAATATTACTCCACTAATGGGATGTTTGTTTTTCAACGTGTATGCTAGTCGCCTTATTAGACTTAAAAAGTCTACACCAATGCTAATGATTGTATAACTATACTAAAACAATTTTGTTATGAGTAAAACTAATTATATTGTTTTGAGTACGTAGCTTAAATCTTTAGACCATTTATTTCAAAATTCAATGATTGCAATGATGAATATGTTATCAAATTCTTGACCCACGTGCATGGAGCACCTTAATATAAAAACATGTATATTACATAAGTGTAGTATCATGTAAATTAAATCACAAGGATTACTTGTACTATCTGACATGATCGTGTGCAATTATTCACGCGATCGGGTGAAAGCCTTCACGCGATCGGGTGAAAGCTTATATACTCGATCGGGTGAGGTGTCAAATTGATACGACAATAAAATGTACGCTAAATATTTATTTCCAATGTTAATTTTTGTCAACAAAATAAATGAAATAAATGGGTACCAGTAAAACAAAAATTGTACAAAATGAATCGTGTACACAAAAATATAAAATTTAAACATCTATATATACACATAGGATGGACTATATATATATATATATATATATATATATATATGCACACATACTTATGAGCAACAAATATTTGTATAATAATATTTGCGTACGACATAAACATACTTGGAAAATTTTAAATTATTTTCAAATCGTCACCAACAACTTGTACAAATTTAAGAAATCACCAATTTCTTCAAAACAAACGAACTGTTAACATAATCGATATGTAGATGTATAAAGCTATAAAGCATAATATTATCGTATGTTTATGTGATAGCTACATAATATCACCAATCACTACATCTACAGTGAGTTCACAACCCCTACTTTTAATGTTTCTGCTTTTATACATAGGGGTGTTAAACTTAGAAATTGCATGCTAATAAATGCAATCAAATTATAAATGCTTTATAGCTTTATACAACAGTTTGATGTTTGAAATTACATTTTCATACTATTTTGGGAATTAGACAACGAATCCTAGAACGGACCTAGGCTTACGATGTAGTGCATAAAAGTCCTTATGGCTACAGACTATAACCATTAGCTAGGTGACTCTAGCCACTAAATATACGGATAGTACTATCACCGTGACGACCCTCCCACAGATATGGAGCGTATACTTACATGTCCTATTAGGAAAACAACTATTGATGGTCATTGTTTGGTTATAGGGTTAGGTCGCGTTACTTTAACTCGTCAGATTTAGCTCACCTTTCGAGGGATCACCGTCTAAGTATTCCCACAAAACTACTATTTAGGAAGTGAATTCCTACAAACAACTATTTTGGAAATGTTGATCTTTAGTTAGATTAATTTGTGTTTCCTACTAGCAACGATTTAGAAAATGTTAGTCCCTGATTGGATTAACCTGTGTTTCCTACAAACTATTATTTGGGAAATGTTATTTATACTTGAAATAACTTGTGTTTCCTACACAACAGACAACAACTATTATTATTAGGAAATGTTTTCCCACAATTGGTTAAACTTGTGTGTCCTACACTATATACAAACCTGAGAATTCACTCAACAATTTTGTTGATGGTTTCTCTATGTTTATCAGGGAATTATCAGCATAGGTAAGAACTGCATGCATATCAGGACGGAAAATCCTGGACTTGTTAGGATGCCACTACTTTTGGGACACTCAGATTTCCTACATATTGTCACACCCCCGATTTCATGATTTGCAGAAGCGGTCATTCGGGTGTGACTAATCAATAATCAGAACACCAAAGTATAAGCAAACGACTCTACATGAGACGTTTATACATTTTACAAAAGTAATACACAGTTTAAGTCATAAGTTTACAACATTAATGAGTTCGCATAATTAGATCTCGAAGATTTTAATACATAACCGATTAACAAAAGATAATGTAATAAATTCTTGAAATGTTTATAGATGCATGCGACTCGTACTAGCTAGCGTATCCTGCAGGCCACCCTACTGTAGCTGATCACCTGAGAATACAACAATTAAAGGTCAGCTATAAAGCAAGTGAATCTCACAAGTTTATCATAAAGCATGTTGTGATACACAATGCTATCATACGATGATTAACCCATTAAGGTTACCGAACAATGATTAACCCATTAAGGTTACCGAACAATGATTAAACCAATTAAGGTTTCCGAATTTAAATATACCGACACTAATATTGCACTGAGCTATAATTCAAGGCCTAACCCGATTTTCTGCCTCCCGAATGGTGATAACACCCATATCAATTACTAAAATGCCCGTTTGTACATGGTTGTAGCTAGCAACCCGAACGGGGATGTCACTCCCATGATAGATCTATCTTTTAGTAATCGCGCCTTATTCAGTTAATGAACCATACACCGATGAGGACTTTTCTGAATTAAAACACTCATGCAATAACCGAACAAAATCAATACCGACAATGAAAATCAAATATGATTGATCGAGTTAATAATTAAATTAACTAACTGAATAACTGTGATCACGAAAACAAGTAAGTGTTGTATCTCACCCCGAGTTTTAAATCAGTTAAAACAAAAAAAGTGGGGCTGTAAGACTCACCTGAGTCTGATGAGATGCTATTAAGCACTAATGATTGTACACAAGGAAAATGATGTCGTCTCCAATGACTGGAACCCGTTGAGCGTCCTAAACATGTAAGGTTTTAATGATTAGATGTCTCAACAAACCATCTATGCTAGTTGTTCTTCAACTAGTAATCTCCAAATGGTTTGGTGTGATTGATTAGGTTTGATTTTCGAAAACATGTACGGCCCGTTGGTGATGGCTTCTAATAATAATTCACAAAGTATTATTATTATGTTTGACTCGTTGTATACTTATAAAGTATATTTATTTCATGTACAAGTTGTATCGTATAAGGTTTAGTTGCTACACGAGTCCAAAAATTTATGGTTCAGTGTTTTCATGTATCATGTGATGAGCTACACTAGATAAGACTGCTAGTTATAATTTCCTCTATCCACTTCAAGTTAAAATTTCAGTTTCCACTTCTAGTTATAATCTCTGTTTCCACTTCTAGTTATAATCTCTGTTTCCACTACTAGTTATATCCGTTTCCACTTCTAGTTAAAATCTTTGTTTCCACTTCTAGTTATAATCTCTGTTTCCACTTCTAGTTATAATCTCTATTTCCACTTCTAGTTATAACCTCTGTTTCCACTGCTAGTTATATCCGTTTTCACTTCTAGTTATATCCGTTTCCACTCCTAGTTATATCCGTTACCAATGTTTTGATCAGTGCAACATAAGGGGTTGTGACTAAACGAGTTCGGTTTGACCCTAAACTTTTACCCAACCCTCATTTTGGTGTTTTGATCTGTTTCCACTCCTAGTTTTATCCGTTCTGTCACATTTGAATACATGTGATTATTAAATAATCATTTTACATTATATATATATATATATATATATATATATATCCAGATGCTTTCGTTTTAACACGTACTGAGTGCGGATGATTGAGGTTTAAATTAGGAGCTAATTTAGCCCTTTTTGACCGGGTGTCAAATTCTCCCCTTGTTAGGAGAATTTCATCCCGAAATTTAACCGAACTGAGGTCCGCGCGTTTCTAAGGTCGACTGTGTGATATGTCTAGTTCCAACGCATCCGATTAATCCGAGTCTCTCCCCTTGTTAGGCTTAAGCCTACCGTTCACTAAAGATAATGAGCGAGAATTCCGATTTCTACCCGACCCTTATGTCTATGTGACATGGTCGGTCTGTGTTAACAAGTTTAACAACGGATTGAACTTATAGTTTACCGAACTTTGTAAATCTTACTGTGTTCCTAGAGTTTGACGTAACTACCGATATCGTACAATATGTATAGCCGTTCTATATTATCAAATACAGATTTTCGATACTTAACACGATTTATATCACCTAAATGTTACCCGAACTAGATTACCAAAGTGATAACTGTATTATATCACCAAAGTGATATCCGAACTAGATCACTGAAGTGATATCCGATTTACCGATATATATCAATAATGATATCTGAGTTACCGATCTCAATAGAAGTGAGATAAATAGGAAAGAGTTTTAACCATTGAATTTAGAGTGCAATTATGTATTACACTGACGTCAAAGAATAGAATAGATGATACGTAACAAAGTACGTACCCGTGTCAGGGTCTGGTTGAGTGTTCCTAGCATTCAGCATGAAGAACCTTCCCTTAGCAATGTTGTTATTTTTCAGCTTAGGACAGTCATTTCAGTAGTGTCCTACTGTGCCACACTCGTAACAAGCTTTCACTCGGCAGTCTTTACCAAGATGACCATAACGCTGGCACTTGTCACAGGGGGTGCCACAAGGCCCATCATAGTGGCATTTGCATTTTCAGCAGAAGGGTTTAGTTCCAGTGTACTTCTTCTTGTTTTCAGATCCAGAGGCGCTGAGCTTGGCAGTTGCAGACTTTTCATTAGTTTGACTTTGGTTGTTAGGGATTCCATAAGCTTTTCTTTTGTTGTCCTTCCCGTCGCGGACAACCTGTGCCATGAGGCTGTGAGCCATACGAATAACACTTTGGATAGTCTCCGGTTTGGATGCAGTCACCATTCCTTGGATGCTTGCGGGAAGTCCCCTGATATAACTCTCAACCCTTTTGTATTCAGGGTTGACCATAGTTGGACACAAGAGGGCTAGTTGATGAAAGCGGCTAGTTGATGGTGTGATTCCAGAATTCAGTTTCAAGTTGTTGTATTTCCTCTCTAGGACAATACTCCTTGGTCATCATCTTTTTCAGATCATCCCAGGGAAGTTTGTAAGAAACATCAATACCCACAGTCAGGGCATGAATGTTCCACCAGGTGAGTGCACCTTCCATCAGTGCTCAGATAGAGTATTTGACTTTACAGACATCCGGGCAGTTGCAAATATGGAAGACAGATTCCATCTTCTCGATCCATTGCAGTAGGCCGATGGCTCCTTCTGTGCCCTTGAATTTCAGAGGTTGGCAGTTGAGAAAGTCCTTGTAGGATCAGAGCTTGGTTGGTGGGGATTTGTTCAGAGTATCATCGCTCTCAGTTTCTGGCTGTCGAGCAGTTAATGCAGCAGCTACTCTCTGAGCGATGAGTTGGTCAACTTCAGCTTGACTGTACGTTTTACGTCGTGGAGGCATGTTCCTTTAATAACAAGATAAAGGACATGTCAGAGTTTGAATTGAAGAAAGTGATTATCATAATCATATGAACACTTAACAAGTGAACCGATGTATGAAATGTCAATTGACAGTATAAGATAATAGGATTGTAATAAGTAACATGCGGGTCCAAAAGATTACAAGAGTTGGAGTTTACAAAGGTGACGGAAATTATCACATCCGGAGGGATATTTGAGAATTTGTTCGTTATCCGACACGAGACCATCCGTTGTGGGGTTTGTTGTTTATGTTCCAATGAATTTGATAGAAATGATAGGAAAAATTTCAGTCCTTAGAGGAATACCGATTCTGAATGTTAATCATGATAGCGAGTGAAGGGCGATTTGTCGATAATCAATGTGCCTATGTCGAAATTTCCTAACTCTACCGAGGTAAGTCTATCTCGAAGAGATGACCCTCTAAAGCTAGGGTACATCCCGATACTATTTTTCCTGATTTGATCAACTTACGACCGGTAAGTCCGATGATGTATTTGTTGTGATAAGGAAGTCGGCTATTACTATAGCGAGTGTATTACCGAGTATGTCAAAGATTATCCGAGGCCAAATCATATATATAGAATATGTATAATAGCCTAATCATATATGTATATACCATATATACATATATATCCACCCAGTTGTGTCAAGCACAAATCAAGTATGGGTCCCGGTTCTCTCGTGGTCAGAGTCAACTAGTGCATTCCTGTTCGACATAACCCCTTACAAACTTCACATCATCTTTATTTAATTGTACATAGTTAGCTAGGCTATGTTAATTACTAGGCTATGTTAAATTAAACTCGTATGATAAATCCCAGTTATACCTAATGAGGAATACTGCCTAATGGTCATAGTCTAGGCCCACTAAATGCAACCTAGTTCGTTACAACCTTAGGCTCTGATACCACTCTGTCATACCCCCGATTTCATGATTTGCGGAAGCGATCATTCGGGTGTGACTAATCAATAATCAGAACACCAAAGTACAAGCAAACGACTCTACATGAGACGTTTATACATTTTACAAAAGTAATACATAGTTTAAGTCATAAGTTTACAACATTAATGAATTCGCATAATTAGATCCCGAAGATTTTAATACATAACCGATTAACAAAACATAATGCTATAAAATCTTCATATGTTTATAGATGCATGCGACTCGTACTAGCTAGCGTATCCTGTAGGCCACCCTACTATAGCTGATCACCTGAGAATACAACACTAAAAGGTCAGCTATAAAGCTGGTGAATCTCACAGGTTTATCATAAAGCATGTTGTGATACACAATGTTATCCGACGATTTAATACCGAACAATGATTAACCCATTAAGGTTACCAAACAATGATTAAACCAATTAAGGTTTCCGAATTTAAATATACCAACACTAATATTGCACGGAGCTATGGTACAAGGCCTAACCCGATTTTCTGCCTCCAGAACGGTGTCAACACCCATAACAATTACTAAAATGCCCGTTTGTACGTTATTGTAGCTAGCAACCCAGACGGGGAAGTCACTCCCATGATAGATCTATCTTTTAGTAATCGCGCCTTATTAAGTTAATGAATCATACACCGATGAGGACTTTTCCGAATTAAAACACTCATGCAATAACCGAACAAAATCAATACCGACAATGAAAACCAAATATGATTAACCGAGTTAATAATTAAATTAACTAACTAAATAACTATGATCATGAAAACAAGTAAGTGTTGTATCTCACCCCGAGTTTTAAATCAGTTGAAACAATAAAAGTAGGGCTGTGAGACTCACCTGAGTCTAATAGAATGCTATTAAGCACTAATGATTGTACACAAGGAAAATGATGTCGTCTCCAATTACTGAAACCCGTTGGGCGTCCTAAACGCGCAAGGTTTTAATGATTATATGTCTTAACAAACCATCTATGCTAGTTGTTGTTCTTCAACTAGTAATGTCCAAATGGTTTGGTGTGATTGATTAGGTTTGAGTTTCATAAACATGTACTGCCCGTTGGTGATGGCTTCTAATAATAATTCCCAAAGTATTATTATTATGTTTGATTCATTGTATACTTATAAAGTATATTTATTTCATGTACAAGTTGTATCGTATAAGGTTTTGTTGCTACACGAGTCTAAAAATTTGTGGTTCAGTGTTTTCAAGTATCATGTGATGAGCTACACTAGTTAAGACTGCTAGTTATAATTTCCTCGTTTCCACTTCTAGTTAAAATTTCTGTTTCCACTTCTAGTTATAATCTCTGTTTCCACTGCTAGTTATATCCGTTTCCACTTCTAGTTATAATCTTTGTTTCCACTTCTAGTTATAATCTATGTTTCCACTTCTAGTTATAACCTCTGTTTCCACTGCTAGTTATATCCGTTTCCACTTCTAGTTATATCCGTTTCCACTCCTAGTTGTATCCGTTACTAATGTTTTTTTCTGTGCGACATAAGGGGTTGTGACTAAATGAGTTCGGATGTATGTATAGATCTGTGCGACAATGTTTTGATCTGTTTCCACTTCTAGTTATAATCTTTGTTTCCACTTTTTTATAAAATACAGTTTCAAACACTACTAGTATTGTTACAACTTTTCTAAGTTGTAATCTTTTGTAAAACTATTTAATTTTTGGAATCTTAATAAATTATGTTCTGCGATAACCATATGCTCTGGATGTATGTATCTATTGGTTGTATTACTGCTTGCAGCCCCACCACATCACTAAGCTTCCGCAAACTACTCTCACTATTTGTGATTACCGTTTGGCAGGGTGTGATAGACTTGGTATCAGAGCCATTGGTTATAGCGAACTAGAAGTCTTTAAGTGACCTAAAACCTTAGAGACCTAGACTATAGCCTTGGCTAGAACATTTATTGCATTCATACATACGTCTGCATACATCTAACATACCATTGCCATGTCACACGCGATTCTTTTGTCTCAGCATGTCGAGGAAAGATCCGGTATACGTTTATGCTTCGGATGAGGATCCGACTGAGGACACCTATCATAGCGGTGCTAGTTCAGGAGTTGAGAGCCAGATTGTTCACCCTAGAGCTATGTCAAATGTAACTAGCGAGGCGTAGCACCTCCACCGACCGCACCTATGGTCACACCTGTTGCTGCTCCTACTGATCCTACCAAACGCATGTTAGGATCTTTTTTTATGGAGACACGTCACATGGTTCCTGGACCTTCACGAGGACCTATTCTGAGAAGGACACCGAGGATGTGTGTCTGAGATTTCCCTATTGGACCGTTAGCGCCATGGGACAAGGCGCTTATGACTGAGCCAGAGGTACCGAGAGAGGAGCCGCCACCGAAGAGGCTCCGCCCTACTTATTTGGACTGGATGCCACCCATACTGAGACAATGGAGATCTCTAGAGGGTATCCCATCTACTTTTAAGACTGGGCAGTCATTTCATACACCACCTTCTGTTCATATCACCGGCGAGCCTCTGGAGCTTACTGTCCCCACTTTGGTAGCTATGATCTGTACCATGTTTGGACTTCAGTATGGTACACAGGTATATGTTAGAGAGTTGAGGAGTGACACATCCCATCTGAACGGGGATTTAGCCTCTATTTATGGACACCTGGGTACTGTAGAGACTCATGTGGATGTTGATCGTGATCAGTTGACGCTACCCGTGCACGTGTGGATATGTTGGAGAGGCGTACGATCGTAGTGGGGGTAGTGGCTGGGGTTAGTTGGTTGATGACTATGTTAATGATGGCAGTAGGGTTGTACTCACCATATCATCGTTAGGCTCATGTACGGAAAGTTGTGTTTACTATGTATGCTAGGTTAAAATCTGTTGTTAGATGGGCATATGTATAGGAAGACCCATCACATTTTGTAGACTTATATTGGATGGGTATATTGATATCACGTAAAAAGTCATGTTTTTACCAATGATATCTCTCTCATTCTGGAGCAATACTTGGCATTTGGACTCAAATGATGCTCAAATCAAAGAAACTTTGCCAAGAAGATTAAAATGAAGACGCACGAGAAAAATCAAGCAAAAAGGATGAAAAACAAAGATTCCACACACAGTTGAAGATTCAAGGCATCCAAAACAAGATTTAGAGACAAAGTACCCATCACCAAGATTTCTCTTATCCAAGATCCTCATTTTCAAATTACAAATCCAACAGAAGAAGAATTAACAAAAACGAATGAAGAATGAAGATTCTACGTACACCAGAAGATTCAAAAGACTCGCATGAGACATCTAAAGATCAAAGAAACTTTTCAGAGATTTTTTTTCATCAAAGTCTTCGTTTTTGAAAAATGAATCCAACGCAAAAAGAATCGACAAAAACGGATGCATAACGAAGAAGATACGCGTGAATCAAAAAACCAGCAAAACACGGTGAACCGGGGCGGGAGCATGGCAGCCGCCGCCGGCCACCATGTAGCCGCTGCCGGCCACCATGTAGCCGCCGCCGGCCACCATGTAGCCGCCGCCGACCACCATGGTGGCGGTGCCGGCTGCACCTACCCCGTCCCCCGGCTTCTTTTTCATCTTTGCTCGTACTCGCCTAGTACACGTTCTAGACCTTTTCGCAACTTTAGGGTACATGTGCTAGCCACTTTACCACCTTTTGCTAACATGTGCCCCTAGTTTCTAAAGTGCACCAAAATTTAAGTATAAATAGGTGCCTTTGGTTCATTTGAAAGACACACCAACACACCTCAACACACTCTTGGAAATACACCTTCCATATCTTTCTTATTCTTGTAAAATTAGTTGTAGTTCTTCCTTTAGCATAGTTTAGTTACTTAGAATAGCTAATTAATTAACTAAGGAAGATTTGTACGGAGGTGCTCCGGGATGCATTTTAGCTACGAGTAATTTGTACACCTTTCTAGGTTTTAATCTATCTTCCATATTTAAATATGTTTGCTCTTTATTTAATATATTTAAATATGCATGCTAGAATTGCCATGATTAACTAGATAACTCAATTGTCTGCTATGATAGTCATTTAGGAAGTTTTAAATATGTAATTATGTTGTATGTTATGAGACTGCGGATGGCTATTATTACAAATAGATGTAGGAATTAAATCTTTATCATTTATCTGCCCAACTTATGTTGTGACTAAAACCTTATCCAAAAATGAACGTAGCTAACTCATAGGGTATAGGTCACTTAGTTATACTATGTTAGATTGAATCATTGTGCTCGGCATGACCGGTGTTCTCTAGACCAAAACAGGATCAAAGAGACATGGAATGTGGGAATACAGTTAGATTAAGATTAAATTCATATAGATGATATTTTGGAGACAACTTTCGGAATATCCTCGACTTAAATAATACCTTTGCATGCTTATATTAAACTATTGCTTTGATCGTCTTATTGCATGTTCTTGTTTGATTGTTGCCTTAGGATTATCATAATAGTAAATACAAACGGCATTAATTAACGTGAAATAATATGACGGCCCCTATTCAACTGTTCTTTGATATAGTACTGGAAACGCTTAAGGCGGAGTACAAATGTATGGAAGTCGAGAACGACCGAAGGTAGTTATATTATGAATCGAATAACAATCGTATTACTTAAGTTTCCATTTGTAGTACAAATCATCCATGTATTCTTGCATACCTGAGTAATGTTGATATTTCATACGAATAAGTGATGACATATTCTCCAGCCGCCCAGACCAGTTAGTCTAACCTATTCCGGTGAGGGTAAACCCCGTTTATAAGATTGTTTATTCAACAAACTATGTCATGATTCGGACATCTCTGACGACCAAGATAGGATTCAAGATTAACTGTCGGATAATATGGGTATACATTTGAGAGAACTTTCGGTGTATGCTTTAATATATTCTACAACGCACGTGACATTCTATTTGCCTGATTGTGGACACCTCCGCGTTAGCCTGATAGAAGGATTGTAGCGATAGCTCACATTAACTTATGAACTTATCTCCATTAGAACTCTCCATAACTAACAACTCCTAAACCACTTCATAGTAGACAATCGCTTTAATTGTTGAATGCCCGAAGTAACCTCCACTTTTTAGTTTATTTTAGTCTAATTTATAATAGAAAACCCAAAACCAAAAGCAACTCTTTTATACCTAGCTAAATACATAAAAGTTTATAAATCCCCTAGTTTCAATTTTCCGCGCTTTGAAGAACGATCCTAGGTCATACTTGTCCTTTGCTAGCCCTTTGATTAGCATAGTAGTAACCCTAGGCCCCAGCCTTATAAGTTTAAAACCCACTGCTACCTCATATCACCATTAGAAATCAACGAACGGTGTGTGAGACAACATATATGTATACGAAAAACCCCATCACTTTTGTATAGCACTATCGTTCTATGGGTATATAGGTGATCCCATATTTTGTTGTATCAAAACTTATGTACAAACGCTTAATTAATGATATAATATAATGTATGTTTAGTTTACTTCTCGTATTCTTTATAGTTGATATCAACTAGTGTCACTTATTTATATTTAAATTACGTGTGTTAGAACGAAAATGAAACGATCACCTCTTATGATCACCTCTTGTACTCCTTGAAACGTATTACACATTGATTGTTGATTCTCGTATTGATTTCCTTTGAACCTGATGGTGTTAAATGATGATGAAAAGAAATATGTATTTAGCATCATATAATGACGTCTGGACAACGTGATTATATTATACTAAGTACATATGGGCGTTTCAAAGTCATATGATACGTAATGGGGATAACGTAAACCCTTCATATCATTCATTAACTAAACAATGTGAAATCCTTTCTTCACATTCATTATCCTGGCATTGACTTCTGCATTTTATCAATCGCAGAACGGAATCATGCCACCAAAGCGATGAACTACCAGGAACTGTCGACGAATGACTACTCCTCCAGTCCCTGAAACCACTCCACCACCCAACAACGAGGAAACTACTGAGAAAATGATCGCGAGACGAATAGCTGAAGGTATTGCTCAGTATGAGGCAAGCCGAAACCGTGAACATGTAGTAAACGACAGCGGGACGACCCCTCCTAATGGTGAGACACCTATGAATACCCGCCGAGGGTGTTCATACAAGACATTTCTGGCCTGTAAGCCAACTACTTTCCGTGGCACAGAAGGTGCTATTGGTATCATCCACTGGATAGAAAAGATGGAATCGGTGTTGGATATCAGTGACTACTTACCTGACTGTATGGTGAAGTATGTCACCTGCACCTTGGCTGACAAGGCGCTAACATGGTGGAATAGTCAACTTCAATCCCTTGGACGGGAAACTACCCATTCCATGTCATGGGGAGTACTGAAAAACAAGATGTTGGAAGAGTTCGGTCCCCGTAGTGAGATGCAGAAGGTCGAAACTGAATTATGGGACATCAAAATGATTGGTGCTGATGTCACAGGGTACAACACTAAGTTTCAGGAACTCGCACGATTAGTGCCACATATGGTGACAACCAAATTTAAACGCATTGAGCGTTACATATGAGGCTTGGCACCTCAGATCAGGAGCCTGGTTACATCATTAAACCTACCACATTTAGGAGTGTTGTTACTCTAGCACAAAGGTTGAGTGATGAGGGGGTCATAATGGGGACCCTGACTAAGAAAGTTGTGTCAGGTAAAGGTGAATCAAGTAGCACTGATGCTGGTAGTTCTGGAGGTGCAAAGAGAAAGTGGAATGATGGTAGTACTGACCATCAGGGTCCGCAAAACAAGAAAAGTGGAGGAAATGCAAAGGCGTATGCTGCAACCACTACTGAATCAAAACCATACCTAGTTAACAAGCCTAAGTGTGGAAAGTGCAATCGACACCACGAGGGTGGATGTGGGTATTGTGGCAACTGTAGAGTGTGGGGTCATAAAACCCAGGACTGTAGAACCAACCCTCCTCCATGAACAAACAATGAACGTCAAAACCAGGGGTGTTATGAGTGTGGTGAGATAGGGCATTATCGGAACAGATGCCCTAAACTTAACAACAACAACCAAAACCACAACAACAACAACCGTGGTAAAAACAACCGAGCCAACAACATCAACAATCAACCAGCTCAAGGAAGGGCATTCGTGATCGGAGCACAGGAGGCACACCAGTACCCTAACATCTTCACTGGTACATTTCTCGTAAATAACCATTATGCCTCTGTGTTAATTGATTCGGGTGCTGATTTAAGTTTTGTGTCTACTGAGTTTAGACCACTATTAGAACTTGAATCACGTAAGTTAGATAACAAATATACTATAGAACTAGCCGATGGTGAGTTGATATAATCAAGAGAAGTAGTACCGGGATGTACCTTGGAGTTAGAGGGTCATCTCTTTGAAATAGACTTACTACCGGTTAAGTTGGGAAGTTTTGACATCGTAATCGATATGGATTGGTTGTCAAAGAACCACGCTGAGATTGTATGTTTTGAGAAGTTGGTACGCATACCGCTACCGACAGGAGAAACGTTAGTAATACAAGGTGAGAAACGAAAGAGTGCCACAAGAATGATTACTTGCATTAAGGCTTGTAAGTATCTCCGAAAGGGATACCAAGCATTTTTGGCACACGTTGTGGAAAAGAAACCCGAGGAGCAACGTGTAGACGATGTACCTATCGTACGTGACTACCCGGGAATGTTTCTTGAGGAATTACCAGGATTACCACCCCCGCGACATGTTGAGTTTCACATCGATCTAGTGCCTGGAGCCGCACCAATTGCTAGGGCACCTTATCGACTAGCACCATCTGAGATGCAAGAACTGATAACATCAAATAATATCATATTTATATACATATTATCCCTATATTTATATATACTTTTAGTGCATTTCTATGGATTTTGGTACTTAATTCTTTCATATTTGCAATTTAGGTATAAAATACGAGGATTGAAGAAAAGGAACGAAAAGGAGCTAAAATGAATAAAAACTCGAAGAAAATGAAGACTTCAAGAAAACAAGACCAAATATGAAGACTTAAACCATATTATTGAATATTGGCCCAAAAATAGAGTAAAGATCCGAAGAAATAAAGAGAAGAGCCCAAAAGAAAGCCTTACCCGAAGTTGGAAGATTCTGGAAAGAAGACCCAACCGGCGGTTAGAAAGCCCAACCGACGGTTGAATATATTTAATCAAAGGCGGTTCCAGACGCGGAGTTGGACATGGAGACCAAGTTAACCCAACCGGCGGTTGGGAGCTCCAACCGGCGGTTGGACCGGCAGTTTTTAAAACTATAAATAGAGGCCACGGTTTAGGTTAAGGGATATATGAATTTTAGAGGTAAAAGTCGTTTATTAGGGTTAAGGAACGACTCTAAGTCGAATTTGGAGGCTAGGAGGCTAGGGATTGAAGAGCTTCAAACCTAACGAAGGATAATTCAATATCTTTGGTTTGTATTCTAAGTCCTTTTACTTGATAAATGATTGTTTACTTGTATTTGGAATCATGTTTATATTATCAATGATTATTGATTATTTCTTTAACATATTTGTTAAGATGAATGATGTTTGTATGATTATCTAAATATATATTTATGTTAATTGTATTTATGAATGTTATTAAGGTTATATCTATATTGATTATATGATTATGATATTCATACTATATAGAGAACTCTTGTGTGACTTGACTTAATAATTTAGGTTTATGTTTTGATTATACCTAGATAAACGAGAACTTGGTGATAGGTTATAGTCATTACTGGATTAAACTATAATTGGTTAGATAATAATATTCGAGACCTCGAAGTTAGTTAACCTTAATATAAGTTGAAGCACTTAATCTCAGGGTATTGAGCTGGACCAAGGCCTTTATCTACTTTTATATTTCAACATAGATCAATTAGCTGACAAAGATAAACATATATGATAATCTGAATACAACTTAGCTAGTCTAGATAAAATATATCTTCTATCTACCTTATTCAGCTTAGATAATTCTTTAATTGCTTTAATTGTCTTGTATATCCTAGTTCGGTATCAAAAGTAAATATAAATATATATTCATACGGGATTAAAATGCACCCCCCTCATTTGTAATATTATATGTAATTAATTGTAATTGTAATAGTGGTTGTGGAATAAATTAATTATTTTAATGAACGTTCCTTGTGTTCGATACCTGAACTTACTTGTAAAAGCTATATTATACGAACGAGTTATTCTTGCTTGAATTGTGTAATAAAGTATTATTAGTATTTCTTTGATTTAAAACTTTTTATGAATTTATTTGCATATACTTCATGCATATCAAGTTTTTGTGCCGCTATCGGGAAGCGGTGATTTAAAATTTTTTAATTTCTCCCTGTAAAAATATAATTTTTTGTGTAATTAAGTTAATCGAAAAATCGGCTCACCCATTGGGAGTACTAACAAAAACAAAGGTATAAGGAGAGTTAAGCCCTGCTTCCTTTAAGAGGTAAGGTGCTTCTCGAAAGAGATAGGTTTTTAATAAGCTTCACGTTGACCTATTTCTCCGCTTTTGTGTATAACCATTGGAGCTACCGAGGACTTTTGACTGGATGTGTAAATTAACTTATTAACTTAACATACTCATTTGTATATGTAATAACAACTAATTTGCATTACTAACTTACATATTCTTATGGTTGGGTTGGGTATTCATTACAATTATTTAATTTTGAATGTGTTTTATTATTAGATTATTGTGATTAGATTACATCAACCTGATTATAACTAAAATTGCATTTACTAATTTTTCTTTTAACATTTTAGTTTAATTCTAATTTAACTATAACTACTGAATTCTTTTTCTTGTTCGTAGATGATTGTATGACCCGGACACAACATCCAGATCCATCAATTTTTTAGTTTCTATTTTATTTTCCTTTTCTATGCTTTTCCTTTTTCTTGTTAGTTTTACAGGTATGTACCAACCCATGGATAATATTCCCGTAATTTATCAAAACTCGAGAAACTATCATTTAAATGAAGATATTGCTAACATGACGATTGAGGAGTACATGAATAGATTTCCTAATGACATTTCACAAATTTATCCCCACCATCGATTGTGAGAGCTCAGCAATTTATGGAAACTCCAAGTAAAAGAACGGAAGAGACCGAAACTCTTGATCATAGTCGACGAATCTCCATTCAACAACTTGAGGGGATGAATAATCAAATCGATAAGTATCCTCAATTTTCTAAATCGTTGTTTTCTAACGAAATCTTTAGTGAATTTAAACAGGAAGAAGATATGGAGGTAGATTGGTCAATTTTGCCTAAATTTGATCATTACGACTCTGATGAGGAATCATTTTCGTTACTTGATTGTAATGAATAGGTTGAACAATTAACAGAAGATGATCAAACAATGGTAAGGATTGGAGAAGGAACCAAGGATAGAATTTGCGGTAATCAGATATTAAACAACATTTGGATTAAAACACAGTCAACGGTTGAAATCCAAATGGTGGTTGAGTCGACACAACCAATGGTTGAAATATCTATAAGCACAAGTTCATCGTTTTACCAGTATGAAAATCCTTTTTGGCAATTCGAGCGGTAAGAAAATTTCTCGCAATTTTTGGAAAATCATGGAGCATCTCAGAATAGACATTTACCTGCTATAGACGATACGTATCTTCGTACTTTAATTTTAATAAATTTACATATAAATGATATTTATCGATATTACCATCCATGCTTACTTTCAAGTGTGGGGAAAGTGTTGGGTTTTCTATTCCCTAACTAGATTAATATACGCAGCAGAATAATAACAAAAGTTAATCTAAGGTAATTAGGAAACTAAATCCTAAGGGATCTTAACTTGAATAAATAAAAGCAATAAAATAAATAAGATAAATAAGAAATTACTAACCTTTGAGAAAACCAATTTCTCACGCGTAGACGAACTAGCAGAACCTTCTTGCTTGGTGGCGAGTTCCCAAACTAGAACACCTCTAATGGCTCACACCCACGAACAAAGAGAAATCTCAAGTCTCCTAAGGTCACGACTCAAGGTCGCAAAACTCTTACAAGGAGCAGGAGTAGGAAATAGAGAAAGTGAATTGAAAACTATTCAATTCAAAAATGGTGTCAAGAAAACTAAGGGTTAGGCCCTTATTTATAGGGGAGGAGGAGACCCACATTTTGGTCTTCCAACCGAATTGGGACAAACTATTTTTCCATCCATACGGCGTATGGATGATGTTTCCAGAACTTTCTGACAGCCGTCCACCGCCTTACAAACCCTAGCATCCATACTGCGTACGGAAGTAGTTTCCAGAATTTCCTTTTTCTTTTTAGTTTCTAATTAATATCCAATTAATAAACTAAATATAATAATAATTCCAATTAATATTATCTCTCATTTATTTCTCTTACTGTTCATTGAGGGCAACCCAAAAAGGACTCCACTTTTAATGATGTACTTACCAATTAGTTATGATATTGGACACTATTAAAAAAGTCTCCCACTTAGACAATTCATCAACTATTATTGGTCTAAGCTTATCCATTAACTAAGCAGAGAGTACCATCCAACGCAACTGCTGAACTCTGATTCTTATCTTAGAGTTAGCCCTTTAGATAAGTGATCAACTATTCCTTTATTTTATTGATATCGTATGAATCGAGACATGGATTTTAATCAAACTCTGGATTCATAATTGTTTTCTGATTTCCGATTACATTGACTTTATGAGACTATTGAACCATCAACTTAGTCTCGGCCAGGCCTAGCACTTTAGAGTCAATCTTTAATCATCAGAGGGCCCAATATATCACTTTTCCCATTCGGGTGAAAAGGAACAAATGAATTTAAACTACATAGCACTAGTCAACTCATCATGTCATACCTAGCGTATCCTTTATAGCTGGCAGTTATGCACAATGTTTGAATAGACTAAAGTATAACAGACTTGAAAAACTAGAAACTCAATGCATCTCAATTTCAAGAATAGAGGATATTACCATCTTAAAATCACTTATGATTTAATCCATGAAGTGCTCTCTTTAAGTACGGGTCTCTCCTATACTTAAATCCCTATTAAGTACCCATGAGTGTTGCAGCAATCTCCATGCCATGTCTAATCTCCATAGACAATCTACTAACACTTCATGACAGTCTTGATTCACCACTTACTTCCAAGAGTGTGAATGACTGAGGAGGTTTAAGTAAAACTGTTTTACTCAGGAAGTGGTGTCTAAACATGTATAATAGAAACACAATGACAAACAATAGTAAATGGTAGAACTGCTTCCAATAAATAAATCTCCATTATTTAATCACCAAGTCTATAGCAATTTATCATTGTTTACAATGTTTCAAAATCAAACTAACGACTAAAACTTTATATTTTTTCTTAAGTCTATGCTCCCAGCATGCTCATCATGTTTGGACTTTCCAAGCGGCTTTGTGAATGGATCAGTCGGATTATCTTCTGATGTTATACTCTTCACAATCACGTGTCCTTCTTCAACTTTCCTTCAAACAAAATGGTATTTTCTCTCAATGTGCTTTGACTTTCCGTGATCCTTGGGTTCTTTACTCAAGGCGACCGCACTTTCGTTATCACAGAATATTTCGATGGGGTCTTGAACCGTTGGAAAAACTCCAAGATCTCCAATGAAATTCTTAGTCCAGATGGCTTCCTTTGAAGCCTCGCAAGCCGCTATGTACTCAGACTCGCACGTTGAGTCTGCCACCGTATCTTGCTTGGAACTTTTCCATGTCACCGCTCCTCCATTCAGTAAGAATACCCAACAAGACTGTGAACGACTATCATCTCTTTCTGTTTGGAAACTTGCATCACAATAGCCCGTTACTCTAAGTTCCTCTTCTCCACCATAAACTAAGAACCTGTCTTTAGTATTTCTCAAATACTTAACAATATTCTTTACAGCTGTCCAATGACCTTCACCACGATTCTGCTGATGTTGACTCACTAAGCTCAAAGCAAATGAGACATTAGGCCTCATACACGTCATGGAATACATGATCGATCCTATAGCCGAAGCATATGGTACTCGACTCATTCTATCCGATTATTCCTTAGATTTCGGACAAAGATTCTTACTGATCTTAATACCATGATGTAAGGGTAGATTCCCTTTCTTAGAGTTCTCCATTTTGAATCTTTTCAAAATTTTATCTAAGTATGTGTCCTGGCTAAGTCCTATGAGACGTCTCAACCTATCTCTATAAATCTTTATACCAAGAATATATGATGCATCTCCCACGTCTTTCATAGCGAAACATTTTCCCAACCAGTCCTTTACACTTTGTAATGTTGGGACATCGTTTCCTATGATTAGTAAATCATCCACATATAACACTAGGAAGACTACAACACTTCTAGAAAATCCAAACTCTGTGACTTTCTCATGGAAGCAGAGATTCCAGCTACGAGAGGCTTGTATAAGTCCATAAATAGCCTTTTGAAGCTTGCACACTCTATTAGGATATTTTTCATTTTCAAAACCCTCCGGTAGTGCCATGAACACATCCTCTGTCAATTTCCCATTAAGGAAGGCGGTTTTGACATCCATCTGCCAAATTTCATAATCATGAAATGCAGCTATGGCTAACATAATCCTAATTGACTTTATCTTAGCTACTGGCGAGAAGGTTTCCTCATAATCAATCCCGTGGGTTTGAGTATAGCCCATCGCTACCAACCTAGCTTTATAAGTGTGTACTTTCCCATCCATGTCGGTCTTCTTCTTGAAGATCCACTTACAATCCACCGTCTTAAGACCGGGTGTAGTGTCAACCAAATTCCAAACTTGGTTGTCATACATGGACTGAATTTCGCTTTTCATAGCTTCCTTCCACTTAGCAGCCTCAGGGCCTGCCATCGCTTCCTTGTAGTTAGCAGGCTCATCTAAGTCATTTAGTGTACCATCACTAATTTTATCCTCTTCTTCAATATTGAAACCATAATAGAACTGATGAGGCTTGCTAACTCTACTAGATCTTCGAGTGGGTAAGGATATGTCTTCCGGTTAAACAGGTGTTTCTACCTCTTATTGAACATCAGCGTTTACTGTAGGTTCTTCATCGGCCGACTCTTGAATTTCTTCAAGATCTATCTTACTCCCACTGTCCTCTTTAGATATCATTTCTCTCTCAAGGAACACTCCTCTTTGAGCTACAAAGACCACATTATCCGCGGGTCTGTAGAACAGATATCCAAACGACTCTTGTGGATAACCGACGAAAAGACACTTTTCAGATCTAGAGTCTAGTTTGTCCTGAGTTTCTCGTCTAACCAAAACTTCACAACTCCATATCTTGATGTGACCAAGAGAAGGACGTTTTCCCTTCCACATCTCATAAGGTGTCTTTGAAACCTTTTGGGTGGGTATAAGATTTAAGATGCGAGCGGCTGTTTCTAATGCATAACCCCAAAAACTTATCGGAAGTGTAGCCCGACTCATCATAGACCGAACCATGTCCAACAAGGTTCTATTTCTCCTCTCAGCAACACCATTAAGTTGTGGCGTTCTAGGAGGAGTCAATTGTGAAACTATTCCACAATCTCTAAGATGATCGAGAAACTCGATACTAAGGTATTCTCCTCCCCTATCGGATCGGAGAACCTTTATCTTTCTGCCCAATTGATTCTCTACTTCGCTTTGATATCTTTTGAATACCTCAAAAGTATCCGACCTATGCTTAATCAGATAGACATGTCCAAATCTACTGTAGTCATCAATAAGTATAACATAATACCGATTCCCATCTTTTATAGCGCATCGGAATGGTCCACAAACATCTGTGTATATCAAGTCCAATAGTCCTTCACCTCTTTCACACGACCCGGTGAATGGTGATTTAGTCATCTTGCCCAACAAACAAGATTCGCATACTTCATCCGATTTGAGGTCGAATGATTCCAACACTCCATCCTTTTGGATTTGGCCGATGCGTTTCTTGTTTACGTGCCGAAGAGGATAATGCCACAATTTGGATTTATCAAGCTCATTAGATGAATCAACATTTAAAATCAAATTGCTAACACATTCAACATTTTCATATATGCCATTGTAAGGAGAAGCTTTAAAAACAAAACAATCATTTAAATAAACCAAAATATCACCATTCTCATTATCAAATGAAAATCAATAACCATCCTTAAACAAAGGATAAAATGAAATAATGTTTCTAGTCATTTCTGATGAATAACAGCAATTGTTCAAATCTATCCTAACTCCAGAGTTCAGCATGAGCTCATACTTTCCAATCTCGGTAACAGGTGTGATTCGTCTATTTCCCATGACTAGATTAAGCTCTCCATGCTTTAACTTTCTACTTTCCTTTAGACTCTGTAATACAGTGCAAATGTGAGTACCACACCCTGTATCCAGAACCCACGAATTATAAGTTGTAGTATTATGGAGTTCGTTCATGAACATACCTAAGTGAACACTCTTTTCGACCTTTCCATCCTCAAGGTCTTTCAGGTATTTCGGGCAGCTACGTTTTAAGTGCTCCTTAGTGTTGCAGTAAAAGCACACTGCTTCCTTCGGATCATTCATTGGTGCAATATCAGAATCGGTCTTTTTTTTGGACCCACGATTGGACTTTCCATTCGTAGTCTTTACTTTCCAATTTGACCTCTTTCTTTTCTTTGCAGTTTGACCAATTGCCAACACAGGAGCTGTTGAACTAGAGGACTTAACCACGACAAGGCGTTATTTGCTTGCCTTTGTCTGGAACATTTCCTTAAGCTGTTGGTTCATTTCATAAGCCCAAGTATTCTCAAAAGTCTTTTGCAACTCGGGGCTCATGGAGGATGCCATGATACAAGACACTTTATTCGCATCATCATAATGTTTCCTGTGTGCCTCAATCTCCTCTTGGGTTGAGTTTTCATCAATCACAGGAATCTGCTCATCAAGAACATACTCCTTGTTCTCGTACCTCAAGGTAAACCTTAGGTTACGCATCTAATCCATATAGTTTGGACCAGTCAGTCTTTCCCTTCCAAGAACTGCGAGAAGTGAGAAGTTCGAGTTGTGTGCGGAATTGGGGACTGGAGGATTATTACCATTTGTAAAAGACATCTATAGGATAAACGGTTTTAGTTAGTTTGAATATTCCTTTATTAATTACTCAATTACAAAATTAAGGATAGGATCCATATTTTAGATTCGTTTTATGAAGAGGTTTGTCGTAATCATATCACGAATTTATTTTAGGTAGACAATTGTTTTATCAATTTCATTCTCTATGAAATTCCTGGTTCTTTTGAGATTCATAGATTTCCATCAATGGCATGTTAATCTCGGATATGCTCATCTACCATTCATGACTGGTATGCCGAGGATCATGAACAAGATGATGAACTTAACCATGCAAAACCCGCGTGGTCCCCGGCCCAAGTACACTCGAGAATCGCGAGTTCCACATCACCTCTCAATATGATCTCATATTAATGTGCCGGTAAACCACACACGCTCCATTAACAGACCATATGAAAGATGTGCGGTTTTCATGGGTTAGCATACTATTCACATTTTATAGTATCTAGAATGGGATTTTGTTTAGTACTTTTAGGTCATACTTTTGATCTTAACATCATCCTTTCAAAGTCCTCGGGAACTCCATTGAACGCACAAAGAAGCAGAGAATACCTTTCTTATAGTTTGTTCACTATGGGTGAGCCGATTCATCAATTGACTGACAATATATTTAACTTTAATGATACATATACTTATAGCTTATAATATATGTAACGTCTCTCTTTAAACTCTTAAAGTCTATGGCTCTATTTTAAAACATTTTAAATTTAGGGTTATATTTTAAACATTTCAAAATATAGGGTCTAAAGTGTAAATTCTTTTAACAATTTAGACAAGTCAATTTCTAATTTATCTTTACCTACATACTTTTGCAGATAATTAAATGCTAGTATTTTTCAAGCTAAGGCTCTGATACCATTGTTGGGTTTTCAATTCCCTAATTAGATTAATATACGCAGCGGAATAATAACAAAAATTAATCTAAGGCAATTAGGAAACTAAACCCTAAGGGATCTTAACTTGAATAAATAAAAGCAATAAAATAAATAAGATAAATAAGAAATTACTAACCTTTGAGAAAACCAATTTCTCACGCGTAGATGAACTAGAAGAACCTTTTTGCTTGGTGGCAAGTGCCCAAACTAGAACACCTCTAATAGCTCACACCCACGAACAAAGAGAAATCCCAAGTCTCCTAAGGCCACGACTCAAGGTCGCAAAACTCTTACAAGGAGCAGGAGTAGGAAAGGGAGAAAGTGAATTGAAAACTATTCAATTCAAAAATGATGTCAAGAAAACTAAGGGTTAGGCCCCTATTTATAGGGGAGGAGGAGACCCACATTTTGGTCTTCCAACCGATGTGGGACAAACTGTTTTTTCATCCATACGGCGTATGGAATTCCATACGGCGTATGGATGATGTTTCCAGAACTTTCTGACAGCTGTCCACCACCTTACAAACCCTAGCATCCATACGGCGTATGGAACTTCCATACGGCGTATGGATGGAGTTTCCAGAATTTGCTTTTTCTTTTTAGTTTCCAATTAATATCCAATAAATAAACTAAATATAATATTAATTCCAATTAATGTTATCTATCATTTATTTCTTTTACTGTTCATTGAGTGCGACCCAAAAAGGACTCCACTTTTAATAATGTACTTACCAATTAGTTATGATATTGGACACTATTCCAACAGAAAGTCACTAGATTTTTAGGTAAGTAAGGTTGGAGTCAAGCTAGTGACTCGAACAAAAACAAGCGCTTCTCGGGAGGCAACTCGTGCTTGTATATTTTGTAAAAGTATTAGGTGGATTTAGTTTTAGTTTAGAACATTTTTATTTTATTTTTAGAGTTAGTATTTTATTCTTAAGGATAGGTAAAAGAAACCATAAATATTGGCATGCGAATAACATGTACTTAAAGTAAGAAAAAAATTCGTTTTTGAAAATATTCAACTGTAGTTATCAACCGGCGGTTAGACTATAATTATCAACTGGGATTTATCAATTTACACGGACTTTTAATGGATTTTTAAATAGTTAGATTTTCAACGATTTTTACTGGGTTTTGAAGTAACATAATTATTTTGAGGTATCTACAGTTTTATCAAATAATTTTCATTGAAAAATTACTATCACCAATTTTGATAATTGATCTACTCTTCTTCACCCAATTAACTATCAAATATGAATTACTTTTATTTTCATTTGATAATTTAAAGTTAGTATTTTATATTTGAAAATTTTTAATTACCAATTGTTAAGTTTTAGTGCCAGTAAAATTCGTTGTTAAGATTTATTCTAATGATGTCATTATGCTAAAATTGATTCTAATACTTGCAATTTTTGGTTAGAGATTCGGATTAGGTGACAAGAAATTTTTGGGGTTTTTAATCTAGAACTTATTTATGTTAATATGTATGGTTTATAATATATTTGATAACGTAGTTTTCATAATAAGTTAAGATCTTCAATTTAGTTAACCCAGTAGAAGATTTGATATAGGTTTAGTAAATCTAAGTTCAGATTTTAAATTGAGAAATTGGAGCTACATTGCATGTACTTTTATCTAAGACTTCTGCCAGTAATTGAATTAGGAAACCAATGGTTGTAGGTACCCAACTAGCGGTTGAATACTTTTTGGCTTTATTAGGAGATAAATTGACGAATAGCAGTAGTTTCATAAGTTTTTTTTTACCACACAATTAGCCCAGGATAAATGAGAATACTTAGTAAGCATGTAGTTATGTGTTTCCTGACTATCCTTAGATTTTTATTTTCATTTTTATTTTTCATATTTTATTTTATTATTAAAATTTTTATTTATATTATCTGGTACGTTTAATATTATTTGCTACTTTTTGGAGTTGGCAACCATTTCAGCTGAAATTGCAATTTTTGAAAAAATTTGAACTTTGTGGGTGTGTTCCCTGGAAACCCTCACGAGATTATAACTCGTCCACTTGGGATATCGAGGGGTTTAAAGGCTTATTGCATATGCTAAATGCAATCGTGATTAACTACGAAATTGTGGATGTTGTATATTAATTTTTTAAAGATTAAGGAGACAACCAATTTATTCTAGCCAATGATGAATTTAACAACAGCATTGCCCTAGCCGACGACATTTACTTCAATTGTCAGGGGAGTTTTTTATTCTAATTTCTTTTCTTCCTCTACTCACTTTATTTTATATGTTTATATACAATGAGGACATTGTATAATTTAAGTGTGGGGAAGGGGTCGGTAGAAAAGAAATTTCTTTAAATTATTCATTTAAATGTTTACTTGTCCTTTATATTATTAATTTTTTATAAATTTTCATAAAAAATTTAAAAAATTTAAGTAAACTAGGTATTTATTAGTTAAAATACTTTTGTTAAAAGTTTTGTTTTGTATTTAAAAGTTCAGACTTTAATGGGGATTAACTATTTTGTACATATAACGTAAGCTACTTAATATAGGAAGTGATATATAGTTATGTGATATGATGTACTAATAGGCAATTTATATGAAGATTTCTGAATTTTAAGAAATTAATCAAATAACTTGTATGTTATTTTATGATACATAATATGATGTATGACATAAAAAGTCTTAATTCTTAGATTTATTATGCAATAATTTTATATATCTTTATACTTATGTGAAAACATTTGAGGGTATACTGATTGTTTCATTTGTTGTACGTAAGTACAAACCTGGTCTCTAATTAGTATTCTTAAATAAAGCAATAAGAAAGAAAAATCTTTCGGAAATAAAAAAAAATCAAACTATGTTGCTTTGTTGTACGATTGTATAGACATGTGATCGCTGGTTTGATTAAAAATAAAATTGCTTTACCTGAATCAGGTTATGTCGCTCTGTTGCATGTCAATGCAGACTTGTCACCAATGTCTTGATTCTTAAAAATGGATTTCATATACTTATTTGGAATATAAAAGAAATTGTATAAATAAGTTTAAGAGTATATCATATATGGAAATTTTAAAGTAATATGCTTACTAACAATAAAATATGTATTCAGAAAAATGAGTATAGATTGTTTAAAGTGGATAATCATATTAGTAATCATTCATGAGCTATATATTACATAAATAATAATAATTTTTATTTGTACATTATAGTAATCCATGTTAATTAAATTGTTTGAATTTTTAATTTATGAAACATATTTTTAATTTAAGTATTCTGATTCTTAAATATTAGTTTGATGCTTATCAATTTTTATTAAGTTATTCTACTTGAGGACAAGAAGAACTTAAGTGTGGGGATACTTGATAACATGAAATAATATCATATTTATATACTTATTATCCCTATATTTATATATACTTTTAGTGCATTTCTATGGATTTTGGTACTTAATTCTTTCATATTTGCAATTTAGGTATAAAATACGAGGATTGATAAAAAGAAATGAAAAAGGAGCTAAAATGACTAAAAACTCGAAGAAAATGAATACTTGAAGAAAACAAGACCAAATATGAAGACTTAAACCATATTATTGAAGATTGGGTCAAGAATAAAGTAAAGATCCGAAGAAATAAAGAGAAGAGCCCAAAGAAAGCCTGGCCTGAAGTTGGAAGATTCTGGAAAGATGACCCAACCGGCGGTTGGAAAGCCCAACCGGCAGTTGAATATATTTAATCAAAGGCCGTTCTAGAAGCGGAGTTGGACTTGGAGACCAAGTTAACCCAACTGGTGGTTGGGAGCTCCAACCGGCGGTTGGACTGGCGGTTTTGAAAACTATAAATAGAGGCCACGATTTAGGTTAAGGGATACACAAATTTTAGATGTAAAAGTCAATTATTAGGGTTAAGGAACGACTCTAAGTCGAATTTGGGGGATAGGAGGCTAGCGATTGAAGACCTTCAAATCTAACGAAGGGTAATTCAATATCTTTGGTTTGTATTCTAAATCCTTTTACTTGATAAATGACTGTTTACTTGTATTTGGAATCTTTTTTATATTATCAATGATTATTGATTATTTCTTTAACATATTCTTTTAGATGAATGATGTTTGTATGATTATTTAAGTATATGTTTATGTTAATTGTATCTATGAATGTTATTAAGGTTATATCTATATCGATTATATGATTATGATATTCATACTACATAGAGAACTCTTGTGTGGATTGACTTAATAATTTAGGTTTATGTTTTGATTATAACTAGATAAACGAGAACTTGGTGACAGGTTATAATCATTACTGGATTAAACTATAATTGGTTAGATAATAATATTCGAGACCTCGAAGTTAGTTAACCTTAATATACGTTGAAGCACTTAATCTCAGGGTATTGAGCTGGACCAAGGCCTTTATCTACCTTTATATTTCATCATAGATCAATTAGCTGACAAAGATAAACATATATGAGAATATGAATACAACTTAGCTAGTATAGATAAAATATATCTTCTATCTACCTTATTCAGCTTAGATAATTCTTTAATTACTTTAATTGTCTTGTATATCCTAGTTCGGTATCTAAAGTAAATATAAATATATATTCATACGGAATTAAATCGTACCCCCATTATCTGTAATATTATATATAATTAATTGTAATTATAATATTGATTGCGGAATAAATTAATTATTTTAATAAATGTTCCCTGTGTTCGATACCTGTACTTACTTGTAAAAGCTATATTATACGAACGGGTTATTCTTGCCTGAATTGTGTGGTAAAGTATTATTAGTATTTCTTTGATTTAAAACTTGTTATGAATTTACTTGAATATACTTCACGCACATCAAGAACTGTCTACACAGTTGCAAGAACTTCTGGACTTAGGATTCATCTGACTGAGCTTTTCACCTTGGGGAGCTCCGGTTTTGTTCGTCAAGAAAAAGGATGGATCTATGCGGATGTGCATCGATTATTAAGAACTGAACAAAGTTACTATCAAAAAGCGGTATCCGTTCCTTCGTATTGATGATCTGTTTGATCAACTACAAGGGACAAGCTACTATTCGAAAATTGACCTCTACTACCAACTGAAGGTACGGGAAGAGGATGTACCGAAAACTGTGTTTAGGACTCGTTATGGTCACTACGAGTTCCTAATCATGCCTTTCGCACTGACAAACCCATCTGCAGTGTTCATGGACCTCATGAACAGAGTATGCAAACCTTACCTTGATAAGTTCGTCATTGTATTTATTGATAACATCTTAGTATACTCACGAATGAAAGAGGATCAGGAACAACATCTGAAACTTATCCTCGAACTACTTCAGAAGGAGAAGCTTTATGCAAAATTCTCTAAGTGTAAATTTTAGATGCGAGAGGTTCACTTCCTTGGTCACATGATAAATGATAAAGTGTTGATACATCAATGTATGTCTATCAGTTGGTCTCAGTCTGTAATTGTGTCGATATTGTAATTACGTATTAAAACAGTTTTAGATTTAGATTAATTACAATTTTCTGTAATCTTGCGACACAAGCATTGTGTCGCAGTGTCTGTATATGCGACACAAGGATTGTGTCGCAGAGTCAATGTATGCGACACAATAATTGTGTCGCAGTGACAATCTATGCGACACAAGGATTGTGTCGCATGAAGTTTGGATCAGACTATAAATAGAGCTTATCAGCTTCTGTTTTAGTCACCAAAAAACACTCACACACAACACTACGAAACTCTCTGTAGAAAACTCATATATTGTGTTGCTTAATTCCTTGTGTGTCTAGTTAAAGTGTATGTAATCTCACTTGTTGATTGTTTATATAAACTTACACTTTGTGTTTTGGTCATTTACTTGTTAAATATCTAGCATAACTTGTGTGTTTAATTCCGCATCTACATACAAGTTTTAGGCTTCTCGATTTGGTCCGTGTACGGAACCTACAATTGGTATCAGAGCAGCATACTCTTGAGTTGTGGTTTCGAGTTAGCTTTTGCTAGATTTTGGTCTAAAAAATCATTATTTTCATATTTTGTGTTCTTAAGTGTTCTTGGTTTAAAAGGTTGTTTTTAGCCATATTTTGGTCTCTAATCTTCAAAGACTTATGTTTGCCTTGAAAGTTGAAATTGTTTTGTGATTAAAATATGGATTTGTGTTAGAAAGATGAAATACTTTAAGGGTTAAAATATTGTTTTTGGTCTGCTAGAAAGTGTGGGGATTAGAAGTCAAAGTTGGTTTTTGAAAGTTGAAATTTTGGTGGGCTCTAGGCTGTCTGCATGCGTGATTTTGCGACACAATTTTGTGTCGTATCCACTGTTCATGCGACACAATCATACGACATTAATTTGTCTGCGACATAAGCCTACGACATAATCTCTTTTGACCTTGACTGGTCTACGACACAAGTTGCGACATAACTTACGACATTACGGTTGTGTCGCATTTTTGTCTTCTGTCGGATTAAGTTCTGCGACACAACGTTTGTGTCGTATTGATCCTTTGCGACACAACCATTGTGTCGCATTTTTCCAGACTTAGACAAAAATTCAGCTTGTTTGTTGGTTACCTACTAACTTTTCTTGCAGATTTTCAACATGTCTCTTCAAAGCGTTGATGCAGTTTTACAACATAATGCTACGATCGGTAGTGCAAATAAACCTCCTTATTTTGCACCAGGGATGGAATATCGAGCTTGGAAACAACGTTTTATATCTTTTGTCTTATTCACTGATCCTGTCATGGAATTGGCTCTTCTTGAAAGATATGTTGCACCTGTTGCTCTTGGAGAACACATGGGAGTTCCTCCACCCAAACCCATTCGTTCATACACTCCCGAAGAACGAAAAGCATGGGAAATTGAACGCAAGACTCATTCTGCTATTACTATGTCACTCCCAACTGACGTTCTGGATATGTTTCCACAAACAATCGCTTATGATCTTTGGATTGCAATTGAGAAGAGATTTAGTGGCAATTCAGAGTTCATTGAGAGCAAACTGGAATTAGTCAAAACTCAGTTTGATTATTTCTATATCCAGAAGAATGAGACGGTAAGAGACATGCTTTGTAGATTTACACGTACTGTAAACGAACTACAAGCTGGAGGATATAATCTAAAAAATTCTGAGATTAATAAAAAGGCTTTAGCTGCTCTTCCTCCAAGTTGGGAAACGCGAGTTCTGCTATTGGAAAATGATCCTAAGACAATGCAATTGTCTTTGGATGATCTTGTTGGTAAGCTTGAAGCTGTTGCTTTGGATATTCAAAAGAAGGAAACAAGATCTACTGCTCGTACATCAGAATCAAGTAATAGTGGAATTGCTTTTATCTCATCTGAGGCTAATTCTCAGAGATCCTCTTCTTACAGTAATCCTGGTGTAGGAACTTTTTCAGCCCTCCCCACTTATACTGCTTCTTCAAGTAAACCTTGTTCATCATCGTCTGTTCCTTCTTCAGCTGCAACAGATGAACATGCTGCAATGTTCACTGCTTTTCTGTCATCTTATGAAGACTTTCTCTCTAAGAGAGTAAGTACCTTAGAACTGACTGATGAAGATTTCAATCAGGTCGATCCTGATGAGTTAGAAAGAATAGACATTAGATGGAATATGGCTATGCTTACTCGCAGAGCCAAGAACTATCTAAGAAGAACTGGAAAGAGATCTCTTGAAGATGCTGCTGACCGAACATCTATGGGATTCGACAAAAGCAAAGTCAAGTGCTATAAGTGTCAGAATCTTGGACACTTTGCTCGAGAATGTGAGAAAGGTCGACAGCCTGCCACTGGTTTCACAAAGCCATCTGTTGCTCCAAAACAGATTGAGAATACTACTACTAAGGCTGCATTATTGATTGAAGATGGTGATGCTTATGATTTCTCTGCTCATGAGGCTCAAGAGCAATGCTTCATGGCCATCAACAATGAGGTACAATTTGCATCATTTTCTTGTGATTCTTGTATTAGTTTAACTGGTAAAGTAAATGGGCTTATGGAACATAATAACAACTTGAAGTCTGATATCTTGAACTTGATGGAGGCAAACAAAGTTTTGAAAAATAATGAGAAACATTTTGAAAGTAACATTAATCAATTTATAGAAGATAAAAAAGAGTTAAAAGCTCTTATTTTCAGTAATCAAGATGAAATTGACAGTTACTTAAAGATGATTGCTCATTTAAAAAAGGAATTGGCTGCCTCCCAAGCCGAAGTAGTTGATTACAAACGAAAACTCAAGAACATCAACACTTCATCCATGGTCTTTACCGAGATTCTGCAGACGGGTAGGTCTAACACCAAAGACAAGTCCGGTTTGGGTTATCATAATCAACCGCCTCCATCTTTAGATGTAAATTTGTGTAGACCGTCTAAGGATGAAATTAAAGATTTTGTGCCCACTACTTTAGTAGATACTAAGCTTGTTGAACTGCCAGTTAATGAACCTGTTGTTAAGCAACTAGAGATGCCTGTAGTTGAATCTGTTAGTTTGCCTGCTGTTAAGCTGCCTGAATTTTATCAAGCTGACATAGAGGTCAGACATGATAGAAAGAAAACTAAAATAATCAAGGCTAAACCGGTGAAGCCTTTTGAGCCTGTTAAGTTTGCATCCTCAGGAACTGTCAAGTTCACCCCCTTTGGTAGTTTTCAGCCTGCTCCCTTACAAACTATTGAAGAAGAGGTTGAGATTGAGGATATTCCTTGTAAGTGTGTGTCTCAATGTGAAAAGAAAAATATTAAGCCCGAACATCACACTATTAATTCTGGGTTAACTGATGAAAGTTTTCAAAGAAATGCTGAGACTCAGGCTGAACTTAAAGGAAAAGGTTTAAAGAATACTAATGACAAATCAATCAAGAATTCTGTTAAATCTTCTGTTTCACATTCTGAGACATCCACTTTCACATGCTCACATAAGTTGTCTATCTCACCTCAATTTCTAGACTGTAATGACCAAACCTTTAGGGAAAGACGATCATGTTTCTACTGCAAGAAACAGGGTCACCTGATTAATCAATGCCCATTGCTTTTAAGAAAGAAGTTTGCAAAAGGTGTTCCCAAAATGTCTACTTATAGAAATTCAACCGTTAAATCATTTTCAAAGAAGAGTTCACTTGCTCAAACTTCTATCCCGAAAGTCAATGCCGCTAGGCTCAGTAAACCACTGGTCAAACAGCCTAACACTGTTAACAAGCAACCCAATACTGTTCCTGTGAAAGTTTGGAGACCTAAAGAGTCACCAAATGTCTCATCATCAAGTAATACTGCATCAGAAAATGCATCTGATCTCTTGAAAAACAAAGTTTTAGCTGATGTAGTTATTATTGATGAGGCCTCTGGAGTACCCAAGTCTGTAAAGGCCTGGGTCTCCATTTCTATCTAACCTATTCCCTATGTTGTGCTGTAGCAGTCAGGACATGTACAAAGCAGCAAATGGTACGTGGATAGTGGCTGCTCACGGCACATGACTGGTGACATGTCTCTTCTGTCAAATGTTAAACCATATCGCGGAGGACATGTTGCTTTTGCGGGAGATACAGGTGGTAACATAACTGGTCAGGGTACTCTTTCTAACGGGCAAGTGACTTTTGATAAAGTGAATTATGTCGAGGAACTGCAACACAATTTGATCAGTGTTTCTCAAGTCTGCAACAAGAAGTTCACTACCGCATTTACAGATGTTGAATGCTTAATTTTGAAGCCGGGATTTGTCATTCCCGAGGAATGGGTGTTACTGAGAGCACCTCGTGTACGCAACTCGTACATTTTGGATATGCAAACTGTGGTTACCAAGGAGCATACCTGTTTGTTATCAAAAGCATCTTCTAAAGATTCACTGCTTTGGCACAGACGAATGGGACATATTCATTTTCGGAGAATGAATTATCTTATTAATAATGATCTTGTGTTAGGTGTGCCTAAAAAGTCATTTGTAATAGATGATGAATGCATTTCCTGTCTCAAAGGGAAACAACACAAGAAGTTCCATAAGTCTAAGCAGGTGAATTCTATTGAATCTCCATTGGAGTTGCTTCACATGGATTTGTTCGGTCCTGTGAATAAGAAAAGTATTGGAGGAAAGTCGTATTGTCTAGTTGTTACTGATGATTACTCAAGATTTTCTTGGGTATATTTCTTAGTGGGAAAGGATGAAACGCCTGATACTTTAACCTACTTGTTCGACAGACTTGAAAATCTGTGTAATCGGAAAATCAAGAAACTTCGCAGCGATAATGGAACAGAATTCAAGAACAGAACGTTGGAAATGTATAGTCTTCGAAAGGGAATCTTTCATCAGTTCAGCGCTGCTCGTACTCCTCAGCAAAATGGAGTAGCTGAAAGGAAGAATAGGACAATCATTGAGACAGCAAGAACCATGTTGTCTGACGCGCATCTGCCTACTACTTTTTGGGCAGAAGCTGTTAACACTGCTTGCTATGTGTTAAATCGGGTCTCCATAGTTAAAAAGCGAGACAAAACATGTTATGAATTGCTGAATAATCGCAAGCCAAACTTGAAGTTTCTTGAACCTTTTGGGTGTCCTTGCACGATCTTAATTACCAAGGACTCTGTTGGGAAATTTGATGAAAAAGCGATCGATGGTCTATTTTTGGGATATTCTGTGAACTCGCCAAATAAAAGAGTTTTCAACAAGTCTACTGGGAGAATAGAGGAACACTTTGAAGTAAGGTTCATGAAGTATACTGATTCTCCAAAGGGCAAGGGACCGGAATCCTTGTTTGAGTATGACAAGTTGGTAGATTCTTTTAATCTTCCCAAATTTAGTGAAGAAGATCAGGTGGTATCTCTACTTCACGGTTTAGATCTTTCTTCTGAAGTTTCTACTTCAACCTCTAGAGCTGTACCACCTGAGAATATTGTCAATGATGATATTCCCTCCGACGCTGACCAGATGGCTACTGAATCCAATCCTCTAACTGAAACTGATATCATCTTACCAGTTGAACATGAAAGTTGTGCCACTGATAACTCAGTTGCTATTGAACACTCAGAAGCCGCTCCTTCTAATCTGGATTCGATCATTGTGCCTGATCCGATTCCTCAGCTTCGAATTCATTCTTCCCACCCCACTGATAACATCATTGGTGAACTTCAACAAGGCGTTTTAACTAGAGGTCAAGTAGCTGCTAATGAATCTCGTGAAGAATCTTCAACTGCCTCTTTTGCCTGTATTGAAGAAGAAATAGAAGAATGTTTCTTATCCCAGCTTGAACCGAAGAAAATCACTGAAGCTTTGAAAGACCCGTACTGGGTTGAGGCTATGCAAGAAGAGTTAAATCAGTTCAAAAAGCTTGGAGTTTGGGATTTGGTTCCTTTACCCAAAGATGTTGATCCAATAGGTACTCGTTGGGTATATCGCGTGAAGAAGGATGACCGAGGTGTAGTTATTCGGAATAAGGCTCGGTTAGTTGTTCAAGGTTTCACTCAAATTGAGGGTTTGGACTACGATGATGTGTTTGCTCCAGTTGCTCGATTGGAATCCAATCGCATCTTTCTGGCTTATGCGACATTTAAAGGTTTTCGGGTCTATCAACTCGATGTCAAGAGCGCATTTCTATATGGGGAGGTTCTGAAGGATGTGTATGTCAAGCAACCTCCTGGTTTTGAAGATCCAAATCATCCTGATTATGTTTGCAAGTTAGGCAAAGCTTTATATGGTCTTCATCAAGCTCCTAGAGCTTGGTACGCGAGGTTGGCAAATCATCTCACGAAAAATGGCTTTTCACGAGGCCAAATTGATAGCACTCTCTTCATCAAACGGGTTGGAAAGGATTTGTTACTTGTGCAGGTATACGTGGATGACATAATATTTGGTTCAACAAATGATTCTTTGTGCAGAGACTTCGAGAAGATTATGAAGTCCGAGTTTGAGATGAGCGCCATGGGAGAACTTAAATTCTTTCTAGGTGTACAAGTGGAACAATCTGATAAAGGTCTTTACATTTATCAGTCCAAATATGTCAATGACATGTTGACTCGGTATGACCTCCATGACTGTAAACCATATGGTACTCCTATCGAAATAGATCACAAGCTCGGACCTGCTGAACATGAGGAAGACTGCAAGGAGAGAGATTATCGATCTATGATAGGATCGCTGATGTATCTCACTGCATCTAGACCAGATATTGTGTTTGCTGTGTCTATTTGTTCCAGATATCAAGCAAAGCCCAAGGTTTCTCACATGAAGGCGGTGAAGCGAATCTTTGGTTACCTCAAATATAGACCATCACTTGGTCTATGGTATTCGAATGAAAAGGATTTCGCTCTCACTGCCTACTCTGATTCTGATTATGGTGGCTGCAATTCGGATAAAAAGTCAACTACAGGAGGATGTCAATTTCTCGATTCTCGATTGGTGTCTTGGCAGTGTAAAAAGCAAACCACAGTTTCCACCTTAACAGCGGAAGCTGAGTACATTGCTGCTGCGAGCTGTTGTTCCCAGATTCTGTGGATTCAACACCAATTGCATGATTATGGGTTACTTCTTACCTTGACTCCTATTCACATTGATAATACTGCTACTATATCTATTATTCGCAATCCAGTTCAACACTCTAAGACCAAACACATAGAGATTAGGTTTCACTTCATACGAGATTGCTATGAGAAACACTTAATTGACCTCTCTCATGTAGACACCCTTAAGCAAAAAGCTGACCTATTCACAAAAGCATTCTCGCGTGCTCGCTTTGATGAATTAGTAGCAATGATAGGGATAACTTCCTTTGATCTCAAGAAATGATTTGTGACTTGATTTTTGTACAGTTTATCTGTTTTTCTCTTATTATTAAAAAAAAAAAAAGGGTGCAATCGCCACTCTTTATACTCTTTAGTATATAAGAAATGCAATGATTGCTATATTTTTAAAATAGACGTTGAAGTTGTGTCTGTAAACAACTTGGGATATGATAGTACATCGGGTAACATGCACTAAATGGAATTTTAAGATTTATCTTTGATGTGTCAAGTAGGTCTATCTGACATATTTAAAACCGCTTTTGTAAAAATTATCTTCATCATATGATGTATTGGTAGACATGATACACACCGATCTCTAGGTTATTAAGAAGTAACTTTAATACATGTCTATGATCTTGTGGTGAACACTTGATGATATGCGACTCTATGTCTTAATTCCTTGATACAGCTTGACATGTTTCTATCTTTGAAATGTCTTATTTGAAATCATTTGGGGGTTTATGCTGATTGTTTCCTTTGTAGTACGTAAGTACTGAACTGGTCTCAGTTAGTATATTCTTAGGTTTAAGCAAATAACAAGTCAATACACTTCAAAATCTAAAAGATATTGAACAAGGTCGCCGTTTGGGAAAATCCAAGTTCGGTTTGACCGCGTTCATTTTTGCTTAAACTTAACATCAAGAATACACTAAACAAGGTCGCCGTTTGGGAAACTCCAAGTTCGGCTTGACTGCGATTGGTCTTGATAAACCTGAATCATGCGTTGTTACTTTGTTGTACTCTGGTACAGACCTGTCAACATTGCATCGATTCTTAAAAATGATCGTCATCCAGTCCTTCTGATTATGGAAATTATACTCAATTCTGGGTTATAGGAGCATATCTATAGTGGGAACCACAGTGAAATTTTCATACTAACAATAATAGGTTAGCCCACAGATACGGATGTAACATGCTTAGGTGGACAAACAATATCAATAATCATCTTGAAATAATTTTTCCAAAAGATGTTTTAAAGGTGCCACATAAATTTAAAGTGGACAAATATACTGGTAATCGAAATAACTCTTTCTATTCCTAATAATTGCATGTTGGTTCGATATGATCCCTAACCAGAATACCTCACTCCGTCATCAAAAAGATTTTATAATTTTTACGTGTTAAGTTGACCTTGTGTCTTTTTTGTTTATGTTTAAGTTTTTATCCTTTTAATATTATTTAAATTTAAATTGTAATTTTCTTCTTTTAATTTTTATTTAAGTCACAAATCATCTTCATAGCGAAAATTCTAAAATCAAAAGAAATCAAAATCGGATTCGAAATCGAATTTTATGTCGATAAAATCTGCTTTGTTTTCTGTGCGACACAAGCATTGTGTCGTATTCCATTTATACGACACAAGAATTGTGTCGTACATTGTGTCGTATCCCATGTATACGACACAACCGTTGTGTCGTATATTGTGTCGTATGCATTTCGGGTTAACTATTCAAACCTTGCGACATAACCATTTACGTTTTCATATACTTTCACGACACAAACTATACGACACAAAGACGATTTTGCGACACAAGTGCGATTTTGCGACACTATTGTGTTTTCGATCGGGTTCGTTATTTCGAAGCTTTTTTCGGTGTTTCATTGCTCGATTCCTGTTCTTCATCCCTTCGCGTATCCTTAGGTACATTTATTTTGTGTGTTAACCGTTTAATTTGTCGTGAATTTGACCGTACCTATTCGGCTTTTAGGGTTTCGGGTTAAACTCGAAATTAATTAGGGTTTAGGGGTTTCTAGGGTTAGATAGACGTATATTATTGATCCCCTACTGTTTGCGAACCCTAGGGTATGGTTAGATTTCGAAAACCCCAAAATTTTTCTCAAAATTAAATCTGGGTTGGTTTGGTGTTCATCAATGCGACATAACATACGACATAGTCGTTGTGTCGCATAGATTCGTTAGTTTTAGGTCGTATTGATCTTAACTGCTTATGTCGTATTTTCTACGACATAACATACGACACAAGCCTTATGTCGTACCTTATGTCGTATCCGAGATTAATTTCTCAATAAATGCTAAATGCAAGGGAAATGTTGTCCGCGTGACACGTGTCATGCGACACAAGCCTTGTGTCGTAGTATATCTCTGCGACACAATTATTGTGTCGTATCTCTCCTGTGCGACACAACTGCTGTGTCGCAGAACATTTGTAAAATAAAACGCGATTATTTTTGTGTACTAACGCTAACGCAGCTCGAGTTTTTGTTGTATTACTGTTATTTTTTTCAGATATGGCTGATCAACAACCTGCACAAGCTGCTCCACTTCCTGAAATTGTTGTGACGAAATATTTTTGGGAACCGCGTCACAATATTGTGGCTTTCATGAACACTGCTGTTGAGACGTCGCGTCCATATCGACCCATGATCTCTTTTCTACGACGGTCTCGAATCTATAAAGCCATTACTGCTGATACACGGATTTTGCGGGACCACGTTACTGAGTTTTGGGATAATGCTGTGGTCAACAAAGAGGATCAGGATACTCGTATTATTTCTAGGGTTCGAGGTCAAGAGGTCATCTTTACTGAGCAGCTGATTCGGGATTTCTTTGAGTTTGGGGACAACCCAGATATGCTCGTTCAGTTTAGTGCTGCTGCTATTGCTCAGGGAATGCGATCGATCGGTTATCAGGATATTCCCGTTGACCAGTACAAGAAGACCTATATGACCAAGGTTTGGCGGTATCTGGCTCACATTGTGATTGTCTGTCTATCCAGCCGCAGGGCAGGCCTCGAGGGAATGAGTTACGCGACTGTATCAGCTTTTCTTGCGTTAATCTACAACAAGCCCTTCAACTTCTCTGGTTATATCTTCAGGGGCTTTGTCAACAACGCACTGGATACCCGTGACAAGTGGGCTTTATATCCTCGATTCACTCAGCTACTGCTGAATCATCTTCTTCCAGGTCTTCCGGTGAATGCTCTCCACACTTTCAAGCAGATGTCGATGAATACCCGGATTTACACCACTTGTACCTCTTTTGCCAAGCAGGGTCAGGCACCGGAACGTGAGGTTGCCCTGTTCGGACATATTGTGGACTCTGCTTATGTTGGTCCTCCTGGTGAGCAGTTCAATGCTCCAGCTTCTCAGCCGCCAGTTCAACCGCCACCAGCTCAACAACCGCAAGTACAACCACCGCCAGTTCTGCAACAGCAGGTTTTGCCAGATCCTGTGGATCAGGAGTTTGTGGATCTCGATCGTGAAATCGATGCCTATCAGCCTCCTTCTCCACCTCCTGAATCCTCCGGCCGAGGTAAAAGGCCTCGAGATTCTTCTGATACTGGTATTCTGGATTCTCTGGCCAGACGCTCTCGCACCTCTACATCTACATCCTCTGAGCTCCCCAGAACCGACACACCGATCACTCCTCATCCGGCTGTCATTCAAGAGCTCCTGCAGCGACTTGATAAAATGCAGCATGATATGGAAGCTCAATCGACAGTGTTTGAAGCTCAGGATGCAAGAATCTCTCGCCTGGAGAAAGAGAACGAAGAGCTGAAGTCAAAGATTTTGCTACTGGAAACCCAAGCTATTGCTTCGGGGGCGATGAGCCAACCAGCTTTAGAAACAACACCTAGGGTTTCCGCCGAGGACGATGAAAATGTAAACCCTGATAATGTAAATGATTCCAATATTAATGAAACTCCACTTTCTTTGGATTATATTCTTGAGTTACCAGGACAACCGAAACCGTTAGCTGTAGATTACACGTTCTGTAATTTGACATACTTTCAAGCTGCGGTTGACGAAGACGATGTTGTGCCTGAAGAGTCCTTTGACTTTGAGGCTGCTAATGCTGATGATGATATTGATGTTGAGGAAGAAGAGCTTGGACCAGATGAAGAATATGCTGATCAGCCTGTTTATCCTCAAGAAGGTGTTGTGGTTTCCGATTCTTCAGACGACGAGTCAGGGCCTGCTTTTAATTACGTACCTGGATCTACTGCTCAAGCTGCCCCTGCTCATGAATCGCCTATGCCTTCCAGTTCATCACAGATTCTTGTTCGTGCAACTTACGATGACATCTTTCCACAGGATACATCTGAAGGTACTCCTGTTGACAAGGAAACATCTATCAGAGATAACTGGTTTCCGAAAGGAAAAAATCATGCACCTGTTCCTGTTACCTGCAAGAAGTACAAGGTTGGCGGTGATTATACCGGACTTATAAAAAGTTGGAAGGTAAGCAAGGGAAGATTGATGATTAAGAGACGTGACGGTATTCAGTATTTTCGTCGATCTTTGAAGAAATTGAGTATGTTGCCAAAGCATGATCTTGTTCGTCTTACTCGGCTTCAGTTGATCAATCCTCATAAAGACGGAGTAGCTGAAGTTATTCAGAAAGTCATGCGGGCAGAGATTCGATCAAAGAAATATCATTATGTCAAACCTGTGCTGGGTACACGTTTTACTTTCAAGAAAAAGCTTGATCCAAAGACAAATCAGCCAATCGTCAGAAATCACTATCCTCCGGATAAGTGTCTGCATGAGATCTCGCTGGAATCTGTTCCCTTCAATCTTCTTAAACGTTTTCACTACTGGGAACTGGATGCTCACACCGGCGAAGCCGTTCTTGTCTACGTGCCTGATTCTGTGCCTCAAACTGGGTCTACTTCTTTGTGGGGTTTACCAAAAGCAGAATTCAAAATATTTGACCCGATGAGCATGATAAACTTGTCAAAGGATGACATGAAGAAACTGTTCAACAGTCGTATTCGCTACAATCCTGACAACGAGTTCAACACAATTCTGGCGAAGCAATTTCAGAAAATCATTGATATATGCTTCTCTTTTGGTGTACATGCTGGTGGAAACTTTCCACCCGGATGGGTTTGAAGACTGAAGCAAATTGAAGAACTTTTTGAAGACCAAGCTGAAGACACGGGGGAGTTTGTTGATACATCAATGTATGTCTGTCAGTTGGTCTCAGTCTGTAATTGTGTCGATATTGTAATTACGTATTAAAACAGTTTTAGATTTAGATTAATTACAATTTTCTGTAATCTTGCGACACAAGCATTGTGTCGCAGTGTCTGTATATGCGACACAAGGATTGTGTCGCAGAGTCAATGTATGCGATACAATAATTGTGTCGCAGTGACAATCTATGCGACACAAGGATTGTGTCGCATGAAGTTTGGATCAGACTATAAATAGAGCTTATCAGCTTCTGTTTTAGTCACCAAAAAACACTCACACACAACACTACGAAACTCTATGTAGAAAACTCATATATTGTGTTGCTTAGATCCTTGTGTGTCTAGTTAAAGTGTATGTAATCTCACTTGTTGATTGTTTATATAAACTTACACTTTGGGTTTTGGTCATTTACTTGTTAAATATCTAGCATAACTTGTGTGTTTAATTCCACATCTACATACAAGTTTTAGGCTTCTCGATTTGGTCCGTGTACGGAACCTACATAAAGGAATACACGTGGACCCATCCAAAATTGAGGCAATCAAAAATTGGGAAGTCCCGAAAACCCCATCTAAGATACGACAATTTCTTGGTCTAGCTGGCTATTACAGGCGATTCATCGCGAACTTTTTCAAAGATAGCCCAGCCACTTACCGCTCTAACACAAAAAGACAAGAAATTCGATTGGGGCAAGATCAAGAGAATGCCTTCCATCTACTGAAACAGAACCTGAGTACCGCACCCATTCTATCAGGGATTGGGTTGCGTATTGATGCAAAATGACAAAGTCATTGCATATGCATCACGTCAACTGAAAGTGCACAAGAAAAACTATACAACTCATGACTTGGAGTTAGGAGCAGTTGTTTTTGCACTTAAGATCTAGAGGCACTACCTGTACGGAACAAAGTGTACGATATTCACCGATCACAAAAATCTCCAACATATATACGACCAGAAAGAACTCAACATGAGACAACGACGTTTGGTCGAATTACTTAACGATTACGACTGTGAGATAAAGTATCATCCGGGCAAAGCAAACGTTGTAGCAGATGCCCTGAGTCGTAAGGAACGAGTCAAACCTCGCAGAGTTCGGGCTCTAGGTTTGACGATCCACTCAAATCTCATTACTCAAATTCGCAACGCTCAACAACAAGTTTTCATTCCCGAACATCTTAAGGAAGAGTCCTTGAAGGGAATGGACAAACAACTCGAAACAAAGGACAATGGAGTGTGGTACTTCATGAATCGGATTTGGGTACCGTGCGTAGACGAGCTACACAAATTGATTTTGGATGAAGCTCGGAAGTCCAACTACTCGATACACCCTGGTGCAGACAAAATGTACCACGACTTAAAAGGTTTCTACTGGTGGTCTGGCATGAAATGAGACATTTCCACATACGTTTGCAAATACCTGACTTGTGCAAAAGTCAAGGTCGAATACCAAAAGCCGCCTGGGCTTTTGCAACAACCCGAATTACCCAAATGGAAATGGGAACAAATAACGATGGACTTCATTACAAAGTTACCTAAGACGAAATCAGGAGTTGATACTATATGGGTGATTGTTGATCGACTGACAAAATTAGCCCACTTTTTAGCCATTAAGGAAATAGATAAGATGGAAAGGCTGACTAGAATCTATCTGAAGGAGATTGTTTCTAGATATGGTGTACCATTATCCATTATATCTGATAGAGATACCCGATTCACATCTCACTTTTGGCCGTCACTCCAACGGGCACTTGGTACTCGACTAGAGATGAGTACTGCCTACCATCCTAAAACTGACGGTCAAAGTGAGCGAACGATAAAAACGCTCGAGGACTTGTTGCGAGCATGTGTGATAGACTTCGGAGGTAACTGGGATATTCACCTACCTCCAGCAGAATTTTCTTACAACAATAGCTATCACACTAGTATACAGATGGCACCTTTTGAGGCGTTATATGGACGCAAGTGCCAATCACCACTCTGTTGGGCAGAGTTGGGTGACAGACAGCTATCAGGACCTGAGATCGTCTAGGAAACCACGGATAAGATAACTCAAGTTCAAAACCGATTAAAAATGACACGAGACCGACAAAAGAGTTATGCGGATAACCGCCGAAAACCTTTTGAGTTTCAAGTAGGAGACAAAGTCCTACTCAAAGTATCACCCTGGAAGGGGATAGCACGATTTGGTAAGCGAGGAAAGCTTAAACCACGTTACATCGGATCGTTCAAAATCCTTGCTAGGCTTGGTCATGTCGCCTACAAGCTCAAACTACCGCAAGAGCTTAGTAGCATACATGACACTTTTCACGTTAGTAATCTTAAAAAGTGTCTTTCCAACGGAACACTCATCATTCCTCCTGAAGAAATCTTCATTGACTCAAAACTAAATTTTGTGAAGGAACTTATCGAAGTTATGGACACGAAAACGCAGAAACTTCGACATAAACGAATCAAGCTTGTTAAAGTTCTTTGGAACTCGAAACATGGCCCAGAGATAACCTGGGAAAGAGAGGACGAAATGAGAAAGAAATATCTTCAACTTTTCGAACGCATAACCGAGACTCATGACTCGACTTAAATCTCGGGATGAGATTTCGCTAACGGGCGAGAATGTGACACTCCTCCAATTTAGGTATTATTATACCACTAATTCCATGCATTTCTTATGCTAATTCCATGCAACAATTAAAACTAAACTAATGATGTGAAATAAGTCTAGCGTGCCCAAAATTTTTGAACAAAAAGTATTATGAAAATTTATAATTATAAAATTAAACAATATCGAAATGAATCCAACAAAATATATACAATTGTTGGCAATACAAAGTTCTGAAAGAACGCGAAAACATTTTTAAATAAATTTTTATTTGAAAATATTATGTGAACTAGTTGAAACAAAAATGAAACGAAAACATTTATATGCTTTCTTTAAAATGTATTGAACACGAACTCAAACAATACAAAATGTACCCAAGAGTCAAAACTAATAAAAAAAAATACTTTTATTATTTCAAATAAAGTATTTGGAGAACATCTACATAATAAAAATATCAAAAACTAAATTTTATTTTGCTATAATTATACTCGTACCCGAAATTGATGAGCTAAATACCAAGCTTTTACGCAACAACAAAAATATCTCTCGGCATTTCTGTGTTGAGCCATACCCAGTAACAAAAATTTCAAACCTAACCATTCCTATATACTCCCTCTCATACCTTATACCACAACCACCACCTCCTCCAATAATTCACCTCATTGTTCTTTGATTTAGGAGTTGAAGCACGGGTAGAGCATGAGCAGGAACAACAAGCAGAAGCAGCAGCTTCTTCATTCTCCCTCTTCACCATCATCATAAGCATCACCTCCTTTAATCATCAACATCAGACCATAATCATAAACTAACAATAAAAAATAAAATCATCATCATTATCATCATTGTCCGAATCATCATCATCATCATCCTCATTGTAAGGAATTCTCTCCATCTCATTTCTTTCATAAGTTTTGCTGTTATACTATGTGTATACTTATATAATCATGAAAGATTTAAGAAACACAAACAAAATAGTTGATATGTTGGTGATGATGATAATGGAACAAAAGGAAAAGTCTGTACTAAATTGATAGCTTATATATATAAGTAAAAATTAAGGTGTAAATCGCTTGAATAAAGTCATATTTTGTTATCTATAAAATTTGTAAAAGATGTAGCTCGAATCAGAGCAAACACTTGTTATACTTTTCGATCTACTGGTAATAATGACACCCGAACGGGTGGCTCAAGAGATACCCGATAGGGTGTATGATGATAGCCGCATGGGTGACAACAAAAATGGTTATATATAATCCTCAATTGAGGCACATGATAACTTGTTTCAATTATTTTAAATCTCCAAGACATGACGCGGCCTCCATCAATATTACTCCACTTATGGCATGTTTGTTTTTCAACGTGTATGTTAGTCGCCTTATTAGACTTAAAAAGTCTACACCAATGCTAATGATTGCATAACTATACTAAACCAATTTTGTTATGAGTAAAACTAATTATATTGTTTTGAGTACGTAGCTTAAATCTTTAGACCATTTATTTCAAAATTCAAAGATTGCAATGATGAATATGTTATCAAATTCTTGACCCACGTGCATGGAGCACCTTAATTTAAAAACATGTATATTACATAAGTGTAGTATCATGTAAATTAAATCACAAGGATTGCTTGTACTATCTGACATGATCGTGTGTAATTATTCACGCGATCGGGTGAAAGCCTTCACGTGATCGGGTGAAAGCCTTCACGCGATCGGGTGAAAGCTTATATACTCGATCGGGTGAGGTGTCAAATTGATACGACAACTCAATGTACGCTAAAAATTTATTTCAAATGTTAATTTTTGTCAACAAAATAAATGAAGTAAATGGGTACGAGTAAAACAAAAATTGTACAAAATGAATCGTGTACACAAAACTATAAATTTTAAACATCTATATATACACATAGGATGGACTACATATATATATGCACACATACTTATGAGCAACAAATATTTGTATAATAATATTTGCGTACGACATAAACATACTTGGAAAATTTTAAATTATTTTCAAATCGTCACCAACAACTTGGACAAATTTAAGAAATCATCAATTTCTTCAAAACAAATGAACTGTTAACATAATTCGATGAATTATCAAATTACTTATGTTTATACACCTATGTAACACCCTCAAATTTAGGGTTGCGGTAGCGGTCGGGTCGGGTGTCACCAAATCAAATATCACAAGCACAAAGGTAAATAATGAACGACTCTAAATGAGACGTTTGAAAATAGTTATACATTTCCAAAATAAAAGTGTATACAAGTTGCGAGTCCGCAAAATAATTTCAATACATAATTTGTAATACAAAAGTTATGCAGAGAAATCCAGTTGTTTGAAAACATGCGACTCGAGCTAGCAAAAGCCTGTAGCAATCCTAATCATGTTGGGCACCTGAGAACACATGCTAAAACGAGTCAGCTATAAAGCTGGTGAGTTCATAGGATTGTTAGTTGAAACATAAAGTATAAAACCTTATATATTTTGAAAAGTAGTTCAAAATCTATGATTTTGATATCTATTGTATTGAAATTGTAACACCAATGTGTATACATCTTACAAGGTATCTCATACCTAAGTGATCGTGACGTGTACCTAAGTACATAAACATTTGAGGCATTCCGTACCTGGATACCTATCAGGTATTAAGTAAATCTATTAATGTGAGGCAATACATGCCTAAGGACTATGAGGTAATCGTATGATCACGTCATATGATGTTGTGTAATAATTGATGTGCCACTTGGCATAGCGTGTTGCACCCAGCAACATAATTGTAGTCCCAAGGACTAGGATTGAGTATTTAGTCAAATACTAAGTTGACGGCCTCACGTAAAAGTTTGCCGATCCGTTAATTGTATGGATCACGATCATAAGCTCGCCCATCCGTATATGTGTGTGGATCACGAGCATAAGTTCGCCCATCCATCGAGTGTATCGCTTTACCGTGATATCGTACTTGTGCCCACTGCAATACCGTGGCATCGTTTTGTGCCCACTTCTCACTGTGGCATCATTTTGTGCCTATCTGGCATCGATCGAATTGCTCGGAAGCAAAGTATGTAATTGAGCCGGCAGTACTACGACATGCCCGACTTGAGTAATTGAGCCGACAGTACAACGACATATCCAATTTGAGTAATTGATAGCCGACAGTACTACGACATGTCCGACTAGTGTAAATGAGAGCCGGCAGTACTACGACATGCCCGACTAATTTGATTGTGTTTGTATGAGTATATGTATACCTATATACATAACTAAATTATAGGTAGCACCAAGTGCTCGAGATGAAGTACAAGCATGTATGTATATATATATATATAGATATATATATACATAAGTAGAACCAACAAATACCTCAGATAGAGTATCATGTAGCCCATGAAAATGATTTATTGTAGCTAAGTATGTATATACAGTTTTTAACTATTTGTTGTGTCGCAATAAGCTTAGGTATGACTAATCATCACCTAGTTGTTTTGGTATTAGTATAAGAGATCCATACTAACGTATATTTCTAATGTATACTCCTAGCCTCAGCCTAGTAAGTATATTTGGATCCTTGATTGTTGTTTACCTGAGTTCAATTCCAATTTAGAAATCCTGAAATACATATGAGCAGTTTTAGTTCCTAAGAGGAAGACTAATCCTATAAAAGTCTAGTTGTTGTCTTCAGTAGGTAGAACTAAACAGTCCTAGTGTGTTTGATAGCATTGTCCCGTGACAATATGGTCCGGGTAAAATTGATAACTTAGTCAAGTTATGTAGTGGTAATTGTTGCCATCAATCTAACAGTGTACGGTTATAACCTATTTAGATTAAGTATTGATATTGTTCCAAGACAATATGATGGGTGTAATTCCTAAGTATTACACATTTCATATTACATTGCAGTAATATAGATAAGTGTGAATTATAAAAAGTTATTATTATAATTCGAAAACAGTAGTTAAGCATGCGTCTCACCCCGAAAATAGTAAAACAGTTGAAATAGTGGGGTGTTGCGCTGCACACCGATCGTTGGAATTTCTAATGGTGACGCAGCACAACAGTGGGTTTTTAATTTATAAGGCTGGGGCCTAGGGTTACTTATTATGCTAGTACAGGACAAGTATGACCTAGGATCGTTCTTCAAAGCGCGACAAATTGAAACTAGGGGGTTTAGAAGCTTTTATGTGTTCAGCTAGGGTTGAAAGAGTTGGTTTTGGTTTTTGGGTTTCTTATCCTAATTTAAACTAGACTGAATTAAAAGGTGGAGGTTACTTCGGGCGTTCAGCAATTAAAGCGATTGTCTACTATAATGTGGTTTAGAAATGGTTAAATATGGAAAGTTCTAATGAGGATAAGTTCGTAAGTTGATGTGAGCTATTCTACAATCCTTCTATCGGGCTGACGCGGAGGTGTCCACAATCAGGCAAATAGAATGTCACGGAGATTGTACAATATATTAAAGTGTACACCGAAAGTTCTCTCAAATGTACACCCACACTATCCAACAGTTAACCTCGAATCCTATTCCCCAATCTCGGTCATCAGAGATGGCCGAATCATGGCATAGTTTGTTGAATAAACAATCTTATGAATGAGGGTTATCCTCACCAGAATAGGTTGGGCTAATTGGTCTAAACGGTCGGATAATATGTCATCACTTATTCGTACGAGTTATCATCATTACTTGGGGATGTTACAAGACAGGGATGATTTGTGTTACAAATGGAGACCTAGGTAATACGTTTGCTATTCGATTCATAATACAACTACCTTCGGTTGTTCTGACTTCCATACATTTGTACTCCGCCGGAAGCGTTTCCAGTACTATATCAAAGAACAGTCGAATATGGGCCGTCATATTATTTCACGATGATTAATGCCATTTAAATTTTACTATTATGATGATCCTAAGGCAACAATCAAACAAGAACATGCAATAAGACGATCAAGGCGACAGTTTAATTTAAGCATGCAAAAGTATTATCTAAGTTGAGGATATTCCAAAAGTTGTCTCAAAAATATCGTCTATATGAATTTAATCTTAATCTACCACTACTCCCATTTTCCGTGTCTCTTGGATCCTATCTTGGTCTAGCGAACACTGGCCATGCCGAGCTCAATGATTCAATCTAACATAGTATAACTAAGTGACCTGTATCCTATGAGTTAGCTACATTCATTTTTGGATAAAGTTTTAGTCATAACATGAGTTGGGCAGATAAACGATAAAGATTTAATTCCTATGTCCATTTGTAATATAAACCATCCGCAATCTCAAAACATACCACATAGTCACATATTTAATACTTTCCTAAACGACTATCATAGCAGACAATTGAGTTATTTAGTTAATCATGGCAATTCTAGCATACATATTTAAATTTATATAAAAAGAAAGAACAAACATATTAAATATGAAAGATAGATTGACACCTGGAAAGAAGTACAATAACTCGTAGCTAAAATATGCATCCCGGAGCACCTCTATACACAAATCTTCCTTAGCTAGTTAATTAGCTAGCCTAATTAACTAGGAAGAATAAAAGAAAAGAAAATACAAATGTGTTGGTAATTTGAGGTGTGTTGGTATGTCTTGGTGTGTCTTTCAAATGAGCTTCATGCCTCCTATTTATAGAGGAGTTTTGGTGCATTTTAGCAAATGGAAGCACACATTAGCAAAAGGTGGAAAAGGTAGTGGCACCAGGTACAAAAGGTGAAAAAGGTAGTGGCACCAGGTACGAAAAGCATGTAAATGTCTAGCATCGGGTACGAAAAATGACAAAAAAGCGCAATCCGTGCGGGTGACCGGCAGCCAGCGGCGGCTGGCTAGCAGCCGGCGGCGGCCAGGTGGTGGCCGGCGGCGGCTGGCTGCCACCTGCACCAGCCTGCTGCTGGTTGCTTCGTTTCTCAATTCGTGTGTGTTTTCTTCGTTATACGTCCGTTTGTGTTGATTCTTTTGGCGTTGGATTCGTAATTCAAAAACGGAGCTTTCGGTGAAAAGAAATCCCAAAAATATGTCTCTGAACTTTAGGTGTGTTGTACGAATCGTTTGGATCTTCCGGAGTGCGTAGAATCTTCATTCTTCGTCCGTTTTAGTTGATTCTTCTTCTGTTGGATTCGTAATTTGAAAACGAACATCTTGGGTCAGATAGATGTTAGTGATGGACTCTTTTGTCTTGAATCCTCATTTTGATGTCTTGAATCTTCAAACGTGCGTGGAATCTTCATTTTTCGGCTTTTTTGCCTGATTTTGCTTGTGCAACCTGGTTTTGATCTTCTTAGCATTTTATCAGTGATTTTTGCATTATTTGAGTCCAGTTGCTAAGTATTGCTCTAGAATGAGAGAGATATCGGTGGTAAAAACGTGACTTTTTACGCGATATCATGGGGCTATGAAACCCACCTGTGAGTTGTCAGCGATCATAAGATACGCGTGTCGTCCGGATGGTAACCTCCTAGTGTCCTAAACACGTGAGGTTATATAAGTAAGAGACAAATCAATTTGTCTAAGCAAGTTGTGTACTTTCTGTTTTAGCTACACTAGGCTAGTGTGGCTATAGGCGACACTTAAGATTGGCATCACTTGGGAAGTGACGCTACGGGCGTCACTTAAGACGACACTCAAAGGTGTCACTATTTGCGTCACTAAATACGACACTTCCATGCAGCATTAAGATGCGTCACTAATATGCGACACTTACATGCGTCACTTAGGCAAGTGACGTTGTACTGCAGGTCTGTGGGCGATACTTCCGTCTGTTCGACGGGTTTTCACCCAAAAATGCAATCTAGCCCATTTTTAGGCCGAATCTTGTTGTTATAATGTTAATACATGATATATTAAGTGTTTTTAACATGAAATAACAAAGAAAAGTGGGTGATTCCTTACGATTTGAAGATTGAAGGTTTGAGGATGATGATGAAGAAGATGAAGATGATGATGATGATGATGATGACGATTTGCTGCCGTTTTTTATGTTACTCTTGTTGTTGATGATGATTATTATTGTTGTTGTTAAAAAAAATTAGAGAGAAAGATGAGATGGAGAAAAAGAAGAAGATGATGAGAATGAGATGAATGAGGTGGGGGTTTGGGTTTTTGTTAAAACTCAGATCCCCAATTTGGGGATTGTGGTCTCCAACCACAGTATAAAATACCCGTGTTTTGTACCCGATCGTAATTTAAAATAATATTTTAAATCCTAAGATTTATTTGTATTCTTTCTAAATGTTTTAGAGTGAAAGTATCTCATAAAAAATACTATTTTGAAATTAAAATTTAGTAACTTGTTTTCGCGTGGTTTCAGATAACTACAATGCGTTTTTAATTAAAACGACTTATATTTTTGAACACTTTGTTATAATTGCGTATAAAAATACAATTATTTGAAGTTTAAATTTGGCACGAAAATTGACTTTTTGACCAGGTGTTTTTCAGGGAATTACCAGCATAGATAAGAACTGCATGCATATCAGGATGGGCAACCCTGGACTTGTTAGGATGCCACTACTTTTGGGACACTCAGATTTCCTTCATATTACTACAATTCATTTGTGGTTATATCTACGAAATCTACTTTTGTGTTATGTACTTTTATAAAATACTGTTTCAAACACTACTACTATTGTTACAACTTTGTAATCTTTGGTAAAACTACTTAATGTTTGGCATCTTAATACATTATGTTCTGCGATAACCATATGCTCTGGATGTATGTATCTATCGGTTGTATTACTGCTTGCAGCCCCACCACATCACTAAGCTTCCGCAAACTACTCTCACTTATTGTAATTACTGTTTGACGGGGTGTGATACATCACCCTCTTGGGTTGACTAAGTTTGACTTTAAATCAAACTATACATAACTCTCTCTCTCTCTCTCTACATGTTTATCTTAGTTACATAACTTTCACCTCTTACATAATCACATAATTATTACTACTCCTCATAATTCAACAATAACCAATCCATGGTTATGAAGAATCATCATAAACATCACTAATTCATATTAACTCTTAAATTCATAACTTCATTCATTAATTCATAACCATTTACATGGTTTAATCAATTACATAATACTACAATCATCATTAATCATCATCATAGTCATTTTTTAGCATTTGATTACCTTAATCATAGCTTCATAATATCACCTTATTAACATAATCATAATAGGGGTCCGTCAGTGATTTCAATACTGCCTTTTAAAAAAAAAACATAATCATAATCACTATCATAAGTATTATTAATCCACATAATTTACTACTTGATTCAATACCTCAATTCTTCATAATCATGCTCTAACAACATTTATAAACACTAATTAGAGTATATTAATACCAATTCATCATTATTTACACAAAACCCATAATAATCATTAATCATACAATTCAACTTATCCATTTTTAGGTTGAATTAGGATCACTAACAATCTTATTAACACTTATTAACACCTCTTCAACCAATTTCAAGCTCCATTTTCAGATTAAAACCATTAACCTGTCACAACCCACCTAAAACCCATGAACATCAAGGTTCTAGGTTAAAATTAAAGGAGAATTATAATTACCTTATGTTAGGAAGAATCAATCAATGATGAATTTCATAGTTCTAGCTCCAATCTGACGTTTTCATATGATTTTGAGTTTAGGGTTTAAGGTTCGTGAGTTCTCATTGATGATCTCTTTGTTTTCTGTTATTGAAGTGTTAAAATGAAACGTATACACGTGGGTAGAAATCGATATATATGTGTTAATATACATCCCGTGATTATTATTGTTTGAAACTTTAAAACTATTCACAGTTATTACTATTTTATTTCACCTAAAGTAATAATAATTTAAAACAACTACTATTACTTTATTCACAATAATACTTTTGAATTTTGGAGTGTTACACTATCACAAAATTTATAATTTAAATTCTTAAATTTTCACATTATATTGAGTCTCTCACGTAGCTAATATTCTCCTCCTTTATATTAAACGATAAATTTTGCCTCATAATAAAACTCATTTCTCATCTCAATGTCTTCTCTTTATTACTTCTTTTTAAATCTTTATTACCTCAATTCACACTACCTTAGAAGCTGATTCATACTCATCCTCAAGGTCCCTCAGCTCATATAGCATTACTAGTATTATAATCAACTCATTTGATTTATATACACATTCATGGTTACTTCTCGTTATAGGTTTCGAATTTTAAGAACTAATAACTCTCTAACTACATTGAGACTCAAGTTTAAATTTCTACCACCTCATAATACACTCATGCATTTAACAACTCTTTTATTATTAATTTCTTGTTACTCACACTTAGCATAATACACTCATGCATTTAGCATATACCCAGCTCTTTATTCTCATGATTAAATCACTAAATTTACTCCGCATCATGATCTCAATTTATTAAACCCTCATTATAAATAATCTCTTGTATTCTCTTGTTATCTTGTATTATAGGGTCAAGTTTTTACCGACACGTCACTTTAAAATTACTTTTCGTAAATATTTAAATTAAATTTTATAATCTTTTCTAGATACTCATTATTGTAGTATCCTCTTTGTCTACTCTCAAGGTAAATCATTAAAGACTTATCAATCATATATATTCTCATGCACTTTTTAACTCCTTTTACTTTTAAATATAATGTATGACTTACTGATTTATTTTATGATATCACTTAACTCATGTTAAGCCTCTTTTAAATACACTTACATAACCTTACATATATATAAAATCACAATTATCGTGATTTCTCATCATCATAGAGACTATTTCATATACTTATAATAAAGAATTATCATTACTTAGTGTTTTAGGGTTAACGCCTTACCAACCCACAACTCTATAATTACTCCTGATAAACACTTAAGTTAAACTTATATCTCTTCTCTGGATACTCATCGTCATAACACACTATTGATAAATCTATATCTATAATAATCTAATTCAATGTTCTCACATTACAGCGCCTCCTTTGCTCTATCTCTTCACATGTAAACTTGTAATAGCTCATATGTATTTATATAATAATACTCGCCAACATCAAATTCTCAGTAATTCTATTAAAGCCTCAAAATAGTTAACTCTTACATTTTCTCATTTTAGTATACTCTCTTTAGTCTAACTCTTCATATGAGTCCTCAATATAGTTAATGTCAATACTCATTATTATCAGCCTCCTTCGTCTCGGTCTGAAAACTCAATTATATCCATGTTCAACATTTCATAAAAATTTTAAATTTTTCCTTCAAACTCCAGGGGTATAATCCTCCCCCACTTAGGTGACAACCCATTTATTTATTTTCTCTCTCACACACACACACACATATATATATATATATATATATATATATATCTTTCATAGAAAACGGTTTACATTTTATGATGGACTAAGTATCCAACAAAATCAAAATTTTCTTTTTATTATACTCACACTCTCTTCCCTGTTATGATAACTCTCTGGTAAACTTCTTTCTCGTTATTTGTTCATATTACACTCAAGTAGTTTAAATCATCATACCTCGTTATATCTTACACACATCCTTTTATATATATATATATACACACACACACATACATACTCGCTTTCTTTTAATGCACTCAACTTAGTCGTTACCACTTTACTTCTTGTTTATTATACTCTTTTCGAAATTATTACCACTTTCTCATTTTACACTAAGTTCTTATCGATGTTAATACACGCATCTCGTTATTACCGTTATACTCTTTATTTTGATTCTCATAACTCACCCAAATCGACTATTTCTATTTTCTTTTACTTCGCATTGTATTTATTAAGTTATTACTCACCTCAATTTCTCATGATTCATCAGCTATTTCTAAGCTTTTTCTCACATTTCAACATATTCTTTATTATTTTCTCATGTTGCTCCTCTTTATTACATGTCTCATATTTCATATCTCAGTATTTTATAAGTAATAGTTTGGATAAATGACAAAAATCGGCTATGTACTACCACAAATTATTCCAAGTATGCAACATACTTATTTTATTATCCAAGTAACCAACAAACCAGAAGATTTTGTACTAATATCAGCAATATGGTAACCGGTTATCTACTGAACCAGTAGGATGTGATTATTTGAAAGAAAAAAAATGTAAATGCTTACATGGATTTTTTATTATATAAAATATATTTATTATTAAAAATTAAATTAACTAAAGTAGCTTTTTGATTTCTTTTACTAATCTATGAAATATGAATTATTTTTTTTCCATCATCTTATTCGTAACATCAGAACATCGTCGTCAACAGTGCAACAAGAAAATATCTTTAACAATTTCATTTTATTTAACTTTCTTAATTTCTTAATTTAATTTCCATTATAAACTAAATAATCTTAACTCAAAAAGAAATAGAAAAATCATTTAATATCGTCGGAGAGCTCGTTGGCAGAGTTCCGGTCACCGGAGTTGTAGAGAGAGAGCGAGAGAAGCGCAATTCCGGTCCCCAAATCGATTCACCCACCAAAACCATAATTTCTTAATCGTCAACGTCCCCTTTCGCTGTTCACCATCATTATAGTTAACCCTACTCCCACCACCTTTCACGGTGAACCTCACCACTCGACGGTGGTTCCGGTCGTTGCATTGCCGGAGAAACAAAGAACAAAAAGGGGACGTATGTGCTTTTGAGGAAATTAAAGTATGAATGATGTGGGTTTTAGATCTAAAGAAGACCCACGACCCAATTTCGATTTTCATATGGAAATGGGGAATTTTTCCATTTTGTGTTTGTATCTCAGATGATGTTGATTAACTATCTAAATGCTAGGATTTTTTGTGCCGGTTTCCGCAGTTAATTTGATACTATTATTATCATTAATATTAATTATTATTATTATTATTATTATTATTATTATTATTATTAATTTTTACATATTCTAGTAGAATGATTGATTTCTTTTTTTTTCCTAATGCTTTTCGACACCCACAAGTCATTGTTTCCATTTTTTTTTCTATTGCCAGATTTAGATTTAAAGTATAATGAGTGTCTATGTTGCTTACAATGAATGGCGAAAATGATGAAGATCTGCTTCTGTTATTGACTTTAATAAATAAAAAACAAGTATAATAATGGAAATTGTTAAAACAAAAATAATAATTTTAACTAAAAAGGAAATTAGAAAACACAATGTGACGTGGATGCCAACCGTAGGTATGATGTAGCAAAAAATGATGTGGCATATGATGTGTAAATATGATTTTTGTGAAGATCTATTGTGCCCGCAACCGTCGGTTCAGTGTCGTTGCGATTCCTGATGGTGATGCGGGTGCAGCAGGGGTTTTAAAATTTATATTTAGCTGGGCTTAAATTATACGTACTACCTACTCTGGTTAGTAAGCGGTAAGTATGACCTAAGATCGTTCTATGAATCCAAACGTGTGGGCGATTAAAGCTGGTGCTTTCGGTAGGAGATATTTAGGATGGAACAAAGTAGGTAGGTTTGGGGGTTTTAAACTAAAGACAGGTAATTAAAATGCAGAAAAGTAAATTGCAGGAAAACAAGTAAAGATAAACATGTGATTGTTGAGATTTCGATAAGTAATGTTTCAGGATGACAGATTAACCATGGACAATATTAAATGTAATGGTTTAAACTATCAGGTGTAAACTCTAGAACCCTACCAACTAAATTTCCCATTGGCATGTTACTAGGAACTAGGTTATCATGATTCTGATCGGAGCAATACGCAAACTTCCAATACTTATCTAGTTGAAAGATAAACAACCTATTTTGGCTTAACGCCGAGGTGCATGAATCAGTAGCGTATCGTCTCATAGGTCTGACCTTTCTTAACCCCTAAAATAGTTTAGTATTTTATTAGCATGCAGATTAATAACTTTGTATGTTTTGACTGCTGATTGTGTAAGACTTAGTGTTTTAAGGTATTTAGATCACTAGGATGTTATCCTTATTGTTAAGTCTTGTTTCGTGCATTAAGGCTTGGTTACTTCAACTTATGACTTGAGTCCTCCTTTTCAAACAGTTATACATCCCTAGATTATTTGCAGTTTATAAAAACGTGTTTCATATGCAGGCCATGCCTTTCAGTAATCGGACAGTGTACTTTACATGGTAGTTCGACTGCTTCTTACATCAGACATGCGGTCAGGAGTAATTGACGGTGAATGTGACATTCTAAACTAACCAAATGTAAAGCGATGCAGAAATGTAAACCTAATATGTACAATGAGTGGGTTCACTGTGTCTTACTTGTTGCATGTCATGGGCACGAATAACTACTTACCATAATTAAGGTTGATCAAGTCCTAATTACTAGGTTGCAGTCACGTGGATAACCGGAAAGGGTACTCCATAAATTAAACTCAAGTTCATAAAGTCTTAACGATACAAAGGTCATTAATTCCTATTTTATCTGAACGCGTTTTCGAACATCATTTCATTGTGCATTGACTTTCGTAGGATATACCAGTTAGTTGTGAAGTTGTATTATCCTTTCGGAATTCCAACTGTTAAACCAGAGCTGATTCCAGTGATATAACTACCTTCGGTCGTTTATCGACTTCCATACATTTGTACTCCGTGTAAAACGTTTCCAGTACTATATCAGATAAACTGTCGAATAGGGCCGTTACATCACTTTTACAATTTTCGTACACTTAATTGTATAATGTCATCCTTACTTATAATTATCTACATCATCAACAATTACAATAATAAACTACTCGCAATTCATGGCAATAGACAAATCACATACAAGGCAATAATACATAATTAAAGTATGAAGCAAAGCAAGTATGATAAAGTTTCGATATCACCCGAAAATAAATGCGCAGCAGCGTATTATTATGATTGACAACTCGTTCACACGTACAAAGTTGAATCTCTGTGACACCCGTCAAATTAGGACTAGTAATTAGTGCCTAATCAATTGTTAATACATGTAATTAGATTTGTGATAGGCTAATTAATGTATCGAAATATATATTGATGAATAAATACAACTATGCGATTTGATTAAATCGTACGCAATTCAAATCGAATGTAATTCGATTCAATTAATACGGACGTTGGTGAACAATTTTATTAAATAATATGACATTATTTAATAACTCTATTTAATCCAAAATATTATTTAGCTGATATTTCAACTCAAATTCGTGTCGTTCAAACAACAATTACGCAATTAAAATAATAAATGCGCGTACAACCGAAATAAAGTTAAAGTTACAATTTATAACCCAATTATTAAGTATTTGATGAAATACTTCAAATATAATTTTGAATAAATATCCGTATTTTAAAACTCCTAATTAAACGTATAAGATAATTATTTAACGTTTAAACGATCGGGAAAACGAACACCGCACGGAGCGCAAACACAGGGACTAAAAAGTTGGGAGAAAACCCTTTTCCCCCTCCCCAAAAATCTGCCCCAAAACCCCTCTTCCCTCCTCATTCTTTTCATTTCCTTTCTCTCTCTTCATTTCCTTCATCTTCTTTTCTCTCTAACTAACACCACAACACCACCACCTTCCTCCACCAAACCACCATAAATCTCGAGACTCATTTAGAAGAAAACGTTCCTCTCGTCACGATCTACATTTCCATCTTTCCGGATTTTCACGACGTTAACTTCGTAGGTTTCCGACAAATCCCGACACCTCTCCTTTTCTATTGTTTTCAACTTATAATTGTTTGTCTAGGCTTAAAATGTCCATATAAGGGTTGGGTAAAAGATTTGGACCGAACGGTGGCCGGAAAAACTCATTTTCGACACAAATTCCGGCAATCAGACCGTAATGTCGCTTTTGGACCAGACTTTATGCGACGTCAGCTACTATGTCGCATGACCTCTCCCAATGTCGCATGGTGCGACATCAACCTCAATGTCGCATTAAATTGCTGACGTCGCACATAGCGACATCGACCCCTAAGTCGCAAAGACCAACAGCATCGCATATAGCGACATCAGACTCAACGTCGCATTAAATTGCGACGTCGCACTTAGCGACTCCCTGACCAATGCCGCAGTCATGACCTGCGACATAACCACCTACGTCGCACACAATGTCGAAAATAACAGAACCAAGAAAACACAGATTTTACTAAGGGTCGAGACCCCAGCCAGGGGCTCTGCCCCTTGGACCCCGCTACCAGGGGCGCTGCCCCCGGACCCCCGTCATTAACGGGCTTTGCCCTTACCCTAGGGTCACGAGTAACAGTGTTACATCTAAACTTTCACACAAAGTGCTAAACTTGCATAACATCAAACACGAATGCGACACAACTTCTAAAACACATTGGAACTTAGTTTTAGGTATAACACTTCAAAATCATCAAAATAATAATGTGGGATTATCGTTACAAACAATCACCAACGGGCCATACACATTTTCAAACACTTAAACAAACAACCAAATCGCGGTAATTTGGACATTCTAAGTTGGACGAACAACTACAAGGGCAGTCTTTCGAGATGCCTACTCATGTTATAACCATTGTGTGTCTTGGACACCCTCAGGTTACAAGTCTTCGGACATCAATCCACCGCTAATCAATTCAAGTTTATTAATTTAAACACTCAAGGCTCAGGTAAGTCTCATGGCCCCTATTTTACTGTTTTCATTAAGGGGTGTGATATTATAGCTCGTTTTGTTTTACAAGTAGAACGCAAGTACAATTCAATCAAATACTACATGAGTTGTTTTCAACTAATCAATTAAAGCCCTCCATAGCATAATCTGGTAATACAATTGTAGCGTGAATGTTAGTATATGATATCATATAGGATTGACAATCCTCGTCCGGGTTAGCACGCACTAACTGGTCAAACGGACGTATTAGCATTTGGGAAGACGAGTGTAGATTAGGCACTCGTAGGAGGCAACTCAGTTGGGTTTCCTTAATTGGACCTGACACTCAAGTTAAGCTCAGACTATGTGCTCATGGCTGTATAACTTTTATTTTGCTTAATTGCATTTTAAATTGAATTATATTATAAAATCTTGCGGTTCATACAAATATGCGTTGACATACAAACCTGTGAGCTCACCAGCGTTTCGCTGACCCATTTTAGCATGTATCACAGGTGACCAGCAGTAGGTTGGACAGCTCAATCAAGAACTATTAGCTCGAGTCAGCATGCAAACAATCAGAGATTTAGCTGCATTATTATATTTTGTTAGGTTAATTATGTACTTAAATCTCTCAATTTCAAACCGGGCTAATGTAAACAATATTTTGATGTAAACTTTTGTTTTATCAATATCAATGTAAAACGACGCATGTAGTGGTCGTTCATTATATCTTTTGTGCTGTGTATATTGATTAGTCGCGCCCCGACCCGATTCGCTTCCGCAACCCGAATTTGTGGGTGTGACAATCTCCAAACTCCTAACGTTCACTCTAACCTCTATGTTAATCCGTAGATTAATTACAATAACCCTAGACTAAAATATAAGAGATTTTTAGAGTGAGAAAGTGAAAATGGAAGAATGAGAGTATAAGTATGAGTGTGAATATGAGAGTGTGTTGAAATGAGAGCTAGGGGCTGATATTTATGGAAGAAATTTGGCTCAAATTAGCATCCCAAAGCTCACGATAGAAAAAGGTGGAAAAGGTAGTGGCACCAGGTATGAAAAGGTGAAAAAGGTAGTGGCACCAGGTATGGAAAGCATGTAAAGGTCTAGCACCGGGTACGAAAAAGGACAAAAAAGCGCAATCCGTGCGGAAGGGTGGTGGTCGGTGGTAGCCTAGTGGCAGCCGGCGGCGGCTGTGTGGCTGCCGGCGGCGGCTGGCACCACCCCGCACCGGTTCGCTGCCCGTTGCTTCGTTTCTCGATTCGTGTGTGTTTTCTTCGTTATGCGTCCGTTTGCGTTGATTCTTTTTGCATTGGATTCGTAATTCAAAAACGAATATTTTGATGAAAAGAAATCCTAGAAATATATCTCTGATCTTTAGATGTGTCGTACGAATTGTTTGGATCTTTCGGCGTACGCGGAATCTTCATTCTTCGCCTGTTTTTGTTGATTCTTCTTCTGTTGGATTCGTAATTTGAAAACGAACATCTTAGGTTAGATAGATGTTGGTGATGGGCTCTTTGATCTTGAAATCTCGTTTTGATGTCTGGAATCTTCAAACGTGCGTGGAATCTTCATTTTCTGTCCGTTTTGGTTAATTTCCATCATGCAACCTTGTTTTTACCATCTTGACATAATATTACAGATTTGTAATGTTTTTGAGTTAAAGTGCCAAGAATTGTTCCAGAATGAGAGAGATATCGATAGTAAAAACGTGATTTTTTACGCGATATCAAGTATCCCACACTTAGAACTTTGCTTGTCCTCAAGCAAACTCATTCTTAAAAGCTTCTGGAATGATTCTAATTGCATCAGTTTTTAGAGATACCTTTTTCCAAAGAATATAAAGTTACACTTATGAAAGAGTTTTTACCGGAAACTAAGGGTTTACTGAATTTGATACCTTCTTCGAGCAACATGATGATCATGACTAGGCAATCCTCACAAGTGGGTCACTCAAACTACTCAAGTGTTTAGGGTTTCCTACTTACTTGTGTCAATCACTCAGATAGCCAATCATGTAGCATTCTCGTCATAGGCTTGATCGAGAATCAAATCTCCATCACTTTTGATGAGGACGGTACTAACCTTTCGAGATATCTTGGAAGGAATCGGGTGTTTTTGGTGTGAAGAAGGTGTGAGGGTTTTCCTTGTATTTTCTCGAAACTTTTCTTGAGAGAGTTTCTCTGGAATTTCTCAGATTTTGAAAGGACTACATAGCCTTTTTCTTTGGAATTTTCCTTTTCTTTTCCCTTTTTCTTGATCCTTGGGCTTTGCTTTTTTTTTTTTTTTTTTTAAGCAGCTTCTGCTGAATTTCTTTTTCTTGGAGCTCCTTTTACGGATGATGCTCATCCTTTGGGGAACGCTCCAATATATAAGCTTTTTGCTGAATTTCTTTTCTTGGAACTCCTTTTACGGACGATGCTCATCCTTTGGGGAACGCTCCGATGGCTTTGTGTTAGGCTGCAGAAGTCTTGGAAAATCAAGAGTATATTTGAGAATTCGTTGGAAAAGGAAACTTCTGTAGGTTCGGGATGAATGTTAGGAGGTTTTGATTGGGTGTGAAGAGTGAGTGTTGAGTGGGTGGATGTTTGATGGTGGAAGGGTGTTTGGATTCCTTAGAAGTTATCAAGATTGGTTGTACCTATGCCACGTATGGTACTCATCGGTGTGATCTCGAAATGTATTACAAGAGCAAGTTCTAATTCAAATGCATACATCGGCGCCTAGCCATGTGTTGCCCTTTTCGTCCGTATCTTATTCTAAAACAGTTTTGTTTCGTTGTCAAAACTCGTTCCTTGCTGTAATTTATAATTTTGAAAGATAGGATTTCTAAAGAACGATGTTTTTGAATCTGAAAATTTTGAAATTTTATCCATTTTTAGTCTTTTAATAAAAATGTTGTTTGACTTACGGACAAGAGGTAAAAACTTGCGGTTGAAGGCCGTATATCCCACACTTAAAGGAACATTGTCCCTAATGTTCGAATCTATTCGTTGAGTACCTCTTGTTGAAGTATCCCACACTTAGAGATTCTATTTATTATTGGATTGTTTCGTAAGTGTAGTGTGGTTTTTATTATCCCACACTTAGTGTTTGGAATATCGGATGAGATAATCAAAACGGGTAGAGGGTTTTTGAACGGTGTACCGCTTTTACTGTGCACGTTGTTGGCTCCTCATTAGAAGTTTGCTGGTCCGTGGCTGGCATTCTTCATTGTGTGGTCCACATTTCTCCCTTGCTTAGGTCTTCTATAGTTTTTTTCAAACAAACCACTTAATTCAATCAAGTAATAGCTGCTGATAAGAAAAGTAAAGTAATAGCTTAATAAAATAACTGGATAGATGTGATGTCTATGCATCTACAGTACATCAAATACACATAATAATAATAAAGTCTTGGTAGAAAATAGAAAGAAGTAAGAAGGCGGAGCAATCTATTGCTCGGCTGGTGGTGGTACTACAGTCGAAGATGCTATGGGAGATGTCTCATCTGATGAAGAGTCATCATGCTGATAGTGGGTGCCCTCATCTGATGTATCCCTATCATCCTCTGCGTCTGGTGTACCCACAGTGAATATCCCGTCATGTATCAACTGATCAACAAACTCCCCTGCGGGCATGTCAAAGCTATAGAGTGGAATCTCATGTATCCCCTGCTGAGAGTGCTCTCTGAATAGATCGGTCTGTCTGTGAGAAGATACTGGAGCAATCGGTGCAGCTGCAGGGCTAGTGCTCCTGAGAATCCTATGACTCTGAACAAAAGTGGCTCGAGTAGGGGCTCTGGATATCCTACTGCTACTCGAAACCTGTCCTCTAGCTGAGCCGACAACTGAGGGAACCTGCTGTCTCTGAAGGGGAACCTGTGCTCGCGGTGCCTGTGGCCTGAGTGGAACTGTCCGAGGTGGTAAACCATGGCCATGGACTGGATGTCGACGAGGTGCTGGAGTGGGAGCTGCAGGGGGATATAAATGTGGTGGGGCTCGGCCCATTCCGCACGGTATGTCCGGAAGTGGGCTCACTGGTATCCCTGCGATCTGCTATCTCATAGCTCTATAGCATCTGACTTGCATCTGCATCAGCCAGTACCAGTAGTCGGGTCCTGGGGGTGTCCCATAATGGTATATGTAAGCTGGTATTTGAGCTCTAGGGGTCGGGACAGAAGGTCCTGGCCTAGTAGGCTGTGGCGGTGCAACTGGACATCAGAATCTTATGCATCCTCATCTGAATCGGAGTCTGAATTGTGGGGCTCTCTCGGTTGCTTCCTCTTCCTAGATTCCCTGGGTAGGACTAGACCTGCTACCAATGTATCAATACTCTCAGGGTCTGATGATCGTGCCCTGATGTAAACGGTGCCATCCTTCAGAATCCTATGTATATCCATGCTCCTTAGAAAATTATAGTCTATTGGTTGGGCACTCCATTCTGGCAGGCTCTTAAATTTCACTATCTCTGTTGTCCTAATCAATCCCATTTTCCGAATCAACCTGGTAATTACTGGGCCCATGAATGATCTTCTTGCACCAAACTCTTTTTCTTCCAAAATCCGCTGTGCAACTAGATGGGCAACCTGAATGTTCCTCCTCTCGAAGATACATGCCATCATGATACCATCAAACTCAGAGACTCGACCATTAGACGTATACTTCCCGTCAAGCGAACAAGCCAGTATTTTGTGCAGAATCTGCATAACTGGGTCTGTGAGCTGGGTAGCTTTAATACCCGAGAAATACGGCTTAGGTGACCAATGACTCCATGCCTCTGCGGTAGTAGTCGTGAGAGAAATCGTGGTGGCTCCATTAGTAAACAGGGGTGGATCTATCTCTTCTGGAGTATAGAGATCTAGGTGACGTGCAAACTGAGCCAATGACAAGGTGAATAGGCTCCCCATATATCTAAACGTGATCACCCCGTCTCCAACTCTACTCCCTGGCTCAAATGTATAGGTGGTCATGAACTCGGTGATCATCTCCATATTCACCGGTTCATCAATGCTAAACAATTTCTTGAAAGACTCAAACTGCTGACCCTCAATTGAGTAACTGAGTAGACTCTCTAATCTCTGCCTGAATCCCAATGTCTGTAGCTTTTCCCAATCTACATATCTAAAATGGCCAAAAGGTTTATCTCTCCATATTCGTGTCATCTGGTCATATGCTGGTGTTGCACTAAGGTATGCAAGAGATCCTGTAAGTGGGCGTGCTGGTTTTAGCTTTTTCTTCTTCGGCAACATAGTACCTGAGAACATGAGAAATTTAAATTAATAGGTCTTCAGAAAGGTGGAATTTAAAGCGCTCCCTAAATTTTCTAATGGAAAATTCGAAATGAGGGCTTTAAATTCTTGACAGTCTAAAGATTACAGTAAATAACAAATGCCCCCAAGTAACAATAGTAAGACAATCATCAATATGTGAAAACATACAGTCATGGGGTGGCGGTAACTTAACTTGTGAAGTAATGTCGTTTACAAAGTCTGGTGTTTAGCCAAATTTGAAACGTCATTATTTCATAGTTTACAGTCTCATTGTAGGTTTTTTACTTTTAAAAGTTCAACTTGAAGTAAGGTTTTTGAATAAAAATCACAATTAATTTGTTTTTAAAAATGCAATACTTCAAGTTGACTTTTAGGTCCAAACTTACTTCGGACGATAATTCCAATCTGTCCGCATACCAAAATTATAACCTAACCATGTAAACATTATTTTTAGGCATTTTCCTACTAGATAAACAAGCAAGGTTATGCACAAAAAGTTATGTCATCCATGTGTTTGGTTTTATTCAAGACTTTTGTTTCTAGTAACATTGCCTATTTTGACTAGTCAAGCAAGTACAAGTGTCCTAGTAAGCAAGAGTGATTTTAATTTACTATCCTAATCATGCATGCTAGTTAACATTTTTTGTTGACTTTCAAAAGTCAAATTTACTAATCCTATTTTATCCGTATTATGCAATTAACATAGGGCAATCATTTAAAACACCCCAATTACTTAAATATCGAACAACTAGCACTTAATCAAGTCAAATTCTAGACTTAATTACTAGGTTAAGGTACATCTTCTTGAAAGAGCCAAACTAGTGTGAATTAGCATGGGTAAGTGGTAGTAGCATGTAGTTTCTAAACATTCAACCAAGATGAATACCAATTCCTAGTTACTAACTTAGCTAACTTCATAAAATAAGATATTTTAAGTTCAAAGTAGGTTTTTCATGATCATACCTTGTTTTAGTGCGTTATGCTTCAAAACGAATGTACAACCGAGAATATTATGCAATGAGGAGTTCAAAAGGACATGAAATTAGAGAGGTTGGTGAAGATTGGATGGTGATCCATGGAATTGATGAGGGTGGCCGGTTTTTAGGGGAGGGAGGAAGGAGAAGAAAGGTTTTTGTGTTATTTTTGAATTATGGGATCAAATGGAAGGCTTGTGGTCCATGAGAATATTTGTCATGCTCCCATGTATCATATTCCTTACATGGTCCCCTATGTACATCTAAGTACTACCCTAGATTAATTTCTAATGTCCTACTAATTACGAATCCTAAAATGTATTTATTGTAACTAGTTACTTGTTAGTCTTTCGTTACGTTATAAACAATTTAAGAAGCGCGTAAATTTTTGTGGAACAATTAAAAAGCAATCCTGAGACATTAAACTTAAATTATTTTTGGTTGTTTTAAAATTATTTGTCTGATGTGGACTTTTTCAATGTACATGTTTTGGCTAAAAGCTTAACATTGTACGTTCTTGTTGTCACGCACATGTTTTCAGGCAAAAATTTAAAAACGTTTTTTTTTTTTTTTCAAAGGAAACTTTCAAAATTTTATTATATTACTATATTTATACTAAAATATGCTCATTTAAAGTCGCGAGCTTCGACCTTTTTCGGAAGGAATTGTTTTAAGATTCGTTCCGATCCCTCCATAGGGAAAGGGTCGAGATTTGCTCCCTTAAGCGAACGTTTTTCAGCACAAAACATTTTGAAAGTTCCAAAATGGTGTTATAAGCTAAATAGTAATGACGATTCTCTAATCCTAGGACTTCTCGTTCTTCGTATCCTAAATTGACAAGATCACCAATTAACTTATTGTACACTTTCCTTATCTTTTTAGGGTTTGACAAACCGATGTGTGGCCCTTGATCTTTGTAATTAAGATCGTGAGTGAGTTTATTCATGACTTCCAGAAATGCGTTCTCTTCCTGTGAATCAGGGTCTCTGGTTGTAGACTTAACTATCCTACAGAGTTCACTGATTGTGGATTTTTGTACGGAAGTGAAAAGGTGTTTGGTAAAGGCAAAGATTCGAGTAAGCTTAACGTGAAGGTCTTTTCTTTTTGCGAAGAAAACTGTGTCGATTCTTTCCTTGGTGGAATCAGGAAAAACGTCTCGTGATTTTGAGATCAGGAAGGAGGCGGGGTCAACAAAGAAATGAATTTTACCAGGAATGACGATAGAAATCATCGGATCTTGTTCTTCCCAGAACTCAAGTTTGTTGATCATTGCGGCGACACTGTGATTGATTAAATTCATAGATGTTGGAAGAAAATCCATGTCGGCGAGTGATTCAAAAAGTAGATCTAAATCTGCTATAAACTTTAGTTCTTGGTCTCTGAAATTTGTGGAACTGCTTTCGCATTCACGACCTGACAGGCAAAGAAGGAATTTTACTTGTTTTTCTAAGGTGGCGATCGTTTCTCGTTGCTCGTAGGAATACGGGAGATTGACATAGGTTAACTTCCTGACGAATGCTTTATAGACATCTACCCTACGGGGAGGATTGAAAGAAGCACCGAGGTGGCGTTCTTTAAAAGAAGGTTGTTCCTGCTCGACTGATGGAACCTTATCCACCACTCGGTAAATGGTGTATTGGTGTTTGTGTGAAATGAATGGAAAGATGCCGTTATTCCAAGGATCGGGCGTGGTTTGGGTATACACCGATGTTTCATGAATGAGGGTGATTAAGTCACAAGACTTCGGAGGTTTTTCTTCAGAATTATCTTCGGGAAACTAATCGAAGTGGGAAGAATTTGGTAAATCAGGTAGGTGTAAAGTTTGGCGAGTGATCTTCTAGAGATGATGCAAGGTCAGGTAACTGGTCCGTGTCATCAAAATCCAGGCAATGTTTTGGAATTGAAAGTGAGGTCCTATATTCTTCTTGGGTGTCGGAGGTTTCCTTAGTTTTAGAGGAAGAAGGTGAAAAGAAATCAGATCCTAACTCTTTTTCTAAGTAATCAAAGAATTCCGTATCATCCATTGAAATGAGACAAGAAGTGGGTTTTTGAGTTGTCATTTTTTTTAAAGTTATCCTAACTAATTAATACTAATTACTTAAATTAACTTTCGAAAGATTTCTAAGAAGATTTTGATCGGAAGGGTCTCCTAAATATTACTACTTAAGGCGGCTTTGAATCGTACATTTGTGATTCCCCGGCAGCGGCGCCAAAAACATGTTGTGCCCGCAACCGTCGGTTCAGTGTCGTTGCGATTCCTGATGGTGATGCGGGTGCAGCAGGGGTTTTAAAATTTATATTTAGCTGGGCTTAAATTATACGTACTACCTACTCTGGTTAGTAAGCGGTAAGTATGACCTAAGATCGTTCTATGAATCCAAACGTGTGGGCGATTAAAGCTGGTGCTTTCGGTAGGAGATATTTAGGATGGAATAAAGTAGGTAGGTTTGGGGGTTTTAAACTAAAGACAGGTAATTAAAATGCAGAAAAGTAAATTGCAGGAAAACAAGTAAAGATAAACATGTGATTGTTGAGATTTCGATAAGTAATGTTTCAGGATGACAGATTAACCATGGACAATATTAAATGTAATGGTTTAAACTATCAGGTGTAAACTCTAGAACCCTACCAACTAAATTTCCCATTGGCATGTTACTAGGAACTAGGTTATCATGATTCTGATCGGAGCAATACGCAAACTTCCAATACTTATCTAGTTGAAAGATAAACAACCTATTTTGGCTTAACGCCGAGGTGCATGAATCAGTAGCGTATCGTCTCATAGGTCTGACCTTTCTTAACCCCTAAAATAGTTTAGTATTTTATTAGCATGCAGATTAATAACTTTGTATGTTTTGACTGCTGATTGTGTAAGACTTAGTGTTTTAAGGTATTTAGATCACTAGGATGTTATCCTTATTCCTAAGTCTTGTTTCGTGCATTAAGGCTTGGTTACTTCAACTTATGACTTGAGTCCTCCTTTTCAAACAGTTATACATCCCTAGATTATTTGCAGTTTATAAAAACGTGTTTCATATGCAGGCCATGCCTTTCAGTAATCGGACAGTGTACTTTACATGGTAGTTCGACTGCTTCTTACATCAGACATGCGGTCAGGAGTAATTGACGGTGAATGTGACACTCTAAACTAACTAAATGTAAAGCGATGCAGAAATGTAAACCTAATATGTACAACGAGTGGGTTCATTGTGTCTTACTTGTTGCATGTCATGGGCACGAATAACTACTTACCATAATTAAGGTTGATCAAGTCCTAATTACTAGGTTGCAGTCACGTGGATAACCGGAAAGGGTACTCCATAAATTAAACTCAAGTTCATAAAGTCTTAACGATACAAAGGTCATTAATTCCTATTTTATCTGAACGCGTTTTCGAACATCATTTCATTGTGCATTGACTTTCGTAGGATATACCAGTTAGTTGTGAAGTTGTATTATCCTTTCGGAATTCCAACTGTTAAACCAGTTTTGATTCCAGTGATGTAACTACCTTCGGTCGTTTATCGACTTTCATACATTTGTACTCCGTGTAAAACGTTTCCAGTACTATATCAGATAAACTGTCGAATAGGGGCCGTTACATCACTTTTACAATTGTCGTACACTTAATTGTATAATTTCATCCTTACTTATAATTATCTACATCATCAACGATCACAATAATAAACTACTCTCAATTCATGACAATAGACAAATCACATACAAGGCAATAATACATAATTAAAGTATGAAGCAAAGCAAATATAATAAAGGTTTCGATATCACTCGGAAATAAATGCGCAGCAGCGTATTATTATGATTGACAACTCATTCACACGTACAAAGATGAATCTCCAAACTCTTAACGTTCGCTCTAACCTCTATGTTAATCCGTAGATTAATTACAATAACCCTACACTAAAATATAAGAGATTTATAGAGTGAGAAAGTGAAAATGGAAGAATGACAGTATAAGTATGAGTGTGAATATGAGAGTGTGTTGAAATGAGAGCTAGGGGCTGCTATTTATAGAAGAAATTTGGCTCAAGTTAGCATCCCAAAGCTCACGATAGCAAAAGATGGAAAAGGTAGTGGCACCAGGTACGAAAAGGTGAAAAAGGTAGTGGCACCATGTACGAAAAGCATGTAAAGGTCTAGCACCGGGTACGAAAAAGGAAAAAAAAGCGCAATCCATGTGGGAGGGTGGTGGCCGGCGGTGGCCTAGTGGAAGCCGGCGGCGGCTGTGTGGCTGTCGGCGGTGGCTGGCACCACCCCGCACCGGTTCGCTGCCCGTTGCTTCATTTCTCGATTCGTGCGTGTTTTCTTCGTTATGCGTCCGTTTGTATTGATTCTTTTTGCATTGGATTCGTAATTCAAAAATGAAGCTTTTGATGAAAAGAAATCCTAGAAATATATCTCTGAACTTTAGATGTGTCGTACGAATCGTTTGGATCTTCCGGCGTACGCGGAATCTTCATTCTTCGCTCGTTTTCGTTGATTCTTCTTCTGTTGGATTCGTAATTTGAAAAAGAACATCTTTGGTCAGATAGATGTTGGTGATGGGCTCTTTGGTCTTAAAATCTCATTTTGATGTCTGAAATCTTCAAACGTGCGTGGAATCTTCATTTTCTGTCCGTTTTGCTTGATTTCCATCATCCAACCTTGTTTTTACCATCTTGTCCTAATATTACAGATTTGTAATGTTTTTGAGTTAAAGTGCCAAGAATTATTCCAGAATGAGAGAGATATCGATAGTAAAACCGTGACTTTTTACGCGATATCAAGATCCTAGCACGAAATCTTCTGGTTTGTTGCGTACTTGGATAAAAAAATGAGTAGGTTTCATACTTGGAAAAATTTATGGCAATTCGTAGCTGATTTTTGACATTTATCCTAACAGTTTTCTCTGCATTATTATAACACATATTATATTATACATCCTACTCTTCTCTGTTATTGATCTCCTATTCTCCTATTATATATATATATATATATATATATATATATATAACACTTTTATTCAAAATTTCTCAGTTACTTCCGCTTGTTTGCTTTCCATCATTTAACCACATTATATATAAAAGGTTTTATCATTACTCGAATTCTCTTTTAACGTAAGAAGTAAATATAATAATTCTCCTCTATTATTGAACTCTTAGTGTGTGTATATACATCTCAATACCATATATGTACTCTTCTACTCCTGATTTTCTCGCTAACATTATTTGTTTACTCCCTCTTATTTACTCATGTTACCCAAAATGTTCTCATCATTATTAAGATTACTCAATTGAATCTCAAAAGTAAACACAATAACTCTTTTTATTACTCCTTAAATGTTTATATTGTATAATTTTATCTCTATTCTTTTCAACTCAATAGGTTAAATCTCGTTTTAACTTCTTTCTCTTACTTATCTTATAATCTCTTTAAATACAAGTAGCCACAACTCAATTAAATAAAGCTCAAATACTCAGTTATGCAAATAATTATCACACCATATCACATGTCCCAAAAGTCATCACATAACATCTCAATTCATAAGTTTCCAACAACTCACTAACAACTTAACATCAATAAAGCAATTAAATTACTCTAAATCATGCCCAAAGAATATTTAAATAAGTCTAAGTTCAAGTACCCACTAATGGTGGATACTCAAATACCTTAAATCATAGCTTTGATACCAACTTGAAACGCTCTGATTTATTTATTTTTAAAACTCATGTATTAATGTCCCACTTACTCTGTAAACACTTTACATATCGTAACTGATAACTCGTATTTTGTTTAGACTTGAACTCAAAACATCTCACAAAACAATTGGATAACCTCCGGGTAAAAATACACATACGCGATCCCACTATATTACCCGGATCACGTATTAACACCTTGAAACCGACTGTGAATGATTCTCCTTTTGTTACGCGATCCCACCCTCTGAGCTGGATCGCGTATTGGACTTTTATGCTGGTACTCGCTGGGTACATGGATTACCCGCCGGGTAGTTCATGCCCAGGCAAACCTGCACCAAACTCGTTTTATATACGAACTTGAAAACTCTGTCTCTGTTTACTCGATTACATTTACAACCTAACATTTTGAAGTCATCTCATAAATCTCAAAATAAAACTCTCTTTGAACAATTCTCCCAAAATTCGCAGTTTCACAAGATATTGACACTCGTCCGAAATAACGCTATTTTGTCACTTTTTAAGTTAAAACTCAAACTCATTTAGAGTTAACCATTTTTTCAAATTTCCGGTAAATCAACATTATTCCATTTAACTCATTGACACAAAACCAAAACATCCAAATTATCAACATACTCAATTTAATCATTTGAACCGTTTTGACACTAACAACCGTTCTTACTTCTTAAACATCATTTCATCTCATAATTACTCTTGTATACTCAAGTGATTGATATAACCACTGAACTTACTCAATCAAAGTCACCGATATTTATAAACACTTGTTTGACCCAACGTATAATAAACTCACATTAATCACAAAATATGATCATACTCTAATGATCCTTAATTTTCTCAAAATGGGGCTTATATATCAAGAGCATGATTTAAAATAGGGATTGACTTACTAACTCGATAGCAAGCCCACCACTAGCCGATCTTTAGCTACTCACCCAAATAACTCCTTGACCCATTTGCATTACCTATTAAATAACCACAACAAAGGGATAAGGTTTACGCTTAGTAAGTAATGGTAAATAAAAACTCATAATTAAACTCGTAAATAACTCTTTAATGAGCTTAATCACCTAAACTCATAACATCATACTCAAATAATGTATAACTCATTATGAACTTAATCACCTGTCTCTGGTAGCTTTCAACTTCTCGCGAGCTATAGCAACTTTATCAGCTGTTATCTGTACAATATCAGGACCCGCAAACTATTTCTCTCCCGCCTCTAACCAACAAGTAGGCATTCGGGAATGGCGTCCGTATAACATCTCGTATGGTGGCATGCCGATACTGGAATAATATGAATTATTATAAGCAAATTCCACTAACGGCATGTGAGAATCCCATGAACCTCCATACTCCAATACACATGCTTGCAACATATCCTCGAGAGTTTGAATAGTTCGCTCTGACTGCCCATCTTTTTGAGGATGATATGCTGTACTGAGATTAATTCTGGTACCCAACTCTCGTTGAAGACTTTGCCAAAACCCATATACAAATCTGGAATCCCTGTCAGAGATAATCGATAACAGAATCCCATTTCTCGAAACAATCTCATGAATATATAACTGAGCTAATCGAGTCAAAGAGGCATTCTCACTAGTAGCCAGGAAATGAGTACTTTTTTGTCAGTCTATCAACAATCACCCAGATCATGTCATTACCTTTCTGTGTACGAGGTATTTTAGTAACAAAATCCATAGTAATATGTTCCCATTTCCACTCTGGTATCTCAAGCTGTCTCAATGAACCATAAGGTTTCTGATGTTCTGCTTTAACCTGGGAACAAATATGAGAAGATTCCACAACTCGTGCCACATCAGTTTTCATTGTCGGCCACCAGTACAAATTTTTTAGATCATTATACATTTTTGTACTCCCTGGATGAACAGATAATCTCGATTTATGTGCCTCAGTCAACATCAAAGCACGAAGTCCCCCAATCAATGGAACCCAAACCCAAGACTGGAAGGTTTTTAACCCACATGAATCATCAACTAATAATTCCTTTCGTTTCAACATAATCTCAAATTTTAAATTATGATTCAACAAAGTTTCTAACTGAGCAGTTTTCAATCTATCAATCAAATCAGAAGTAACTTCTAAATGCATAAAATAAACTCGGTCAGAAAATACCTTTCGACTTAACGCATCAGCAACTACATTTGCTTTCCTAGGATGATAACGGATTTCACAGTCATAATCTTTAATTAATTATAACCACCACCTAAGACGCATATTCAGATCTTTCTGGGAAAACATATACTGAAGACTCTTATGGTCAGTACAAATTACACATCTAGTACCATATAAGTAATGCCTCCAAAATTTTAACGCAAATACAACAGCCGCAAGCTCTAAATCATGGGTAGGGTAGTTTTTCTCATGTGTTTTAGTTGACAAGAAGCATAAGCAATTACCCGATCACATTGCATTAAAACATTGCCCAACCCAGCATGAGAAACATCACAATAAATGACAAAATCTTCAGAACCATCAGGTAACGCCAAAACTGGAGCTTGACACAACAACTGTTTTAAAGTTTGAAAAGCTAATTCTTGTTGTTCATCCAGATAAAACTTTACATTTTTACGGGTTAACTTAGTCAACGGACTAGCAATCTTTGAAAAATCTTAAATGAACTTTCGATAGTAACCCGCTACTCCAAGAAAACTTTTAATCTCAGAAGGAGTCTTTGGAACATTCCAGTTCATAACAGCAACTTTAGAAGGATCCACTTTTACCCAATCTTTAAAGATAAGGTGCCCCAAAAACTGTACCTCATGCAACCAGAATTCGCATTTGGAAAATTTAGCATAAAGGTGTTCTCCTTTCAATGTTTCAACAACCAAACGCAAATGTATTGCGTGATCAGATTCAGACTTTGAATAAATCAGAATATCATCAATGAAAACTATTACAAACTTATCAACAAAAGGACAACACACCCGATTCATCAAATCCGTAAAAATAGCGGGAGCATTAGTCAAACCAAATGGCATTACCAAGAATTCATAGTGGTCGTACCTGGTACGAAATGCAGTTTTCAGAATATCATCTTCACGAACTCGTACCTGATGATATCCTGATCTCAAATTGATTTTAGAGAAATAAGATGATCCTTGTATCTGATCAAACAATTCATCAATTCGAGGCAAAAGATATTTATTCTTAACAGTTCTTTTATTCAACTCCCTATAATCAATACACATACGGAGGGTACCATCTTTCTTTTTAACAAACAGAATAGGAGCACCCTAAGGAGAAGAACTGGGTTGAATAAACCCTTTATCTAACAATTCCAGAATTTGACTCTTCATTTCCCGAATTTTAGAAAGGGCCTAATCTATAGGGAGACTTAGCCACAGGAGTCAAACCATGAATTAAATCAATTTGATACTCTACATCTCTTATAGGGGGTAAACCGGGCAATTCATCGGGAAACACTTCCGGGTATTCAGAAACTACCCGAATATCAGAAATAGATTTCTTTTCTAATTTTGCATCTACCACATAAGCCAAATATGAATCACAACCCTTAGCTAGAGATTTTCTAGCTTTCATCACAAAAATAAGAGGAATACTACTTTTCTCCCGTTCCCCCCGAGATATGATGTACGACTCATCAGATATGGGAATTTTTATTATATTTTTGTGACAATCAATATTAGCTTTATTTTGACTCAACCAATCCATACCAATGACTGCATCGAAACTAGGAATTGGCATTAAAAAGAAAGAGACTAGAAAATTATGACCCTCTATCGATATGCTAGCTCTGGTTACTGATGTAGTAACAGGAACTATTTTTCTATCAGCTATTTCAACTTCCATAGGGTTCGAGATTACAGAGGGAATCAAGTTCAACTTGTCACAGAAATGCATGGCCATAAATGAGCAATTTGCTCCAGAGTCAAATAATATACGAGCTGGTACAGAATTAATAAGAAAAGTACCAGTAATGACGTCCTCAGTAGTGACAGCTTCATCATCTGTCATCTGGAAAGCTCTACTAGCAGTTGTTGGTGGATTCTTCCTCTTTTGGCTAGAAGATGAGGAACTCTTGGCCATTCCCATACCCGATCTTCTAGCCTCACCGGTTCTATGACCCTCCTTGTGACAATTCCAACACACACTATTAGGGTAAGTACAATCCTTTGCTTCATGACCAAAAATCCCACACTTAACACATCTAGATGTCTGAGGTGTACAAGGCCCAGTATGTTTGGCTCCACACCTATTACAATAAGAACTGTCTGAGGAAATACTACCATAATTAGATCTTTTGTTCTGCTGAGTAGTTTGCCATTTCTGCTTACCTCGACCCGAAGAATCACCCTTCGACCTCTGTGCAAATTTCTCCTTACTTTGAATATCATGAGCCCGTTTATCACTATCCACCGAGCGGGCCAAATTAAAAGCATGAGGAAGAGAACCAACCAATCTTACAGTCGTCCGATAATCAGGTGGTAACATTCCCACAAAATGATCAATTTTGTCCTATCATCTGGAACCCACTAATGAACAAATCTTAACTTTTCTGAAAATTGAGAATTAAGCTCGTCCATAGTCATTTGATCAGTTTTACGCAACTCCATAAACTCACGTCTGATACGTGAAATATCATATTCAGAACAAAACCGTTTACGCACTTCAGTATAAAAATCAGGCCATCTGATAGAATTCTTCTGTTGTGGAGTCAATGGCGCAGTAATAGAATCCCACCATGACATCGCCTCCCCTTTTAATAACTGAACTGCATAAGGCACCTTAATTTCCTCCTTACACTGACAAACATCAAACTTTCTTTCGACAACACGCAACCAATCTAATGTGACAGTGGGATTTGGACTTCCAAAATACTCTGATGGTTTACTGGACATAAATGTTTTAAGAGAAACAAATTTCTTCTGCTGCTGAAAGGGTGGAAACACAGGTAACTGATAACCAACAGATTCAGAAAATGATGAGAAAGGTACCGAAGTCTGATAAGTGTTGTAAGCCTGATGCTGAGATATAAATGGTAGAGAAACCGGGATCTGAGAAGAGGATATAATAGGAGGCGCAGTAGTCATAATATGCTGATAAGTAGAAACAAGCTGCTGAGAGGACCCAGCCTGTCTACTACGAAGATCCAAAACTTCAGCCTCCTATCTCATAATATAATTTCTGTCTGTTTTTGTTTCACCACCGACTGAATTAGATGTACCAGTGTGCCCCTGATTCTCTGGAGGTGCATTTGTCTCAGAGGGATTGTTAAGAATATGGGAATGTTGCTCATTCTATGCCATATCTGTAATCACATCACATCTCACAATTCGTTACTCGTTAGTACTATCAAACTAATCAATTTCTCATACTATAACTAATCCCACCACTCGGAATGTTTGACCAACAATTCATAGATTTGCGATTGAACACTTTACTAATGTTCAATTCACCCAAACTTAAGCTCTGATACCAACTTATAACACCCTTGAATTTAGAACCAGATTTTTTTATCGAAAACGTAAATCTCATTCATATATTATATACAAATATAACATTAAGTCATACTAAAACATTACTGGTTGAAGTTATACAAAATATAATTGTCAAATGGTGTTATATAATTAAACGTAATATGATTATCAAAATGATCAGAATAATTAGCATGAAGCTAAGTGAATAGACTTAATCTAACAGTCTAACTTAGTATAATAATATCTGTCTACAACAATAAATAATAACACATAATCAACACAGAGGATCAGTGGTTTTTGAGGCGCCCTCAGTCCGCGGTGGCCCTCCAAGAACACTAATAACCAACTGCATACCGTCATAGTGGTATTACCGATATCTCATTGCTATCTTTAGTCAACATGAAATTTAATTCACAAGGAATGATCACTAATCACATGTTGACTAACCTATAGCAACTAAGCCCAACCGCAATTGACCTCTAGTATGTCGCACCCCCAAAATCGGGTTGCGGAAGCGATTCGGTTTGGGGCGCGACTAATCAAATATCAATAGCATATAAGATAAAGTGAACGACTCTATATGTGTCATTTACAAATTTCATTGATAATATAAAGGTTTTACAATGTTATAATAGTTACAAAAGCTCGTATGCCAAATGTAAGAGATTCTAAGGCATATCTATTTGTACAAAATGTAGAAATGCATGTAAATCTCCTGATCTCTGAATGCGACTCGAGCTAGCTAATTCTGAGCAGTCCTACTACTGCTGTGTACCTGAGAATACATGCTAAAAGGTCAGCTAAAAGCTGGTGAGCTCACAGGTTTGTATAATGATGAAATATAAGTTATGAACCACAAGATTTAACTATGATGATTTGCAATTAAGCAAATAAAATAATGATTGTATATTACTGCCATGAGGCCATAGTTTGAGCTTAACTATGGGTGTCAGGATCATAATTAAGTGCCTGATCGAGGATGCCTCCTGCATGTGCCTAATCAACACATGTATGAACAAATGATAATGTGCCCGTTCGACTGTAGTCGTGGTAGCGCGACTACCCCGGATGAGGATTGTCATTCCTATATGGTACCATACACTAACATTCACGGTATCGCAATACTAACAAACTATGTGATGGAGGGCTTCATGATTAGGTAAAACAAACTCATGCAGTCCATATATCAAATTTTGTACTTATGTTCACATGTAAATAAAAACAAAGCATGTATTCCCACCCATGGGTTGAAAACAGTAAAATGAAGGGCTATGAGACTCACCTGAGTCTGATGCGTTTGCTAATAGCAAATAATGATGGTGTACAAGTAATGTTGTTGTCACACCCCCAATTTCATGCTTTGTGGAAGCGATTGTTTTTGGGCGTGACTAATCAATTATCAAGCATGAAGATTAAGCAAACGACTCTAAATGAGACGTTTTAGAAAATATATTACATTACAAAAGTAGTACATCATTAGCGAGTTCGCAAAATGATTCAGAAGATTTTAAATACATAATCAAAGTACAAAAGATAATGCGAGTAAAATCTTCATAAGTGTGTATGCATGCGACTCGTACTAGCTTAGCATAATGGTAGATCCTGCTGGGCCATCCTACTGTGGCTGCGTACCTGAGAATGCATTACTAAAACGCGTCAACCAAAAGGTTGGTGAATCTCACAGGTTTGTAGAATATAGTAGTAGAAAATCCAGTATAGTTCAATAAGTAGAAACAATTACACCACGGTAATTAAGTAAGTAATATCAATTACACAAAGGTGATTCGGTAAGTAAGTATCAATTACACAACGGTAATTCGGTAGTAAGTATCAATTACACAACGGTAATTTAGTAAGCAAGTATCAATTATGCCAAGGTAATTAGGTAAGTAAGGTCGGTGTATCTTGCCATGAGCCATCATAGTCGAAGCTTAACTGTAATTTTGCCCCTCGTGAGTGCAACCCAAAATCACTCATATGTAACGAGTAGAAAACACCTGTTTATACGAGTAACGGTTCGTGGTGGCGCTACCACCCCAGGTGGGGATTGTCAGTCCCATATGGATCCATATACTAAAACTCGCGCTTATCCCATAATTAACTACTATGATTTCAGAGGCCTTCATTGGATTAAATGGAAACTCATGCAATTTGATATACGGGTAAGTAGTAATTCAGTATCGTAGTAGAACAACTAGTTTGTAAGTTCATACAGTAGCAAAGTAGTAAATCAGTAACGTAGTAAAATAGTGGCTCACTTCGTTTGTAAAGTAGCAAGGTATCAGTATCGTAGTAAAACAGTGAGTCACTAAGTTTGTACAGTAGTAAAGTAGTTCATCGGTAAAATAGTAAGTTCATGGAGTAGTAACTCTGTAAAGTAATAAACCCCAAGGGTCTCCAAGTCGTAATCAGTAAGTTTGTAATCCAGTAAGTACAAGTAAGTAATCAATACATTTATACATGTATTCAAGTAAAACAAGTAATGCATCTCCCCCAAAATAGTAAAACGGTAAAAAGGGGCTGTGAGACTCACCTGAAGAGCAAGCAATCCTAAAGTACGTGAGTTGTTCCAATGGTAATCTCCTAATGTCCTAAACATGTGAGATTATAACGAGTAAGTGGATGTTTAACTAAACCATCCGTATAAGTGTTTGTGAAAAGGTATACGGCTCGTTGGTGACGGTTTGTAATAATAATTCCAAACTATTATTATTATACATGATTTGTTGTACTTATAAAAGTAGATGTGTTTCATGTGTAAGTCGTATCGTATAAGTTTAGTTGTTACTCAAGTTCGTCCCATCCGTTACATTTTATTTCATGAGTTACGAAATTTGGTACGGGTCCGAAAACTGAAATAGGCCATTTTCGACCCCTAGACGACCCCGAAAGGCCTAAAACCGCCTAGGCTATGGTACATAGCCTTGATCATTGGGCCGTTTTCGAGTGACCGTGTGACTTTTAGCCCAAACCATTATAGTAAATTTTCCATCGAGAAGCTACCCTGCATACTCTTGTGAAATTCTTCGGCATTTTTACAAAAATTGTTCCGTTCGAGTATTCCAGCCGTTCGGCTGTGAAGGTCCAGCCGCTCGGCTATGGAAGACCTAGCAGTTCGGCTGAGAAGTCCTAGCCGTTCGGCTCAACAACAACTAGCTGTTCGGCTCAGTTGTGTGAGCCGTTCAGCTCATTAAAGCTAGTCGATCGGCTAGCCTAGGCTAACCGATCGGGTTAGTTTCCTACTCGGGTTCAACTCTGTTTTTAGTCCGAATCAACACTAGGTTTTTGCTATGGTTCAAGCTATAATCGTTTATCTATGTTGAATAACAACATTATACAAGTTATATACGTATTGTATGCACCAAATTAAAGGAAGTTTGTGAGTGTTCTTACAATTTAAAATTTGGAACCGTGAGGATGATGATGACGAACACGATGGTGATGATGATGATGATGATCAAGGAGCTAGATGATTATGATGATGTTTAAGTTGTCGTTGTTGTTGTGGATTGATGAGGATGATGATGAGCCGAAGAAGCAAGAGAGCGAGAGAGAAAAAGAGGAGCTGTGGATGTGTGTTGTGTGTGTGAAATAATTGAGGTTTCATATACCGTCCTCAATTATTGAGGTAGTTGGGTATTTTCTGACCCGTGTTCGCGTACCCGATCGTAAAGCAGTATAATCTTTTGAAATGATAATTTTCTAAAAATAGATTCATATAAGTTTTTAATTGAAATATTTTATAAAAATGTTTTTACAGAGTTATACAATTGTATCTTTGTTTTACTTAAAATATACGGATAGTTTTACGTGTCCTAAATGTATTTAAATTTTTAACGGAGTACATAGTTATTATTCTCAATAATAATATTTTATTAAAAATGTTTTTCGCCAACTTCCTTTTTGAGTTTTTGCGTTCTGTTAGATTCATATGTAACCGATTATTAAATAATCGTTTTGACGTTATTATATATATTCATATATATAATGCTAGTATGCATCAGTACTTTAAATATGTATTACTTTGTAATAAAGTTCAAATTTGGACTGAAATTTAGGTCATTTTTGACTGGGTGTCACAGTTGTCGTCTCAATGATCGTAACCTGTAGGGCGTCCTAAACGCGCAAGGTTATGGACATAAGTAGGTATCTCTAAAGATCACCCATGCTAGTTGTTCATTCAACTAGTAATGTCCAAATGATTTGGTTTGATGATTTGGTTTGAGTTTTTGAAAACATGTATGGCCCGTTGGTGGCGGTTTATGATAACAATCCCAAAAGTGTTATTGTTATATGTTTCATCGTAATGTATACTTACAAAGTATATATGATGTGTTTATTATTCGTATTACATAAGCATAGGGGCGTTGTGTCATTCGACGATTAGTGTGAAAATAAGTTATAAGTTTTCCATTTTAGGCGACGCTAATTAGCTTTTGGCGACACTATGGCAAGTGTCGCATATTATGTGAAGTTTAATATCTATTGGCGACACTGGGTATAGGTTGCGACACTGGCACTAGTGTCGCATGGTATTTTGAAATTGGAATTATTGCGACACTAGAGTTAGTGTCGCAGTATGCGACATTCAATGATTTGGCGACACTAATATTAGTGTTGCTTCCTGCGACATTGCAATCTAATGCGACACAAGGGCTAGTGTCGCTACGTGCGACAATCGGATTTCATGGGACATTAACATTAGTGTCGCAGTATGCGACAATCAAATGGTTATGCGACACTAGCTTAGTGTCGCAATCGGGTTTGGTCCTGATGCGACACTAGCGGCTGTTAGTGTTTTCTTGGTTCGGTTTTGTGGTCAAACGACCTCGGTTTGACCCGAGACTTTTACCCAACCCTAAAATAAGTTTATAAAATATATCGGTTCGTGTTGGGTTAACCAGAAGTGTCGGTTTTTAACGCGCGTTCTAACATTATATCTTCATGTTTTTTTTTCAGATTTTAACCCGATAAACCTCTCATTTTATTTAACTTTAGGTCCGAATCAAGCATAACCAAAAAACACAAAAGTTCTCCTATATGTCTAGTTTATTTCTGCACTTTATGGTAACTTTATAAGTTCATTTACTATTTTAAACAAAAATGGAAGTGGAAAGCAGTCAGATTTGGTCGATAAACGACCTCAGTCCATAAATCGGTTTCTACAACAAAATCAGTGGCTTTTCATGTCAGGCCATAGAAGAACTTTTTGTAGGGGACATTCATATGAATATTTCGGTATAATATTCATGTGTTGGTTCATTTTAGAACTCAAGTTATAGCCGAAATGGTGAGACCCATTTTCTGGACAGAAAAGTGATGTTTGTATATATATGTATGAAAAACGTGTTTTGAGTTTAGATTTGGACATTTTCTTGTTAAATGAGAATCTAGACATGTTAAATAATATTAACCAAGTAAATATAGTGAGATAAGGTGAGTTCCTACTTAAAAAGGTGATGATCTAGAGTAGAAATGAAATGGTGATGCTTGATTCGAGTTCCTAGCTTCCTTTCCTTGCTTTCCTTGCCCAAAAGTGATGGTGGTTGCTGGTGGTTGGTGGTGGAGATAATGGTGGTTCCTTGGATGGTTTTTGTGAGAGGAAAGGGGAGAGTTTTAGTGAGAGAAATTAGAGAGAGGGAGGTGAAGCACAAATGAGGGAAATGAGGATGAAAGTATGGATCTTGTTTGTGTTGTAGTCAAACAATAAGAATCCCCATTTTTGGGAGGGCTAGGCCGGCCCAAAAGGGGCCCCACCAAGGTGGTGGTGTCTCCAAATTTTGTTCCCCGAGTTTGCGCTCCGTGCGGTGTTCGTATCCCGGTCGTTTAAACGTTCGTTTTTATTTTATATGTTATACCTACGTGTTTGATATAAAAATACATTTTCGATAGTTTAACTTGAAATATTACTTAATAATACTTGGTAACATTTATAAAAATGTTATTGGGACGTGTCGGTAGCGGTTCGCAGAGTCGTGTTACGGTTTATAAATCACGTGACGTTTAAACTAAACGTTTCGGTTCTTGATATAATTTTTAATATTTATAATGGAAGCATTCTATCAAAATACTTTACTTGAAGTTATAAAAATATAACTTTTGTTTGTTTCGATTGTTGGGCACAAATTGTGCGTTTCTGGTCACGTTTGAGTATTTTATACGATACGACTTACTTATGAAATATTATCAAAATAATATTTAGGAAACAATAGCGTTATTAAATAATTTCGTATTATTTAATAAGATGTGTTCACCCAACGTCCGTATTAATTTATCGGGATCCGCCCGATATGAAAATGCATGATTAAATTCAATCGCATACGTGTATATATATATAACAATATATATAATGATACATACAATTATCCTAATCTAGCACTAATTTCATCTATTGAAAGATGATTAGGAACTAATAACTAGCCATAATTTGTCGGGTGTCACATTCTCTCCTAGTTAAGAGAATTTCGTCCCGAAATTTAGCTCTAAGTCCTAGATGGAGTGGAGTCTGTGAATAACTGTGGGTACTTGAGTTGCATTTGGTCTTCCCATTCTCAAGTGAATTCCGGACCACGCCGCAAATTCCACCGGACTTTGACGATGGGAATACGACTTTGTTTCAACTGTTTGACCTCACGGTCCATGATTTCCACTGGTGTCTCAACAAAATGAAGTTTATCATCGATATGAATCTCGTTGAGAGGAATGATAAGTGTCTCATCAGACAGGCATTACTTCAAGTTTGAAATGTGGAATGTGGGATGCACGCTGCTGAGCTCGGGTGGTAGCTATAATCGATATGCCACTGGACCAATCCTTTCAAGGATCTCAAAAGGTCCAATGTATCTAGGGTACAGTTTCCCGCGTTTTCTGAACCAGATGACGCCTTTCTAAGGCGAGACTTTTAAGAGTACTCGATCCCCAACCCGGAACTCGAGATGCTTGCATCTCACGTCGGCATAACTCTTCTGACGATCACGAGCGGCTTTCAATCGTTGCTGAATACCAACGATTTTCTCGGTGGTTTCATGAATGATCTCAAGACCAGTGAGTTGGCTGTCTGCCACTTCGGTCCAACAGATAGGTGAGTGGCACTTACGACCGTACAGTGCCTCAAAGGGTGCAGCTCCAATGCTGGTATGATAGCTGTTGTTGTATGAGAATTCACACAACGGTAAGTGATGTTCCCAGTTTGCACCGAAATCAACTACACATGCTCGTAGCATGTCTTCCAGTGTTTGTATAGTTCGCTTGCTTTGGTCGTCGGTTTGTGGATGGTATGGAGTACTCATATCCAGACGAGTACCCAAAGATTTTTGTAGTGACTGCCAAAAGCGGGATGTGAAGCGACTATCTCTGTCGGAGATGATCGAGATGGGAACGCCATGTCGGGATACAATTTCCTTCAAATAAATTTGGGTGAGGCGTTCCATTTTGTCGGTTTCTTTGATGGTGAGGAAATGAGCAGATTTGGTGAGACGATCAATGATCACCCAAATGGTATCGCAACCGCTCGATGTCTTTGGTAGTTTGGTAATGAAATCCATGGAGATCTGCTCCCATTTACACTGAGGGATTTCCGGTTGTTGTAGTAAGCCGGAATGTTTCTGATATTCGGCTTTGACTTGAGAGCAAGTGAGGCACTTGCTGACGTATGTGGCAATTTCGGCTTTCATGTTTGGCCACCAGTCTGATGCCATGATACATTTTATCGGAGCCAGGATGTATGGAATATTTGGATTTGTGAGCTTCATCCATCACCAAGTCTCGAAGGTTCCCAAAACTAGGTAACCAGATTCGGTTAGGAAAATATTTGACCCCATTAGGTTTGGTTTCGAATTGCTTCTCCATGTTTCGCTAGGCCTCATTTTTTATGTTTTCCGATTTCAGCGCTTGGAGTTGAGCGTTAAGAATTTGAGTGATAAGATCATTATGAATTGTAGTATTGAGGGCTCGGACTCGAAGTGGTTTTGTGCATTCTTTATGGCTTAAGGCATCAGCAACAACGTTTGCCTTGCCCAGATGATAACGGATCTCACAATCATAGTCGGTAAGCAACTCGACCCAGCGACGTTGCCTCATGTTGAGATCCTTTTGATCGAAGATGTGCTGGAGACTTTTATGATCGGTGAAGATTGTACACTTAGTGAGATAGAGATAATGTATCCAGGTCTTGAGTGCAAAGATGACAGCTCCTAGTTCGAGATCATGTGTGGTGTAGTTCGTTTCGTAGATTTTTAGCTTTCGGGAGGCGTAAGCAATGACCTTGTCTCATTGCATCAACACGCAACCGAGACCCTAGTGAGAAGCATTGCAGTATACCACGAAGTCATCAATGCCTTCGGGTAAGGATAGGATTGGTGCATTGCAAAGCTTTTGTTTCAGAAGCTGAAATGCTGACTCTTGCTTATCAGTCCAGTTGAACTTCTTTTCCTTCTGAGTCAGTAAGGTGAGAGGTTGGGCTATTTTGGAGAAGTTCTCAATGAATCGCCAATAGTACCCGGCAAGTCCTAGGAATTGTTGTACTTCCGTCGGCGTTGAGGGTGCTTGCCAGCACTTGATAGCCTCGATTTTAGATGGATCTACATGAATTCCTTGACTGTCAATCACGTGTCCAAGGAATTGAATGGTTTGCATCCAGAACTCACACTTAGAGAATTTGGCGAATAACTCCTCGTGTTTGAGTAGTTCTAGGATGGTTTTCAGATGTCACGCATGTTCTTGTTCATTGCGCGAGTAGATAAGAATGTCATCGATGAAGACAATGACAAACTTATCGAGATAAGGTTTACACACTCGATTCATAGGGTCCATGAATACAGGCGGTGCATAGGTTAGACCAAAGGGCATCACTTGAAATTCGTAGTGTCCATAGCGAGTTCGGAATGCAGTTTTCGGGATATCTTCATCGCGAACTCGTAAATGATGATAACCTGACCGAAGGTCGATCTTTGAATAGAAACTCGACCCCTGAAGTTGGTCGAACAGGTCATCGATGCGGGGAAGTGGATAGCGGTTTTTCACGGTTAGTTTGTTCAACTCTCGGTAGTTGATACACATTATGAATGAACCGTCTTTCTTTTTCACGAACTAGACCGGAGCTCCCCAAGGTGAAGAACTTGGTCTAATGAAACCCTTATCCAGAAGTTCGGATGGGGCTAAACGATATGGTGATCGTGCCACTGGTGCTGCACCGGGCACGAGATCAATAGAAAATTCGACTTGTCTCGGTAGTGGAAGACCAGGTAGGTCTTCAGGAAAGACTTCAGGAAAGTCTCGGACAATTGGCACATCCTCGAGTCACTTCTCCTTCGACTTTTTCTCCACGACCTGTGCGAGGATTGCCTGATAACCCTTTCTCAAGTACTTACGGGTTTTCATGCATGATATGATGTTCATCCTCATCCCACTGGTCTCCCCTTGTATGATCAAAGTTCTACCAGCGGCGAGGGGAATGCGGATGACCTTTTCAAAATAGATGATTTCAGCGCGATGTTTGGACAACCAATCCATACCAACAATGATGTCGAAACTTCCGATCTCGACGGGTATAAGGTCAATGGAGAAGAGTTCATTGGCAAGGTTTAGAGTGCAATTAGGTATTACAATGTCGGTCTCAATGAGCTTACCATTAGCTAATTCAACAATGTACTTAACATCTAATGCAACAGGGATGATGTCAAGCAGTGGGTAAAATTCATCAGAAATAAAACTCTTATCAGCACCAGTATCAAATAGAACAGAGGCAGTTAGGTTGTTGATGAGGAACGTACTCGCGACCACATTTGGGTCTTGATGGGCATCACTTGAGTTCTAAACAAAAGCTCTACCTTTTGCATTGTTGTCGTTGTTCTTGTTCTTTAGCTTCGGGCAGTCAATCCTGTAGTGCCCCGTGTTGTCGCATTCATAGCAAGCCTTTGATTGATTGGAGTTGTTGTTGTTGTTGGCCTTGGGTGCTCGGCAGTCCTTGGAAGAATGTCCATACCTCTTGCAGTTTTTGCAAGGAGTACCACAAGGACCCTCATGATGGCGGTTGCACTTGGAACAGTGAGGTTTGTTCCCAGTGTAACCCTTCTTGTCCCCAGACCCAGAAGAGTAAGCCTTAACGGTCTCAGCATTTTTGAAGGTTGGTTGGCTGCTGGAGTTCCCAGAAGATTTCCTTTTGTTGTTGTTCCCAGAAGATGAAATAGGGGTCTCACGGTGAATAACCTGAGCCATGAGTTCGTGGGCCATACGGATGGCACTCTGAAAGGTCCCTGGTTTGGATGACGTGACATGCCCCTGAATATTCTCCGGGAGTCCACGAACATACCTTTCGATACGTTTGCGTTCTGGGTCTACCATAGATGGGCAAAGAAGAGCAAGCTGTTGAAAACGGATGGTATAATTGGTTATATCGGTTCCCTGAACCGTCAGATGCTAGAACTCATCTTCCAAGCGCTGTAGTTCCTCGTTGGGATAATACTCGTCCTTCAACATTTTCTTCAGATCCTCCCAAGGGAGTTGGTATGCAACATCGATGCTGACATATGTGGCATAAGAATTCCACCAGGTGAGAGCACCTTCTAGGAAAGTGCAGGTGGCAAACTTGACACGGTCTTTTTCAGTACAGTTGCTAATGCGAAAAATGGACTCCATTTTTTTGATCCATCTGATCAAGCCAATAGCACCTTCCGTGCCCTTGAAGTAAAGAGGCATGCAGTTCAGAAAGTCCTTGTATGTGCAGGGTTTGATGATAGAGGTATCGTTCACAGTCTCATCACTTCTACGAGTGTTACGCGGTGAATCTCTTGTAGCCAAGGCTTCAGCCACACCTCGAGAAATGAGCGCGGCAATCTCAGCATCAGTGAAACTCTTCCTTTTAGGCGGCATGATTCTTCAAGAAAAGAAATAATAGGTACATTAGAATTTGCACCAGGATGATGGTCACCATGGATGTATATATAAATGCGGTAAGTATAGAACATCAAAGTAAGATAATAGAAGTAGACTTTTGATTGATAATTTGAGTTCCAAAAGGTTACAAGCTTAGTTGTTTCACAAAAGATGTCGAGAATATTACATTCGGTTGAATGAGTTTAGATAGATAACGTATCAGGCTACATGATAGATTCTACACTAATCTTGGTGTAGATTAAGTTGTGGCCACAGGGAAGTGAGATGGTCAACGGACTCTGCAAGTCTGCTAACCACCCTGAGTGCCTCTTCGGTTTCCAGCAGGCGTGTTTCACATTCATTCAGCCTTGATTGTAAAATGGAGATCTCGTTTCGGTTATTGATTACTTGATTGTGGACGATCCCCATGGTCTCAGTAGTTTCCTCCAGTTGGTCGTGAAGAAGGTCCATGTTACCCACAGTGTTCTCGTGATCTTCAGAGACTTGGTTGATACGTTCTAGGGCTGTGAGCCTCCAGTTCTCACGAGTCTCCTGCAGCTCCATGTCCATTTCACAAAATCGTCGTTCATGGCGGTTTAGCCTAGCGGCTAAAGCTGGTACGGAATAAGGGTTAGTTCAAGGTGACATAGTGGTCCTCCTGGTAACCCGTGAGTTTTGTGATTCCGATTGATGAGGACGTGACGAAGTAGGTGGTGTTTCGGTAGGAGTGTTTGCCATTTTCTGTGACAAAGCGTTAGAGAGAATGAGGCCTATATTCATATCATCCATATATAATATAGCCTAGGATGTAGTACGTGTACGAGGCCTATCTATGTATATATACATATCACATAATAACCTAGAGTGTCTAATCACAGACATGTTTAAGTCCCGGTTCTCTCGAGGTCAGAGTCAACTAGTGTATCCTGTTCAGCCATAACCCCTTTCAGATCTCATACCATATTCATTTAATTGTACATAGTTGATCAGGCTATGTTAAATTAAATGTGTATAATGTGGTCACTGAACCAGTCATGCCTAATAGGGAATGCTGCCTAACGGTCATAGTCTAGGCCCACTAAATGCAACCTAGTTCACGATAACCTTAGGCTCTGATACAAATCTGTCGCACCCCCAAAATCAGGTTGTGGATGCGATTCGGGTCGGGGTGCGACTAATCAAATATCAATAGCACATAAGATAAAGTGAACGACTCTATATGTGTCGTTTACAAATTTCATTGATAATATAAAGGTTTTACAATGTTATAATAGTTACAAAAGCTCGTAAGACAAATGTAAGAGATTATAAGGCATATCTATTTGTACAAAATGTAGAAATGCATGTGAATCTTCTGATGTCTGAATGCGAATCGAGCTAGCTAATCCTAAGAAGTCCTACTACTGTTGTGTACCTGAGAATACATGCTAAAAGGTCAGCTAAAAGCTAGTGAGCTCACAGGTTTGTATAATGATGAAATATAAGTTATGAACCACAAGATTTAAGTATGATGATTTGCAATTAAGAAAATAAAATAATGATTGTATATTACTGTCATGAGGCCATAGTTTGAGCTTAACTGAGGGTGTCAAGATCACAATTAAGTGCCCGATCAAGGATGCCTACTACATGTGCCTAATCAACACATGTATGAACAAATGATAATGCGCCCGTTCGATCGTAGTCGTGGTAGTGCGACTACCCCGGATGAGGATTGTCAATCCTATATGGTACCATACACTAACATTCACCCTATCACAATACAAACAAACTATGTGATGGAGGGCTTCATGATTAGGTAAAACAAACTCATGCAGTCCATATGTCGAATTTTGTACTTGTGTTCACATGTAAATAAAAACTGAGCATGTATTCCCACCCCTGGGTTGAAAATAGTAAAATGAGGGGCTATGAGACTCACTTGAGTCTGGTACGTTTGCTAATAGCAAATAATGATGGTGTACAAGTAATGTTGTCATCTCAATGATCATAACCTGCCGGGCATCCTAAACGCGCAAGGTTATGGATATAAGTAGGTATCTCTAAAGATCACCTATGCTAGTTGTTCATTCAACTAGTAATGTCCAAATGATTTGGTTTGATTGATTAGGTTTGAGTTTTTGAAAACATGTATGGCCCATTGGTGGCGGTTTATGATAACAATCCCAAAAGTGTTATTGTTATATGTTTCATCGTAATGTATACTTACAAAGTATATATGATGTGTTTATTATTCGTATTGCATAAGCATAGGGGCGTTGTGTCATTTGATGTTTAGTGTGAAAATAAGTTATAAGTTTTCCATTTTAGGCGACACTAGTAGGCGACACTAATTAGCTTTTGGAGACACTATGGCAAGTGTCGCATATTATGTGAAGTTTAATATTTGTTGGCGACACTGGGTATAGGTTGCGACACTGGCACTAGTATTGCATGGTATTTTGAAATTGGAAATATTGCGACACTACAGTTAGTGTCGCAGTATGCGACATTCAATGATTTGGCGACACTAATATTAGTGTCGCTTCCTGCGACATTGCAGTTTAATGCGACACAAGGGCTAGTGTCGCTACGTGCGACAATCGGATTTCATGCGACATTAACATTAGTGTCGCAGTATGTGACAATCGAATGGGTATGCGACACTAGCTTAGTGTCGCAATCGGGTTTGGCCCTGATGCGACACTAGCGGCTGTTAGTGTTTTCTTGGTTCGGTTTTGTGGTCAAACGACCTCGGGTTGATCCGAGACTTTTACTCAACCCTTAAAATGGTGAAATAAGTTTATAAAATTTATCGGTTCATGTCGGGTTAACCAGAAGTGTCGGTTTTTAAAACGCGCGTTCTAACTTTTTATCTTCATGTTTTTTTTCCAGATTTTAACCTGATAAACCTCTCGTTTTCTTTAACTTTTGTTCCGAATCAATCCTAACCAAAAATCACAAAAGTTCTCCTATATGTATAGTTTATTTATGCACTTTATGGTAACTTTATAAGTTCATTTACTATTTTAAACAAAAATGGAAGTTGAAAGCGGTCAGATTTGGTCGATAAACGACCTCAGTCCATAAATCGGTTTTTACAACAAAATCAGTAGGTTTTCAAGTCAGTCCATAGAAGAACTTTTTGTAGAGGACATTCATATGAAGATTTCGGTAAAATATTAATGTGTTCTTTCATTTTAGAACTCAAGTTATAGCCGAATGTTGCGCCCACAATCGTCGGTTCAGTGTCGTTGCGATTCCTGATGGTGATGCTGGCGCAGCAGGGGTTTTAAAATTTATATTTTGCGGGGCTTAAATAATAGTACTACCTACTCTGGTTAGCAAGTGGTAAGTATGACCTAAGATCGTTCTATGAATCCAAATGTGTGGTAGATTAAAACTGGTGCTTTCGGTAGGAGATATTTAGGATGAAACAAAGTAGGTAGGTTTGGGGGTTTTTAAACTAAAGACAGGTAATTAAAATGCAGAAAAGTAAATTACAGGAAAGCAGATAAAGATAAACATGTGATTGCTGAGATTTCGATAATTAATGTTTCAGGATGACAGATTAAATAGGGGCAATACTAATATAATGATTTAAACTATCAGGTGTAAACTCTAGAACCCTACCAATTAAATTTCCCATTGGTATGTCATTAGGAACTAGGTTGTCATGATTCTGATCGGAGCAATACGCAAACTTCCAATACTTATCTAGTTGAAAGATAAACAACCTATTTTGGCTTAACGCCGAGGTGCATGAATCAGTAGCGTATCGTCTCAGAGGTCCGACCTTTCTTAACCCCTAAAATAGTTTAGTATTTTATTAGCATGCAGATTAATAACTTTGTATGTTTTGACCGCTGATTGTGTAAGGCTTAGTGTTTTAAGGCATTTAAATCATGAGGATGTTATCCTTATTCCTAAGTCTTGTTTTATGCATTAAAATTTGGTTACTTCAAATTATGACTTGGGTTCTCCTTTTCAAACAGTTATACATCCCTAGATTATTCGCAGTTTATAAAAACGTGTTTCATATGCAGGCCATGCCTTTCAGTAATCGGACAGTGTACTTTACAGGGTAGTTCGACTGCTTCTTACATCAGACATGCGGTCAGGAGTAGTTGACGGTGAATGTGACACTCTAAGCTAACTAAATAAAAAGCGATGCGGAAATATAAACCTAATATGTACAACGAGTGGGTTCACTGTGTCTTACTTGTTACATGTCATGGGCATAGATAACTACTTACCATAATTAAGGTTGATCAAGTCCTAATTACTAGGTTGCAGTCACGTGGATAACTAGAAAGGGTACTCCATAAATTAAACTCAAGTTCATAAAGTCTTAACGGTACAAAGGTTATTAATTCCTTTTTTATCTGAACGTGTTTTCGAACATTATTTTATTGTGCGTTGACTTTCGTAGGATATACCAGTTAGTTGTGAGGTTGTATTATCCTTTCGGAATTCCAACTGTTAAACCAGAGCTGATTCCAGTGATGTAACTACCTTCGGTCGTTTATCGACTTCCATACATTTGTACTCCGTATAAAACGTTTCCAGTACTATATCAGATAAACTGTCGAATAGGGGCCGTTACATCACGTTTACAATTGTCGTACACTTTATTATATAACGTCATCCTTACTTATAATTATCTACATCATCAACAATCACAATAATAGACTACTCGCAATTCATGGCAATAGACAAATCACATACTAGACAATAATACATAATTGAAATATGAAATAAAGCAAGTATGATAAAGATTTCGATATCACCCGGAAATAAATGCGCAGCAGCGTATTATTATGACAGACAACTCGTTCACACGTACAAAGATGAATCTCCAGACTCCTAACATTCGCTCTAACCTCTATGTTAATCCGTAGATTAATTACAATAACCCTAGACTAAAATATGAGAGACTTTTAGAGTGAGAAAGTGAAAATGGAAGAATGAGAGTGTAAGTATGAGTGTGTGTGTTTTGTGTATGAGTTGGTGTGTTGAAATGAGAGCTAGGGGCTGCCTTTTATAGAGGAAATTCGGCTCAAGTTAACACCCCCAAGCATATGATAGCAAAAGGTGGAAAAGGTAGTGGCACCAGGTACAAAAGGCGAAAAAGGTAGTGGCACCAGGTACGAAAAGTAGGAAAAGGTCTAGCACCAGGTACGAAGAAGTACCAAAAAGCGCAATCCGTGCGGGTGACGGGCAGCCGGCGGCTGGCTGGCTGGCGGCGGCGGCTGGCTGCCAGCAGCACCAGTCCGCTGCCGGTTGCTGCATTTCTCGATTCGTGCGTGTTTTCTTCGTTACGCTTCCGTTTGCGTTGATTCTTTTTGTGTTGGATTCGTAATTCAAAAACGAAGCTTTTGATGAAAAGAAATCCCAAAAATATGTCTCTGAACTTTAGATGTGTCGTACGAATCGTTTGGATCTTCCGGCGTGGGTAGAATCTTCGTTCTTCGCCCGTTTTAGTTGATTCTTCTTCTGTTGGATTCGTAATTTGAAGACGAACATCTTGGGTCAAATAGATGTTGGTGATGGGCTCTTTTGTCTTGAAACCTCGTTCCGGTGTCTGGAATCTTTAAACGTGCGTGGAATCTTCGTTTTCTGCCCGTTTTGCTTGATTTTCATCATGCAACCTTGTTTTTCCCATCTTGGCATAATATTACAGATTTGTAATGTTTTTGAGTCAAAGTGCCAAGAATTGTTCCAGAATGAGAGAGATATCTATAGTAAAAACGTGACTTTTTACGCGATATCAAGTATCCCACACTTAGAACTTTGCTTGTCCTCAAGCAAACTCATTCTTAAAAGCTTCTGGAACGATTCTAATTGCATCAGTTTTTAGAGATGCCCTTTTCCAAAGGATATAAAGTTACCGTTATGAAAGAGTTTTGTAACAGAAACTAAAGGTTTATTGAATTTGATACCTTCTTCGAGCAACATGATGATTATGACTAGGCAAATGCAGCATTCTCATCATAGGCTTGATCGAGAATCAAATCTCCATCACTTTTGATGAGGACGGTACTAACCATTCGAGATATCTTGAAAGGAATCGGGTGTTTTCGGTGTGAAGAAGATGTGAGGGTTTCCCTTGTATTTTCTCGAAACTTTTCTTGAGAGAGTTTCTCTGAAATTTCTCAGATTTTGAAAGGACTACATAGCCTTTTTCTTTGGAAATTTTTTCCTTTTCTTGGCCCTTTTTCTTGATCCTTGGGCTTTTTTTTTTTTTTGAGCAGCTTCTGCTGAATTTCTTTTTCTTGGAGCTCCTTTTACGGATGATGCTCATCCTTTGGGGAACGCTCCGATGTAAGCTTTTTGCTGAATTTCATTTCTTGGAGCTCCTTTTACGGATGATGTTCATCCTTTGGGGAACGCTCCGATGTAAGCTTTTTGCTTAATTTCATTTCTTGGAGCTCCTTTTACGGATGATGTTCATCCTTTGGGGAATGCTCCGATGGCTTTGTGTTAGGCTGCAGAAGTCTTGGAATATTTTTGAGAATTCATTGGAAAATGAAACTTCTGTAGGTTCGGGATGAATGTTAGGAGGTTTTGATTGGGTGTGAAGAGTGAGTGTTGAGTGGGTGGATGTTTGATGGTGGAAGGTTGTTTGGGGATCCTTATAAGTTATCAAGATGGGTTGTACGTATGACACTCATCGGTGTGATCTCGAAATGCATTTCAAGAGCAAGTTCTAATTCGAATGCGTACATCGGTGCCTGGCCATGTGTTGCCCTTTTCGTTCGTATCTTATTCTAAAACAGTTTTGTTTCGTTGTCAAAAAACTCGTTCCTTGATGTAATTTATACTTTTGAAAGATATGATTTCTAAAGAACGATGTTTTTGAATCTGAAAATTTTGAAATTTTATCCATTTTTAGCTTTTAAACGAAAATTTTGTTTGACTTACGGACAAGGGGTAAAAACTTACGGTCGATGGCCGTATATCCCACACTTAGAGGAACATTGTCCCTAATGTTCGAATCTATTTGTTGAGTACCTCTTGTTGAAGTATCCCATACTTAGAGATTCTACTTATTATTGGATTGTTTCATAAGTGTAGTGTGGTTTTTATTATCCCACACTTAGTGTTTGGAATATCGGATGAGGCAATCAAAACGGGTAGAGGGTTTTAGAATGTTGTACCGCTTTTGCCGTGTACGTTATCGGCGCCTCGTTGGAAGTCTGCTGGTCCATGACTTGTAGCTTATGGCTCTCGGCATTCTTCATTGCGTGGTCCACAGTCCTCCTTTGCTTAGGTCTTCTATAGTTTTTCAAACAAACCACTCAACTTAATCTAGTAATAGCTGCTGATAAGAAAAGTAAAATAATAAAATGATAAAGTAATAACTGGATAGATGTGATGTCTATGCATCAAATACACATAATAATAATAAAGTCTCGATAGAAAATAGACAGAAGTAAGAAGGCGGAGCAATCTATTGCTCGGCTGGTGGTACTGCAGTCGAAGATGCTATGGGAGATGTCTCATCTGATGAAGAGTCATCGTGCTGACAGCAGGTACCCTTATCTGATGCATCCCTATCATCCTCTGCGTCTGGTGTACCCATGGTGAATATCCCGTCATGTATCAACTGATCAACAAACTCCCATGCGGGCATGTCAAAGCTATAGAGTGGAGTCTCATGTATCCCCTGCTGAGAGTGCTCTCTGAATAGATCGGTCTGTCTGTGAGAAGATACTGGAGCAATCGGTGCAGCTGCAGGGCTGGTGCTCCTGAGAGTCCTATGACTCTTAACAAAAGTGGCTCGAGTAGGGGCTCTAGATATCCTACTGCTACTCGAAATCTGTCCTCTAGCTGAGCCGACGACTGAGGGAATCTGCTGTCTCTGAAGGGGGATCTGTGCTCGCGGTGCCTGTGGCCTGAGTGGGGCTGTCCGAGGTGGTAAACCATGGCCATGGACTGGATGTCGGCGAGGTGCTGGAGTAGGAGCTGCAAGGGGATACAAATGTGGTGGGGCTCGGCCCATCCCGCACGGTATGTCCGGAAGTGGGCTCACTGGTATCCCTGCGATCTACTGCCTAATAGCTCTGTAGTTTCTGACTTGCATCTGGATCAGCCAGTACCAGTAATCGGGTCCTGGGGGTGTCCCGTAATGGTATATATAAGCTGGTATCTGGGCTCTAGGGGCAGGGACAGAAGGTCCTGGCTTAGTAGGTTGTGATGGTGCAACTGGCACATCAGAATCTCGTGCACCCTCATCTGAATCAGAGTCTGAACTTCGGGCCTCTTTCGGTTGCTTCCTCTTTCTGGACTCCCTAGGTAGGACTAGACCCACTATCAATGTGTCAATACTCTCAGGGTCTGATGATCGTGCCCTGATGTAAACGGTACCATCCTTCAGAATCCTAAGTATATCCATTTTCCTCAGAAAATCATAGTCTATTGGTTGGGAACTCCATCCTGGCAGGCTTTTAAACTGTACTATCTCCGTCATCCTAATCAATCCCATTTTCCTAATCAACCTAGTAATTACTGGGGCCATGAATGATCTTCTTGCACCAAACTCTTTCTCTTCCAAAATCCACTGGGCAACCTGAATGTTTCTCCTATCGACGATACATGCCATCATGATAACATCAAACTCAGACACTCGGCCATTAGACGTATGTTTCCCATCAAGTGAACAAGCCAGCAGTTTATGCAAAATCTGCATAACTGGGTCTGTGAGCTAGGTAGCTTTAGTACCCGAGAAATATGGCTTTGGCGACCAATGACTCCATGCCTCTGCGGTGGTAGTCGTGAGAGACATCGTGGTGGCTCCATCAGTAAACAGGGGTGAATCTATCTCTTCTGGTGTATAGAGATCTAAGTGACGTGCAAACTGAGCCAATGACAAGGTGAATAGGCTCCCCATATATCTAAATGTGATCACCCCGTCTTCCACTCTACTCCCTGTCTCGAATGTATAGGTGGTCATGAACTCGGTGATCATCTCCATATACACCGGTTCGTCAATGCTGAACAATCTCTTGAAAGACTCAAATTGCTGACCCTCTATTGAGTAACTGAGTAGACTCTCTAATTTCTGCCTGAACCCCAATATCTGTAGCTTTTCCCAATCTACATATCTAAAACGGCCAAAAGGTTTATCTCTCCATATTCGTGCCATCCGGTCGTATGCTGGTGTTGCACTAAGGTATGCAAGAGATCCTGTAAGTTGACGTGCTGGTTTTAGCTTTTTCTTCATGGTACCTGAGAACATGAGAAATTTAAAGTAATAGGTCTTAAGAAAGGTGGAATTTAAAGCACTTCTCGAATTTTCTAATGGAAAATTCGAAATGAGGGCTTTTAAATTCTTGACAGTCCAAAGATTACAGTAAATATCAAATGCCCCCAAGTAACAATAGTGAGGCAATCATCAATGTGTAGAAACATATAGTCATGGGATGGCGGTAACTTAACTTGTGAAGTAATGTCGTTTACAAAGTCTGGTGTTTAGCCAAATTTGAAATGTCATTATTTCATAGTTTATAGTCTCATTGTAGGTTTTTGACTTTTAAAAGTTCAACTTGAAGTAAGGTTTTTGAATAAAAATTGCGATTAATTTATTTTTTTAAAAATACAATACTTCAAATTGACTTTTAGGTCAAAACTTACTTCGGACGATAATTCCAATTTGTCGGCATACCAAAATTATAACCTAAGCATGTAATCATTGTTTTTAGGCATTTTCCTACTAGATAGCAAGCTAGGTCATGCACAAAAATTATGTCATCCATGTGTTTGGTTTTATTCAAGACTTTGGTTTCTAGTAATAATTCTATATTGCCTATTTTGACTAGTCAAGAAAGTACAAGTGTCCTAGTAAGCAAGGTTTTCAAGTAATTTTTAATTTACTATCATGCATGCTAGTTAACTTTTTGTTGATTTTCAAAAGTCAAAATTTCTAATCCTAATTTATCCGCATTATGCAATTAACATAGGGCAATCATTCAAAATACCATAATACTTAAATATCTAACAACTAGCACTTAATCAAGTCAAATTCTAGACTTAATTACTAGGTTAAGGTACATCTTCTTGAAAGAGCCAAACTAGTGTGAATTAGCATGGGTAAGTGGTAGTAGCATGTAGTTTCTAAGCATTCAACCAAGAAAAATAGCAATTCCTAGTTACTAACTTAGGTAACTTCATAAAATGAGAAACTTTAAGCATAAAGTGGGTTTCTTATGATCATACCTTGTTTTAGTGTGTTATGCTTCAAAACGAACGTACAATCAAGAATATCATGCAATGAGGAGTTCAAAAGGACATGAAATTAGAGAGGTTGGTGAAGATTGAGTGGTGATCCATGGTGGGTTTAGGGTGGCCGGTTTTGGGAGTGAGGGAGGAAGGAGAAGAAAAGTTTTTTATGTTATTTTTGAATTATGGGATCAAATGGAAGGCTTGTGGTCCATGAGAATATTTGTCATGTACCCTATTCCTTACATGGTCTCCTATGTACTTCTAAGTACTTTTCTAGATTAATTCCTAAGGTCCCACTAATGATGATTACAAATCCTAAACGTATTTATTGTAACTAGTTACTTGTTAGTCTTTCGTTACGTTATAAACAATTTAAGATGCGCGTACATTTTTATGGAAAAATTAAAAGCAATCATGAGATATTAAACTTAAATTATTTTTGGTTGTTTTAAAATTAGTTGTCTGACGTGGACTTGTTGAATGTACACGTTTCGGCTAAAAGATTAACGTTGTACGTTCTTGTTGTTGCGCACGTGTTTTCAAGCAACAAATTCAAAAACGTTTTTTTTTCAAAGGAAACTTTCAAAATTTTATTATATTACTATATTTATACTAAAATATGCTCATTTAAAGTCGCGAGCTTCGACCTTTTTTGGACGGAATTGTTTTAAGATTCGTTCCGGTCCCTCCATAGGGAAAGGGTCGAGATTTGCTCCCTTAAGCGAACGTTTTTCAGCACAAAACATTTTGAAAGTTCCAAAATGGTGTTATAAACTAAATAGTAATGACGATTCTCAAATCCGAGGACTTCTCGTTCTTCGTATCCTAAATTGATAAGATCACCAATTAACTTATTGTAAGCTTTCCTCATCTTTTTAGGGTTTGACAAACCGACGCGTGGACCTTGATCCTTGTAATTAAGTTCGTGAGTGAGTTTATTCATGGCTTCCAGAAACGCGTTCTCTTCCTGTGATACAGGGTCTCCGGTTGTAGACGTAACTATCCTACAGAGTTCACTGATTGTGGATTTTTGTACGGAAGTGAAAGGGTATTTGGTAAAGGCAAAGATTCGAGTGAGCTTAACGTGAAGGTCTTTTCTTTTTGTGAAGAAAACTGTGTCGATTCTTTCCTTCGTGGAATCAGGAAAAACGTTTCATAATTTTGAGATTAGGTAGGAGGCGGGGTCAACAAAGAAAGGAATTTTACCAGGAATGATGATAGAAATCATCGGATCTTGTTCTTCCCAGAACTCAAGTTTGTTGATCATTGCGGTGACACTGTGATTGATTAACATCATAGATGTTGGAAGAAAATCCATGTCGGCGAATGATTCAAAAAGTAGATCTAAATCTGCTATAAACTTTAGTTCTTGGTCTCTGAAATTTGTGGAAGTGCTTTTGCATTCATGACTTGACAGGCGAAGAAGGAATTCTACTTGTTTTTCTAACTTGGCAATCGTTTCTCGTTGTTCGTAGGAATACGGGAGATCGGCATAGGTTAACTGCCTGACAAATGTTTTATAGACATCTACCCTATGGGAAGGATTGAAAGAAGCACCGAGGTGGCGTTCTTCAAAACAAGGTTGTTCCGACTCGACTGATGGAACCTTGTCCACCACTCGGTAAATGGTGTATTGGTGGTTGTGTGAAATGAATGGAAAGATGCCGTAATTCCGAGAATCAGGCATGGTTTGAGAATACACCGATGTTTCAGGAATGAGGGCGATTAAGTCACAAGACTTCGGAGGTTTCTCTTCAGAATTATCTTCGGGAAAATAATCGAAGTGGGAAGAATTTGGTAAATTAGGTAGGTGTAAAGTTGGCGAGTGATCTTCTGGAGATGATGCAAGGTCAGGTAATTGGTCCGTGTCATCAAAATCCAGGCAATGTTTTTGAATTGAAAGTGAGGTCCTATATTCTTCTTGGGTGTCGGAGGTTTCCTTAGTTTTAGAGCAAGAAGGTGAAAAGAAATCAGATCCTAACTCTTTTTCTAAGTAATCGAAGAATTCCGTATCATTCATTGAAATGAAGCAAGAAGTGGGTTTTCGAGTTGTCATTTTTAAAGTTATCCTAATTAAATAATACTTAATTAATACTAATTACTTAAATTAACTTTCGAAAGATTTCTAAGAAGATTTCAATCGGAAGGGTCTCTTAAATATTACTACTTAAGGCGGCTTTGAATCGTACGTTTGTGATTCCCCGGCAGCGGCGCCAAAAACTTGTTGCGCCCACAAGCGTCGGTTCAGTGTCGTTGCGATTCCTGATGGTGATGCGGGCGCAGCAGGGGTTTTAAAATTTATATTTTGCGGGGCTTAAATAATACGTACTACCTACTCTGGTTAGCAAGTGGTAAGTATGACCTAAGATCGTTCTATGAATCCAAACGTGTGGGAGATTAAAGCTGGTGCTTTCGGTAGGAGATATTTAGGATGAAACAAAGTAGGTAGGTTTGGGGGTTTTTAAACTAAAGACAGGTAATTAAAATGCAGAAAAGTAAATTACAGGAAAGCAGATAAAGATAAACATGTGATTGCTGAGATTTCGATAATTAATGTTTCAGGATGACAGATTAAATAGGGGCAATACTAATATAATGATTTAAACTATCAGGTGTAAACTCTAGAACCCTACCAATTAAATTTCCCATTGGTATGTCACTAGGAACTAGGTTGTCGTGATTCTGATCGGAGCAATACGCAAACTTCCAATACTTATCTAGTTGAAAGATAAACAACCTATTTTGGCTTAACGCCGAGGTGCATGAATCAGTAGCGTATCGTCTCATAGGTCCGAACTTTCTTAACCCCTAAAATGGTTTAGTATTTTATTAGCATGCAGATTAATAACTTTGTATGTTTTGACCGCTGATTGTGTAAGGCTTAGTGTTTTAAGGCATTTAAATCATGAGGATGTTATCCTTATTCCTAAGTCTTGTTTTATGCATTAAAATTTGGTTACTTCAACTTATGACTTGGGTTCTCCTTTTCAAACAGTTATACATCCCTAGATTATTCGCAGTTTATAAAAACGTGTTTCATATGCAGGTCATGCCTTTCAGTAATCGGACAGTGTACTTTACAGGGTAGTTCGACTGCTTCTTACATCAGACATGCGGTCAGGAGTAATTGACGGTGAATGTGACACTCTAAGCTAACTAAATAAAAAGCGATGCGGAAATATAAACCTAATATGCACAACGAGTGGGTTCACTGTGTCTTACTTGTTACATGTCATGGGCATAGATAACTACTTACCATAATTAAGGTTAATCAAGTCCTAATTACTAGGTTGCAGTCACGTGGATAACTACTTACCATAACTCGTTCACACGTACAAAGATGAATCTCCAGACTCCTAACGTTCGCTCTAACCTCTATGTTAATCCGTAGATTAATTACAATAACCCTAGACTAAAATATGAGAGACTTTTAGAGTGAGAAAGTGAAAATGGAAGAATGAGAGTGTAAGTATGAGTGTGTGTGTTTTGTGTATGAGCTGGTGTGTTGAAATGAGAGTTAGGGCTGCCTTTTATAGAGGAAATTCGGCTCAAGTTAGCACCCCCAAGCTTATGATAGCAAAAGGTGGAAAAGGTAGTGGCACCAGGTACAAAAGGCAAAAAAGGTAGTGGCACCAGGTACGAAAAGTAGGAAAAGGTCTAGCACCAGGTACGAAGAAGTACCAAAAAGTGCAATCCGTGCGGGTGATGGGTAGCTGGTGGCGGCTGGCTGCCAGCAGCCGGCGGCTGGCTGGCTGGCGACGGCGGCTGGCTGCCAGCAGCACCAGTCCGCTGCCGGTTGCTGCGTTTCTCGATTCGTGCGTGTTTTCTTCGTTACGCGTCCGTTTGCGTTGATTCTTTTTGCGTTGGATTCGTAATTCAAAAACGAAGCTTTTGATGAAAAGAAATCCCAAAAATATGTCTCTGAACTTTAGATGTGTCGTACGAATCGTTTGGATCTTCCGGCGTGCGTAGAATCTTCATTCTTTGCCCGTTTTAGTTGATTCTTCTTCTGTTGGATTCGTAATTTGAAAACGAACATCTTGGGTCAAATAGATGTTGGTGATGGGCTCTTTTGTCTTGAAACCTCATTCCGGTGTCTGGAATCTTTAAACTTGCGTGGAATCTTCGTTTTCTGCCCGTTTTGCTTGATTTTCATCATGCAACCTTGTTTTTCCCATCTTAGCATAATATTACAGATTTGTAATATTTTTGAGTCAAAGTACCAAGAAGTGTTCCAGAATGAGAGAGATATTTATAGTAAAAACGTGACTTTTTACGCGATATCACCGAAATGGTGAGACCCATTTTCTGGACAGAGAGGTGATGTTTGCATATATATGTATGAAAAACGTGTTTTTGAGTTTAGATTTGGACATTTTCTTGTTAAATGAGCATCTAGACATGTTAAACAATATTAACCAAGTAAATATAGTGAGAGAAGGTGAGTTCTTACTTAGAAAGGTGATGATCTAGAGTAGAAATGAAATGGTGATGCTTGATTCGAGTTCCTAGCTTCCTTTCCTTGCTTTCCTTGCCCAAAAGTGGTGGTGGTTGATGGTGTTTTGTGGTGGAGATAATGGTGGTTCCTTGGCTGGTTTTTGAGAGAGGAAAGGAGAGAGTTTTAGTGAGAGAAATTAGAGAGAGGGAGGTGAAGCACAAATGAGGGAAATGAGGAAGAAAATATGGATCTTGTTTGTGTTGTAGTCAAACAACAAGAATCCCCATTTTGGGGAGGGCTAGTGTGACACCTGCCAAATTAGAGCTAGTAATTAGTGCCTAATCAATTGTTAATACATGTAATTAGTTCTGTGTTAGGCTAATTGATGTATCAAAAAATATATTGATGAATATATACAAGTATACGATTTGATTAAATCGTACAAGTTTCAAATCGAATGCAATTCGATTCAATTAATACGGACGTTAGTGAACAATTTTATTAAATAATATGACATTATTTAATAACTCTATTTTATCCAAAATATTATTTAGATAATATTTCAACTCAAATTCGTATCGTACAAACAACATTTACACGATTAAAATAATAAACGCGCGAACAATCGAAACAAGAATAAGTTATACTTTATAACTCAAGTAAAAATATTTGATGAAATACTTCAACAAAAACATTAATAAATATTCGTATTTTAAAATAATTATTCAAACGATTAAACAATCGGGGAAACGTACACCGCACGGAGCGCAAACGTGGGGGTTAAAAATTGGGAGATTCCCTCCCCTATTCCCCCCCCCCCCCTAAAAGAAATTTGCCATTTCCCCCTTCCCCACCCTGATTTTCATCCACTCATTCTCTCTCTTCCATCTTCTTTCTCTCTTTTCTCTCTAAAACAAACCACACCACCACCACCTTAAATCATCAAATAACACCACCAAACTCATTTGAACCAATTTGCTCGTTTGAAGAAAAAGAACCACGACGTCACGATCTACATTTCCATCTTTTCAGATTTCTCCGACGTTAAGTTTGTAAGTTTCTGACAAATCTCGAAACCCTTCGATTTCATATGTTTTCGCTTGTTTGTTGTTTCTCCATGCTTAAAATGTCCATACATGGGTTGGGTAAAAGTTTCAAGTCAAACGGAAACCAGAAAACACGTTTTCGGCTCAAATTCCAGCCAACAGCCCGTTATGTCGCAGAGGCTCCAGGCCACCTGCGACACAAGCTCTTATGTCACCAAATCATGTCTTATGTCGCATATAGCGACACAAGTCTCTATGTCGCACCACATCACGGATGTCGCATATAGCGACACGAATGTCTATGTCGCAATACTTTCAGATGTCGCATATAGCGACACAAAACACTATGTCGCAGAACTTATTCCCGTCGCACATAGCGACACAACACCATATGTCGCATTAAATTGCGGACGTCGCACCTAGCGACACAAAGACCTATGTCGCATTCATGACTTGCGACACAACATCCTATGTCGCACTTGGTGTCGCTTCCAGTGTCGCACCCAGTGTCGCACAAATCAGAACCTTAAAACATGGATTTTTACTAAGTGTCAAACTTGTGTAACTTCAAACACTTATACGATACGTTTTTGAACATGAACACTTCGAAATCATAATAATAATAATGAGTTTATTATTACAATCAATCACCAACGGGCCGTACACATTTTCAAAACATAATCAAATCAACCAAGTCGTAGTAACTTGGACAAGTTAAACAACCAAATCGTAGTAATTTCGACAATTAATCAACCAAATTGTAGTAATTTGGACATTCTAGTTGGACAAACAACTACAATGGTAGTCTTTCGAGATACCTACTCATGTTTATAACCATCGTGTGTCTTGGACACCCCAAGGTTACAAGTCTTCGGACATCAATTCACATCTAATCAATTCAAATTTATTTCGATAAACACTCAAGGCTCATGTGAGTCTCATAGCCCCTATTTTATGGTTTTTCATCAGGTGTGTGATTACATTGCTCGTTTTGTTTTACAATATGAATGCAAGTACAATATAAATCAAATACTACATGAGTTGTTTTCAACCAATCAATTAAAGCCCTCCACAAGCATAGTTTGGTAATACATCTGTATCGTGAATGTTAGTAAATGATATCATATAGGATTGATAATCCTCGTCCGGGTTAGCACGCACTAACTGGTCAAACGGACGTATTAGCATTTGGGAAGACGAGTGTAGATTAGGCACTCGTAGGAGGCACCTCCGTTGGGTTTCCTTAATTGGACCTGACATTCACGTTAAGCTCAGACTATGTACTCATGGATGTATAACTTTTATTTTGTTTAATTGCATTTTAAATTCAATAAAATCTTGCGGTTCATACAAATATGTGTTGACATACAAACCTGTGAACTCACCAGCGTTTCGCTGACCAATTTTAGCATGTATCACAGGTACACAGCAGTAGGTTGGCTGCCCAATCAGGAATCATTAGCTCGAGTCTGCATTCAAACAATCAAAGATTTAATTGCATTATTATATTTTGTATAAATTAATTATGTAATATAAATCTCTCAATTCAAGAACTGAGCTAATTTACACTATATTTTGATGTAAACTTTTGTTTAATCAATGAAATTGTAAAATGACACATATAGTGGTCGTTCATTATATCTTTGTGCTTGTGATTATTGATTAGTCATGCCCCGACCCGATTCGCTTTCGCAACCCGAAATTGGGGGTGCGACAGATTGGTATCAGAGCCTAACGTTATAGTGAACTAGGTTGCATTTAGTGGGCCTAGACTATGACCGTTAGGCAGTATTCCTTATTAAGTATGATTATGTTCAATGACTACATTGTATTGGTTTAATTTAACATAGCCTGATCAACTATGTACAATTAAAAGAATATGTTGTGAGATCTGAAAGGAGTCATGACTGAACATGATACACTAGTTGACTCTGACCTTGAGAGAAACCGGGACTCAAACATGTATGTGTTAGACACTTTAGGCTATTATGTGTTATGTATATATACATAGATAGGCCTCGCTCTCGCTCAATATCTTAGGATATTTTATATATGTATTATATGGATATAGGTCTCATTCTTTCTAATGCTTTGTCTCAGAATGGCAAACATACCACCCAATTCATCACGCTCTCATCCGTATGGATCGCGAAACCCAAGGGTAGCTAGGAGGAACACCAGGTTACCTCGAGCTGACCCATACCCCACTCACTTCACTTGGTCGGACTTAGCCACTAGGCTACACCGTCACGAGCAACGACTTAATACTATGGATATCGAACTCCAAGAGACCAACGAAAACTGGAGACACACATCACTCGAACGTATCAATCAAGTCTCCGAAGATCACGAAAATACCGTCAACAACATGGACACCCTTGACAACCGTCTAGGTGAAACCATCGAAACTATGGAGGTTGTCCACAACTAAGTGATTGGCAACCAAAACGAAATCTCCATCCTACAATCAAGGCTGAATCGGTGCGAGACATGTCTAAGGGAAACCGAGGATGCCCTCCGAATGGTTAGCAGACTTGCAGAATCTGTGGACCATCTCACCGCACTACTACCACAACTCAATCTACGTCAGGATTAGCTTAGGCTGAATCCGTACTTTATCATGTTTTCGTAGGACCTATGTAATTTGATCGGATGTAATAATTCCCGGCACTTTTGTAAAACTTCTAAGTCTGTGACTTTTGAAACTCCTAACTAGAAATTGTCTGTAATCATTCGACATCGTATTATGGATTGACAATTTCTCCCATTATTTCTACATTGTGATTTTTACCCTGTGATGTTGTATATTACCACTTTAATATGTATACATCTATCGTACTTATCATTCTGGTACCACCTCTCATGTACTTTTTGTTTCTCTCTTGAAGAATCATGCCGCCAAAGAAGAAAAGTTACAGTGATGCCGAACTTGCTTCTGTCGTATCTTGAGCAGTGGTCGATGCTTTGGCTGCTCGGGATTCACCTCGAAACTCTCGAAGCAATGACGAAACCCCAGTCAATACCCCTGTTATCAAACCTTGCTCTTACAAGGAATCCATCTTCAACCTCTGCAACTGTACTGCGGATAACAAAGTCAAGTTTGGTGCCTACACCTTTCAAGAAGGTGCACTTACGTGGTGAGATACCCACGCAAACTCTGTGGGCATCGAGATAGCAAACCAGCATCCTTAGGCTGAACTGAAGAAAAAGCTTAGGGAGAAATACTGTCCCGAAGAAGAACTGCACCGTCTGGAGGAAGAATTCTGGCACTTGACAGTGCAGGGAACTGACATTGCTGGATATACCACCAAATTCCAGCAATTTGCTTTGTTATGCCCGGGTTTGGTTGATCCGAAGGAGAAGTGCATCAACATATACATCCGCGGCCTCCCAGAGAATATCCAGGGGAACGTCGCCTCATCCCAACCAACCACTGTCGAAAGTGCGATCCGGTTAGCTCATGAACTCATGGCCATGGTTGTCAGCCGTGAGACATCCAACACATCCTCCTCCAACAACAACAAACGCAAATCATCTGAACACCACAACAACCAGAACAAGAGACCCAATGCCATCCAAGTTTACAACACAAATACTGAACCCAAGCGTGGATACATTGGGGACAGGCCATACTGCTCCAAGTGTAAGTACCATCACGATGGTCCATGCAATACCCCTTGCAACAACTGCAGGAGGTACGGGCATTCGACCAAAGATTGTTGAGCCCCCAAATCCAACAACAACACCTCTCACAACAATGCCAGCCAACCCAAATCCTACTTTGGGTGTGGGGAAGCGGGACACTTCAGAAATGAATGTCCTAAAAACAAGAACAAGGGCAACAACAACAACGCAAGGGGAAGAGCGTTCGTACTCAACTCCGGGGATGCCCGTCAGGACCCGAATGTGGTCACGGGTATGTTCCTCCTCAACAACTTATCTGCTTCTATTCTGTTTGATACTGGTGCCGATAGAAGCTTTAATTCTGATGAGTTTTGCCCCCTACTTGATATCACACCTATTTCTTTAGATGTTAAGTACACCATAGAACTTGCAAATGGTAAACTCATAGAAACCAATAGTGTAATACCTAATTGCACCTTAAATCTAGCTGACGAAACCTTCTCAATCGACCTTATGCCTGTTGAAATTGGAAGTTTCAACGTCATCATTGGTATGGACTGGTTGTCCAAACACCACGCCGAAATCAATTGTTACGATAAAATCGTTCGTATTCCTCTCGCCGTCGGTAGAACCTTGGTCATACAAGGGGAGACCGATGCGACGAGACTCAACATCATATCCTGTTTGAAAACCCGGAAATTCTTGAGAAAGGGTTATCCAGCAATCCTCGCGCATATCATGGAGAAAAAGTCGGAGGAGAAACGACTTGAGGAAGTGCCCGTCATTCGAGACTTTCCAGAAGTCATTCCTGAAGAACTACCTGGTCTACCACCACCAAGACAGGTTGAGTTCTCAATTGACCTCGTGCCAGGCGCCACACCTGTGGCCCGAGCACCATACCGCCTAGCACCATCTGTAACACCCCACAATTTCAACATAATTATAAACGTTAATAGCACCATTTTTAGGCTAATTTCCTAACTTTTAGTGAATTCACAACTACTTTTAGAGGTAAGTCTAGCAAAGCCCAACTGGTTAATACGCGTAGTATTACTTATTCGTAATTACGTACAAAACGATTGGAACAAACGCGACAAAATATGGGACTGTTGGTGAACAAAATTATTTAGTAAAACCAAATTTATTAAATAACATTAATGTCTATTAAATATTATGTCGATAATATTTACAAGTATTTCGTAACGAATAACATATATTACGTAAAACTGAAACGGAATAAAGTTTAAGATTTTATAAACTCAACTAGATTAGTTTTATAGATATCTCAATTAAAAATATAATAGAAATGCGTATTTAAAAACTTAGTATCTAAAATATTGTAACATGTAACGATCGGGTAAACAAACACGGATAAAAATACCACAAAAATGGGGACACGAAAACTACACCAAAACCCCCACCCCACCTCCCCTCCTTTCTCATTCTTCCATTCATCTCTCTCTCTCTCTCTCTACCCCCATCCTCCTTCAACTTTCTCTCTAAAACACCACCCAAATCACACAAAAACTACATCAAAAACACATCAAATCACCTCGCTCATTTAGAGAAAAATGATCACGGAGTCGAACTCTACCTTCCTATCTTCTCGGATTTTTCATACGATAACTTTTTTTAGAGATCTCGACAATCCCGCAAACTCTTAAATCTTGCTATTTTCTTTGATATCTCATGTTTTAAATACTTAATATACCATGTTTTAGTGTTTTTATCAACTGATTATGTCCAAATCGAAGCTTAAATCTCGTTTTTACAAACTGATCTACGAACAGTTCTAAGTGACGCATCAGGCCCAAAAACAGTACCGCGTCACTTAAGTGACGCACTAAGTGTCGCATAAAACCCTCTTTTTGCGTCACTTCGCCAAGTGACGCTACAAACCCTCTTTTTCCGACACTTACACCGACACTCCTACCCGACACTTGTACCCGTCACTTGTTAAAGTGACGCCCCATATGCGTCACTTCCTCGAGTGATGCTAATAATTTAGAACTTACCATTTTATGCGACACTTCCTAAGTGTCGCTACCCTAAGGCAAGTGACACCTCAAGTGACTCTAAAAACAGAAAGTTTACAACTTTTTCACTAAGTGTTTGGAATGAGATTCTACCACCTGATTTTACTCCGAAATGAAATTTTGAATGCGTTTTTACTACAGCTCGACCCCAGCCAGGGGCTCTGCCCCTTGGACCCCGCCATGGGTTGCCACCCCTTGGACCCCGCTACCAGGGGCGCTGCCCCCGGACCCCCGTACACAATTTCATACTTTATGAACCACAATGAAATGAATATAAAAATGTTTTCAGATATTACTATTACAAACAGTTACCAACAAGTCGTATACATTTTTACAACTACGAAATACAAACGTAAACGTTAAACAAATACTTTGGACATAACTTAGTTCTACGAACACTAGCATGGATGGTCGACTTAGACATCCACGTACTTATTAAAATCTCATACGTTTAGGACGTTAGGAGATTCTGGACTATACTTGGGCTTTAGACTTTGCTAGCACTCGTACTTTACTTAACTCAACAGGTGAGTTCACAGCCCCTACTTTTACTGCTTTACTACTTTTGAACAGGGGTGGAAAACATAGTCAACTGCTTTACTGATTGCCATAACTACTTTTGCTTACATGATTGTTTATCATACTTGCTTACTCGCACGATTTGAGTACTTTGAACTGTTTGAACTGTTGAACCCTTACAACAAAACTGGTATTTATGAAACAAAATTTTCATACTATAAACGTGATGAAACTTGTTTGGTAAACCGAAGAACGACCGGTACTTTTATGTAAACGCTGGAGAACGACCAACAATGTATTTTAGTGCCAGAGAACGACTGGCCAAGTGGACGGGAGAATGACCTGTGCGTCTTTTGACCGGAGAACGACCGGTACTGTGTTTCGTTGGAGAACGACCAGCAGTATTTATTGCCAGAGAATGATTGGCCGAGTTTGGACGGGAGAACGACCCGTGCGTCTTTTGACCGGAGAACGACCGGTACTGTGTTTCGCTGAAGAACGACTAGCAACGTATTGCAAATTGTATTTTGGGCAACATCCCACGTAAACGGTATTTTGGGTAACATCCCACGTAAACTGCATTTTGGGCAACATCCCAACCCAACTATATTTGGATAACATTCCACAAAAAGTTTACTTAACTATTATGGCAATAAATATTTGTGAACGTATTGGTTTTAAACTTGATTCAACTATTGCAAACATAAAACCTGTGAATTCACTCAACCTCGTTGTTGACTTTTACTATGTTTTTCAGGGAATTAGCTGCATGTAAGACAACCTACACACATGGAACGTAGGCGACCCCCGAAGTAATAAGATGCCAACTTTTGACAACTGGATTTCTTTTATATAACTAAGCTGTTTAGTCATATTTACGAAATCTACTTTTGTAACTTAAATACTTTTCAACTAATACGATTCGATGAATCGTAAACTTTGTAACTATTACTTTTGGCATTTTAATATATATTATGTTCTATTGTAATCATAAGCTCTGATACGTATGCATGTACCGTGTATTGTGGCATTCCCCATACTTAACTAAATGCTTCCGCTAAATAAAATCAACGAATTTGGGGGTGTTACACCATCCAAACTTCAGGAGTTGTCCAACCATTTACATGAACTCCTGGAAAGAGGATTCATTAGGCCGAGTTCTTCACCTTGGGGAGCTCCGGTCTTATTTGTGAAAAAGAAAGACGGTTCATTCGGAATGTGTATCGACTACCGAGAGTTGAACAAGTTGACCGTCAAGAATCGATATCCACTTCCTCGTATTGATGACCTGTTTGACCAACTACAAGGGTCGAGTTTTTATTCAAAGATCGATCTCCGGTCAGGTTATCACCAACTACGTGTTCTCGACTCTGATATTCCGAAAACTGCTTTCAGAACCCGGTATGGGCATTACGAATTTCAAGTGATATCATTCGGTCTAACCAACACACCGGCTGTATTCATGGATCTTATGAATCGGGTGTGCAAGCCTTACCTCGACAAGTTTGTCATTGTCTTCATTGATGACATTCTCATATACTTGCGAAACGAACAAGAACACGCGCAACATCTCAAAACCATCCTAGAACTACTTAGACACGAAGAGCTTTACGCTAAATTCTCTAAGTGTGAGTTTTGGATACAAACCGTTCAATTCCTTGGACATGTCATCGATAGTCAAGGAATCCATGTTGATCCATCGAAAATCGAGGCTATCAAGTCCTGGAAAACACCAACAACTCCAACCGAAGTACGCCAATTCTTGGGTCTTGCTGGGTACTATCGGTGATTCATTGAAAATTTCTCGAAAATAGCCCAACCACTCACAACACTGACTCAGAAAGATAAAAAGTTCGACTGGACTGATAAACAAGAGTCAGCATTCTAACTCCTGAAACAGAAGCTCTACAGTGCTCCTATTCTATCATTACGCGAAGGCACCGATGACTTCGTGGTATACTGTGATGTTTCTCATCAAGGTCTCTCGATTGAATATTGATGCAACGAGACAAAGTCATTGCTTACGCTTCGCGACAGCTCAAAATTCATGAAAAGAACTACACCACTCACGATCTCGAGCTTGGGGCTGCCATCTTTGCCCTCAAAATCTGGAGACATTACCTCTATGGCACTAAGTGCACAATCTTTACCGACCACAAAAGTCTCCAACACATATTCGATCAGAAGGACCTCAATATGAGGCAACGTCGATGGGTCAAGTTGCTTACCGATTACAATTGCGAGATCAAATACCATCCGCGTAAGGCAAATGTTGTTTCCGATGCCCTCAGTCGAAAGGAACGATTGAAACCACTTCGAGTCTGAGCCCTCAGTATGACTATTCACAGCGATCTAAACATTCAAATCCTCACTGCTCAACTCGAAGCTCTGAAACCCGATAACATCAAAAATGAAGCCTTGCGAGGCATGGATAAAGAATTTAAAATCAAACCTAACGGAGTTAGGTACCTCTCTAACCGAATCTGGTTACCCAGTTTTGAAGACCTATGAGACTTGGTGATGGATGAAGCTCACAAGTCCAAATATTCTATCCATCCTGGATCCGACAAAATGTATCACGGCATCAAAGAATTTTATTGGTGGTCGAATATGAAAACTGAAATCGCCACATATGTCAGCAAGTGTCTTACTTGCTCAAAAGTCAAAGCTGAGTATCAGAAACCCTCTGGTTTACTCAAACAACCCGAAATTCCTGAATGAAAATGGGAGCAAATCGCCATGGATTTCATAACCAAACTTCCTAAGTCATCGAGCGGTTTCGATACCATTTTGGTGATCGTCGATCGCCTCACAAAATCTGCCAATTTCATTCTGATCAAGGAAACCGATAAAATGGAACGCCTTACCCGAATCTACATCAAAGAAATTGTTTCTCGACACGGCGTTCCAATCTCGATTATCTCAGATAGGGATAGTCGCTTCACATCTCACTTTTGGCAATCACTCCATAAATCATTGGGTACCTATCTTGATATGAGTACCGCATACCACCCTCAAACCGATGGCCAAAGTGAACGAACGATTCAAACACTAGAAGACATGCTACGAGCTTGCGTAGTTGACTTTGGTGTAAACTGGGAAAAACATCTACCGTTGTGCGAGTTTTCGTACAACAACATCTATCACACTAGTATTAAGGCTGCACCTTTCGAGGCACTGTACAGTCGTAAGTGTCGATCACCGATTTGTTGGACCGAAGTGGAAGACAGTCAGCTAAATGGTCCTGAACTCATTCACGAAACAACTGAGAAAATCTTCGAGATTCAAAACAAACTCAAAGTTTATGCTGACGTGAGACGCAAACCACTCGAGTTCCAAGTTGGGGATCGAGTGCTACTCAAAGTTTCACCTTGAAAGGTGTTATCCGATTCGGTAAACGCGGGAAATTGAATCCCATATACATTGGACCATTCGAGATCCTCGAGAGGATAGGTCCAGTGGCATATCGATTGCAGCTACCACTCGAGCTCAGCAGTGTGCATCTCACTTTTCACATTTCTAACTTGAAGAAAATCTTGTCTGATGAGACACTCATTATTCCACTCGATGAAATTCGTATTGACGACAAACTTCACTTTGTTGAAGAACCTGCAGAAATCATGGACCGTGAGGTCAAACAACTCAAACAAAGTCGTATTCTCATTGTCAAAGTTAGGTGGAATTCGCAGCGTGGGCCGGAATTCACCTGGGAACGGGAGGACCAAATGCGGCTCAAATATCCTCAGTTATTTGCTGACGCTACTTCAAACACGACTTCAAGTTAAATTTTGGGACGAAATTCTCCTAACAGGGGGAGAATGTGACACCCGCCAAATTAGGGCTAGTAATTAGTGCCTAATTAATTGTTAATACATGTAATTAGGTCTGTGTTAGGGTAATTGATGTATCGAAAAATATATTGATGAATATATACAAGTATGCGATTTGATTAAATCATACAAGTTTCAAATCGAATACAATTCGATTTAATTAATACGGACGTTGGTGAACAATTTTATTAAATAATATGACATTATTTAATAACTCTATTTTATCCAAAATTTCATTTAGATAATATTTCAACTCAAATTCGTATCGTACAAACAATATTTACACGATTAAAATAATAAACGCGCGAACAATCGAAACAAGAATAAGTTATATTTTATAACTCAAGTAAAAGTATTTGATGAAATACTTCAATAAAAACATTAATAAATATTCGTATTTTAAAATAAATATTTAAACGATTAAACGATCGGGGAAACGAACACCGCACGGAGCGCAAACGCGGGGGTGAAAAATTGGGAGATTCCCTCCCTTATTCCCCCCCCCCCTCCCCACCCTCATTTTCATCCACTCACTCTCTCTCTTCCATCTTCTTTCTCTCTTTTCTCTCTAAAACAAACCACACCACCACCACCTTAAATCATCATATAACACCACCAAACTCACTCGAATCACTTTGCTCGTTCGAAGAAAAAGAACCACGACGTCACGATCTACATTTCCATCTTTTCGGATTTCTCTGGCGTTAAGTTTGTAAGTTTCTGACAAATCTCGAAACCCTTCGATTTCATATGTTTTCGCTTGTTTGTTGTTTCTCCATGCTTAAAATGTCCATACATGGGTTGGGTAAAAGTTTCAAGTCAAACGGAAACCGGAAAACACGTTTTCGGCTCAAATTTGGCCAACAACCCGTTATGTCGCAGAGGCTCCAGGCCACCTGCGACACAAGCTCTTATGTCACCAAATCATGTCTTATGTCGCATATAGCGACACAAGTCTCTATGTCGCACCACATCACGGATGTCGCATATAGCGACACGAATGTCTATGTCGCAATACTTTCGGATGTCGCATATAGCGACACAAAACACTATGTCGCAGAACTTATTCCCGTCGCACATAGCGACACAACACCATATGTCGCATTAAATTGCGGACGTCGCACCTAGCGACACAAAGACCTATGTCGCAGTCATGACTTGCGACACAACATCCTATGTCGCACTTGGTGTCGCTTCCAGTGTCGCACCCAGTGTCGCACAAATCAGAACCTTAAAACATGGATTTTTACTAAGTGTCAAACTTGTGTAACTTCAAACACTTACACGATACGTTTTTGAACATGAACACTTCGAAATCATAATAATAATAATGAGATTATTATTACAACCAATCACCAACGGGCCGTACACATTTTCAAAACATAATCAAATCAACCAAGTCGTAGTAACTTGGACAAGTTAAACAACCAAATCGTAGTAATTTCGACAATTTAATCAACCAAATCGTAGTAATTTGGACATTCTAGTTGGACGAACAACTACAATGGTAGTCTTTCGAGATACCTACTCATGTTTATAACTATCGTGTGTCTTGGACACCCCAAGGTTACAAGTCTTCGGACATCAATTCACAGCTAATCAATTCAAATTTATTTCGATAAACACTCAAGGCTCATGTGAGTCTCATAGCCCCTATTTTACGGTTTTTCATCAGGGGTGTGATTACATTGCTCGGTTTGTTTTACAATATGAACGCAAGTACAATACAAATCAAATACTACATGAGTTGTTTTCAACCAATCAGTTAAAGCCCTCCACAAGCATAGTTTGGTAATACATCTGTAGCGTGAATGTTAGTATATGATATCATATAGGATTGACAATCCTCGTCCGGGTTAGCACGCACTAACTGGTCAAACGAACGTATTAGCATTTGAGAAGACGAGTGTAGATTAGGCACTCGTAGGAGGCACCTCCGTTGGGTTTCCTTAATTGGACCTGACATTCAAGTTAAGCTCAGACTATGTGCTCATGGCTGTATAACTTTTATTTTGATTAATTGCATTTTAAATTCAATTAAATCTTGCGGTTCATACAAATATGTGTTGACATACAAACCTGTGATAATTGCATTTTAGCATGTATCACAGGTACACAGCAGTAGGTTGGCTGCCAATCAGGAATCATTAGCTCGAGTCTGCATTCAAACAATCAGAGATTTAATTGCATTATTATATTTTGTATAAATTAATTATGTAATGTAAATCTCTCAATTCAAGAACTGAGCTAATGTACACTATATTTTGATGTAAATTTTTGTTTAATCAATGAAATTGTAAAACGGCGCATATAGTGGTCGTTCATTATATCTTTGTGCTTGTGATTATTGATTAGTCGTGCTCCGACCCGATTCGCTTTCGCAACCCGAAATTGGGGGTGCGACAGCTAGGCCGACCCAAAGGGGGCCCCACCAAGGTGGTGGTGTCTCCAAATTTTGTTCCCCGAGTTTGCGCTCCGTGCGATGTTCGTTTCCCGGTCGTTTAAACGTTCATTTTTATTTTATACGTTATACGTATGTGTTTGATATAAAAATACATTTTCGATAGTTTAACTTAAAATATTACTTAATAATACTTGGTAACATTTATAAAAATGTTATTAGGACGTGTTGGTAGCGGTTCGCGGAGTCCTGTTACGATTTATAAATCGCGTGACGTTTAAACTAAACTTTTCGGTTTTTGATATAATTTTTAATATTTATAATGGAAGCATTCTATCAAAATACTTTACTTGAAGTTATAAAAATATAACTTTTGTTTGTTTCGATTGTTGGGCACGAATTGTGCGTTTTTGGTCGCGTTTGAGTGTTTTATACGATACGACTTACTTATGAAATATTATCAAAATAATATTTAGGAAACAATAGCGTTATTAAATAATTTCGTATTGTTTAATAAGATGTGTTCACCAACGTCCGTATTAATGTATCAGGATTCGCCCGATATGAAAATGCACGATTAAATTCAATCGCGTACGCGTGTATATATATAACAATATATATAATGATACATACAATTAGCCTAATCTAGCACTAATTTCATGAACAGGAAGATGATTAGGAACTAATAACTAGCCCTAATTTGTCAGGTGTCACATAGTATCACAAAATCATATATTCCAAACTATCATGGAAATTATCATAATAATAAATCTATCAAAAGTAGTTCTACTTTTAATTGATGTAACCAAATACGTTATCACCAATTTACACTGTGAGAAACAGTCCACTCACCTGTCTCTAGCAATCTCCAACTCAAAGTTCTTATTTTATTGAGTCTTCTGCTGATCTGAGATCAAAACTGATTATGAGTTAGTAATCGATCTTGTATAACTTAATTCAGCTTACGCAACATTGAATAACATATATTATACATATTATATCTTATCATACATATATAATGCATATATGAACAAGTATTCATTGTTAAAACAAAAGTCATCCCTGAAGGGGATTACCCTCCGGGTACATTGGTTACCCGACGGGTATCATTGGTTACCCGGATTCAAACTTGGGACAGAAACTGACTTTAGTTACCCGCCCAAGTTACCCACCGTATAAAACCTTACCCAGTTTCAAAACCCGTTTTACCCGCCGGATTGAGTGTTATCCGCCGGGTACATTCATTACCCAATTTTACTGATTTTTTACCCGGTTACCAGCCGGGTAACAGAGTACCCGCCGGGTACCAACCAGTTGCAGGTGACCTGCAATTCATTTCTACACAAACCCAAGTTCCGAATTCTTAACCAAAATCACCACAAACTCAATTCTACAGTAACCTATAGATCAAATATTATCGTATAACATATTATCATCACATATTACCACATATTAACTTCCTAAGCATCAATACACATATCCTTCATTAACCCTAACCAATATATCATATTCAAACTTAAAGACATCATACAATCATAAATTATCATTATGTAATCAGCTCTCTTAACTTATAACATCTCATTCAAATATCAATTTCACACAATCATCACTTTAATTACATGATTCCAACTTAAATCAAGTTCATATATAAATAGCAAGAATTCTTACAATTTAATGAAGAAGATGCAAAGCAATAGAGTAGCATTTGATGCTAGCTTTAAAATCACATGTTGATATTGTTGAAATTTGAGCAAAGGGTTAGGATTTCTCAAGAATTGAAGGAAAACCTAGTTTAAAGAAAGTTTAGGGAAAGTTAGACAAAAAGGGTCGACTCATCCAAACAAAACCGACCCAATTCATTTAAATTTATCCCCGTTCTTAATCTATTTTCTGAAACCTAGAAATCATTTGCGAGACCAAACATTTTATTTTACCGACATTTATAACTATTTAAATCAATTAATATTTGACTACTCATAATAAGTCTTTTGACCTGTTATATAATTTTCACAATCAAACAAATAGTATAAAATTATTTCTAACTTATTTAAATAAAGTTAAAGTTTAAGAAAATTACCGGTTACCACTAGACCCCTAGGACGGGCGTTACATCATTGAATTCTAATATAATTACAACATGTTATATAGAAAGAAATCACTTCTCTTAAGTCAAATAACATCACTAAACATCATCTAACACATATGAATCATCACTTTCCTCAAAATTCAATATAGGGTTTATCTCAAAAATCACTAGAACATGAAATTGAGGGTTCTCATGAGATAAACTTACCTCAAGATTATAAATACGCAGAAATTAGTCTTCTTTTTATTTGTTTTCTTGCTTGTTCATCCATCTCTCTCATCTCTTTCCCTCTCTCGATCATCTCTCTCTCTCTCTCTCGCCGACTCTCTCTCTCTCTCTCGTTCTTGTTTCTGTGACCGACTCAACTCCTTTCTTAATTAAATTTATTTTTCAGATTTTACAATTTAAAGGATTTAATTAAACTCATTTACACCTCGTACCCTCTTCTTCTAATAATTATACATTAACGATAACTTAAACTCACACAAGTTTACTTATTCCTATTTTAACCACTAACTTACTTTTTTTCACAACAAATATATATATATATATATATATATATATATATATATATATATAATATTTAAATCATTTAAATTTTAAATAATAATCTTACAAAAATTGGGTGTTACGGTATTACTCATTTTAGTATTGAAAGTAAATACAACAACATTGGTTTATACTCGTTCAATATTTCACGTATTACTTATTCTCTACTCTTTTAGCTCATATAAATTAAGAATCAATTTAACGTAATCCTCTTAATATTTGACTACCATAAGTCCACACAATGTCATGTGAAATTTTTTTATGTTGACCACACATAATAATTATCATACTACATTGAAGTGTGCTTAAAGTAATCACACGACATCTCAATTCATAAGTTCTAACAATTCAATAACTACTCTACCATATAGTTTTAAGAATGCAAATCATGCTCAACAACATAAATAATAGGTTTAAGTTCAAGGACCCACTAATGATAGATTTCTGAATCGAATTATACTCATTTATGGTGGATATCCCCGTGTACATTGAGTAACCGGCATAAGTACCCAGTGTCTCAATCGGATATGCCCTTTGTATTTCTAGGCATAGATTTTGGATAGGGTTGAGTACCTATGCGGTGTGTACCTTTGTGGGTATTCTGGAGAGTACGCCGTCAATTTTAGAAAACTTATTTTTAAGGTTTAAAACATTCGTTCGAGTTATGTAAATACATTATAACTATTATATTATGTTGTGGGACATTATATGAGTAAAAAAAATTCTAGGGCGTGTCAAACAATTTGTAAAAATGCTCTTTTATTGTTGTTTTGTATGCTAAATGTCGTTTTTATGTAATTTACTACAATTTTATAATAATTTTCAAGTTTAAATTAAGAGGGTTTTTTTCTCTCTCTCACAAATGGATTTTGTGATAATTTTTTAGCCTCTAACCAGACAAATTTCATATCCGTCACTGGACGTAATAAAGATTAATCTTAACTTGTAAGTGTGGGAATAACAAGAGACTTGAAATAACATTTGAATAGTTCTTAAATCTTCAACTCGTCGTGCAACCGTCTTTAGAAGAATTTTTCTCATATTTATTTTTTAAAGTTTAGTTATATCCTCTTTTATAATATCACGGTTAAATGTGAGAAGAAGAAAGTATATATGTTATTACACGGAAGACTAATAATAAAAATTAATGCTACATATGTCTTATAATAAGTGTTCACCTTTCGATTTTAGTTTGTTCAAGATAAGTTGTCCGCTGTCAAAAATAATTTATTAACTTTACTATTTTACCTTCAATATAGTTTATTTCTTATAATCGGTAGTGTAATTTTTTAAATTTTATGAAAATTAATTGTGAACACTTACTATAATAGTCCACGTAAGCTACTATTTTTTTTTTCCAGACATCTTGGTCTTGACATATTTTTCAGTATTTGTAACGAAGATCTATTTTTAGTAAAACGAAAAACACTACTAAAGTTTTTTGGATCAAACACCACAGTAAGTCAAGAATCTAGTCTAGAATATATATAGAAAGGACCAAAACTAACCATTATAGTTTTCCCCCACATCCTAGCTGGGGAAATAAGAGCCACAACATTCCATTCTTAGGCAAAAAGACAATTTCTTTTTTGTTTTTATTTTTTCATTTTTTGAATTAGCGGCACAGAATTAATCAAGAGCACCACCACACCCACGAACCAAAAAAAAAAAAAATAACACTTCAAATATCAATCTTTCTTCAACCTTCCTACTCAGGTAATATTATGCTTCTCTGTTCAAACCCTAGCTTTAATTTTTTTGATGAAAAATGTAAACTTTATTAATTGGGGTATTTCGTACTGTTATATACATGTAATATGTATATGTATGATACCCAATTGAATCGTAACTAATATAAATGGGAAATTCAGATAAGTAATAAAGCTGATGACTTTTGTGTTCAAGATTGAATTTTTCCTTATGGGGTTTGGGTTGAGGATTAGATTATGCGATTTTGTATGATATTTGGGTTGACTTTAAATAGTTGTTGTTTTGTTTTTCTTCCATTTAAGTGAACTAATAATTAATCTAGTTGCTATTTGTTCTTGTGTTTAGGTTTATCAAGTACTTGTTGTCATTTTGTTATCAAACCTTTTTGTTATTGATAAGGCCGTCATTTTTTCGACTTTAGTGTCATGAATCATCTATGTGCGAGTGAGCTCTTGACTTTCTAGAAAAAATGGCTATATTAAGGTTTTGTTCTCATTTGGTTGTTGTGGAAATTATTTAATTGTGCTTGTGCTTGTTATTGAAGTAAGGTATAATTTTTTGGATTTTGAAACGTTCTTGGTCAGTTTTCATGTTTACTATGAGTCCGAAAGTGGTATATATAGTGACGTTTTTACCATCATGCTACATATATGCGTGTATTTTTTTTGTTAAATAGCCTTTTTTTATATATTATATTTATTAGTGTATGGTTGATGCCCACGGTTGTTATTCAACAGTTGGCAACTTGTCCCTGTATGAATGTTGATTTTCATGTTGATGTGCCATTATTCTGTAGATTCACGAGTTAGAATGACATTGGGTCAAGTTTAACTCAATGGCAATGATCCATGACCGAATTTAGTTAACCGTTTGATCTTGGCCATTGAATAATGGATTTTGACCGAACCCACACAGCTAGTCTACTTAGGATTATGATCTAGATCGACCCATTCATATATCCGTTTCCGATACATGTGAAATTACTTAATTAACATTTTCCATACACATAATAGCATGTCCATTTTTGTGATACAATATTTTAAAGCTTAGCATCCACATGTTATAGTATATGTATACGAACACATATCCACTGTATGACACAAATCTTTAGAGCTTAACATCTATCGTATAGCCTGTTTATTGTACATTACTTTTTTCATCTAAATATATTGGGTCATATCTTATCTAGATTAGATTTAGACCTAACCTATGGAAAATCGCAGTGAAGGTTGGTTAGAAAACCATACAGGAGTGGTTTAAGTAATAGAATATGAGGTGTCTACCTACTTTTCCCTGATCCAAATTTAAGGTCGGGCAAATTCTGTATCATAGAATTATGATGTTATTTATGATGCTAATGCTGGTCATTTTGATGTCAGATCCAAGTTCTTCAAATCTGCTGTTGCCGTTGACACAGCATCATGTCCTCATCTGCGGCAGAGTTTTCTGGTACTTGTCGTGCTTTTTTATGCTTCTCATTCATGTACTTGATACAGTTATGATTATAGATTTGTGGTATCCTGCTAACTGCATATTGCTCGATAAGGTTTTCATTGGCTTCAATTTTTCTTCTTAGTGTAATTCTTCCACGAGGTGTCAATATATTGGCCGGTATTAATTCTTAAAAAAGGTAATATAAATTAAGGAATGGATTATCTCAGTTACCATATATGTTATTCAATGAAACACGTTATAAAGAAAGTGGGACATTTTATTTTGAAAATGGATACTATTTATATGGGTTTTTTTCAGAAATGCAAAATTGAGGCATGCACTTGATTAGAACCTTGTGAAGTAAGTATGCGTGATATAAAAAGATCCTGAATCAAACCCTTCAGTGTCTGTTCCTAAGTCATGTACATTTATAGTGTTGAATCATTAATGTTTGGTGTACAGATAATAGTGAAAGTGAGATCGGGCAAAGCCAAATGGATAGTCAGATTCAGTCCTCACCTCCTGCAACTGCAAGTGGAATGTCTCATCCTTCAAACATCCAGTACCCAACTTTGGTATCTCTTTGAAGTCGCTGAAAAGTCATTATACTATTCTTATTTGTTCATAAACTTGGCCTTCTTTGGTAACACTTGCTTTTTTCTGATTCTACGATTTTTTATGAGACTATTTAATTTTCAAAAAACTTATTCATATGTAAACTAGAAACAATTGGAATCATGTTTTATTTTATGAAAATTTTACCTCGATGTTTTCTAACAGTTTTGTTACTACCCTTCACGTATTTTTATTCTTTATATTTGCTGTTACTGAAGTGAACATTGTCTATTATAATCTCAGGGGCAAGCAGCTTATCCCTACCCAGATCCGTACTACAGGAGTATGTACCCTACATATGAAACACAACCATATCCAACTCAGCCATATCCTGTGCAACCTATGGTATACTACCTTTTATTATGCATCTTTTCCTACTGGTCTTTAGAGGTATAGCAAACTGCATGGGGTGGATAGGTCGTGTAGCAGGTCAAAATGGGCTCATTATGGTACAGTTTGGGATGGGTGGATTTAGAAAGAAAGTCTCATTTCAATAGTAGTGTGTTATTATTATTTTTTGATTTTAGAAGATGTTTTTTAACCATTGAAAGTACACTTCGAGCAACTTTAAAACCGTTTGACCCATTAGATGTGTTTTTTATAAGCAATTTTTTATGTGCTAGTCTCACTCGGTTGATCTGTTGGAGACAAAATATAGCCTGACTTGCATCTACATCTCCAGGTACACCTTCAGTTGATGGGAATTCAGCAAGCTGGCGTTCCTCTCCCATCTGATACAGTTGAAGAGCCTGTTTTTGTGAATGCTAAACAATATCATGGTATTTTGCGGCGCAGACAATGTCGTGCAAAAGCTGAATCCGAAAATAAAGCTCACAAGAATAGAAAGGTATCGCATAATATACACTTTATGCACCACTTGCATGTACATGTTTTTTATCCCTGTAAGAGGACCGTAAAAAGTATTATGCACCCTTTTATGAGGTCCGGTTCGCCATGATGTGCGAGTCTGAAATATAATTTAAACTGTAAAAGATACCAATATTCCCGGAGTAGTGAAAATTGCATTTATCTTTCCTCTTGTGGGACTTATGGTAGTCTAAGTTTAACAAGGTAGACCACGTAAGGGCAAGCTTTTCACTGTTGCTTGCTTAGGATCAAGGTAACTTTCTAGTGATACTTAGGAGAGAAGTCTTTTTGAGAAGAATTCTTTTTATATATTCAACATACAAATTAGTTAGTGGCCAGTGGCCCAGAATTCCAATGTGTTTTCATATACATTTGATGTAGATTAGTGTCATGGGTTGAGATCTATGTAACATCAAAGACAAAAATTCCAGTAGTTCTTAACAAGATGAATAATAATTATAATGAATGTATGATATGCTAATGCTTCTAATATTCCCGGAGTTGGTATGTGCATATCGGTAAGGGTGGCAAAATGGGCAGGTGGGTTGAGTAATGGGTCAAAACAAGTGTGGGTCAAATCATGGGAAAGGGTTGTGTTGACCCTATACTTATTTTCCTATGTTTGTAATATTCCTATAGAAAGTTAACGTGCCCAATAGAAATGCTAAAAGTATATTATTTCAATAATAATCTGATTATTACAGGGACTGGAATACTTAAGGAGGTTTTTGCTATAAAAATACACTTTGAGCTACTTTTGAGTTTTGACCCATTAACTATTTATCTAGTTTTTACTTTCACCTGGTTGACCTGGTTAACCGTTTTGCACCTTATCCATTTTAGCCAACTTTTGAAGGCTGACTGTTGACCTTTATAGGTAATATGTCAATTTGCACCTATACATAATCCTGATGCTCCATTACTTTTCCCAACTCCCGCGACCTAACATTTATCAAATATTAGCAGCCATACCTGCATGAATCAAGACATTTGCATGCACTAAGAAGAAGCAGGGGGTGTGGGGGCCGATTCGAGAAAAAAGATAAGCAACAAAAGGAGATGGGTTCTGATGACAACTCTCAGTCGCAAGTCAATATCAATCTCAACTCAGATAAAACCTAATAAACTCCATACTGGTGGATGCAAACATCATCAAGCAGTAGCTGGTGTATAGGCAAGCCGATGTTCGTGCTTTTAGGATTCGTGTTGTCTATATTTAAATGTCAAGTGGTCATTCTGGGCTCAGCGTCATCTTTCCTATCGTGGATCTCTTTTTGGGGCTGTTTTAGATGCTTTTCCTTATGACGGCGGAAACTCTGTATGTTTTGGTGTTAAACTCAAATTTGTTTTCAAGAGTAGTGAGGCATTTTTTACTTTGATATTGTAGCTTTGGGTAGTGGTTAAAGTATGCTTATGGTATGGGTGATATGCTGAATAAGTTGTAGTGAATATCTGCTTTATATTTATATATAATTATCGATATGTTAGAGTACCTTTTTTTTCTTGGGTGAAGCTAGAATTCACAAAATGGGTTAAATTTGTAAGTATGAATAGTAATGGTATGTTATTTTGGGTTATAGCTTTGCTGTCTAATCATAGTTTCTGCAAAATAGATTTTGGGCTTTTAAAACTCAACATGCAAATTGAAAACTACATGTGTTTAGCCGTTTAGGTAATCATTTTGTGAAACGCTATTTTATGATTATATGCATTTTTGCGAGCGTCATACTAAAATATAATCTCACCATATAATAATCCCAGATGCCTAGCTTTATCATAATCTCAACTTATAAGATTATTCCCAACCGTAATACAAATTGACGCATCAATTTGTGTCACATGAGCGTCACATCAGCACTTTTTCACAATTGATAAAACACAACCAACCATGAAAACACTACCAACCATGGTACATCACTCAGTTTTTTCGGGCCTACATTACCAATAAATTATTAATTCTATACGCTAATCAAAAACAAATTAAAACTAACACACGTGGCAAAACTGATGAAAAAAACTAACGCCCCCAATTGACATCGAGCTGCCAATGGTGTCACTTAAAGTGACTCTCCCCTTTATTCAATTGACAATTTGCACCCGTTGGAAGTCCTCTAATAATCCCAAATACCTCTTACTAATTATAACAACGATGGTTATTAACCATCTATTAAACATCACCGAATGATTGATGGTTAGATTCAGGAAAGTAACCAAAGAATGTGGGAATCCATAAGTACCGAATATGGTTAGATTTAAATTTTTAGATTTTCCCAAGGCAATTGGGTGGTTTAAGAGGGGTGAGATAACTAGAGGATGTAATGCTTCTTTTTGACGTTAATCCCAGAGCTAGTGGGATTTTAAGTGATACTTGACCCATTAGTTTGATTGGTGTAATTAATATACATACTAAAAAATATATGCAACGATGCTAGCATCTAAAGTTTAAAAGAGTACTTACATTTCAACCCCTAAACTTCTCAATATACACATAATCAATCCCCCGTTTGTTAGTGCATGATAGCTTTAAATATACTATACACACACATATACTTAATTCAAATCATACAACATGTGATGTAACATCGATCCCATTATGGAAAACATATAATATCAAATTTTTATATTTCTTCACTCAGTTCGACGTGAACCGGATGGTCTGGAAGCTTAAGTTCTGGTGAAGGAAGAAGCCTTCCTGCATATAAGCTGTTTACAATCCAGCTAAATGGCATCATCGGAACTTCTTGCTCTAATGCACATTGTTTCAACTGACGTGAAACACCGTTTTCATCCTCCACAACAATGACCCCCACAGATACCTTTTTCGACTCGATGCTCTTAACCAACCAATGGAATGCTTTAAACACCAACCCGCCTCCATGTTTGATAACTTTCGCCATTTTGAAGCAGAAATCAGGTTTCCCGTGAAGCATGATTGCAATATTGTCAAAGATAAAGTGCATCTCACTTACTGGCTTTCCTATAACCATGCTGTTCTCGCTAGCATGTTCTTTCAAAACTAAATACTTCTTAGGCGGTAAGATTGAGCCTTTATCAAGTGAATCAAACAGCCATTTTACTTTAAGTACGCATGCATTTACTGCACATGCATACAAGAACTTGGTTGTAAGTAGCCGTTTAGGACACAAAATCAGATGAAGTTTTGAGCATCTTTTTCGTCTTGACGTGGACGAAGGAATATCATCATAAATAATGCCACCATTCTTCCGGATTAGATTTTTGATTTGTTTATGCTTCTTCACAGAAAATCCTGTAAGCAAGAACTGGAGATCTTCAAGGAGCATCTTATTATCATGCGGTCTAAAGTTTGGTTGCAGGTTAGAACTTTTTATTCTCCTGCAAATTTTACTTGCAACTGACGGATCTTTAAGTCTACTTTCTGGCCATCTTTTGAACTTCTTTACCTGTGGAAACTTAATCTCGGGTTCAGAAAAATGAACTCGCTTTCTCCTTGGAACAAGATAACTTTTGCAGCTAGAATCTACCTTTCGAGAAACCTTGGCTGACCGTAACTCCACTCTGTCTATCGTTATGGGTACGCTCGTCTCCTTGTCCATTTGACTGGTCAACTCCTTATCTCCATATCCTGTCTGAATATGAGCATCATTATCATCTCTTAAGTCGAGAGCTGGGGTTTGCATAACAGAAGGATGAGCAGTTGGAGCATGCTCAAATGGTAAACATTCATTACGAGTATGTTCTTTCTCCAAATATGACTCACATCTAGGATAAAGCATGCTGTAAGTTTTTAGTGGGACCACATGCCGGCATATAGTAGGAGAGCCCTCACTATTAACTTTCAGACTAGATCTCCCTTCACTCTGGGGTGACACCCTTTTCAGATTTTCTATATTATCTTCAGTTGTGAGGTCCAAATGCTTCTCAAGGTTTACCTGGTTTTCAGAATTTTGAGATGCAGCGCTAAAACTGCAAGGAACAACAGAACACAGTGGGTCCACTGGCGACATGCTAGGTGAAACTGCCACATCATCAGACAGCAAATTCCCACTATTACTAGATTTATCATATGTACGCTCAGGAACAGTGATAGGAGAAACTGCCAGATCATCAGAAATAAAGTTCCTAGTATTACTAGATTTTTCATATGCATATTCAGGAGCTACACTAGATTGAGAAATTTTATTGTGGTCATTGTCATGTTTTTGTATGCAGGAATTCATGTCAGGAGCAATATCAGCAGATTCTGAGATAAAACTTGTTTCATTAGCAAATACTTCAGGGATGCTTCTCTCGAATTTATCATCCTTAACTGCAGGAATGCTCAATTCATTCTGAAAAGAGGCAAAATATGATGAGAAAGGAAGTAAAAGGAATTATAGTAAAGCAAAATATGATGAATATTTTAAATATTCAGGACAGTAACATGTCAAACGGGCGACCAAATGATATTTTGGTGCACTAAAAATTAAAAGGGTCATAGGATTTCCATTCATGACCTATAAGACTTCTTATTTTGTCCTTAAAAGGGTAATAGCATTTTTCTAACTGGATATGTTTTTAGTACCAGGGTGCCATTATGAAAATCCTATTGAGTTTTCAAATTTATATCTAATTACTAAAAAACTGTATCATTTACTATAAACAACAATGCTCTAGCACAAAAAAATTTGTAGCTATATCCACATGGACATTGAACTTTTAAGTAGTCTGTTGGACCTTAAGCTGAAAGTGTGAATTTTCAGTGGACAGATTACAATACATAATCTTAAACGTTCACACTTGAAAAGGGATTACTGAGAAGTTTTTAGTTTTCACCTTCCCTGTCCAACCACCAAACCAGCGACTTTGAAATCTTTCTGGAACCAAATTCTTCGTCATATCCTCCCTTACTATTTCTATTAATTACAAAAAATTTGTGTAAGTATTTTTTATGCAGCAATAGATGAAAATACAGAAAGCAAAATATTACCATCGTATCTAGACCTCCCAGACTGAGGAGAAAATCTAAAAATGGCCTCAGCAGATGACGGATCTCTAATCGCAAAGCCCTCCCTCTCCAAGTCAACCTGATAATCATCATAAATATGTTTCTAGATTAATAGCCAAGTCAATACATAAAGTTAGAGGGCTAATTTCAACCACTTACATACGAATAGATTGATTCGGGCAATGTTATATCTCTGAGTAGGAAAGGTGTCAAAAGGGTTGAATGACACCAAAAGTATATTTTGAATGCGTAGAACCTCCTAAAGCTTTTTATTGGAAAAAAATAGACTGTTATTGAAAAATTATATATTTTGTATAATATTTGACACACTAACTATTTAACAGAAATTTCAGATATTGGACCATCAAGCCTTTTGGGTCAACCAACTCGTTTTGACCCGTTGCCAAAAGATTACTCGACTTGACCCATTACCCAACCCATCCATATTGCCACATCTACATAGTGTACTAAATGTACTTAAAGGTTTCACCTCTTTTGTGCAAAGATCAGCTTGCTCAACTGAACAACTGACTACAGGATCAACGCCACATGCCAGATCAGCATTTTCTGTACCTAGTGCCCCAGAACCAATATCTTCCGTGCACGTACCACCTTCATGAGATTCCAGTACAGAGACCCTCTTCAATAAAATGTTAGCATTGCTCACCTGTTTACAGTTTTCTGAAGAAATAGAACCAGAATCAACTTCCAGCTGTTTGGAATTAGATACATGATTTTCCGATGCATAGCTATCTTTAACATGAGATACGGATTCATGAAGATCACCATGATCAGTAACTGTTAATCCCACATCTTCATATGCATCTGTCATGGTCAACTCATCCAGATCAGAAAGGAAGTCAAAGTCATCCTCATTGGTCTCCTCTGCAGAGCTACCGAGAGTCTCTTTACAATCCTGCAAGCGCGCCTGCTTCACTTGTATTGCAGCTTCAAGTACAGCTAGACCAATAGAAGTATTGACATGTGGTTCGTCTTTAACTGCCTCGTGTATTTCTAATGCTTCTGATGCTGCAACAGCTAGTTCAATTGCATCATCGAAAGCAACTTTATGAAATCTAGTAGGTTTTTTCACCTTTTTCTCCTTGAAGCTGGGAGATTTATGAAGAGATTTATCTGAATTGTCCATCTGCTGACTTGGAACCATATAAGCTCCAGCAGCATTATGATTCACTTCACGTGTATCATCCTCGGAGATAACTTTAGCCGCTGGCTGCTGAACCAGGAGAGTCTGACTGAATTTTAATCTCTCTGATTGAGATCTGATCAAAATTGGAGTCATAGAATATTGAGACTCTTCATTTGATGATAGATGAAGATTATAGCGAACTTCATGCTGAGAAATGAAATTTGAATCTCTCAGAAAGTAATTGTGCGTTAAGTTATTAAGACTTTTAAGTAAAAGCATGCATTAACTAACTGTGGTTACAATCGATAAATTCATGATATTTTCATTAAATATCAAATGTATTACTGAAATATTATTTGATAAAAACTAAGGTACAAGAGAGTGCACAGATAACAGTCAGCACTTAATTTGTTTTATGATTATATTTATGTCTAGTTGGTCTGCCTGAAAACTTACGCTGCTAGAACATGTAGGAATGCTCATCGGTGAATTGTCTTCCCCAGATAAGAATAGATGGAAACTTTTACACCCTTCATCATCTGACAAATTCCCATTATCTCTAGTATTGATCCTTTGTTGAAGACATCCAAGTTCCTGGCCATTGTAATAACAAAAATCCATTTACATACATGTTCACTTAATAAAGATATATATAAAATACCTATCTTTTAGAAGTATCCAAAGAGAAAAATAAACCACCATATAGCAAAACCAAAATGCAAACTAAAATTTAAACATACATTAACCTATTTCTAGTGCTTAGACATGGCTTTCCTCTAGCAAAAAATTGTAGCCAGATTACGTTCCATCACTTTTCTTTCTCCGGGTTTTTTTTTTCTCTACTTATGTTGTGATTGCAGAAGAATAGTAAGCACACGTAGGTTTAAATTTAACTGTCTTCCGTGCAAAACTTGCACACATGTAGAGCTTATCGTTTTCACATTACGTATAAGAGAAAAGAGCATACTTAGAATCGCTACTACTAGAAAGTGTTTAGTGTTTATAATACTATGTGCATAGAGATTGGTAACTCAGTACAAGCATGAGATCAGCCCTAAGCCCCACCCACCACAATCCTTGACCTGAACCTGGTCCCTGTCCAAAGATAGCCTAACAAGACCTACTTCAGTCGATTATTTAGTTAGGTTCCCCATTTAAAGGTCCTGTCCGGTGTCAGTCCCCATCAGATTTCCCATTGTAATATGAAAGAGAAGTGCTACATGTGCCGAATAATATATGCCTAATACATGCCTGATTCATACTTATTGAGACACATGTTTTTCAATCTTTCTCTCTCCTTTTATTCACCAATTGTTTTAGCTCCTGTACCACCAAAATTTTTAGGCACATGAAGCATTTTTATACATAAAGTTGTGCCTTAAGTTTCTGTGATACGTAATAGAGACCTGTGAAACTCTCTTAATTTGTTAGGAAAATTCCATTGGAAATATTCAAATTCCCCATGAACTTAGACTTCCGAAAAGTGAACTCAAAACTTTGTTGTAAGCATATGTGACGAGAATTAACATCTGTAGTGCTCGAATTTCCAGCACCCCTCATTTAAGTACCAACAAGTAACAACCTACATTAATACTAAGAATACTAACTACGCTAAAACGTAGCATATAATTTAACAGCATTATAACACCAGAATCTCACAAACAATCATGAGATAAGAACACATATCATCAAATTCACAATGACCCTGAAGATAAAAAAAGGTCAGCCATGCATAAAAGTAACCAATGACCCACAGATTTTACCAATCGTTAATCTACAGGCTCATTTACTATGCAAAAAAAAAAAAAAAAAAAACCTACCAAATACAGTACTAAATAATGAAAATATTTTAAAAATAATAATAATAAGTACCTCCAAAGCACGAGGTGAAGGAGAATGATCTTGATTAGTGGAAGGCTGAAGCCAAGCAGGGAGCCATGCTGCATCCTAAAATACGATAACACACATAATTATTTTTTCACAGCAATAAAAAAAAAAAAATTTAAGGGTGGGTGCATTTGCGTAAATGAATAAAATGAATTAAGTGAGAAAAAGGAACCTCGGAGAAGTGAGGAGGATGAAACCCTAGAAAGCTTCTTCCCATTTTTTTCACTACCCTCCGATCCTCCCTTCCCTTTTCTTCTGTTCCCGCCACACTTTGGAGGAGATTTGGGGACAGAACTGGTGGAGTCATAGGGTTTATTTTTCTTTTCCTTAAAAAAGAAAATTAAAAATAAATACTCTCTAAGGAGATTATTAGTTAGCTACACTTTTTACCTATCAAATTATATGTCTGCTCATTAAAATCTTTTTCGAGTGGTTATAACATGGATATATACACTTATTTGAGACAACCAAACAATAAGGTGGATAGTTGAGGTGAGATGAAGGAGTAAAAACGAAACTTTGTACCGAGTAATAATTTTCTGATCCAGCATAATAAAATGATATGACCATCTATGGAAAACTATTATAATACCGGCTTAATGCGCCGAACATACTGTTGTGTCATACTAGAAAATAGTTTGTATTTTAAATATCTGTGTTAAACTGCATTGCGTTTATATATGATGACCTTGATAGTATCAAAATATCAAATAACATAATCAAGAAAGACTATTGTAGTAAAAAAAATTGTGTAAACATAATAAAGGGCATGACAAAATAAATGTCACGTACGTGTGTTGTTACTAAGACATAATTAGAGTAAAATATCGAAAATGCTCTAGGCCTTCACGATTTATATATATATATATATATATATATATATATATATATATGGAAAACTATTACTCCTTTTTACTTTAAACTTCTTTTTATTTTAACCAAAACCTATATATATATATATATATATATATATATAATATTTTTCAGTTAATCCACTCATTAACATGCGTCAAGATGTCTAATTTAATATTCATATTAAATTAGAGATTGCATTTTAATTAAAATTGACAATTCAACATGTTTTAAACCTTTTCGGCCATGTATAAAAGAGGTCGTGAAGAGGCTAGAGGAGGGGTAAGGATCTTCACATCCTTTATCCAACCTGTCATCTTAGACATCAAGTCGAAGATACCTCTCTTATACAAGCTCCTAGTCGTAGGTTAAAACAAATTATTAACTTGCAAATCTCGTTTTGGGAGAAAATTACGGCATATGAGCCCAACCCGAGTTTACCATATAAGATTTGCAAGAAAATAATAAATCTTATTTCATAGTTATTAATCAGGTTTATTTTTTTCATAAAACAATTTTGCTTTACAAGTTACAATAAATAAGCAAAATAAATAAACTACTAAAATTAATAAATTAACAAACAATTGACAATTAATTTTCATGCAACTTTTGGTGGGTGAAACTCTAAAGCATGGCAAACTAGGGATATGTAATCCTTGTCAAATAAACAATTTAAATTTAACACATAATTATATTAATCAATTATAAGCATGTCATCTTAATTAACAATTCATTCTAACTAGCATATCATGTACAAGTGATATACATGACAAATTATGCATGAATTTCATAGATACCCTATATCTTGCTAATTTAAAGTACACTAATAATAACAAACAATTTACATTAAACATGTTATTATTTTTTTGTTAAACATAAAAAAAATAGTGAGATTTAAAAAGTTTAACAATTTAACCAAAAAAATACACATCCGTCGACATGGATCCCAAACAACTAACAAAAAAAAATTCTTTCTCATCCGTTAGCTTGATCCATGTAACCATTAAATAAAAGGGTGAGGTTCCTGAGAGAAAGGGTTGAAAATGAGGGAAGAGAGAGAAGCCAATAACGAGATGACAAGTGTCTCATTATTTCTCAACATTTTATATTTATTTCCCCTTCCATTTCTCATTTCTCCACATCTTTTTATCCAATTCTCCCCCTTTCTTTACTTTTTTTCTATTTATTTTTTTGTTAAAATTTTTTATTATAAACTAAAATTTAAATTTAAAAAACTCAATTTTTTTAAACATGTAAATTCTTCTATAACACTTATGTTAAAAAAATTAATAAATAATTAAATAAAAATTGTTAGCATTTTTTTAAGAAAAAAAATTCACTTTAAAAAACTAAAAAATTAGTTTTTAACCCTTTTTCCTATTTAGTTTTTCTTCTTTTATATCATTTTGAAATTTGTGGTGCATCATATATTATATATAATGATGCACATGAATATTAAAAACAAGATGCACTAAAACTAAATTATTATTGTGTTCACTAACTATGATACACTAATTTTCTCTGAATATGATATATCGAGTATTTACATATCATGCGTCGACTTTCAAAAATACTATAAAATATCGTTATTAAATTAAAAAAAAATAGTGCATCATAGTTATAAAACATGTTACATCGAGTGTTTAAAATTTCATGCATTGAGTTTCAAAATATACTATAAAATATAATATCGTTATTTAACTAAAAAGTGGTGCATCATAGTTATAAAACATGGTGCATCATTATAATTATAAAACATGATGCATCGAGTATTTAAAATAGCATGTATCAACTTTCAAAATATACTATAAATTATCATTATTGAATTAAAAGGTGGTGCATCATAGTTATAAAATATGGTGCATCATAGTTATAAAATACGAGGCATCATAGTTATAAATATGACGCTTCAACTTTTAGATATTGTAACGCCCCTAATACGTAAGTTTAAATTATTAAAATACGTTTATGTTTTAGTTTTATATGTATTTAATATGTAAATGTGTAAAGTAACTAAGTTGTTAAATATGGGTTAGTAGGACTAACCAAATAAAAGAAAGTAAGTTAGAAGGACCAAAGTTGTAACTGAGCAAAGTAGAGGGGAAGAGTATGTAAATTGAATTAATAAAACATCCTACAGCTTTCTAATTTCTTCCAAACTGAAAAATCAGATACGTATATGAGAGTGTGTGTGTGTCATGGAATGAAACCAAGAAGAAGAAGAAGAAATCGAAAATTGAGTGAGAAATTGAGTGAATTGAAGATAGTAATCTCCAATTTAAGTATCTCTAAGGTATGTATGATCATTATACTAGTTCAATTTAAGTTAGGGTTTGAATTTCTTAAACCCTAGATTTATGAAAGTTCATGTATATTAGTTAATTCAATGAATTAATGTTTTATGAATGTTTTAGATTGATGTAGCATGATTAATTCTTGCTAGTTTGATTTAGAAAGTTAGAATCATATGTTAGTGGATAATTGAGAAATTATGAATATGGATATGATATGGTAAAGTGAGATGTTAAATGATTATGACTAGAAAGGATAAGTAATTACCCACTTATGTATGATTATGAGTCAAAGTTATGAGACATGTATTAGAAAGTTAGGTGTGGTTAAGTAACACCTAATTCATGTGATTAAGGTTTAAGAAAGAAGTAATTGTTATATTAATTGATTATGTTATATGTTATGTGTATAGGTGATCAAGAAAAAGAAGTTAAATCAAGTTATTCAAGTAAATTGCTTAATCAAGATCAAGGTAAGTAGATGGATATGAATGAATGATGAGTCAAGTAATGAGCGAGTCATTAGCTTGACATGTTCCGAGTAATGAGTCATGAACATTAGCTCGGTATTAATGTTAACTAGTAGTAGTTAACATGATGATGATGTTTAAGGATCCTTAACGTGATGATGTTTATGTTAAAGTTAAAGTTTCCATTACTTACTAAGCAATTGCTTATGTGTTATGTTTAACATGTTTCAGGTGAGCCAAGTGTGAATAGGGGTGACTTGGGCAAGGGACATGTTTAAAGCTATTGGTGGAGCTTGTTGCACGGTTTTGGTAACAAGCTATCCCTTTTTGATCATGCTCTAGATATGATAGTTACACCCCCGTTTGTAAAGTTTATGACACTAACCAAGTTTTGTAAAGAATGTTAAGTCTCACTTGAAATGGTACATGATGTTTGTTGAAAGTCAAAGTTATGGTGAGACTTCTATGTTAAAAGCTTGAATGTATGAAAAGTATGAAAGTAATGTTAAATGAGAAATTTTGAGTTATGATAGTCAAAAGTATCATATTTTGATGTTGAGATTAAATGATGATGTTAGCAAGTTAGTTTGACTTAAATAAGTCAAATGGGTAAGAATTGACCAAGAAAGTGGGTCAATATGGTCAAAGACCCAATCGGGTCATTTTGATGTTCAAATGGGCAACCAATGAGGTTACGAGTCAAAATTGAGTTATACTCGAATATAGTCAAATGCTATGGCACTAATAAGTTGTAAATAATGTGTTGATAGTATGGTCAAAAGTATTGAATCAGAATGTGAGTGGTTTGAAAGTTAGTATGTCAAGATTTTGGTCAAAAATGGCCTAAAACTCGTCTACGGGTTAAATCCTGATAAAATGTGAAATTTGAAAAAGTGAAAATGAGGAAAGTTACTTATTGTTATAGTAAAGGTGCCTGCAAAATTTCATGTCTTAATTCATAATGAGTAAAAAGTTATGCGCATTTGAAGTTAGCTAAAAAGTTGACTTTTGCTGACTTTCAGAAATAGGCATAGCCACGCGATCCCAGAAAAATTTTCTGGATCGCGTGAGTTAGTGCAAATTGTGATCAGAAAAATTTGTTCTTAGCTACGCGATCCCAGAAATTTTCCTGGATCGCGTATGACAGTGTATTTTTGAAACCTAAAGTTTTTCAAGTGCTTACGCGATCCAAAATTTTCCCAGGATCACGTATCAATGTAGAAAATGAATATTTTAGTTTTTAAAAGCCCATTTTAGCTATGGAACTTTATAATAGATCAAGTATATAAATGGAGTAGATGTGGGGCATTGTCAAAAGTGTTAAAAAAAAATGGTCACGTTTTCGGGGTGTTTCAACTTGGTATCAAAGCACGGTTTAAGGGATTCGGGTATCCACCATTAGTGGGTACTTGAACTTAGACCAAAATTTATATGATGTTGAGCATGATTATGTTATGTTATTGAGTTAATGAATTGCTAATGGTTCTTTACTTTAAGTGTGGCGTGCAAACTATGGATAAGTTTACTGTAATACGATAATTAGTGCGTCTGGCCAACGCAATGATTACCATATTACTTATAGGTATCCATGGAAACCACGAGACATTAGAGGATCGGATATTAGCAAGTTATTAACTGTGTGTAGTAGAGTTTATGACAAAGTAAATGGTAAAGTTATTATATTAATGTGGTGTGTCTACTTTCAGTTAAGATGAGTAAAGAAACAGAAGTTAACCCAACAGGAGGCAGTCAAAGTAGATTCCAGTCTCATGTTCAGTAATTAGATCCACTTATTGAAAAGATGAAGTCTTTCGTTTCAGAAGAGGTTGGTCGCGCCCAAAAGCATCCATTCCTCTTTTAATGTCTACGATTACTGAGACAGTTAAAGAAGTAGTTAAAGAAGAGTTTCTGAAATATCAAGCAGAGATTATTGGAGCAAGACAGGAAATACCTCCCCAAGCTCCAATTCAAGAAGAAAGTAGGAAGTTTAGTTATAAAGATTTTTCAACTTGCAATCCACCAGACTTTGAAGGAGAGTTAGATCCGATAAAATGTTATAGGTGGATCGGGGAGGTAGAAGGGGCATTTACTACTTCTCGATGCCCAGCTGAATTGAAGGTAATCTTTGCAGCTAATTTGTTAAAGTCTCGTGCAAAGAATTGGTGGGAAGTGCAGCGACGCACCATGGGTGACGAGGCAATTAGTAAGTTGAGTTGGGATGATTTTAAGAAGATGTTTGAGAATGCTTACTATCAAGAAGCCGATTTAAAAAGGATACGTCGTGAGTTCATCACTATGGAACAAACGATAGAGTCAGTAAATGAGATAGTCGGAATTTTTCTGGATAGAGCCCAGTTTTGTCCGGAATACATGGAGAACCCAAAAAGGCTTATGGATCATTTCCATGAAGTCTTGAAGAAGGAGATTAGTCAGTTCGTTAATCCCAATCGATGTAAGTCTTTTGAAGAAATGGTAAATGAAGCTCGGTTTCAAGAGCTTGAATCAAAGAAAGGTGAGCGTGCCTCATCTAAAAGAAAGTTTGAACCAGTTTTAGTTCTAGTTAAGAAGTTTAAAGCTAGCGGGAGTTATAAGAAAGATGAAAGGAAACCAGAAAGATCGATTCCTCCTGAGTGTAAGAAAATGTCATAAGAAACATTTTGGTGAATGTAGATTTGGGATGAATGTGTGTTATCAATGTGGTGAAGAAGGACATTTTAGTAAAGATTGTCCTCATCCATTAAAGATATGTTATGGATGTTATGAGCCTGGGCATGTAAAGTCAGAGTGTCCGAAACTTAAAGCACAGTCAACTTCTTCGTCATTCCGTCGATCATATGAGAAGAAGGCGACTGAACCACCGAAAGCTAGGCCTCGTTCATTTCAGATCATAGCTGAGGAAGCTAAGAGAACCCCAGATGTAGTGTCAGGTACCTTTCTTGTTAATATGATACCTGCATATGTTCTTTTCGATTCAGGTGCCTCTAGATCCTTTGTTTCAGAAAAGTTTAGTAAGAGTTTTATGATTCCACTTTCTAACTTAGACACCCCATTAGATGTTGAAATAGCTGATGATAGAACTATATATGTGACTAAAGTTTTTCGTGGGTGTCGGTTAGAAATAAGTAATGAGCCATTTCCTATAAACCTAATCCCTATGCAAATGGGTGAATTCGATGTTGTAATTGGTATGGATTGGTTAGCGGCTCATGATGCTATGATTCAATGTGAACAAAAGATTGTAAAGCTTAAGTTACCACGTGGTGAAATATTAGATATTTATGGGGATAATAGAGAAATGCCCATTCCAATTTGTACTTTTGCTAGAGCTAAACGTCATTTATCACATGGTTGTCAAGCCTTTTTAGCACATGTAGTAGATACTCAAAAATCCATCCCAAAGCTTGATGAAATTCCTGTTGTAAAAGAGTTCCCTGATGTGTTTCCCGATGAGTTATCGGGTAACCGATAGGCAAGTCGAGTTTAGGATTGAGTTATTTCCTGGAGCTACACTTATTGCTAAGACACCCTATAGGCTTGCTCCAACCGAGATGCAGGAGTTGATGAAGCAGTTGCAAGAATTATTAGACAAGGGTTTTATTCGTCCAAGTAGTTCTCCATGGGGAGCTCCTATTTTGTTTGTAAAGATGAAAGATGGTTCGATGACAATGTGCATAGATTACAGAGAGTTGAACAAGGTAACCATTAAGAATAGGTACCCATTACCTAGGATTGATGACTTATTTGACCAGTTGCAGGGTGCTAGTTATTTTTCAAAGATTGATTTGCGATCAGGTTATCATCAATTGAAGGTTATAGAAGAAGATGTTTGTAAAACGGCTTTTAGAACAAGGTATGGTCACTATGAATTTGTGGTTATGCCTTTTGGTCTCACAAATGCACCTGCAGCTTTTATGGACCTAATGAATAGAGTATGTCGCCCGATGCTTGATAAGTTTGTAATCGTGTTCATTGATGACATTTTGATATATTCTAAGTCAGCTAATGAACATGAATTTGAATTAAGGCAAGTGTTACAGATGTTGAGAAAGGAGAAGCTTTATGCCAAGTTCTCAAAGTGTGAGTTTTGGCTTCGGGAAGTGCAGTTTTGGGGCATGTTGTGAATAATGAGGGTATAAAAGTTGATCCAGTTAAAGTTGAAGCAGTTATGAAATGGGATGCTCCAACAACTCCGACAGAAGTTAGAAGTTTTCTTGGATTGGTTGGTTATTACAGACGATTCATTCAAGACTTTTCAAAGATAGCTATGCCACTTACAAAGTTTACCAGAAAGAATATTAAGTTTGAATGGAATGAACAAGCAGAACAAGCTTTTCAGACTCTAAAGCAGAAACTTAGTCAAGCACCAGTCTTAGTACTTCCAGAAGGTACTGAAGATTTGGTGGTATATTGTGATGCATCGTATAATGGTTGTGTTCTCATGCAACGTGGCAGAGTGATAGCATATGCTTCTAGACAATTAAAAGAACATGAGAAGAGTTATCCAACACATGATCTAGAACTTGCAGCAGTGGTTTTTGCCTTAAAGATATGGAGGCATTATCTCTATGGTGTGAAGAGTACTATATATACTGATCATAAAAGTTTAAAGTATTTATTCGATCAGAGAGATTTGAATATGAGACAGAGAAGATGGTTAGATCTTGTTAAAGACTATGATTGTGAAATATTGTATCACCCGGGGAAAGCTAATGTTGTGGCTGATGCCTTAAGCAGAAGGGCGGCTCATTTTGCTCTAACGGTTAAATCTCTTAGAATCACCGTCACTCCTAGCTTGATTGATCAAATTAAAGAAGCACAACAAAAAGCTTGAAGAGAGAAAGATATTCGATCAGAACGTATCAAGGTTCAAGTTGATAGTATAGTGGAAGACTCACGTGGATTAAAGACACGTTATGGTAGAATATGGATTCCTAATTCTTGGAATTTGAAGACATTATTAGTGGATGAGTCCCATAAATCAAAGTATTCCATCCATCCTAGCGCAACAAAGATGTACCACGACTTAAGATCAGATTATTGGTGGCCAGGTATGAAAAGAGATATAGTTAAATATGTTGAACAATGTTTAACTTGCTTACAGGTAAAGGCTGAGCATCAAAAGCCTTATGGGAAAATGCAACCTTTAGACATACCTGTTTGGAAATGGGAGCACATAACGATGGATCTTATTACCAAATTGCCAAATACTCAGCGTCAACATGATGCAATTTGGGTGATAGTAGATAGATTAACCAAGAGTGCCTTATTTTTGCCAATAAAGGAAATGATGTCTTCAGAGGCATTAGCAGATTTGTATGTGAAGGAAGTAATTGCACGTCATGGCATGCCGGTTTCTATTGTCTCGGATAGAGATAGTAGGTTCACTTCATGGTTTTGGGCCAACTTTCAGGATGATATTGGTACACGTATTAATCTTAGCACGGCTTACCACCCGCAGATAGATGGTCAGAGTGAGTGGATGATACAGACTTTAGAAGACATGTTGCGGGCTTGTGCTATAGATTTTGGAGGTAATTGGGATGTGCATTTACCATTGGCAGAATTCTCTGATACCAACTTATAACACCCCTCTTTCTAATACAACAATATTATATTATTTTAATAGGAAGCGTATATTAGAAAATACATTTCATTACTTTATATTAAATAATGTACATAAACAGTTTACGTATTCAGATCACACCAAATTAAAACTGTTTAACAAATACTTAAAACGGGGTATTATATTTTACAGAACAAGGTTTATACAAAACCATATCAGAGTCGCAAGTCGTCAAACTTTCCCTGCCGAAGCATCCACTTCCTGACTACCCACATAGTAAACAAAATCTGCAGGAAGTAATATGAGGGATTAGCACAAAGCTAAGTGAGTAGATTTATCACACACAATTCAACTTAGCTTTACTATGAGTTTACACCAAATAATCATAAACACACATATTTCAATGAGGATCGGTGGCTCTTGGGATATCATAATACCCGGGGATTCCCAAAGAACACTTAACGTCAATCTGTATGGCCAATACAGAATAGACCGATAACTACTGGTTATTAAACTCATACACAGGTCTCAAACACAACAAATGAATCAAAACCTGTGTAATTCACATAATAACCAAAAGTCCAACTACACGTTGACCTCAATAATCTAATACACATATATTCACATATCACGTAGATTCATAGTCAATAATCAAGACTAAACAGTCTAACACATATCTACGTTTACTTGTTGCAACCAAATAGTTACAACCAAATCAAATAGTGAGTTCTAAATCCACTCACCGATACCTCTGACGTCTCCACACTCAGGATTCTTATATCACTGAGTCTTAGGTTGATTTGAAACAGAAATTCAAATATAAGTTAGAAATTCGTTCCATAATCATAATCATATCATATTTATCAAATCAGGTAATCCCTGAAGTCTAGTCAAACAAAAGTTCATTCAAAATGAAATTAGAAAATCCTGAAATGACGTTTAAAAACTGAAAAATGCCATTTTCGGGCCCTAGATGACCCCGAATGGCCAAAAACTGCCTAGACTCTTAGAATAGAGCCGGGATCATTAGGTCGTTTCCGAGTGACCATGCGAATTTCAATCCAATCCGAGTTAGTGAAATTGTCACTTGTCCGTTACCCCGAAAAGACTTAACGCATTTTCAAAATTTGCGAAATAAAAATCTTTAAAAATTCTCGGTTCGCAGTGATCTCGATTCGCATGTCAACTCGGTTCGCAGAAACTCGACTCGCAACGAAATAACTCAGTTCGCACAGCCATCTCGGCTCGCAGAACTCAATTCACACAGCGAAACTCAACTCGCATCGCAGAGACTCGTTTCGCAGGACAAAACTCAACTCTCAGCATCTCAGTTCGCTTCGCAACCTGAGCTCGGTTCGTAGGATGAACTGAGAACTGCGAATTCCGCTGTTCTTACGAGTTTTTCGAATTAAAACTCACCAAAACTTCAAGGAAGTCAATTCTATGGTTTCTAATACATCTACTAACATCATATACCACCTAATAACACCAAATAGCAACATAACAATCTTTAATTTGGTCTAATCACTCAAAACCTCAATTTATAAAACTCAAAATTGAACTCACTTCTTGGTGAAGATGAAGATGATATGATGTAGATGATGAAGTTGCTGTTTGAAAACGAAATCACAGAACCTAGCTTAATTCTAATTTGGTTAGTGAGCTTGAGAGTTGTCAAAGGTGCAATTGTGTTAAATCTTTAGAACATATGGATTGTACAGTCGGTTTACAAACCGACTCACACATTTAAATGGTATAATTTTATATCCGTCCTAAATCTATTGTCTGGAACCTAAAAACCATTTGCGAGAATATTAATTTTTATTTTACCGTCATCTGTAATAATTTAAAACAACTAATAGTTTACTATCCACAATAAGTTCTGGAACTTATTTATCTTAAGTTTCACAAGTAAAATAATTAATATCAAGTAATTCCTAAAAACAATTTAAATAACTAATTTAAATCAAGAAATTACCAGACTACTGGAGAGGATGTTACATAATAGTTATCATGCAAGCATAGGTATGCCACCTTACGAGATGTTATATGGGAGAAAGTGTAGAACTCCAATATGTTGGGGTGAAGTTGAACAGAGAGAAATGGGCAGTACCGATATAGTACAGAAAACGACAGAAAAGATAGATCAAATCAGATAAAGGTTAAAGATAACACAAGATAGACAGAAATCTTATACCGATAAGAGAAGAGGCCCATTAGAATTTGAGGTTGGAGATATGGTTATGTTAAAGGTATCTCCATGGAAAGGTATAATACGGTTCAGAAAAAGAGGCAAGTTAAGTCCTCGATTCATTGGTCCATGTAAGATTTTGGAAAGAATTGGTAAGGTAGCTTATCGTCTTGAGCCACCAAACGAGTTAACAAGCATTCATAGCACTTTCCACGTGTCATATTTAAGAAAGTGTTGGTAGATGAAGCATCATACGTTCCATTGGAAGAGATAGAAATCAATGACCAGTTAAATTATGTGTAACAACCAATTGCTATTCTTGATGAAAAGATTAAAAAGTTAAGAAATAAAGATATTTGGTTGTTCAGAGTCCAATGGAAGCATAGAAAGGGTTCAAAGTTCACGTGGGAACCAGAGGAAGAAATTATAGTTTATTATCCGGCTTTGTAGCAATAATGGATTGTGAGGACACAATCCTAAATAAGTAGGGGAGAGTTGTAACGCCCCTAATACGTAAGTTTAAATTATTAAAATACGTTTATGTTTTAGTTTTATATGTATTTAATATGTAAATGTGTAAAGTAACTAAGTTGTTAAATATGGGTTAGTAGGACTAACCAAATAAAAGAAAGTAAATTAGAAGGACCAAAGTTGTAATTGAGCAAAGTAGAGGGGAAGAATATGTAAATTGAATTAATAAAACATCCTACAGCTTTCTAATTTCTTCCAAACTGAAAAATCAGATACGTATATGAGAGAGTGTGTGTGTGTCGTGGACTGAAACCAAGAAGAAGAAATCGAAAATTGAGTGAGGAATTGAGTGAATTGAAGATAGTAATCTCCAATTTAAGTATCTCTAAGGTATGTATGATCATTATACTAGTTCAATTTAAGTTAGGGTTTGAATTTCTTAAACCCTAGATTTATGAAAGTTCATGTATATTAGTTAATTCAATGATTAATGTTTTATGAATGTTTTAGATTGATGTAGCATGATTAATTCTTGCTAGTTTGATTTAGAAAGTTAGAATCATATGTTAGTGGATAATTGAGAAATTATGAATATGGATATGATATGGTAAAGTGAGAGTTAAATGATTATGACTAGAAAGGATAAGTAATTACCCACTTATGTATGATTATGAGTCAAAGTTATGAGACATGTATTAGAAAGTTAGGTGTGGTTAAGTAACACCTAATTCATGTGATCAAGGTTTAATAAAAAAGTAATTGTTATATTAATTGATTATGTTATATGTTATGTGTATAGGTGATCAAGAAAAAGAAGTTAAATCAAGTTATTCAAGTAAATTGCTTAATCAAGATCAAGGTAAGTAGATGGATATGAATGAATGATGAGTCAAGTAATGAGCGAGTCATTAGCTTGACATGTTCCGAGTAATGAGTCATGAACATTAGCTCGGTATTAATGTTAACTAGTAGTAGTTAACATGATGATGATGTTTAAGGATCCTTAACGTGATGATGTTTATGTTAAAGTTAAAGTTTCCATTACTTACTAAGCAATTGCTTATGTGTTATGTTTAACATGTTTTAGGTGAGCCAAGTGTGAATAGGGGTGACTTGGGTAAGGGACATGTTTAAAGCTATTGGTGGAGCTTGTTGCACGGTTTTGGTAACAAGCTATCCCTTTTTGATCATGCTCTAGATATGATAGTTACACCCCCGTTTGTAAAGTTTATGACACTAACCAAGTTTTGTAAAGAATGTTAAGTCTCACTTGAAATGGTACATGATGTTTAATTTGGTCTAATCTTTAATTTGGTCTAATCACTCAAAACCCCAATTTATAAAACTCAAAATTGAACTCACTTCTTGGTGAAGATGAAGATGATATGATGTAGATGATGAAGTTGCTGTTTGAAAACGAAATCATAGAACCTAGCTTAATTCTAATTTGGTTAGTGAGCTTGAGAGTTGTCAAAGGTGCAATTGTGTTAAATCTTTAGAACATATGGATTGTACAGTCGGTTTACAAACCGACTCACACATTTAAATGGTATAATTTTATATCCGTCCTAAATCTATTGTCTGGAACCTAAAAACCATTTGCGAGAATATTAATTTTATTTTACCGTCATATGTAATAATTTAAAACAGCTAATAGTTTACTATGCACAATAAGTTCTGGAACTTATTTATCTAAGTTTCACAAGTAAAATAATTAATATCAAGTAATTCCTAAAAACAATTTAAATAACTAATTTAAATCAAGAAATTACCAGACTACTGGAGAGGATGTTACAAATCTCCCCTCCTTAAGGAGATTTCGTCCCCAAAATCTCATCGTGACCAAACAATCCAGGATATCTGGATTTCATAGACTCCTCAGTCTCCCAGGTCAAATTGGAACCTAAACTGTGTCTCCATTTTACTAGTACCATCGGTATCTGTTTCTTTCTAAGTTTAGTAACTTTTCTATCGAGAATTTCAATCGGTTCTTCTACTAATTTCTGGTTCTGGTCGACTTTCAAATCTTGTAAAGGAAGAATTTGAGACTGATCTTCAACATTGCATTTTCTTAAATAACACACATTAAATGTATCATGAATCCCTGCAAGCTCTGGGGGAAGTTCAAGTGTAACTGACTGATCATTAACAACTTGACGAATTTTAAAGGGACCAATGTATCTAGGAGCTAATTTCCCTCGTTTTCCAAACCGGATAACACCTTTCCACGGAGAAACTTTAAGATAAACAAGTTCGCCTTTAGAAAATGTAACTGACCATCTTCGCGGATCTGCATATTGCTTCTGTCTGTCACGAGCAGCTTTTAATTTCTCACGTGCAATTGCTACTTTATCTGCTGTTATCTGAACAATATCGGGCCCAGCAAACTGTTTCTCTCCAGCTTCTAACCAACAAGTTGGTGTTCTACAACGACATCCATACAACATTTCATATGGAGGCATACCAATACTCGAGTGATACGAATTATTATAAGCAAATTCTACTAATGGCAGACGAGAATCCCAAGAACCGCAATATTCAATGACACAAGCTCGAAGCATATCCTCGAGTGTCTGAATCGTCCTCTCAGATTGGCCATCAGTTTGAGGATGATACGATGTACTAAGATTTACTCGAGTGCCTAACTCATGTTGTAAACTCTGCCAAAAATGAGATATGAATCGAGAATCTCGATCTGACACAATCGATAAAGGAATTCCATGTCTCGATACAATTTCATTAACATACAACTGTGCAAGCTTACTCAGAGATGCGGTTTCACTAGTAGCCAGAAAATGTGCACTTTTGGTCAATCTGTCTACAATAACCCATATCATATCATTTCCACATGGCGTTCGAGGAAGTTTAGTTACAAAATCCATAGTTAAATGTTCCCACTTCCATTCTGGAATTTCCAACTGTTTCAGTGACCCATACGGTTTCTGATGTTCTGCTTTAACTTGAGCACAAATATGACAAGTACCAACAAATTGTGCTATATCTGTTTTCATCGTAGGCCACCAATACAACGGTTTCAAATCATTATACATTTTGGTACTCCCGGGATGGACAGATAATCTAGATTTATGAGCTTCAGTTAAAATCATATCCCGAATACTACCAATCAGAGGAATCCACACACGAGACTGAAATGTCTTTAATCCTCTAGAATCATCTATCAACAAATCTTTTCTTTTCAACATAATTTCAGATTTCAAATTATGATCCAATAAGGCTTCTAACTGAGCAGCTTTTATTTGATCAATCAAATCAGAAGAAACATCAACTCGCAGAAAATAAACTCGGTCAGAAGTACCTTTTCTGCTCAAAGCATTTGCAACTACATTTGCCTTTCCTGGATGGTAACGTATTTCACAATCATAATCTTTGATTAATTCTAACCATCGCCTTTGACGCATATTCAGTTCTTTCTGTGAAAACACATACTGAAGACTTTTATCATCAGTACAAACAATACATTTAGTACCATATAAATAATGTCTCCAGATTTTCAACGCAAATACAACAGCTGCCAGCTCTAAATCATGTGTTGGGTAATTCTTTTCATGCGGTTTCAACTGACGAGAAGTATAAGCAATAACTCTATCTCTTTGCATAAGGACACAACCCAAACCAGAGTAAGATGCATCACAATATACGATAAAATCTTCAGACCCATTCGGTAATGCTAACACTGGAGCTTGACATAACAATTGTCTCAAAGTCTGAAAGGCATGTTCTTGTTGATTATTCCATTCAAACTTTTCATTCTTGCGGGTTAATTTAGTTAATGGGCTAGCAATTTTAGAAAAGTCTTTAATAAACTTCCGATAATAACCCGCCAAACCCAGAAAACTTTTGATTTCCGAAGCGTTCTTTGGAGTTTTCCAATTCATCACAGCTTCAACTTTGGAAGGATCAACTTTAACTCCATCATTGCAAATAATGTGACCCAAAAATTGAACTTCTCGAATCCAGAACTCACATTTAGAAAATTTGGCATATAAGTGTTCTCTTTTCAATGTTTCAAGAACTAATCTCAAATGCATTTCATGTTCTGATTCGGATTTCGAATAAATTAGAATATCATCAATGAAGACAATTACGAATTTGTCGAGAAAAGGTCGACACACACGGTTCATCAAATCCATAAACACTGCTGGAGCATTTGTTAAACCAAATGGCATAACCAGGAATTCATAATGACCATACCTGGTACGAAAAGCAGTCTTAGGAATATCCTGTTCACGAACCCGAACCTGATGATAACCCGATCTCAGATCAATTTTAGAATATACAGAAGATCCCTGCAGCTGATCAAACAAATCATCTATTCGAGGCAGAGGATACTTATTCTTTACTGTTCGTTTATTCAATTCCCTATAATCAATACACATTCTGAAAAACCCATCCTTCTTTTTCACAAACAAAACTGGTGCACCCCAAGGAGAAGAACTAGGTCTAATAAAACCTCTATCCAATAACTCCTAAATCTGATTCATCATTTCACGCATTTCAGAAGGAGCTAATCTATAGGAAACTTTGGCTACAGGCGACGAGCCAGGAACAAGATCAATCTGATATTCAAATTCCCTAACCGGTGGTAAACCAGGTAAATCATCGGGAAACACCTCTGGATATTCAGAGACAACCGGAACCTCAGAGATGGACTTCTTTTCTAATTTGGCATCAATGATATAGGCTAGATACGACTCACAGCCTTTAGACAACGACTTCCTAGCTTTCATCATGGAAATCAGAGAAATATACCCACTATCCCGTTCTCCTCGAGCCACAACGTATGACTCTTCAGAGATTGGGATTCTAATCAGCTTATGGTGGCAATCTATACTAGCTTTAAACTGACTTAACCAATCCATGCCGATAATTAAATCAAAACTTGGAATCGGCATTAATAGAAACGAAATTGGAAAAGTCTGACCATCTATCACAATATTAGCTCCAGTCATCGAGGTGGTAACAGGAACTAATTTGCCACTAACAATCTCCACTTCTAAGGGCTTAGTTATCACAGTAGGGATCAGTTTCAACTTATCACAGAAACACACAGATATAAAGGAACAATTTGCTCCAGAATCAAATAAAACACGTGCTGGTACAGAGTTTATAAGAAAAGTACCAGTTATGACATCATCTGTGTGGACAACCTCATCGACTGTCATTTGGAATGCCCTACTTGCTGCTGGCGGAGGATTCTTCCGCTTTTGTCCGGAAGATGACGAACTCCCGACCGAAACCGAACCCTGTTTCCTCGCCTCAGGACACTGTCCAACACGATGCCCTTCTTTCTTACAGTTCCAGCACACATAATTGGGAAACTTACAATTCTTAAACTCATGACCCAATTCACCACATTTAACACATTTGTTTGTCTGAATTGTACATGGGCCAGTATGTTTGGATCGACAAGAACTGCACCAATTAGAACTTCTGGATGAACCACTTTTACTGCCGGATCTCTGACCCTGACGGTTACCTTGCCACCTTGACTTTCCTTTACCCGAAGAATCTGTTCTAGTTCTTGGAAATGAAGAAGAAGTATCTCTAGCTTGAGACTCTCGAAAACCTCTAATATCACTGTCCACCGAGCGTGTAAGAGTAAAAGCTTGGGATAGATTACTAGCTAACCTCACTGTAGTACGGTAATTATGAGGTAAAGTTTCCACAAACTGCTCGATTCTGGTTTTCTCATCGGGAACCCACTGCTGTACAAACCGTAGTTTCTCCGAAAACTGTGCTATTAACTCATCGATAGTCATCTTATCGGTTAATTGAAGATTCACAAACTCTCTCCTAATGCGTGCCATATCAAAGTCAGAACAATATTGATTACAAACAGCTTGATGGAAATCAGACCATCGAATAGCTTCTTTCTGCTGTTGAGTCAAATGACCGGTAATCGAGTCCCACCAAACCATGGCTTCGTCTTTTAAACACTGAATAGCATAAAACACTTTGGATTCTTCTTCACATCGAGTAACATCAAATTTCCGCTCCATATCTCTTAACCAATTTAAAGTTACAGATGGATTTGTACTACCTCTAAACTCTGGCGGTTTACTTGCCATGAACGTTTTGAATGAACACTGTTTATTTGACTGAAAGGGAGGAATATTACCAAACACAGGTATCTGTTGTTGAGAACGTTGCTGAGATGATGCAGTTTCAGTCTGTCTTTTAAATTCTCTGAGATTAATCACTTCATCTTCTAACTGAAAAAGATAATCATCTCTATTTGATTCTTCACGAGCAGGAATAGAAGTACCCTCATGATCATGTCTTTCATTATGAATATCTGAAGGGGGAACATCATTCCTTGAGGCATTATTAGGGTTGGTGGTCGGTTGTTCATTATCTGCCATATCTGTATTTACCACAACAACTCAACATTTGTTAATCGTTAGCACCTATCTACTAACAATTCCACATACAATGCTAAATCCCATACCCAAGAATGTTTGACGTAACACACTTTAGATTTGGGATTGAACACTTTATAATGCTCAATTCACCCAAATCTATGCTCTGATACCAACTTATAACACCCCTCTTTCTAATACAACAATATTATATTATTTTAATAGGAAGCGTATATTAGAAAATACATTTCATTACTTTATATTAAATAATGTACATAAACAGTTTACGTATTCAGATCACACCAAATTAAAACTGTTTAACAAATACTTAAAACGGGGTATTATATTTTACAGAACAAGGTTTATACAAAACCATATCAGAGTCGCAAGTCGTCAAACTTTCCCTGCCGAAGCATCCACTTCCTGACTACCCACATAGTAAACAAAATCTGCAGGAAGTAATATAAGGGATTAGCACAAAGCTAAGTGAGTAGATTTATCACACACAATTCAACTTAGCTTTACTATGAGTTTACACCAAATAATCGTAAACACACATATTTCAATGAGGATCGGTGGCTCTTGGGATATCATAATACCCGGGGATTCCCAAAGAACACTTAACGTCAATCTGTATGGCCAATACAGAATAGACCGATAACTACTGGTTATTAAACTCATACACAGGTCTCAAACACAACAAATGAATCAAAACCTGTGTAATTCACATAATAACCAAAAGTCCAACTACACGTTGACCTCAATAATCTAATACACATATATTCACATATCACGTAGATTCATAGTCAATAATCAAGACTAAACAGTCTAACACATATCTACGTTTACTTGTTGCAACCAAATAGTTACAACCAAATCAAATAGTGAGTTCTAAATCCACTCACCGATACCTCTGACGTCTCCACACTCAGGATTCTTATATCACTGAGTCTTAGGTTGATCTGAAACAGAAATTCAAATATAAGTTAGAAATTCGTTCCATAATCATAATCATATCATATTTATCAAATCAGGTAATCCCTGAAGTCTAGTCAAACAAAAGTTCATTCAAAATGAAATTAGAAAATCCTGAAATGACGTTTAAAAACTGAAAAATGCCATTTTCGGGCCCTAGATGACCCCGAATGGCCAAAAACTGCCTAGACTCTTAGAATAGAGCCGGGATCATTAGGTCGTTTCCGAGTGACCATGCGAATTTCAATCCAATCCGAGTTAGTGAAATTGTCACTTGTCCGTTACCCCGAAAAGACTTAACGCATTTTCAAAATTTGCGAAATAAAAATCTTTAAAAATTCTCGGTTCGCAGTGATCTCGATTCGCATGTCAACTCGGTTCGCAGAAACTCGACTCGCAACGAAATAACTCAGTTCGCACAGCCATCTCGGCTCGCAGAACTCAATTCACACAGCGAAACTCAACTCGCATCGCAGAGACTCGTTTCGCAGGACAAAACTCAACTCTCAGCATCTCAGTTCGCTTCGCAACCTGAGCTCGGTTCGCAGGACGAACTGAGAACTGCGAATTCCGCTGTTCTTACGAGTTTTTCGAATTAAAACTCACCAAAACTTCAAGGAACTCAATTCTATGGTTTCTAATACATCTACTAACATCATATATGTGACAATTCTCCATTTAGGGTATTAATCCTTACTAATTTCATGCATTACCTAGAGTAATTCCCTGATTAGTGAATTCAAAACAATTTCTATATGTTAAGTTTGTGAAACTTACTATGTGATACGTGATATATTAAATTCGTAGTTATATGTATATATAATTACGTATGAAATAAACGTACTAACTCGACAAATTAAATACAACAAAGTTGGTGATATAAAATAATTAATAATTCGAAAATTATTAATTACAAATATTAGAGATTTATATTATTGAAATAATATAATAACTTATACGTTTTATATTAAACGTATCAAACGCGAATCGTAAAGTCCCAAAAAGAACTTCAAAATGCTTTTGAATAATTTTTGTTTGAAATTATTTTAGAGAAGTATTAGAACAAAAATAAAACGGAAACCGTTAGACTGCTTTATAGGACGCGTCATACACGAACAGAAACAATTATAATACGTACCTAAAGGTCGAAAATAATAAAAGTATTTATTTTCCCGTTCCTGTTTTAGTATTTGGAACATTACCTTAAAATATAAATTCCAAATTCAACCGAAATCTGGCACTCAAATAAACTGTACAGTCCCACTACGGTGAATAATTTTATTAAAAGTTTTAAATAACATTATTTCATTTATTTTACTTATCAATTATAAAGTTTAAAATAAAATTTAAACAAACGAATAATTGAGTGGGACACGGGGTACAAATAATTGGACCCGTACACGGAACTAACGGGTTAAAAACCCACACCATACACACACTGGAAAATATCTATCGACATTTTCCTACTCCCTCCATACCTCTCATTTGAAAAATATACCAGATGCATACTCCCACACCAACACTTGATCATCAATAATTCAGTCTGGAGCTGTGTGTGTGCGTTTGAGAGAAGCAGCAGGAAGAGGAAGAACAAACACACCAACATCATCTTCATTCTCTTCATCCACCTTCAAACCATTTACAAAATCTCCAAACAAAAACTAACAAAATGATCACATAATCTTTATCATCATCGTCATCTCGGTCATCATCATCACCAACATCAGATTCATCATCTTCATAGTCATTTTCATCTATAATATTTGTAAGGTTCAAAAACCATATATTTTCATACTACTTTGATCATATGATTTTGATGTATAATGTTAGTGTTAGATGTAAACATGTTATAGTATTGGATTGTATGCTATATAGTAGTGATTAGTAGTGTACAAAGCTTAGAATCAAACACCCGAACCTATACATATATGCTGTTACAGACAAGAACAGGGGACCAACACGGGTTTGGAACCAAACCGATCGGTTGGTTTTAACCAGCCGATCGGCTGGAACCAATGAGCCAATCGGCTCATCACACCTAGCCGATCGGCTAAGGTGTTTTCGAGCCGAACGGTTTGTTAAGCCCTTACCCGATCGGTTAGGCAGGCTGTGTCCAGACTTTTGCGATGCGTTTGATTAATACACAGTCGATACATATATTTTGTAGTACAAATACATTAACGCGTACGAAATACAAATACTAAAAAGTTATAAAAATTATAAAACTTTAGGATACAAAGTTTGGGACAAATTTGTACACGACCGCGGAACATTATTTTGACACGGACAATTTATAAATATAACTTTTTAGGCCAAACAGGCCTAATCTAAATTGGATCAAAAATGGTATTTTGTTAACGGGCCAAAATAATTTGCTAAACGTACTTGGGCCAAACTATGTTGGGCCACGCATATTTAGGCCAAACCTATTGGGCCGAGCCCAACGGGCCACGAGATTTCAAAATGCAAACGTTAAAACGGGTTACATATATATATATATGTGACGAGTAAATGGGACAAATAAAAATTGTAACGCGACAACTAGATTATACATATAGTGGACGATTATAATTTATATATAATTATATAAATGAACTAAGACAATCGTATTAGAACTAAGTTATTTTTATAACTACTATAATTATGTTTTAAAATATAAACAACAATGATAAACAATATATACATATATATACGCGACATTAACAAATGAATAATATATATATATATATATATATATATATATATATATATATATATACACGGTAACGACAATTAATATATATAAGAATATATATATTCAACTAATAAGTATATGTAAATATATACTTGTACGCAACATTTAGTTCAACGTAAATATCACCAACAACTAAAGTATTATAAACATCTCAGCTCAACAATTGGTCCATATACTTATGTAAAGTATATTTAATTGTGCCTAGGTAACTGAGAGGCACATTCGGACTACTATTACTAGCTGTTATATTTCGCTGAAGACCGCTACACGTGAGTTCACAGCCCCTACCTTTTATTTGTTTTAAATGCTTTTAAAACTAGGGGTGGAAAACATAGAACTACGTGCTATTACATGCTACTCGTTTATATAATTGCTTGACATGCTTTTATATCGAATTGATTTGTATAAATGCTTATTGCTTTATAAATCAACTGTTAACTATATGAAACGTTTTCACAACTATTTTGGGAATAAGACAACGAATCTTGGTACGATCCTAGGTTTACGCGAGGTAGTTGTAGTGCACATAAGTCCCAGTGCTTGCAACCTATAACCATTAGCTAGGTGACTCTAGCCACTGAGTATACAGATAGTACTATCGATTTGACAAACCTCCCACTGAAATAACTCGTTGGTCATTCCAACCACACGACGGCAGTCGTAACGAGGAGTGTATACTTACCGTGTTACTGAGGCAACAACAACAACTAGTCGTGGTTTGGTTATAGTACTAGGTATCGTTACTTTAACTCTAAAGGTTTAGCTCACCTTAGAGGGATCATAGTCTATGTTTCCCATATAACTAAACAACAAAACTATAACTTGATTTGGGAAGGGTATTCCCTGCGATAACTAATAGGACAGGTGTTCCTATGGATGATTTCTTTATAGGAAACGTTTACCTTGATTGGATAAACTTGGTTTCCCGACAAAACAACATTTATATGGAAATGTTTGCTTGACTGTTAAACCTGTGTTTCCTACAACTGTATATATGGAATTGTTTACTTGATTGTTGAACTGTATTCCTTGCAACCATTATTAGGAAACGTTTATGATTAAACTTGTGTTTCCTAACACCTCGACTGAATTGTAGTAAGAATGACATTCTTACAGTAAAATAGGAAATGTTTTCTTTAATAAGAACACTTGTGTTTCCGGCTATACATATAAACATTATGTTTGTGTACATGAATGATTTATACAAAACTTGGTTTAACTACTTTTATACTAAACCTGTGAATTCACTCAACATTCAATGTTGACGGTTTACTATGTTTTTCAGGGAATTAGGACTCAGGTACTCCTGCATGCATAAAGGACGTAGGCAACCCAGACTATTTATGATGCCACTTTTGGGACACTTGGATTTCCTTTGTATTACCAATTCCATTGGTTATACTTACGAAATCCCTCTTTTATAAACTCATGTTTTGTAAACTTATGTTGTTCTACAACACCACTACTTGTACGACTTTATAAGTCGTACCCTTTTTGTAATAACGTTTAAACCTATGGCATCTTAAATTAATATGTTCTGTATGATCATATGCTCTGATACAATGAATGCACTATTGTAACGTCAGTACCCCCGCTGTTAAACTATAACTTAAAATGCTTCCGCTAATAAACAAATGCTTCCACTAATTAAGTAAAGCTTCCGCTAAACCATTAATAAACACGATTACCAATTTTGGGGGTGTGACAATATACCACCTAATAACACCAAATAGCAACATAACTATCTTTAATTTGGTCTAATCACTCAAAACCCCAATTTATAAAACTCAAAATTGAACTCACTTCTTGGTGAAGATGAAGATGATATGATGTAGATGATGAAGTTGCTGTTTGAAAACGAAATCACAGAACCTAGCTTAATTCTAATTTGGTTAGTGAGCTTGAGAGTTGTCAAAGGTGCAATTGTGTTAAATCTTTAGAACATATGGATTGTACAGTCGGTTTACAAACCGACTCACACATTTAAATGGTATAATTTTATATCCGTCCTAAATCTATTGTCTGGAACCTAAAAACCATTTGCGAGAATATTAATTTTATTTTACCGTCATATGTAATAATTTAAAACAACTAATAGTTTACTATCCACAATAAGTTCTGGAACTTATTTATCTAAGTTTCACAAGTAAAATAATTAATATCAAGTAATTCCTAAAAACAATTTAAATAACTAATTTAAATCAAGAAATTACCAGACTACTGGAGAGGATGTTACAAATCTCCCCTCCTTAAGGAGATTTCGTCCCCGAAATCTCATCGTGACCAAACAATCCAGGATATCTGGATTTCATAGACTCCTCAGTCTCCCAGGTCAAATTGAAACCTAAACTGTGTCTCCATTTTACTAGTACCATCGGTATCTGTTTCTTTCTAAGTTTAGTAACTTTTCTATCGAGAATTTCAATCGGTTCTTCTACTAATTTCTGGTTCTGGTCGACTTTCAAATCTTGTAAAGGAAGAATTTGAGACTGATCTTCAACATTGCATTTTCTTAAATAACACACATTAAATGTATCATGAATCCCTGCAAGCTCTGGGGGAAGTTCAAGTGTAACTGACTGATCATTAACAACTTGACGAATTTTAAAGGGACCAATGTATCTAGGAGCTAATTTCCCTCGTTTTCCAAACCGGATAACACCTTTCCACGGAGAAACTTTAAGATAAACAAGTTCGCCTTCAGAAAATGTAACTGGCCATCTTCGCGGATCTGCATATTGCTTCTGTCTGTCACGAGCAGCTTTTAATTTCTCACGTGCAATTGCTACTTTATCTGTTGTTATCTGAACAATATCGGGCCCAGCAAACTGTTTCTCTCCAGCTGCTAACCAACAAGTTGGTGTTCTACAACGACGTCCATACAACATTTCATATGGAGGCATACCAATACTCGAGTGTTACGAATTATTATAAGCAAATTCTACTAATGGCAGACGAGAATCCCAAGAACCGCCATATTCAATGACACAAGCTCGAAGCATATCCTCGAGTGTCTGAATCGTCCTCTCAGACTGGCCATCAGTTTGAGGATGATACGATGTACTAAGATTTACTCGAGTGCCTAACTCATGTTGTAAACTCTGCCAAAAATGAGATATGAATCGAGAATCTCGATCTGACACAATCGATAAAGGAATTCCATGTCTCGATACAATTTCATTAACATACAACTGTGCAAGCTTACTTAGAGATGCGGTTTCACTAGTAGCCAGAAAACGTGCACTTTTGGTCAATCTGTCTACAATAACCCATATCATATCATTTCCACGTGGCGTTCGAGGAAGTTTAGTTACAAAATCCATAGTTAAATGTTCCCACTTTCATTCTGGAATTTCCAACTGTTTCAGTGACCCATACGGTTTCTGATGTTCTGCTTTAACTTGAGCACAAATATGACAAGTACCAACAAATTGTGCTATATCTGTTTTCATCGTAGGCCACCAATACAACGGTTTCAAATCATTATACATTTTGGTACTCCCGGGATGGATAGATAATCTAGATTTATGAGCTTCAGTTAAAATCATATCCCGAATACTACCAATCAGAGGAATCCACACACGAGACTGAAATGTCTTTAATCCTCTAGAATCATCTATCAACAAATCTTTTCTTTTCAACATAATTTCAGATTTCAAATTATGATCCAATAAGGCTTCTAACTGAGCAGCTTTTATTTGATCAATCAAATCAGAAGAAACATCAACTCGCAGAAAATAAACTCGGTCAGAAGTACCTTTTCTGCTCAAAGCATCTGCAACTACATTTTCCTTTCCTGGATGGTAACGTATTTCACAATCATAATCTTTGATTAATTCTAACCATCGCCTTTGACGCATATTCAGTTCTTTCTGTGAAAACACATACTGAAGACTTTTATCATCAGTACAAACAATACATTTAGTACCATATAAATAATGTCTCCAGATTTTCAACGCAAATACAACAGCTGCCAGCTCTAGATTTATGAAAGTTCATGTATATTAGTTAATTCAATGATTAATGTTTTATGAATATTTTAGATTGATGTAGCATGATTAATTCTTGCTAGTTTGATTTAGAAAGTTAGAATCATATGTTAGTGGATAATTGAGAAATTATGAATATGGATATGATATGGTAAAGTGAGATGTTAAATGATTATGACTAGAAAGGATAAGTAATTACCCACTTATGTATGATTATGAGTCAAAGTTATGAGACATGTATTAGAAAGTTAGGTGTGGTTAAGTAACACCTAATTCATGTGATCAAGGTTTAATAAAAAAGTAATTGTTATATTAATTGATTATGTTATATGTTATGTGTATAGGTGATCAAGAAAAAGAAGTTAAATCAAGTTATTCAAGTAAATTGCTTAATCAAGATCAAGGTAAGTAGATGGATATGAATGAATGATGAGTCAAGTAATGAGCGAGTCATTAGCTTGACATGTTCCGAGTAATGAGTCATGAACATTAGCTCGGTATTAATGTTAACTAGTAGTAGTTAACATGATGATGATGTTTAAGGATCCTTAACGTGATGATGTTTATGTTAAAGTTAAAGTTTCCATTACTTACTAAGCAATTGCTTATGTGTTATGTTTAACATGTTTTAGGTGAGCCAAGTGTGAATAGGGGTGACTTGGGCAAGTGACATGTTTAAAGCTATTGGTGGAGCTTGTTGCACGGTTTTGGTAACAAGCTATCCCTTTTTGATCATGCTCTAGATATGATAGTTACACCCCCGTTTGTAAAGTTTATGACACTAACCAAGTTTTGTAAAGAATGTTAAGTCTCACTTGAAATGGTACATGATGTTTGTTGAAAGTCAAAGTTATGGTGAGACTTATATGTTAAAAGCTTGAATGTATGAAAAGTGTGAAAGTAATGTTAAATGAGAAATTTTGAGTTATGAAAGTCAAAAGTGTCATATTCTGATGTTGAGATTAAATGATGATGTTAGCAAGTTAGTTTGACTTAAATAAGTCAATTGGGTAAGAATTGACCAATAAAGTGGATCAATATGGTCAAAGACCCAATCGGGTCATTTTGATGTTCAAATGGGCAACCAATGAGGTTACGAGTCAAAATTGAGTTATACTCGAATATAGTCAAATGCTATGGCACTAATAAGTTGTAAATAATGTGTTAATAGTATGATCAAAAGTATTGAATCAGAATGTGGGTGGTTTGAAAGTTAGTATGTCAAGATTTTGGTCAAAAATGGCCTAAAACTCGTCTACGGGTCAAATCCCGATAAAATGTGAAATTTGAAAAAGTGAAAATGAGGAAAGTTACTTATTGTTATAGTAAAGGTGCCTGCAAAATTTCATGTCTTAATTCATAATGAGTAAAAAGTTATGCGCATTTGAAGTTGGCTAAAAAGTTGACTTTTGCTGACTTTCAGAAATAGGCATAGCCACGCGATCCCAGAAATTGTTCTGGATCGCGTGAGTTAGTGCAAATTGTTATCAGAAAAATTTGATCTTAGCTACGCGATCCTAGAAATTTTCCTGGATCGCGTATGACAGTGTATTTTCGAAACAGAAAGTTTTTCAAGTGTTTACGCGATCCAAAATTTTCCAAGGATCGCGTATCAATGTAGAAAATGAATATTTTAGTTTTTAAAAGCCCATTTTAGCTATGGAACTTTATAATAGATCAAGTATATAAATGGAGTAGATGTGAGACATTGTCAAAAGTATTGAAAAAAAATGGTCACGTTTTCGGGGTGTTTCAGATATACGATAAATATCATTAATGAATAATTCTTGGTGCATCATAGTTATAAAATAATAGTGCATCATAATTTTAATTTTTAAAATGCATTGAAGTTATAACTTTGTTATATCAAAATTTACTTTTTTCAATGTATGAATATGGTGCATCACATAATTTTTTTTTATAATATTGTATATAAAATTGTATTTACATATAACAACGTAATGTAAAACAACAGAAAAAAGTTGAAAATGTGAAAAACAAAAAAACAAAAACAATGATAAACAAACTGTGAAAACAGTTAAATTAAAAGGTTGGAAAAAAAGAGCTGATAACAAGAACCTTAAAAAATGCAAAAGATAAAAATATTTTTTTAAAAGAAAATGAAAAAAATAAAAAATAAGAAACAAAATTAATGTAAAAAAATAAAACACTAAAAAAATTTAAGAAAAAAAAAATGAATGAGAAATGATAAGGTTAGGGAAATGAAAAAGGTAGAGAAATGAAGGAGTGGATAAATGAGAAAAAAACACATGGCAATACTCTATTTGCTTCCTCCACTTCCTCCAAAATGTCACTTCCGTTCATGAACTAATTTCATAAAAAAGTTATATTTTCTTTTCGTACGACTTGATCAAAACAAAAAAAACAAAAAATCTTTCTTTTTACTAAATTTTTTCTATCCTGTTAGTGTTTGTCGCTAGATCCAAAAACCAAAAACTTTTTTTTTTCTTCCTCGATGGCCACTTAGACCTCTCCCAATGGTAACGGAAAGTGACAGAAACTGACGCGCCACGTTAGCGCCACGTCAGCTTTTTCACACAACTGACAGAAACTGACGGACCCCTACCATCAATAACTCCGTCACTTTAATTTTTGGACCCACATTTAACAATTTATACACACAAACACAACAAAAAAAAAAAAGGGATCGTCGGTTTTCCGACGGAGCAAACCGACAGAGTGCTCCCATCGGTGTCACCAAACCGACGAGAAGTGACGGAGAGACCGACGCTCCCATTGGGAGTGGTCTTATCCCATAAGTCCAAAAAAAAAATTCTTTAAAAGGTTGAAAAAAAGAGCTGATAACAAGAACTTTTAAAAATGCAAAAAAAAAAAGATTTAAAAGAAAATGAAAAAAATAAAAAATAAGAAACAAAATTAATGTAAAAAAGTAAAACACTAAAAAAATTTAAGAAAAAAAAATGAATGAGAAATGATAAGGTTAGGGAAATGAAAAAGGTAGAGAAATGAAGGAGTGAAGAAATGAGAAAAAAATACATGGCAATACTCTATTTGCTTCCTTCACTTCCTTCAAAATGTCACTTCCGTTCATGAACTAATTTCATAAAAAAATTATATTTTCTTTTCGTACGACTTGATCAAAACAACAAAAAAAAAATCTTTCTTCTTACTAAATTTTTTCTATCCTGTTAGTGTTTGTCGCTAGATCCAAAAACCAAAAACTTTTTTTTTTTCTTCCTCGATGGCCACTTATCCCATAAGTCCAAAAAAAAATTCTTTGTTTGTTGTCTACTAGATCTGATCTCCAGGCCAATAAAAAACATTTTTTTTTCCCTTTCTATTTGTTTTTTCCTTTGGTTGTTTAGTTCTGTTCGTACATACATCAATGAACCCAACTAAAAACATTTTTTTTTCTTCTTGGTGGTTGTCGAACATAACAAAACAACCGTCACCAAATTTATGTTTAACAAATCTAACTAACTATAACACATACTTTAACAAATTTATATTTAACAAATCTAACTAATTATTTGATATGGTCATTTTCCAACAAGATGTTCATCGAATACCACACAGACAGGCCACTGATATCTTTCATTTATTAACTCAATATTATGACCATTCATGTCATCTTTGAGCATCCACAATCTAACTACTCAGTATAACACATACTTTAACAAATCTAACTAACTATAACACATACTTTAACAAATTTATATTTAACAAATCTAACTAATTATTTGATATGGTCATTTTCCAACAAGATGTTCATCGAATACCACACAGGCAGGCCACTGATATCTTTCATTTATTAACTCAATATTATGACCATCCATGTCATCTTTGAGCATCCACAATCTAACTACTCAATATACACCAGATATTTAGCAGGTAGATTGTGGGAACTGAAAGATAACATGGATGAAGAAAATATTGAGCCTATAAAAGAAACATATCTTTGCCTGTGGTATTCAAGCAACATCTTTTATCCTGTTTTGTACTTCCTTCAATTCTGTCGATATCTAAGTACTAAAATTAGACAACACTTCCCCTCATGGTGGTGGGAGGTCAAGTTGGCTGAGACTAAATAACCCATAGAAAGAGGCAAAGTTTACAAGAATATGAATACAAGAACTAAAGAGATCGAAAACGTGATAACTAGTTTGGGCAATGTTGTTGGATGTGTATCTGCTACTAGTGAGTATAATGAAAATAATTGGGGAAGATCTGATGGTAATGTCATAATACTGGTGCAACATCAGTCAAGTCGGTTTACCCTCTGGTAATCTGGTTCTCTAATGGATCCAACTAGCATACGTGGAGGAAGCATACTAATTGTTTCATTTGAGGTTCTAAATGAAATTCAGCATGCTGCAGTTGAAATGCCCTTTTCTTCATTGCAACCTAGAAAATTGTTAATAGAACAAGATGAATCAATAAAAAGTTACATGAAGCAGATTGTACAACAAATCTTTGTAGCTAAAGTTCAACACGATACAATGGTTTCACACGCTTCTGAGTGCTCAGATACAACAAAGTTAGAAAACAATTAATATACAGATATCTCAATTACCTTGCAAACAATAACATGATAATCATTATCATCAATAACATCCAGGAGGACTGGAGGATGCTGAGGCACTGCTATGTGGAAATGCGGAGAGTTTACCTATCTTCATATTCTTTAATGACTTCATCGGAAGCCATGGGCGAATACTAAGATATCAAAAAACACATAATAAGAATAAGAATATTGATGATAATAGAAAGGAAAACGTTTAGGAGTGTAATTGTAAAACGCTAGAAGATGTATTATATAGTTACATTTTTAGACGTTACCTAACGGTCATATTTCAAAAATAAAACACACATTATATATTTAATCATAATATATTTACTATTTCGATAAAGAACCTTAAAAGTTAAAAAGAAAATTAACGGTGATTTATCATACCAACGATGATATTTCAAAATTGAACACACTCAATGGTCATATTAAATAATGAAAACCATTACATTAATGACTATTTATAGAGGATACAATCGACCTAACCATAATGGACCTACACCCACAAAAGGGCTCGGGCCTATCAACATATATATCATATATCATCTAGAAAAAAGTTTATTAAAATACAAGAATTATTGAAAGTACCAATTAAATTGTGTCATGTTTATAAAGAGAATGTTTCACATGTAAAAAAACTCATTTACCCCCAAACTTAAATATCTCACAAACGACAAATCGAAAAATTATGAAAATTGCACCATTAGATTCAGCGTTTTATCTTCTTCGATTTGCCGTACCTCAAAGCATACTTTCGACGAGTTTTTTTTCTTTCCATTTTTTGATGGGTTTCACATTTTACTAACACATGTGTTAATGATTGGTTGAACATTAAATTTAGATATAAGGTTTAGGGTTTAGGGTTTAGTAGGGTTTAGGATTTAGTAGGTTTTAGGGTTTAGTATGGTTTAGGGTTTAGTAAGATTTAAGGCTTAGAGTTTTGTAAAGCGTTTAGGGTTTAGGGTTTAGGGTTTGAGGTTTGGGGTTTTGAGGAGAAACCCCAAACCCTAATCCCTAAACCCTAAACCCCAAACCCTAAACGCAACACTTTAACACATGTGTTAGTAAAATATGAAACCCACCAAAAAATGAAGATAAAAAACTTGTCGAAAGTATGTCTTGAGAGACGGAAAATCGAAGAGGATAAAATGCTGAATCTAATGGTGCAATTTTCATAATTTTTCGATTTGTCGTTTGTGAGATGTTTAAGTTTGGGGGTAAATTAGTTTTATACATGTGAAACATTTTCTTTGTACACATAACACAATATCATTATTTCAATAATTCTTGTACTCTAATGTTCTCATCTGATATCATCTAATCTAATATATAGATGAGCATTTCTAATGACTAGATGAATATGACTGTTTAATCACCATATACAATAAATTCAGTTAACGATTTACTAAATATCCCCTAATTGAATTTATCAAACACAAAGTAAAAAATTGTACAAGTCGAGTTGGTTGTTGGATCTGTTTCCCTGTTTGTGATTTTATTGCACGTTCTGCTACACCATAAACAACTCAAAAATATAAAATTTAAGAATTTATGGTGCATTTTCACACATTATGAATGTATATACAACTAAATGATGAGTGATCATATATTTTTGTGTTGTCCAGTAACACCTTATATGTCACAAGAATTTCTATACTACACCCATTGTACTCTGGTAGTACAAAAATACATAATATTCATCATCGATCTTTGTTCGGGTCACAGAAAAAATATAGCAAATCATACAGGAAGTTTTTCGTGATCTCCAAACACTCAAAGTAATTGACCCAGGTAATATCATAGCGACTTCATTACACAACAAAAATGATCCAACAAACACCACTCAAGATCCATATGTACTTAACTTAGTAAGTATGCTAACTCGAACATATACACATAAGACCACCCCAATGCACTAAAAAGTGGGGTTGGACTGGGAGGCCTACAGATAAGAACTATCTGCAATAAGAGACTGTTTTTATGACCCAAAAACAACAGACCTCCAAATCACAAGAGAGTGCATCTTTAGAGGTTAGTGATTTAATAAGCAGTTGGTTGTTGTAATTCTTGCATGCCCCCTATTGGGACTTCTGCATCATCATTGTAATCTGTTTGATGTTGGTAGCAAGAATACATCTGCTGCTGCTTGTCAGTTTCTTCCATATCGGACTTATGAAACATAAGATTGGCTACAGCTCGGTCGATAACATTCGTTTTTGATTCTCTATCTTCTGTTTCTCCATCCCTGAGTGTCATAAACAACATGCAACTATTAAGACCGTAATATTTTGAGCTTTAGTGGTTTGACTACTCAACTTATTGTCACTGAAAAAATTTGATAATCAAAATGACCCAAAACAAAGTTTTCGAAAGTTTGGTTTACAGAGTAATTTTTAGTTTGACCATGGATAATAGCTTCGGTGATGCATGTATGAAACTATTCATCTATAACTGTTTATTTCACGTCAAGTAAATTAGGTAACTATAAGCATTCTGTAATCCAAAGATTTAAGAATGCCTACTATTGATTTCTTTTTGAGAAAATGTCAATTACGTCAAGTAGTGCATTCTCATGGGACAGAGGGATCTTTATGATAACTTTATTTGCTAGTACAACATTTTTAGATTTCTTCACATAGTCGAGAAATTCCCAGTATCAAATAAAATACTTTTTACACTCAATAACCCAAACAAACAAAAAGATGATGAAGTCCTAGTGGGTAATATTGATTAACCCAAATCAAGCAACAGCGTTTCAAACACAACATCCCTTAGGTGCCACTTGACCAATATGGGTATAAAAGAAGACGTAAATGTTTAGTAACATACATGTGAAGAAATAGTGTTAGACGTACCTCAATGTTTCATCAGTAGAAGTCATCATAGGCTCTCCATCTTGGCATGAGTTTACAGACTGTTTTGAGCTTTCTGCAAGGCGATAGAAAGCATCTCGAAAGCAAATTCGGGTTTTGTCCGTGAACTGAAAAATGATAAAATAAAACATGTGTTGAGTAAAAGTCTTCTCAAGTTTAAAAGTTCCAATTATATCACTATAAGTCTCACCTGTGCAGTCACCCTTTCAAGATCGTTCAATACTGATTCTTCCATTGAGTTCTCATTGGTTGTATATTGCTATGAAAATTACAAACAAACATCAGACACCAAATAACAATTATTACACACATAAAACAAAGATATAGACTTCAACTGTGGAAGCCAAACAAACTACAATCCGACCGTAAAAAGTTTGGAGAGTATATGATGGTTACATCAAAGGAGCATTTGGTTGCAGAAAATTTCTTATAATTTTTATCTTTACTTCTAATAAAAAATGAGAGATATATTTTATCTCCATAAAACTAGTAAAATTTTGAAAACATGTGTTCAATTATTAGATTTTCCAGTTTAGAAAACAGGAAATTTCTATTTCTAAGGATAACAGTGGAAACTATAAATTAGAGTTTTCAAAGTGTGGTTATAATCTAGAAAAGTGGGTTTTCACTTTCAATGAGAAATTTGCTGGAAAAATCATATTCGAAAGCTCTGTTTCTGATTTTTTTTTTTTTTCGGGAAAACACTTCCACTTTTCGGCAACTAATGTTGTTTTAAAATTTTGTAACAAGCCTGATATGACATTGTGTAGTAGATACTCTGACTATGAATGGAATATGTTTGACTATAGAGCAGATTATCTATCATCCTACAAAACCGAATTAAGATGTTCATCTCACCGTTGGCATTTGATAAGTTGTCGAAACTTCTCCATAACCCCAGTCAGTTGATGGAGAGAAAGCATGCGTTTTGAGATATCTCGAACTCCCCATGCTCTGTCCATGGCCATCAATATTTTGTGAATTTAACATCTCACCATCGAAGATGTTAGCATTGTTTCCTAAAATTGTGTTGTCATGGGTCTCAGTTGAACCTTTAGTGGGATCTTCTTCAAGTAATGAGTTACTGCAAAAGAGACATGAAAGTATACGATGAGAATACAAAAATTAGAAGATAACTTTCATATTTCTTGAAGCAGAATCATTTATGGAGCATACTCTCTATGAACTACTTGGAGTTTCAAATTCAAAGTGATTCTTGAGAATTTAAAATCAGAATTAGATGCTCAATTTAAAGGCGCATCCAAATGCCCCACCAATTGGCATACCACTAAGTTGTTATTTATTAAAGGACAATTTCAACCCATTTACTTGGCGAGCTAGTCAATTGAGTACAAAGATGTCCAAAATTTTTTATAGAACGAACCTTGTAAATCAATTTCCTCTAAAATAATATGTGTGGTCATATTTGACGCACTAAATTAAGTGTTTCAAAACAACCTGACCCAACTCATTTCACAAGCACCAAAAAACCACCCATTTTGACTGTGACCCACCCAATTTGCCTACTCTTATTGTCATGAATAAAAAAAGTTCTAGTAGTTTTTAAAATGGATCGGAGAAGAGTCAAAAACAGACCTCACCATATCCGATACATTTCTTACCATCCAAAAGAGTGAATCTTGAGAACAAAATGGAGCACCTGATCCATTGTGACACTCCCAAACTCCTTTTTTAAATTAGTACATGTAATTAGATATTAAATCAAGGAATTTCAATCCCAAAAGTTGAGCATGTACAAGAAAATGTCATCCATGTGATTGATCCTAGCTTCTTCTTCAGTAAATTGTTGAAAATCTGCTTGATCGTTCCACAAAAGCGATCCACCGTTATTGTAAAGTTCTTGGCTCATGCTTGAATTGTTGGATTTTGATCTTTCATTATTAGAATCAGCAGCCATATCAATTGAAGTGTAAAAATTTTTGCCTCCATTGAAGGTAAGTTCTTCGCGGGTCATATTTGCGGTCGAATTGAAACCTTTTTTGGGAAAAGATGATCCCCCAAAACCAGTCACCCCCCATTGTGACCAACTTTCTGGTGATGTTATCATTTCTTGTTGTTCGTAATCTTTTGGAACCACAAGATCATCAACTTCCTTACCAAAATACCACTCCATCGTGTCGATTACTAGAAAAAGAAAAATATCAAGATCGATTATTTTCTGCCAAATAATATTTTTAAACTCATCTTAAAGTCAAAATTTTAATTGACTATGGAATAAGCAAGCCAAGTATTATTCACATTTAATAATATTAGTCATCCTTTTGTTTCTTTCTATTCTGATATGAACACCCTTCATGTAAAAAAAAATCTATGTTTATAAATTTGAAACTCATACAGACCACCCTTCGACAATAAAAGTGAATTTGTATATTCATTGAACTTATCCTGAAATTAAAAATCCAAGATTTACTTGTAAATCATAATACCCATATGGAAAAATCATTACTTGAACAGATCTTAGAAAACCCTTTTGATTCAGAGTTGTAACACTTTAGTCAAACTGAAAAAGTCAAAGTGAATTAGTTATCACTAACATCAAAACATCCAAAACGAAATTCTGAGCAACAATCAAGAAAATCCATAAAAAGCACCATAATAATACAAATCCAATAAAACACATATTGATAACAGCTTGTTTGAACAAAAGACTATATTTTTTTAATCTATAGACATAAATAATAACAGATTTACTAAACTTACAAAATCAGATCAAAACAAATCAACTAAACCAAGAAATCAAAAGGGTCTATGAAGTTCAAGCTAAAGATACATAAAAACTAAAACTTTGCAATATCTAACAACTCACCTGAATCAAGAAGATGAATAAGCTCGGATGAAATAACAAGCAGCTGCAAAAATTCAAGATATTATAATATGAAAATGGGTTTGTTTCTATGAATCAAAGAGAGGCGGCTGTGGGATTATGTTGTGTTAATGAAAGAGAAAGAGAAAGAGGAAGTGTTTGTTTAGTTTATTTGATTTTGATTTGATTTGTTTGTGTGGTGAGATAAAGAAAGAATTTGTGGCTGAAAATGTTGGATGGAAATTAGTGGTTAAAAATTGACCTCCATCTAAATCTGTTCTCTCCTTGATCCACGTAGGCTTTTGTGGGTCCCTATGTACGACAACTCCTATAAACCATCTTTTTCCTTTTGTGTAATTACTGTATTAATCTTGATACTTGTGTCTATCCCAAAAACTTTTAAGGTGCTGAATTATTTAATGTTTAATACTCCCTTCATACCATAACAATAACAAGTGTCTCACTTATTATTTTGTAACGTCTTAAAATAAGTGTTCAGATTCCCTTTTAGCCAATCAGAAAAGACTTCAGTGGGTAAAGATAAGATGTTATAGGTAGATAGTAACTTTCCTTAAACTGTGTGTATTTTGACATGAAACACTTATTTTGAAACGGAGAGAGTATTAGGTTTATTATTTCGTTATGTATTAAACTTAACATTTTCTACTATTATATGAATCGAATATTGAAATTTTCAATTGGACATTTTAAACTTGTAAATATGATTTATTGTATGAAAAATCTCATTTTGGGGTAAGACCCAATTAGGAAAGTTTCTTTTTTGTGTGTTTTTTGTAAAGGGGAATTCTCTAGTAAGTTTTTTTTCTTTTTTTGGTCTTACCTAAAAAATAAATAATATATACGATAGATCATATTTACAACTTTACTACATACTAACAAATAAATGTACGTCACATATAATAGTAAAAAATGTAAAGTTTAATACATAACAAAATAATAAACTCTGTAATATTTGTGATCTATGTATACGTTTATATTCCGCAGTTTTAGTAATTGTTTAGAACAAATTTATGTTGTTTATTCAATTTTATTTTATATTAAAAATTTTAAGGTAGCAACCATCTTTGTGAGACTTGAAATAAAGGGCATTTGTAGAACATGTCATGGGTTTAATCTGACTTTCTTATGATTTCACAAGAAACAACTGAAGATTTTCTTTTAACACTCCATAATTTCAACATAATTATATATATTAATTACATGCATTTTTAGGCTAATTCCCTAACTAGAGTGAATTCACAACACATTTTAGAGATAAGTCTAGCAAAGCCCGACTACTTAATACGTGTATTATTACATTTCATAAATTGTTGTAGATATGTACAAAACAATTGGAACAAAAGCGACAAAAATATACGACTGTTGATGAACCAAATTATTTAATAAAATGAAATTATTAAATAACATTAACGTTTATTAAATATTATGTTGATAATATTTACGAAGTATTTTGTAATGCGAAACGTTTATTTCGTTTATTTCGTAAACTGAAACAAAACAAAGTTAAAATTTTATAACTCAATTTAATTATTTATATAAAATATCTCAAGTAAAAATATATTCGGTAACATATTTAAGAATTTATCATTTATAAATAAGAAAACATTTAACGATCGGGTAAGTAAACACGGGTAAAATACCACAAAAGTGGGACAAAAATCCCCTCCCCTCTTGGTTTGGTCGGCCTACCCAAAACCCCCACCTAATTCCCTTCTTCCCTTTCATTTTACAAAACACAAACACACACATCTCTCTCTCTTTTCTCTCATCTTTCTCAACAACAACCACCCTAACAACAACCACAAAAATCATCAACAAAAACAACAAAATCGGACACATAACAACAACAAAACATATCATCAACCTCATCTTCAAGATCCAAGCTCAAGATCCACCATTTTCATCTCCATTTTCATCTCCATTTTCATCTCCCACCTAACTTTCGGTTTCACTCAAATTTGGTAAGATTTCACCACTTTTCCTTGTTATTTCGTGATTATTATGAGTGATATACCATGTATTAGTGTTTCTACAACAGATTATACCTAAAAATCGACCCAAAACTTGTTTTCCCCAAATTTTCGTCGAACAGTTGGTTGTGTCGCTTTTGGCCCAAAAACAGTAGTGCAACACATACTTTTGTGTCGCATTATCTTTCCTACGTCGCACATAGCGACACAAGTCATTATGTCGCAGACTACTCAATATCGCACATAGCGACACAACACCTTATGTAACACCCTAATTTTTCGTTATTACATTTTAAATAGCTATATGTTAGAAATATAAACATTAACAATATGTTTAGTAATTTTAAGGAGATTACAATTTAAAAATCTTATAATAAATAAGTGTGGTGGATAATGTAAGAATAATATAACTTAAAAATTTAGATGGTGGTTTAAGTATAAACAATGAGACTTAAGGGGTGAGAGTGTAAATGAGTGAAACTAATATTATTAATTAGTAAAATCTGGAATAAACTAGATTTTGTTTCTGGTCTCCTGCGTAGAACGACCGGAAGAAAGGGAGGAGAAGCAAAACTCAAACAATCCACAAATTGAAGATAAACTCTTGTGTAGTTGAGCCAAAAACTTGTATATACTGCATTATTGAGGTAAAATACACCTTCTTTAACCTTTAATTTGAATTATCTGAAGAGTTGGTGATGAACCCTAATTGGGTTTTTGATAAAAAGTTAGATTTTTGAGTATATGATGCTTCTATGTTTGATAGTGAGTGTTAATGAGTAATATTAAACCTAAAAGAGATGAAGTTAATATTTGAAACGCCCTGAAAATCTGAACCATTTTTCTTTACGGAAATTATATTAGAAATGGTCCCATTATCTGCATTAATTTGTTTTATATTCTAAACAATTTATCTATTATACTTTTAGAACTTAAACTAAACTTTGCTGAAACTGCAATACTACCTGTCGGGTAACATACCTTACCCGTCGGGTACTCATGTCCAGCCGCCGGGTACAACACATTTTGGCTAAACAGAACTAAGTCGTGTTTTAAAGACTCTGGAAGACGCCGGGTAGGCTTAAGAAGCCGCCGGCTTGGTCACTTTACCCGCCGGGTACCCAAGCTACCCGCCAGGTACCCTGGCTCAGACTGCACCTGCAGCTCAGCTTTTACTTAATATTATTTTACGAACTTTGATCAATCGTAACTCACAAACGACAAAGAGTTAGGTTATAAATTTTGTAGGCACGTTTCTATGGTCAAAATGAAGACTTTCCTTTTTCCACTTTTTCAAATTTCACTATATCTCGGGATATGGACACTTGACTCAATTTGAAACGACCATTTTAGTGAACATACCAAATCCCAAACCATGATTTCTGAAACATTGAGCTTTTGACCACATGACACATATACTAAAACAAAGTTGTGAAGCTATTTACCACACTCTCAACCTTCCTCTAACTCAATTTGAACCGTGTGTGCTTTTAAAGACCCATTTTAACCCTTTTTGACCCGCTGTTTCGCACCCCCAAAACACGTAGCAGCGGAAGTAGGAGGTGTCATGGGGGCGCCGACCAAATTAAATATCACAACACAAAAATTAAAGCAAACGACCTCTATATGAGACGTTTGAAAAATAGTTACATTACAATAATCCAAATGTTTACAAAATATATCTGGAGTTCGCATAAACCGTTTAGAGATTTCTAATACATCACTGAATCTACAAAATACAGCTACATGCAAGCTAATCTCTTGTTGTTTGAAAACAATGCGACTCGAGCTAAGCTTTCCAAAAGCTTCCTACTGTGACGGGTTACCTGAGAAATACATACTAAAAGGGTCAATATAAAGTTGGTGAGTTCATAGGTTTGTTAAGTACTCAGTTGCTAAAATGATCCACAAGATTTCACCAGTTTTGCATCATTCGTCAATGATAAGTAAAAGTATCGTTAACCAACGACAAGTAAGAGTATTGCATACAGCAATATAAGTATACCATTTGCATGAGTCTCATAGTCAAGCTTGACGTTGTTTGCCTCCGGTAAGTGTACTAATCCGATACACTTCTAAATCACAAGTAATACTGCGCCCGTGGGTTGGCTAGCGCGACTAGCCCGGACGAGGTTTGTCAAACCCTGATAGATCTATCCAATAATACTCACGTACAAATTTTAATGACTATGATGGGTAGAGGACTTTAGTGGATTATTCAGGTCTCATGCAATCCGTACGAAAAGTTGTTACCAGTACTTGTGATCATAAAGCAGTTTATAAAACAGTTGTATGTATTCTCACCCCAGTGAAAAACAGTAAAAAGGGGCTATGAAACTCACCAGAGTTGAGCAGGTTGCAAGCAATATCAAATATTAGCAAGTAGTGGATGTTCTCGTTCCCGTGTGCAACCTCCTAACGCCCTAAACGTATGAGGTTGTATAAGTAGATGTCTCAAAAGACCATCTATAGCGATTGTATAAGTGGGGGTTAATGTCCACTTGTAACACCCCCCCCCCCCCAAAATTTAATGTTGAGCGGAAGCAAGCTTTGGGTGTTACTAATCAATAATCAAGCACCAAAGTATGGCAAATGACCTCTAAATGAGACGTTTGTAAAGCAGTTATATTCCCATATGAAATAATGTTTGAAAACATAATGTTTTCGTTATAAAAGTAAGGTCCCCTAGAGTCCGCGTACGTAGCGGGAGATTCTATTACATAACCATAGTTACAAAAGATAATGCTAAAGAATCTCCGTTAAATGCAGTTTGGAAATCATGCGACTCTAGCTAGTAATCCTGGAGTAATCCTACTCCGTACGTATACCTGAGAATACACGCAAAAAAAGGTCAACATGAATGTTGGTGAATCTCACAGGTTTGTAAGTAAGTAATAGTTTGAACACGAGATTTTTATCAGTTGTGCCCGCAGGCGTAAATCAAGTATCTGCAACCAAGCAAATAGTAAGTAAATATGTATATACCGTTGCCATGAGCTCATAGTCGAAGCTTAACCCGTAAATCAGTGGTACAACCAAGTACCGTATAGTGCCCCCGCGAGTGCCCAATCCAAACACTCGTACGAAACAAATAAAAGTCGCCCGCTTATACATAACGGTTCGTGGTAGCGCTACTACCCCGGACGGGGAGGGTTAGTCCCTAATGGATCCATTAACTAATATTCGCGCTTAAGTCCATAACTAACGAAACTATGATGGAGGGACTTCAGTGGATTAGTAAGTAACTCATGCAAGCCCGTATATGAAAAGTAAGTAATTTAGCACTTGTGTTCAAGAAAACGTAAGCAATGTATCTCACCCCGTAAGTAAAACAGTAAAAATGGGGCTGTAAGACTCACCTGAGTCACGTAAGCAAGCGTTTGTTTAATTTAATAAACGTAAAGTCTGAAAGCAGTAGTAATCCGTAGGTTCCGCGAACCCGCAACCTTCTAATGCCCTAAGCATATAAGGTTGTATGTATAAGTGAATGTCTCAAAAGATCATTCATGCTAGTTGTCCACTCAACAAAGAAATGTCCAAGCATTTGTTTGTACGTTTGAAATTATCTTGTAAGTGTGGCCCGTTGGTGACGGAGGTATAATAATAATTCAAATGTTATTATTATGTAATTCATCGTATTTGTATACCTTGTAAAGCATATACATAAGTTAGTTATTTGCTATTAACGCTAAATCGAGTATGTCATGATATTGTATGTATTCAATGTTTGGTATAAAAAGTATTTTCAATTTTTCTGTTTCATGCGACAATAAGGATTGTCGGATTAATATTTTTTTAGAATACGTGTTATTTGGTTCCCACCGTTTGTTATAACCTTGTTAACACTGTTAATTCACAACTCTTTCCCACTGTTAGTTTATCAACTCATTACCACTGTTCTCGTATTACTCGTTACCACTGTTTACGTATTAACTTGTTACCACTGTTCTCGTATTAACTTGTTACCACTGTTTTACGTATTAACTTGTTACCACTGTTACTTATTAACTTGTTACCACTGTTCTCGTATTACTTGTTACCACTGTTCTCATATTGTTACCACTATTTACGTATTAACTTGTTACCACTGTTACTTATTAACTCGTTACCACTGTTACTTATTATATGTCATAGCCACTGTTAGTGCATTCTGTTCCCACTGTCAACTTTGGAGTTTTGGTCACTGAAGGAGACAGTGACCGCGACTTAGAGGTTTGGTCACTGAAGGACAGTGACAGCGACTTAGAGGTTTGGTCACTGAAGGACAGTGACAGCGACTTAGAGGTTTGGTCACTGAAGGACAGTGACAGCGACTTAGAGGTTTGGTCACTGAAGGACAGTGACAGCGACTTAGAGGTTTGGTCACTGAAGGACAGTGACAACGACTTAGAGCTTTGGTCACTGAAGGACAGTGACAGCGACTTAGAGGTTTGGTCACTGAAGGAGACAGTGACCGCGACTTAGAGGTTTGGTCACTGAAGGACAGTGACAGCGACTTAGAGGTTTGGTCACTGAAGGACAGTGACAGGGACTTAGAGGTTTGGTCACTGAAGGACAGTGACAGCGACTTAGAGGTTTGGTCACTGAAGGATCAGTGACAGCGACTTAGAGGTTTGGTCACTGAAGGACAGTGACAGCGACTTAGAGGTTTGGTCACTGGTCTCATACATTTTAGTGGTCTAGGACTCAAGATATGGTCTCGAGAAGGAGGTGAATGTTTCTGTCCGCCGGAACAGTAATGCGCATCTTGACAGAAATATTATTTTAAAATAGTAAATGAAGTCGATATGTTACTAAATTGGTTTCGTTGGAAAGCTAACATCACAAGCTACATTTTAGGCTTTAAGAAAAGTCCATTTTAGTCAAATTACGAATTTTATAAAAATCGTGGGAGTGGACCATTTTTTTCTGGACAGAAGGTATAGCTACGGATTACAAGTTTTAAATCGCGTTTCGGTTAATGTTTTGGACATGCAGAAGTTGAGTGAACACTAACATATGTCTATAACCATAAAGAAAGTAGAACTATGAAAATAAAAGAGTTCTTACAAAGATCTAGATGAAGAGCGAAAGAGATGAGGTCGAAAGCTCTTTTTCTTGCGTTTTCTTGATTTCCGGCGTGGTGGTTCGTGGTGGTGATGTGGTGGTGATTTTGGGGTTGGTGGTGACTGATAGTCTTTCTAGAGAGAGAGGAAAGAGAGAAGGAGGAGAGAAATGGAGGTTGAGTGTGGTGTGGGTGTTCTAGTTAGTCAAACAAGGCATGAGGTGGGGGAGGCCATGCCTCATGCAGATTTTCTGCATAAAATCGTGGGGGTCCCACCCCATGTGATGTCTAAATTGTTTCCCCAAAGTTACGTTGTATGTGGTGCCCGTTTACCCGTTCGTTTACATATCAAATAATTCGTACAACGTTTTATTTGATACTTTTTGTTAGAAATTAGAACATGCTATTTTAACTTGAAGTATTTTATTAAAATACTTAATAATGAGTTGTAATAATATAACTTTTAGTTTATTTTGCGCGTCGGACGCGTTTTACGTGTTTTCGTTGCGTATGTGGTGTTTTGTACAATATTAAATACATGTAATATATATTCTCGCAATATATTAAGGAAATAGATATGTTTATCAATTAATTTCGTATTATTTAATAAATTGAATTCACCAACATCCAGTTAAGTCGGAATCTATCCGAGCAAGTCGTGTAATATCAATTTATTACGTACGTGTGTATATTCAATATACGTTATATTACAAGCAACTTAGTTCTATTTCAAACTAATCGCAAGTAATTACAAGCAAGCTTAGAGTAAATTAATACGCCTAAGTACGGGTTGTCACATTCTCCCCTTGTTAAAGAAATTTCGTCCCGAAACTAAGTCGTAGTAGGAGTCTGAGTGGGGGTCGAGAAGAGGTGTGGGTATTTCTCGCGTATCTGATCTTCTCGTTCCCAGGTGAATTCAGGGCCTCGCCTAGAATTTCATCGGACCTTAACAATGGGAATGCGACTCTGTTTTAAACGCTTGACCTCACGGTCCATAACTTCCATGGGTTCCTCGACAAAGTGTAGTTTGTCGTCAATGTGTATCTCATCGAGAGGTATAATTAGTGTCTCATCAGACAGACATTTCTTCAAGTTAGAAATGTGAAAGGTAGGGTGCACGCTACTGAGTTCAGGAGGTAGTTGCAGTCTGTATGCCATTGGACCAAACCTTTCAAGGATTTCGAACGGTCCAATGTACCTGGGATTCAGTTTCCCACGTTTGCCAAAACGAATAACGCCTTTCCAAGGCGAGACTTTCAGAAGTACTCGATCTCCAACCTGGAATTCGAGGTGTTTGCGTCTCACGTCAGCATAGCTTTTCTGACGATTACGCGCAGCTTGCAGTCGGTTTTGTATGCCGACGATCTTTTCAGTGGTTTCGTGAATGATTTCTGGACCAGTGAGTTGTGTATCCCCCACCTCAGTTGTGACACCTGTCAATTTAGGGCTAGTAATTAGTGCCTAATCAATTATTAATACATGTAATTAGTTCTGTGTTAGGCTAATTAATGTACCGATATATATATATATTATTGAATATATATACAATTATGCGATTCGATTAAAATCGTACAAGTTTCAAATCGAATGTATTTTGGTTCAATTAAATACGGACGTTGGTGAAACAATTTTATTAAATAATATAACATTATTTAATAACACTATCTTTCCCAAAATATTATCTTGATAATAATACTTTGTAATTAATTCGTATCGTACAAACAACGGTTACGTGATTTAAAATCCGTACAACGAACGAGCAAATCGAGATCCCTAAATTAACGAATCATCTATATAAATGTTTTTCCAAGTATTTAGAAAGAATACTTCAAGTGAAAGTATTGAAATTTAAATCGTTACTTAAAAACGCGTAATAAACGTTTAAACACCAAACCGAACGAGAAAACGAACACCGCACGAAGCACAAACCGAATAAATGAGAAAATGACCAAAATACCCCTGATTGGGCCCCATAGGCCGCCCCCCCCCCCCAAACCCCATGAGTCACATGCCCACCTCCCATCTCACCCTCTAAACTCTCATGCACACCACTTACCACTCCCATACATTCAACATGCAAGACCACTTTCATTTCCACTAACTTCTTCACTCACATTTTCTCCACCTTCTCTCTATCACTTCTCTCTCTAAACTCCAGAAAATTTCAGTTCATATCACCACCACAACCACCACCACAATCCACCATAACACCACCACTTTAAAAGTTAACATTTTGCAAGGATTTTTGGCTCAAGAACACAAGCATTATAACCTCATCTCATCTTCACCAAAATCTTTGTAAGGAAACTATTTATTACTTCCATATTTTTTAATCATATGTTATAAAGCTCATATAACAATATTATGTCCAAATATAAGCTCAAAATACGTTTTCATGAATTTTTCACAAAGAATACACAATCTGTCCAGAAAAACATAGATTACTAAAAATGTCATAACTCGAGTTCTAGGAAGAGTTAGAAGATGCATTATTTTTTAAAATTTGCGTATTGAAAAGATCTACAACTTTCGTGTTTTACGTTTTTACCAGATCCGAATGTATTTTTCTCTATTTATCCATTTGTGGGACTGACCTGGTTAAAGTCAGAAAACTGGACTATGCATGACTAACTAAATTGTTTCTCTATAATTATGGACTTAAAACTCTTGAAAAACATAAGTTAGATACTACACACATAGAAGATCAGTTGGTAAAAACATTGTGAGACTTGACTTGGACCAGAAATTGGTAATATCACTTGGTGAATAAACCGACAAAAAGTCGAAAATGTGAAATCTTAAATATTTGGAACTTTTATAAGAATCGACACTCTTGGTGAACTTGGACACAAACCGACAATTTATTTAGACTCTATAAACTGATATTTGGGATGGGTGAAAGTTTCGGGTCAAACCGAGTAAGTTTGACCAAGTCAACAAAAGTGGCTAGTTTTCGAAAAACTTACTATATGTGGAAAGTGGTAACAAAAATGGGTTTGGTTGACCTAGTTAGTAACTTGGACCAAAAACTAATTTTGGAAAGTTTCTCGAATGAAAAACCGACACTTGGATACACTTGGGCTAAAAATGGAAATTTGACCAGACGCTAGTGTCGCATGGCCTGCGACACTACCTGCGACATTACCTGCGACACTACCATAGTGTCGCTAATAGTGTCGTTACTTATTGAAAATTTGATTGAACCTGCGACACTGACCCTAATGTCGAATAACCTTACTGCGACACTGACTTTAGTGCGACACTGACCCTAATGTCGCATAACCTCACTACGACATTAACCTTAATGCGACACTGACCCTAGTGTCGCATAAACTCACTGTGATATTGACCTTAGTGTCGCATGACCTGCAACACTCGCATACACTGCGACACTTACCCTAGTGTCGCATGACTTGCGACACTGACACTAGTGTCGCTACTAGTGTCGCTAAAAACAGAATTTATGGGACTTGTTTTCACTAAGTATTGAACATGGATAACAACTTATAAACACACAGGATACATACTGTAACTATATATATGAGGACACAAACTTAATAATAATGTCTTAAAGAATTATTATTACAAACTTTCACCAACGGGTCGTACACGTTTTTGATAAACAAAGTTGAACAATCAAACATTTGGACATAACTAATTGTTGGACAACAAACATAGATGGTCTGTTGAGACATCTACTCACTCATATAACATTGCGCGTTTTGAACGCCCGACAGGTTACAAGTCTTCGGACATCAATACACAGCTAATCAATTCAAGTTTATTTTAATAAACACTCAAGGCTCAGGTGAGTCTCATGGCCCCTATTTTACTGCTTTTCAAACAGGGGTGTGATATTGTTGCTCATTTTATTTTACAAGTTGAACGCAAGTACAAATCAATTAAATACTACATGAGTTGTTTTCAACTAATCACTAAAGCCCTCCATAGCATAGTCTGGTAATACATCTGTAGCGTGAATGTTAGTATATGATATCATATAGGATTGACAATCCTCGTCCGGGTTAGCACGCACTAACTGGTCAAACGGACGTATTAGCATTTGGGAAGACGAGTGTAGATTAGGCACTCGTAGGAGGCAACTCAGTTGGGTTTCCTTAATTGGACCCGACACTCAAGTTAAGCTCAGACTATGTGCTCATGGCTGTATAACTTTTAATTTTGCTTAATTGCATTTTAAATTCAATTATAAAATCTTGTGGTTCATACAAATATGTGTTGACATACAAACCTGTGAGCTCACCAGCGTTTCGCTGACCCATTTTAGCATGTATCACAGGTGACCAGCAGTAGGTTGGATTGCACAATCAAGATCAATTAGCTCGAGTCAGCATGCAAACAATCAAAGATTTAGCTGCATTATTATATTTTGTATAGATTAATTATGTACTTAAATCTCTCAATTTCCACCGAGCTAATGTAACAATATTTTGATGTAAACTTTGGTTTTTATTAATACAAATGTAAAACGACGCATATAGTGGTCGTTCATTATATCTTTTGTGCTGTGTATATTGATTAGTCGCGCCCCGACCTGATTCGCTTCCGCAACCCAAATTTGGGGGTGCGACAGATTGGTATCAGAGCCTAAGGTTATAGTGAACTAGGTTGCATTTAGTGGGCCTAGACTATGACCGTTAGGCAGTATTCCTTATTAAGTATGATTAGGTTCAGTGACTGCATTGTATTGGTTTAATTTAACATAGCCTGATCAACTATGTACAATTAAAAGAATATGATGTGAGATCTGAAAGGAGTCATGACTGAACATGATACACTAGTTGACTCTGACCTCGAGAGAACCGGGACTCAAATATGTATGTGTTAGACACTTTAGGCTATTATGTGATATATATATATATATATATATATATATATATATATATATACACATAGATAGGCCTCTCTCACGCTCGATATCTTAGGCTATATTATATATGTATTATATCAATATAGGCCTCATTCTTTCTAACGTTTTGTCTCAGAATGGCAAACACGCCACCCAATTCATCACGCTCTCATCCGTATGGATCGCGTAATCCAAGGGTAGCTAGGAGGAACACCAGGTTTCCCCGAACTGACCCATACCCCATTCACTTCACTTTGTCAGACTTAGGCACTAGGCTGCACCGACACGAACAACGACTTGATACTATGGATATCGAACTCCAAGAAACCAACGAAAACTGGAGACTCACATCACTTGAACGCATCAATCAAGTCTCCGAGGATCATGAACATACAATCAACCACGTGAACACCCTTGACAATCGTCTGGGTGAAACCGTCGAAACCATGGAAGTTGTCCACAACCAAGTGATTGGCAACCGAAACGAAATTTCTGTCCTACAATCAAGGCTGAACCAGTGCGAGACACGTCTAAGGGAAACCGAGGATGCCCTCCGCATGGTTAGTAGACTTGCAGAATCTGTGGACCGTCTCACCACACTACTGCCACAACTCAATCTACGTCAGGATTAGCTTAGGCTGAACCTGTACTTTATTATGCTTTCATAGGACCTATGTAATTCGACCGGATGTAATAATTCCCGGAACTTTTGTAAAACTTCTAAGTCTGTAACTTTTGAAACTTATGATTCGGAATTGTCTGTAATCATTTAACATCGTAATATCAATCAGCAACTTCTCTTGACTATCTTACATTGTTAATTTTTCACTGTGTAATGTTGTATATTACCGCTTAAATATATATACATCTATTGAATTGTCATCCTGGTACAACTTCTCATGTACCTCTTGTTTCTTTCTTGAAGAATCATGCCGCCAAAGAAGAAAAGTTACAGTGATGCCGAACTTGCTGCTATCGTATCTCGAGCAGTGGCCGATGCTTTGGCTGCTCGAGATTCACCCCGAAACTCACAAAACAATGACGAAACCCCAATCAATACTCCTGTCATCAAGCCTTGTTCCTACAAGGATTTTCTCAGCTGTAAACCACTCTACTTCAAGGGCACGGAAGGTGCCATTGGTCTGATCCGATGGATTGAACGTATGGAATCCGTCTTCAACCTCTGCAACTGTGCTGAGGAAAACAAGGTCAAATTCTCTGCTTACACCTTTCAGGAAGGTTCACTTACGTGGTGGAACACCCACGCCAACTCTGTAGGCATCGAAATAGCAAACCAACTCCCCTGGGCTAAATTGAAGAAAAAGCTAAGGGAAAAATACTGCCCTGAAGAAGAATTACATCGATTGGAAGAAGAGTTCTAGCACCTGACTGTGCAGGGAACTGACATCGCTGGATATACCACCAAATTCCAGCAATTTGCAGTGTTATGCCCGGGTTTGGTTGATCCGGAGGAGAAGAGCATCAAAAGATACATCCGCGGCCTCCCGGAAAATATCCAAGGGAACATCGCTTCATCCAAGCCAACCACTACTGAAAGTGCTATCCGGCTAGCACATGAACTCATGGCAATGGTTATCAGCCGTGAGAAATCCAATACATCCTCTTCCAACAACAACAAACGCAAATCTTCCGAACACCAAAACAACCAGAACAAGAAATCCAACACCATTCAAGTCTACAACACCAATTCCGAAACCAAACGCGCTTACACTGGGGATAGGCCATATTGTTCCAAGTGCAACTACCACCACGACCGTCCATGCAGTACTCCCTGCAACAACTGTAGGAAGTACGGGCACTTGACCCGAGATTGTCGAGCCCCTAAATCCAACAACACCTCTCGCAACAATTCCAACCAACCCAAATCCTGCTTTGGGTGTAGAGAAACAGGACACTTCAAGAACGAATGTCCTAAAAACAAGAACAAGGGCAACAACAATAACAACAACAACAACAACGCAAGGGGAAGAGCGTTCGTACTCAATTCTGGGGATGCCCGTCAGGACCCAAATGTGGTCACGGGTATGTTCCTCCTCAACAACTTATCTGCTTCTATTCTGTTTGACACTGGTGCCGATAAAAGCTTTATTTCTGATGAGTTTTACCCTCTGCTTGATATTGCACCCATTGCTCTAGGTGTTGAGTACACCGTAGAACTTGCAAATGGCAAACTCATAGAAACTGATAGTGTGATACCTAATTGCACTTTAAACCTAGCCAACGAAATCTTTTCAATCGATCTTATGCCTGTTGAAATTGGAAGTTTCGACGTCATCATTGGTATGGACTGGTTGTCTAAACATCGCGCTGAAATCATTTGTTATGATAAACTCGTTCGTATTCCTCTCGCCGACGGTAGAACCTTAGTCATACAGGAGGAGACCGGTGGGACGAGACTAAACATCATATCTTGCTTGAAAACTCGTAAATTCCTGAGAAAAGGTTATCCAGCAATTCTCGCACACATCATGGAGAAAAAGTCAGAGGAGAAGCGACTTGAGGATGTGCCCATCGTTCGAGACTTTCCAGAAGTCTTTCCCGAAGAACTACCTGGTCTACCACCATCCAGACAAGTTGAATTCTCAATCGACCTTGTGCCAGGTGCTGCGCCTGTGGCCCGAGCACCATACCGATTAGCCCCATCCGAACTTCAGGAGCTGTCCACCCAGTTACAGGAACTCCTGGATAGAGGATTCATTCGATCGAGTTCTTCACCTTGGGGAGCTCCGGTCTTATTCGTGAAAAAGAAAGACGGTTCCTTCCGAATGTGCATCGACTACCGGGAGTTAAACAAATTGACCGTCAAGAACCGATATCCACTCCCTCGCATCGATGACCTGTTTAACCAACTCCAAGGGTCAAGTATTTATTAAAAGATCGATCTTCGGTCAGGTTATCACCAACTTCGAGTTCGCGACACTGATATCCCGAAAACTGCTTTCCAAACTCGTTACGGGCATTATGAATTTCAAGTAATGCCATTCGGCCTAACCAACGCACCGGCTGTATTCATGGATCTAATGAATCGGGTATGCAAACCTTACCTCGACAAGTTTGTCATTGTCTTTATTGATGACATTCTCATCTATTCGCGCAACGAACGAGAACACGCGCAACACCTCAAAACCATTCTAGAACTACTTAAACACGAAGAGCTTTACGCCAAATTCTCCAAGTGTGAGTTCTGGATACAATCCGTTCAATTCCTTGGACATGTTGTTAATAGTCAAGGAATCCATGTCGATCCATCGAAAATCGAGGCTATCAAGTGCTGGCAAGCACCAACATCTCCAACCGAGATACGCCAATTCTTGGGTCTTGCCGGATACTATCGACGATTCATAGAGAATTTCTCGAAAATAGCTCAACCACTCACAACCCTGACTCAGAAAGACAAAAAGTTCGATTGGACTAATAAACAAGAGTTGGCATTTCAACTTCTGAAACAAAAGCTTTGCAGTGCTCTGATTCTATCCTTACCCGAAGGCACCGATGACTTCGTGGTATACTGCGATGCTTCTCATCAAGGTCTCGGTTGCGTGTTAATGCAACGGGACAAAGTTATTGCTTATGCTTCACGACAACTCAAAATTCATGAAAAGAACTATACCACCCACGATCTCGAGCTAGGAGTTGTCGTCTTTGCCCTCAAAATCTGGAGATATTACCTCTATGGCACTAAGTGCACAATCTTTACCGACCACAAAAGTCTCCAACACATATTCGATCAGAAGGATCTCAACATGAGACAACGCCGGTGGGTCGAATTGCTTACCGACTACGATTGTGAGATCAAATACCATCCGGGCAAAGCAAATGTTGTTGCCGATGCCCTCACTCGAAAAGAATGAACGAAACCACTTCGAGTCCGAGCCCTCAGCATGACTATTCACAATGATCTAAACATTCATATTCTCACTGCTCAACTCGAAGCTCTGAAACCCGATAACATCAAAAACGAAGCCTTGCGAGGCATGGATAAACAATTCGAAATCAAGCCTAACGGGATTAGGTATTTCTCAAACCGAATCTGGTTACCCAGTTTTGGAAACCTACGAGACTTGGTGATGGATGAAGCTCACAAGTCCAAATATTCTATCCATCCTGGATCCGACAAAATGTATCACGGCATCAAGGAATTTTATTGGTGGCCAAATATGAAAGCTGAAATCGCTATATACGTCAGCAAGTGTCTTACTTGCTCGAAAGTCAAAGCTGAATACCAAAAACCTTCTGGTTTACTCCAACAACCCAGCATTCCTGAATGGAAATGGGAACAAATTACCATGGATTTCATAACCAAACTACCAAAGTCATCGAGCGGTTGCGATACCATTTGGGTGATCGTCGATCGTCTCACAAAATCTGCCCATTTTCTGGCAATCAAGGAAACCGACAAAATGGAACGCCTCACACAAATTTACATCAAAGAGGTTGTTTCTCGACACGGTGTTCCAATCTCAATTATCTCCGATAGGGATAGTCGTTTCACGTCTCACTTTTGGCAATCACTTCAAAAATCATTGGGTACCCGTCTTGATATGAGTACCGCATACCATCCTCAAACCGACGGCCAAAGTGAACGGACCATTCAAACACTGGAAGACATGCTACGAGCCTGCGTAGTTGATTTCGGTGTAAATTGGGAAAAACATCTACCATTGTGCGAGTTTTCGTATAACAACAGCTATCACACCAGCACAAAGGCTGCACCCTTTGAGGCACTTTACGGTCATAAGTGCCGATCACCTATCTGTTGGACCGAAGTGGGAGACAGTCAACTCACTGGTCCTGAGATCATTCACGAAACAACTGAAAAGATCTTCGAGATCCAAAACAAACTCAAAGCCGCACGGGACCATCAGAAAAGTTATGCTGACGTGAGACGCAAACCACTTGAGTTCCAGGTTGGGGATCGAGTGCTACTCAAAATTTCACCTTGGAAAGGTGTTATCCGATTCGGTAAACGCGGGAAATTAAATCCCAGATACATTGGACCATTCGAGATCCTCGAGAGGGTAGGTCCAGTGGCATATCGATTGCAACTGCCATCCGAGCTCAGCAGTGTGCATCCCACTTTTCACATTTCAAATTTAAAGAAGTGTCTGTCTGATGTGACACTTATCATTCTACTCGATGAAATTCGAGTTGACGACAAACTTCATTTTGTTGAAGAACCCGCCGAAATCATGGACCGTGAGGTCAAACAACTCAAACAAACTCGTATTCCCATTGTCAAAGTCAGGTGGAATTCGCGGCGTGGGCCGGAATACACCTGGGAGCGGGAGGACCAGATGCGACTCAAGTACCCTCAGTTATTCGCTAACGCTACCTCAAACACAACTTCAAACAAAATTTCTGGATGAAATTCTCCTAACAGGGGGAGAATGTGACACCTGTCAATTTAGGGCTAGTAATTAGTGCCTAATCAATTATTAATACATGTAATTAGTTCTGTGTTAGGCTAATTAATGTACCGATATATATATATTATTGAATATATATACAATTATGTGATTCGATTAAAATCGTACAAGTTTCAAATCGAATGTATTTCGGTTCAATTAAATACGGACGTTGGTGAAACAATTTTATTAAATAATATAACATTATTTAATAACACTATCTTTCCCAAAATATTATCTTGATAATAATACTTTGTAATTAATTCGTATCGTACATTCAACGGTTACGTGATTTAAAATCCGTACAACGAACGAGCAAATCGAGATCCCTAAATTAACGAATCATCTATATAAATGTTTTTCCAAGTATTTAGAAAGAACACTTCAAGTGAAAGTATTGAAATTTAAATCGTTACTTAAAAACGCGTAATAAACGTTTAAACACCAAACCGAACGAGAAAACGAACACCGCACGAAGCACAAATCGAATAAATGAGAAAATGACCAAAATACCCCTGATTGGGCCCCATAGGCCGGCCCCCCCCACAAACCCCATGAGTCACATGCCCACCTCCCATCTCACCCTCTAAACTCTCATGCACACCACTTACCACTTCCATACATTCAACATGCAAGACCACTTTCATTTCCACTAACTTCTTCACTCACATTTTCTCCACCTTCTCTATATCACTTCTCTCTCTAAACTCCAGAAAATTTCAGTTCATATCACCACCACAACCACCACCACAATCCACCATAACACCACCACTTTAAAAGTTAACATTTTGTAAGGATTTTTGGCTCAAGAACACAAGCATTATAACCTCATCTCATCTTCACCAAAATCTTTGTAAGGAAACTATTTATTACTTCCATATTTTTTAATCATATGTTATAAAGCTCATATAACAATATTATGTCCAAGTATAAGCTCAAAATACGTTTTCATGAATTTTTCACAAAGAATACACAATCTGTCCAGAAAAACACAGATTACTAAAAATGTCATAACTCGAGTTCTAGGAAGAGTTAGAAGATGCACTATTTTTTAAAATTTGCGTATTGAAAAGATCTACAACTTTCGTGTTTTACGTTTTTACTAGATCCGAATGTATTTTTCTCTATTTATCCATTTGTGGGACTGACCTGGTTAAAGTCAGAAAACTGGACTATGCATGACTAACTAAATTGTTTCTCTATAATTATGGACTTAAAACTCTTGAAAAACATAAGTTAGATACTACACACATAGAAGATCAGTTGGTAAAAACATTGTGAGACTTGACTTGGACCAGAAATTGGTAATATCACTTGGTGAATAAACCGACAAAAAGTCGAAAATGTGAAATCTTAAATATTTGGAACTTTTATAAGAATCGACACTCTTGGTGAACTTGGACACAAACCGACAATTTATTTAGACTCTATAAACTGATATTTGGGATGGGTGAAAGTTTCGGGTCAAACCGAGTAAGTTTGACCAAGTCAACAAAAGTGGCTAGTTTTCGAAAAACTTACTATATGTGGAAAGTGGTAACAAAAATGGGTTTGGTTGACCGAGCTAATGTAACAATATTTTGTATAGATTAATTATGTACTTAAATCTCTCAATTTCCACCGAGCTAATGTAACAATATTTTGATGTAAACTTTGGTTTTTATTAATACAAATGTAAAACGACGCATATAGTGGTCGTTCATTATATCTTTTGTGCTGTGTATATTGATTAGTCGCGCCCCGACCTGATTCGCTTCCGCAACCCAAATTTGGGGGTGCGACAGATTGGTATCAGAGCCTAAGGTTATAGTGAACTAGGTTGCATTTAGTGGGCCTAGACTATGACCGTTAGGCAGTATTCCTTATTAAGTATGATTAGGTTCAGTGACTGCATTGTATTGGTTTAATTTAACATAGCCTGATCAACTATGTACAATTAAAAGAATATGATGTGAGATCTGAAAGGAGTCATGACTGAACATGATACACTAGTTGACTCTGACCTCGAGAGAACCGGGACTCAAATATGTATGTGTTAGACACTTTAGGCTATTATGTGATATATATATATATATATATATATATATATATATATATATATATATACACATAGATAGGCCTCTCTCACGCTCGATATCTTAGGCTATATTATATATGTATTATATCAATATAGGCCTCATTCTTTCTAACGTTTTGTCTCAGAATGGCAAACACGCCACCCAATTCATCACGCTCTCATCCGTATGGATCGCGTAATCCAAGGGTAGCTAGGAGGAACACCAGGTTTCCCCGAACTGACCCATACCCCATTCACTTCACTTTGTCAGACTTAGGCACTAGGCTGCACCGACACGAACAACGACTTGATACTATGGATATCGAACTCCAAGAAACCAACGAAAACTGGAGACTCACATCACTTGAACGCATCAATCAAGTCTCCGAGGATCATGAACATACAATCAACCACGTGAACACCCTTGACAATCGTCTGGGTGAAACCGTCGAAACCATGGAAGTTGTCCACAACCAAGTGATTGGCAACCGAAACGAAATTTCTGTCCTACAATCAAGGCTGAACCAGTGCGAGACACGTCTAAGGGAAACCGAGGATGCCCTCCGCATGGTTAGTAGACTTGCAGAATCTGTGGACCGTCTCACCACACTACTGCCACAACTCAATCTACGTCAGGATTAGCTTAGGCTGAACCTGTACTTTATTATGCTTTCATAGGACCTATGTAATTCGACCGGATGTAATAATTCCCGGAACTTTTGTAAAACTTCTAAGTCTGTAACTTTTGAAACTTATGATTCGGAATTGTCTGTAATCATTTAACATCGTAATATCAATCAGCAACTTCTCTCGACTATCTTACAATGTTAATTTTTCACTGTGTAATGTTGTATATTACCGCTTAAATATATATACATCTATTGAATTGTCATCCTGGTACAACTTCTCATGTACCTCTTGTTTCTTTCTTGAAGAATCATGCCGCCAAAGAAGAAAAGTTACAGTGATGCCGAACTTGCTGCTATCGTATCTCGAGCAGTGGCCGATGCTTTGGCTGCTCGAGATTCACCCGAAACTCACAAAACAATGACGAAACCCCAATCAATACTCCTGTCATCAAGCCTTGTTCCTACAAGGATTTTCTCAGCTGTAAACCACTCTACTTCAAGGGCACGGAAGGTGCCATTGGTTTGATCCGATGGATTGAACGTATGGAATCCGTCTTCAACCTCTGCAACTGTGCTGAGGAAAACAAGGTCAAATTCTCTGCTTACACCTTTCAGGAAGGTTCACTTACGTGGTGGAACACCCACGCCAACTCTGTAGGCATCGAAATAGCAAACCAACTCCCCTGGGCTGAATTGAAGAAAAAGCTAAGGGAAAAATACTGCCCTGAAGAAGAATTACATCGATTGGAAGAAGAGTTCTGGCACCTGACTGTGCAGGGAACTGACATCGCTGGATATACCACCAAATTCCAGCAATTTGCAGTGTTATGCCCGGGTTTGGTTGATCCGGAGGAGAAGAGCATCAAAAGATACATCCGCGGCCTCCCGGAAAATATCCAAGGGAACGTCGCTTCATCCAAGCCAACCACTACTGAAAGTGCTATCCGGATAGCACATGAACTCATGGCAATGGTTATCAGCCATGAGAAATCCAATACATCCTCTTCCAACAACAACAAACGCAAATCTTCCGAACACCAAAACAACCAGAACAAGAAATCCAACACCATTCAAGTCT